>CM069912.1:9765821-10222821 GCA_036172215.1 Camellia granthamiana
TCATAGATATACATACATACATACATACATACACTCACTCACAATTATACATACATACGCTCACACACTCACAGATATACATATATATACTCACAAATATACTTACATACACTCACTCACTGATATATATACATATATACATGCACACATATATATAAATACATACATACACATATACATAGGAAGAGCAAATCAACGGAGACGTAGCGGAACTTGGCATGTTCGTCGGAGGGAGCGGCAGAAGAGGATCAGATGCCAGCGGCGTTGGCGAGGTCGACGCAAGAGTTCCAAAGGCGGTAGCTGAGCTTCCAGATCTGAAGCCTGAAGGAGTTAGAGAAGGGAGAGAAGGAGGAGAGAGACAGAGAAGGTTGGGAGAGAGTGGATGGAGAAGGTGGGAAGATTTAAGGCTGGTTTGGCATAAGACAAAAAGTCAAAAAGTTACTCAAAAAGTTAAAAAAGTATCACTATTCACCAAAAAAACAAAAATTAAAAAATCAATTTTCTACAAAAAGTACAACTTTGAATTGATGTATGTGCAGCTGCTGTGCTGCGGCTGTGGACAAAAATGAAATGATTGGGTGTGATTTTCACACACTGTTGTTCGGCCCGTGGGGGCCATCACGGATCCCGTTTTGATAATTTGAACCGTTCAATATGTAGACCTCGTCGAGTACTATATGTCTGTAAAAAATCACATTGATCGGATATCGATAACTATATGATCAAATCATTTATGTACAACAAATGGATGGGGTTATAATTAATGATTGAGAAAAAACAAATCTGATCAGATAGCTATCGATATCCGATCAATGTGATTTTTCATAGACATATAGTACTCGACGAGTTATACACATTGAACGGCTTAGATTATCAAAATGAGACCCGTGATGACCCCCACAAGCCGAACAAAACCGTCCAGTGTAATGCCGAAAAGTAGACAATAATTTCCTACTCCCATTCCACTTGTGTAGATTGTACGACTGTGGCCTACACCTCTCTAATCTTCTCCTACATACTTCTTTATATAATTTTTTAATATATATTTTTTTATAAAAAGTCAAAAAGTTAACCCAAATATTCATATTTTTTTCCTCAACTTTTTAGTCCAAAAAGACAAAAAGTACACTTATTTAGGACACCCCAAACCAATCCTTAGTTGAGGGTATAATAGTCTGAAAAAATATTTAAATAATAAATTTTATCCTTTATGCAAGACTTTATAATTATGAGGGGGTTTAGAAAGTATAATTTTTTTCTTAGTCCTTTTAACAATGAAAGGAAGGTAAAGAGGATTTATAGCCAAATTTCCCTAAATAAAATCCCTAAATTTGTAATTGATTGCTATCCAATGCCTTTCCGTTCCCCATCACAGGGGCAATAAACTAGCATATTATTTTCTTTTCCTTAGCTGTGAACCACTAGACTCCTGAGAATCTCTGCAATCCTTTGTTGCTGAATGTGAGGTCAGCATACTAGGAGTTTGAGCCGACATTTTGATAGTGCCTACATGCTTGGATGGATGGATGCATTTTAGCGAAACAGCAATCGGCATGCTTACAAATCCAATTAGTATGCTGATAAACCATAGCTGCCAGCCCAGAGGCTTGGTGTGTGCAAAACCCCAAGAATTCAACAACCACAACCTGGAATATCATTATAGAAGCAATGACAGTAACAAAGAGCCAACCATTCAGCATGCCACGGAATACATTAACCTTCTCAACCTCCAAGCTGTTTATTCTATTAAACACCTGCCAGATAAGAGTAGCATTGGTGGAATTAGTGGTGGCAATTAGTTGACAAATGGTAGCATTGGTGGCAATCATGGGAATACAGTGAAATCATTTGCAGTGGCATTGCCCATAGTTGAAGGCGGCAAATGTGGAGCAGAGCAATGGTAATGGTACTTCAGTTCAGTGACAACAATGACAATGGAGATGGGCTAATGAAAATGAAAAGCAGTGGTACAGTGGTACTGATAGGATAATTTCCCCTCTTTTTTCAACTCGTCTCTCTGGAGTGATGCTCTACACAAACAATTTGAGGACAGAATTCAAAAGTTTGAACTAAAGACACCTTAAAAGGCACATCCTTTATAAAAAGGTTGTATGAATTTCCACTTTTTATGATGGATGCACATTGTAAATTCACAAGACTAGCAAGAGTGAAAAAAACACGACTCTTAAAGACTTCAGGAAGCATAAACCAAGTTCAAACAGTAGGCTAATGTTAGCAGGGAAATCATAATAGGAGAATTGGAGCCCATTTAGAAATGTACAATATTTAACTTGTTCTTAGATAGTGTGCATACCTGGAAAAGAACAAAAGAATTGAATATGACTGTATCGAGGAGACAACCAGCATCTTCACCACTAAGTTTCAGAAGCCTCTTGCCATCGAATTTGAGTACGAAAAGGATAGCCAATAGATAAATACTTTGACCAATGATATTCCTCCACATAGCATTGGTGATAATTTTTTGTGCTTGTTCCTACTAAAGCCCTTTCTTCTAACTGATCACTAGGAAGTTCTGTGACCAGTGGTAAAACACCAAGAATGTCACTGATCACGTTGACCCACACCAATTGGACAGCAGTAAGAGGAGCAGATCCTGAAAGTGGACAAAAGGAATAATAACTGATGGCAATGGGGTCATAGGCAGTTCTTACTAGGGATGTGACCTAACCAAACTTTGTGTAATGGGGAAAATTAGAATTTATGTTCACCAGGATACCTGAGAAGCATGCAGAAACAAAATTAAATACAACAGCAACAATATTTATCGTCAATTGCAACTGCAAAAACTGTTGCACATTCTGGTAGACTGAACGCCCCCACTTGACTAGATTTACTATAGTTGCGAAGTTGTCATCCATTAAGACAACATCAGCAGCCTCCCTTGCAACCTGCAGATAAATTAGTGATAGGATCAAGAATGAGAATGATAACAAAAAAGAAGTAAAGTCTTTCTGTTGGGCCAATGAGATGTGTTTGTGAAAATAAATTATAATATTGTGCCAAAGCCAAATGAATTTAAGAAAGTAAATAAACAAGAATCAATGAGAGAGAGAGAGAGAGAGCAATCACACCAGAAACACCAACAATTTACGTGGTTCAGCGATTGAGACAGGGAATACAAGTACAATGGAGACAGTACAAAGTTACTTTACTGAATACAATAACCTCACTGTCAAAAACTCTCCTTGCTTTGGTTTGGTTGAACCCACACCAGAACACCGAAAATAAAGGCTACAGTTCTATGTGACTAGCACTTCAAGAGTCACTCTCATTGTTTTTGGTATCATTTGAAGCCTCTCAAAAGCCACTGTTTAAAGTCTTTGTCACTGTTTTTCTTTAACTGAGAACACACCATGAGTACCACCTTTTTATGGGTGGGGTAGGGGTGGAGGAGTGTCGTGGGTGGGCGGGGAAGTGGTGGGGGCAGTGAGGGATGGCAAAAAAATAGCACCTGTGGCAGAGGAGGGCGGAGGAAGGGGCTAGGGTTCTTTGCAGAACAGAGATAAGGGCATTCTATTTGCAAATTCCATGATTTTGTATTTTTTTTTTTTTTAAAAAAAATTCATTGCTGCTGTTGTTTTCAAAAAATTCCCACTGATTTGTACAAAGTTCCCCCCCCCCCCCCCCCCCCCCCCATTTTCAACTGATATGTTATTTCCCCTGTTAGAAACTACAGATACTAAGGTTTCATTTAATAACGTTTTCAGTTTCCTATTTTCTATTTACACAAAAACAAGAATTAAGTTTTCATTTTTTGTTTTATTTATTTTTTTTGGTAAAAAACAAAAATAAAAACTTATTTGGTGTAGATAATTGTCCTGAAAACAAAAATAAAGAAACATATTTGCTGAGCTGCCAGCGGTGTCGGCTGGAGTGTTGCCGGAAAGTGGCCGATGGTGACCGTCCGATGGTTAGAGCCCATGGAAGATGGCTGAAGCTTACCAGAGGGTCGTCGGCAACCGACAGGCGTGGGTGGTGGCCACAGGTTGTGGGGAAGGGAGGAGAGAATGAAAACTTGTTTTGAGGACGAGTGAAAACACAATTTTGTTAAAAAAATTTGGAATCAAATTCATTTTTTTGAAAACAAAAACAATATACCAAACAAGTTTTCTTTTTAGTTTACAAAAAAAGGAAAATGAGAACAAAAAATATAATATGGCAATGTTATCAAACATGGCCTAAATGGTGAGATTTATATTTACAAAAATTGAGTAGAAAGAGAGCAACGAGGATGAAAACTGTGACTTGCAGTGAGAGTTCCTATAATGCACAAACCAAGTAAGAAATAAACCTCTGTTCCAGCTATTCCCATTGCAAGTCCAACGTCTGCGGATTGAAGAGTAAGGGCATCATTTGTTCCATCACCAGTCACGGCAACAGTTTCCCTAAATGTACTCTTCAAATAAGTGACCAAAGTGTACTTATCATCAGGTGAGGATCTAGCCACCACCTGCAGACACAGATTTCAATGTCAGCCCTATTTGGTTGAAAATCATCAGATTCAAAGAACTCATCAATGCCAGTGACTTGAGACCTGAATATTTGGTATCAACTCCTCTTAACTCTTTGGGACTTTTAGAACGGAAGTCTGGTCCTTCAATGGCCAAACCATCATCTGTCAATATGCCACATTCTTTAGCTACTGCTTTAGCCGTATTGATATTATCGCCAGTGACCATACAAACAGTAATCCCAGCAGCTAAACATGTCTGAACAACATTTTTTACCTCCAGCCGCAATGGATCACTAATGCCAACAATAGCTATTAATGTATAGTCATCATCAGGAACTATGCAATCACTAGAATCATTAATATCCTTGAAAGCCAAGCATAGAGTTCTCAGAGCTCCACAGCAAAAAAGTTTTATGATATCCAGGATATTTTCCTTCTGTTCCTCTGAGAAATGCACAGATTCTCCATTACTACAAACAATCTTATTGCACCCATTCAAGATAATTTCTGCTGCACCTGTGCAGAATGCATGAATTCCACCTTCAGGACAAGCAACATACACTGACCTTTTTTTAATAAATGAATTGAAATTCATCTCCTGCAATATCTTAAAATGTTGGCATTTACCAATGAAATGTCCTCCAAAAAGAAAGGCAAATTCTAGCAATGCTAACTCTGTTGGACTACCAAAAATGGTATTCTTTCCACCTTTTCCCTGTTCTATCTCAGAAACTTCAGAACCACAATTAAGGTATATAGACTGCAAAAGAATGTCCAACACCCACTTATGTTTAGGAGATTTCAGAAAATTGACAGCATCGTTACTCGATATCACTTCACTGCAGATGAACAACCTATCTACCACCATGCGGTTGGTTGTCAATGTCCCTGTTTTATCTGTGCAGATACTGCTAACAGAAGCCATGGTTTCACATGGAGAAAGATGCTTCAAAAGTACCCTCTCGTTCATCAATTTCCTCGCAGAAAAAGCACGGCTCAGCGTCACTGCCAATGGCACACCTTGTGGAACTCCAACTGTCACTGCAACAGCAATGTAGTTCAGCAGTTTCAATGCATCACTTATTGACCACTCCAGTCAAACAAATCTTCCCCGCAATTGTAGCAATACCATTCAACTTCACCTGGAGTGGTGTCTCATTTTCTCCACTCTGACGCAGAGTCGCCATCAACTTTCCCAAGTCAGTCCTCATGCCCGCTGATGCCACCAGCATCTTCCCTGACCCATCTTGCACTTTTGTCCCCGATAAAAGAAAGGGATTTTGCTCATATACATTCACTGGTCCACTTTCTCCTGTCAGACTTGACTCATCAACCAACAAGTCGCAACCTGAAATATAAATCCCGTCAGCTGGGACTTGATCTCCAGTATGTAGGTGAACAACATCTCCAACCACCAGCTCATAGATAGAGAGCTTTTGTCTAACTCCATCTCTGGTGACAAATATAAAAGTTTTCTTTTCCTGCTCATTCAGATCATGAAATTGTAAATGCTGTTTATAATCACTGATTGCCATAGTCATAACCACCAAGAGAATATACAGAATGATCCCAAACCCATCATACATACCCTTAGGCCACCCTTCTATAGCAGTTCCAAGAACCATGGAGATTGCAGCACATTCCATGAGGATCATGAATGTCACATCTTGCATTGCCTCCCATGTAAATGTGAACAAACTCCTGTGAGGCCTATTGACAAATATATTAATACCAAATACTTAATTCCTGACATGAAGAGGTGGTCGTGCCATTGTACTAATTCCATTGTCTAGTGAGGTCTTCAAGCATCGAGCAATCTCTTCGACACCAAGGAATCCTAGCAAGTCATTATAACTACGCGACGAGACCAAGGATGAAAGCTTATCAGCATCAATGTCAAACCCGGCTTTCTTAACCTCTTCTGGGGGCTTGTATTTCTCAAGAACAAAACCTGTACAACAACATAAAAATTGACAGTCACTGAAAAATACTTGAGGAAGAAAAAAGAAAACTTAAAGTGCTTCTTATGAGTAGAACTTGTACAAGACAGATTGTACCATGTATAAATCGAAATGCTGCTTTTGAAACGAGGAAACCCACACGCAACTTTTTTTGGCAGAATATGAGTAGTGTAAGAATAAAGAAAACTCAAATGAAACTACTAAATAAACATACACACAGAGTTATTTCCCTTTTCACGTAAGTTCCAAAGAATTTACTTCAGGTTCTCAATCTCACAGGTCTTCACAATTGAAAGAACTTCAAGAATGTGAATTCGATGCACTTGAATCTATACCAAGAATTTTTACAAAAACCTTCCCTTACAATTCAGTAATATTATTAGACAATCAGATCAAAATCTCATATTATTTCCATTCCATGAATATTCTCAATACAAATATTAGAAAGTACGTTAGGGAACAATTAATTCTTCTCAGTTCACTGATAGAAATCCTAACTACTCTTTCATTGTGCTATACTGTGTGTTGGCTATTCACTTCACTAGTCACCTACTCTTAAAACCTCACCTTTGAATGGTCAGTCCGAATGCTAATTTACTAATACATCCATCACACCAAGAAAAAAAAAGGATCCATCCATGAGTCCAAAAACAACTCTGATTTATAAACGCCTTGCATTTAAAATCATGGTTTTCTTATTAGGCCTTGTAACTTTGTATAACAATTCAAAAATTAGGTGAGAAGGTCTCCAATTTGATTAATGTTAGAATAGATGTCCTATATGGCAAGTGTCTTTTATTGTTATTAGTGAGGGTACTATTGTCATTGTGTTATTTTATCATTCTAACATTAATATGGACGGAAGTGAAGGGTATCATACAGAACCCTAAAATACCTATTTGTATAAAAACTCTTTACTCTCCATCTTCTCTCCTTCTATCTCTAACCCTAATCTTACATATTTTACATTTCAACTTGGTATTAGAGCACTTCGATCCTACTATAGAAGGACCTCTTAGACTCTATATATTTTTGCAAGGTGACAACATGCGCGAATGTCATCATCCGTATGGATGTCGAGGTGTGAGGAACACACCATTCAACTTGTCTCCATCTTCTGGTGATTATGATGATTTTTCTAGAATTTTTAAAAATTATTTGATGTGGTTTTTTCTTTTCGAAGTATTATCGGATATTTTGGGCTGATTTTTTCAATCCAGCAATCTGAGCCCTACCCGACTCTTTTCTTCATCAAACTCTTCTTCATCAGACTTTTCTTCATCAAACTCTTCTGCATCAAAATCTCTTACAAATCGACATAATGCTTTTGAAACGAGGAAAGTCCCACACAACAGTTCCTGACAGAATATGAGTAGTGTAAGAATAAAGAAAACTCAAATGAAATAGAAAACAAAAATGAAACTACTAAATAAACATACACACAGAGTTATTTCCCTTTTCACGTAAGTTCCAAAGAATTTACTTCAGGTTCTCAATCTCGCAGGTCTTCACAATTGAAAGAACTTCAAGAATGTGAATTTGATGCACTTGAATCTATACCAAGAATTTTTACAAAAACCTTCCCTTACAATTCAGTAATATTATTAGACAATCAGATCAAAATCTCATATTATTTCCATTCCATTCCATGAATATATTCTCAATACAAATATTAGAAACTAAGTTAGGGAACAATTAATTCTTTTCAGTTCACTAATAGAAATCCTAACTCTTACAGGGGATCATAGTGTGCCCAAATCTTTTTATATGGTGAAAAACCAGCAAAACATAGATCACTTCCATTACTCTTTCATTGTGTTATACTGTGTGTTGGCTATTCACTTCACTAGTCACCTACTCTTAAAACCTCACCTTTGAATGGTCAGTCCGAATGCTAATTTACTAATACATCCATCACACCAAGAAAAAAAGGATCCATCCATGAGTCCAAAAACAACTCTGATTTATAAACGCCTTGCATTTAAAATCATGGTTTTCTTATTAGGCCTTGTAACTTTGTATAACAATTCAAAAATTAGGTGAGAAGGTCTCCAATTTGATTAATGTTAGAATAGATGTCCTATATGGCAAGTGTCTTTTATTGTTATTAGTGAGGGTACTATTGTTATTGTGTTATTTTATCATTCTAACATAAATATGGATGGAAGTGAAGGGTATCATACAGAACCCTAATACCTATTTGTATAAAAACTCTTTACTCTCCATCTTCTCTCCATCTATCTCTAACCCTAATCTTACATATTTTACATTTCAACTTGGTATTAGAGTGCTTCCATCCTACTGTAGAAGGACCTCTTAGACTCTATATATTATTGCAAGGTGACAACATGCGTGGACATCACCATCCGTATGGATGTCGAGGTGTGAGGAACACACCATTCAACTTGTCTCCATCTTCTGGTGATTATGGTGATTTTTCTGGAATTTTAAAAATTGTACGATGTGGTTTCTTTCTTTTTGAAGTATTTTCGAATATTTTGGGCTGATTTTTTCAACCCAGCAATCTGAGCCCTACCCGGCTGTTTTCTTCATCAGAACCTCTTCTATGGGTGCCAACTTTCCCCCTAGTGTCCTTCTGATTTGGTGAGTTTTGATCATTTGATTAATTCTTCTAGGGTTCAAATGGTTCACTTTATTTGCTGTTTGAGGTTCACTAATTAGTTGCTTCTTCTTTGGTTGAGTTTGGTAGTTCGATTAATCCCCCTAAGGGTTCGACTAGTACCCATCTTGCTGGTTGTGGTTCAATTGTTGATTATTTTTCTATTTGTTGTCTGTATCCTACTCCTATCTGGTTTCATGGCTGAATCAAAACCTCCAGTTCTTAAGGATGATGATTGGCCCAAATTGAAAAATTGGACGGGCTGAATTATTTGGGCAGGTACAACCTTCAATGTTGGGTGTTTGTTTGGAGGGATTGGATTCCATGTCCATTCTATGGAGGAGTCTATTGTTTGGTTGAAAATTTGTAGGCCGGATTAGGAGTCCAACTAGACTCCATATCCTTCATTTATGGGATTGTTGTGTCCTAGGGGAGAGGTGGGATACAAATGGCGGGGTAACAATCCCATGGGATTAACTTGTAAAAAGTCACTTTGCCCCCCAAGCACATGTATCTTAATTTTTTTCTCAAATTTTTTTTTTTTTTTTTTTTCAAATGATGGGATAAAAATTCAAATTGTTTTCAAACGGTGGGATAAAGATTCAAATTTTCACTATTACATAGACAAATTGTTTGGTTTTATTATGTATTGTACTTAGTAAAATAAAAAAAAATTTATAAGTCTCAATTAAAAAATAAAATAAATTTATTTTATTTTTATTGATCTATTTATTTAATTTTTTAGAAGTTCTAGCCAATAAATAAAATAAAATTTATAAGTTAGATTTAGTATTGCTATTATTTAGTAAACAATACAAGGGAAAATAGTCTTTTGAACATTTATCCTTCTTCATAATATCCCAAATAAACATAAGATTCAATAGATTAGTCATTTCCTGACATCTAATCCCATGACTAAACAAATATGAGATACATATCCTTTCCAACCAAATAGTCTAGGAACTATGTATCCCAAGATTAACAGTCCGATGAATTACAATCCCTCCTTATCTAATCCGCCCAAACAAATATGAAAGCTTAAAACCCTATCCAAATGTCCCTCCTAATAAGCGCATAGTGAGACATTTCTAGATCTACATGAGGAGACATACACCATGTCCATAGAAGCATGAGTAGAAAACATTGAAGTAGAAGAATGCTATTTGTACAACTTTTTACAAGAATGCCATTGACGTGTCACAAGAATCATGGTCAACTTAACAAGCGATTGTAACATCCTTTCCCACCCTGTAGCACTCAAACAATAGCCTACTACAAATCTCAAGCCCATAGCAAATGAATGCTCAAGGTTTCACAAAGTACGAGATCCTCCTCAAGATAAGTGATGGCCAGAGCATCCCAACATTAACCCTAAGGCTTCATTTAGTAATAAAAAATGGTAGGGGAAAAGAAAAGAAAACTAAAATGTTTCCTTCATATTTTCCTACTACTTAAATAGAAGTTAAATTGAAAATTTTCTAATGGAAAGAAATCAAGAGAGAGACTTTGGAACACAACATCTAAACTAAAAAAACTACCCCCATTTTCATCATATTTTGTTTCGTCCTTGTTTCCCTTGATAATGGAGCAATCGAAACTGATTTCCTTTGCATTTTCTTTTCCATTTCTTCACATTGGACAGAGGGTTTGGTGAGAAAAATAAATAAATGAAAAGAAAAAGAACTCTCATAACTTATTTGGATAATTCAGGAGGTGAGAAATGACGAAAAAATGAAATAAATGGAGGCAAAATAAATAAATAAATAAAATGACAAGATTTGATAAGCAATGGAATTTGAAGTGCATAAAATTTTCACAACATCAAAATTACCAATCTAAATGCAAAACAAAGAAAATAAGAAGACATGTTTATCGTTTTTATTTCTTGTTCTTTTTGGGTAAGTAAGCGTTTTACAATGAAGTTCAACACACGTACATACCCAAGAAGTTAAGACAAAAAGCTAAGACAAACACAAACGCGTGCCAAGTTGGACATACTGCCACCCATGTGGCATTCACAATACACTTCAACAGTCGGCAAGAGAACAAGTTAGCAGCACACGAAGTATAACACATGCACTATCCAGCACATATACACTCATCAAGCCATGACACAATCAAATCAACTGACCCTTTGAAGCTGGTTATACAACATGACAGAAACTGTCAGAGAAATCCTGCCCAAAAAACTCAAAACTCCAAACTGGTTAGTCATAACAACCAATCAATGCCCCAATCGTCCAAGCACCACTCCCACAGCCGTGTGTGAGGCAATACACATCATCTACATCTGCACCAACCACGAGAATAATGCAATAAATAAGTGAAATGGCGACAATCTACAGTCCCCAACTTCCTCTCCCTCTCCCTGTCAAGATACAATAATGCATCTAAAAATAGACAAGCAAATCCATCACCACCGAGGACAAGCTCGATGCCATTTGCCAAATACTAGTTGTCGGCTGCACAACCAGCACCCAATAAGGTTAAGACAGAATCAACTACTAGCTACTTCCCTATCAGCTCATGACACGGAAACCTCAAAATCATTCAGAGTACCAAAGATCCCCACAAAATCCTCATCATCGAAACAACAACGGACACCCAAGATTCTAGCAGAGTATCGTGACACATCCCACAAAAAGTCTTGACCCTCCCCTCACCAAGAGAACCACACTGAGCTATGATGGTGCCACTCACATAGCACTATGCTTGAAAAAGCAAACCCCCACCACAGAATAGGAAAAGGAGCAAGAGTAGAAAAGCAAAGTCTTTGCCTTTAGTGCTCTGCACCCCAACCAAACCAAAAGATGAAACAAGAAGCCACAAGGGTAAAATGAAAGCATCCCCCAAAGGTACTTGAGGTAATATCAGGAGAAGGGGGCACATGGAGGTTTTCTTTCAACTGTAGAGAGTTCAAACTGATTTCTCTTTGGTTAAGTTTCAAACTTTTTTTATCTTCTATTTTTATTTTTCTTGTTTTGTTTGTTCATCCAAACAAACAAAATGGCGAGAAACCATAATCTTATCATCTATTTTCTTGACCAAAAACGGACTATTCCCTTCCAAATTAAAAATGCAATAAATTATGCAACTCCAACTCCAACTTGAATTTGAAATTTAATTTCTTTTTGGATTGTTTTCAGTTGTTGCAATGCAAACAACAGCAGTTGATGATTAATTTGACATCATTATACACTCACTACACTAACCTGGTTTGTACGTCGAAAAGCAGCTGCTTCGTATCTCTTGCTCAGGTTTGCTGGATAACGAAACCTGCTATTAGGATTCCTCACGACTCGGTATAAGTCCCTCCATCTCCGCAGAGCTTCTTCCAATGGGTTTTCCGGCGGAACTTCAAAATTCTCCCTCAGAAACACCGCCATTTTCAAAATCGAATCATAACCAGTTATCCTCCAACCCACCCTTCAAATTCATCTTCATTTGGGAGGATAATGAATTCATCCTTCATATCTGAAGGGAGGATGAAAAAATGAAGGCTCCCTCCAAAACACTATTCATTTTGTATTTCTTATTATATTGTAAATAACTTTTAATTTGTAAATTTAATTTTTATAAAATTGACATCATTAAAAAGTATAAAATCATACCTTTAAAATGAGTATAATATTAAATATATTTTACAAAAATTTTAAAATTAAATATTTATTAATGAATAAAAATTACTTTTTGAATAAGGTTTGAATGAAGAAAATGAAGGATTGTGGTTGGAGTTTGAATGAATAGTGACTTCCTCTATATTTATTTTTTTGAATAAAAAACATTATTTTCATCCTCTCAATGAGAGTATTGCATTGGAGATGCTCTGAAGAAAGATGAAAAAGGAACACGGCGGCTGGACAACCAGAGAGTGAAAGAGAGGAATCTCCGACAAAATACCAGTGCTGCGGTTTGTAGGACTTGAGTAGGGATTTGAAATGGAAAGGAATAAAGGTGTGAAGTTCGAAAAAATGTCAGTATATTTTATTTTTATTTTATTTATTTATTTATATATTTTTGAAATTTTTTAATTAAACACAAGAGAAGTGAAAAAATTAATCACTGTGTTTGGTTGTGGTTTTTTAAATATGATTTTTTGAAAATTTTATACAACTTGTTTGGTTATTCTAAAAAATAAGTTATGTTTTCAAAAAAATAAATGAGATAGGTAGGCTTTAGTAGAATAGGTACATATTGGTAGGTTTGAAAATGAGATAGGTAGGCTTTGAAAATGAGATAGGTAGGCTTTAGTAGAATAGGTACATATAGGTACATATATGTATGTATATATATATATTTAAAAAATCTGAGGGAATGTTTTGATATGTTTTTTTTGTATTTTTTTAATTGTTTCAATCATTAATTTGGAGGGAAATTTGAAATTGTAATGATATATTTTTTTGAAAACCAAACAAGCATTTTTTTTTTTAAAACAGTTTTTAAATCATTTTTTCAAAATTTTTTTCAAAAAACGGCAACCAAGCATGTTGAATATTTTTAATTTAAATAAAATAAAATTAGTAAGTTATTATAAGTTATTATATCAGTTTTTATTTTATTTTTTAAATAAATTTTTTAAAAAGTATTAAAATAATCTAAAGCTTTAGGCTTCGTTGGGGAGTTGGATTTGGAGCTTTTTGGGCTATTTTAATCATAAAAAATAAAATAAATTTTTTAGTTCAATAAAATAAAACATTATATTCCATCTATAATCATTATATTTTTTCTTTCACAAAAAAATCAAAAATTCTTTTCAAATAAAATTTTTTAACTCCAAACTAAAATAATTAAAAAACCAAAAAAACCAAAAAACAACCCACTTTCTAAATGGAGCCTATGAAGGATGAAGGATGAAGGACATGCGAATAAGGATGAAGGACAACTTATTTTTGTGGTGGATAAGGATGAAGGACATGCGGATAGACTTTAAGTGGAGTCTTGTGATACAATTTTTTTTGATAAGAGTATTTTTTTAGTAAATTAAATGAATGATCTTAGGTGCAGTTTTTGTATTTTTCTTTAAGTATTATTTTATTTTTATTTTTGTTAATGAAGAAATTGACATTTAGTACAAAAAGAGAAAATCACTTGACAAAAGGAGATAAAGAAATTCATGTTTTCTTTTTGGATAGAGAAATTGATACTTGGCGCAAGAAAAGAAAATCACTTAGCAAAAGGAGAGAAAGAAATTCATGTTTTCTTTTTGGATAGAGAAATTAATACTCGGCACAAGAAGAGAAAATCACTTGGTAAAAAGAGAGAAAGAAATTCATGTTCCTTTGAATAAAAAAATTGACACTTGGGTGCAAAAAGAAAAAATTACTTGACAAAAGGAGAGGAAGAAATTTCCGAACACTAACGCTATGTTTGATTGGGTGATTTGGGAAGGAATTTAGAAATAAAAAGAGAAAATGGGTGTGAAACTAGATGAAATGTAGGTATATTTTATTCACATTTCACCTATATTTTCACTTTCTCTTTTCAAATTCCTTTCCAAATCCCCAACAAAACACTGTGTAAGTGAAGGGTTCACTTTTAATCTATGATGCATGGATACGAACATATAAATACGTAAATTTTCAAAAAATTGGGACATGTTTAATATATATATTTTTATTTATTTATTATATATCTAAAATTAAAAATATATATATATTGATTCCTATAAAATTACAACAATAATAAAATTAATAAATACATTACCTAAATTTTTTTAATAAAAATTGATTTTTTTCAAATAACAATAATTTATTTTATAAATTTTAATAAAAACATGGATATAAAAAATAAAAAAAATAAAATAAAAAAAGGAGAGGAGAGAATAACAAGGGAAAATGAGACAGAAAAGGGAGGAGAGAGAAGAAATTTTAATAAATGAAATCAGAGGAAAAGAAAAGATGAAAGAAAAGAAGACGAAGATAAAAGAAGACAAAAGAGAAGACGAAGACGAAGTGAAGAAGAAGACGAAGACAGAAGAGAAGACGAAAATGAAGTGAAGAAGAAGACAGAAGATAGAAAGAGAAGAACAAGTTAAGGTTTGTTCTCTCTTTCCTCGATCTGTCTCTTTATTTCCGCAATCTGTCCCTCTCTTTCCCTCGATCTGTCTCTCTCTTCCCTTGATCTATCTCCTTCTTTATTCTCTCGATCTGTCTCTGGCTCTATCTGTTTCTCCTCTCCAACAATTCTAGGGCTTCTTTGATCAATTTGCGTGTCTAAAATGTGTCCTCGCATGGCTAACCGTGTGTCCGACTGAAAAAATTCCAAAAAAATTGAGGACACGTAAGGGAGAGTATCCACAGCGTGTCCGACGCTCACACACAGGCCTCAAGGACATGTCCATGTTTCATAACTTTTAATAAAAGTATAAATATTGTATTAATCAGCAAAGTGTACTTAGAAAGAGAAAGCAAGAGACAGAAAGCCATGGGTGTTCTTCTTTAACATAATTGCTGGCAATCAAGTCGCCATCAACTCAGCCATCGTTCCGATCTAATCATCGTCTCTTATCTGTTCAACACCATTGTCGACGATCTAGTCTGTGGTTCGTGATATGTCCATCACATTGAATCTATTAGCAAAGGTTATTTTTTGGCTTTTTGGGTTAAAATTTACAAAAAGACAAAATATGTTAAAATAGTCAATAAGACAAAATGTCACATCAAACCTATAATTATTTCACTTTTTCTCTTACAAACATCACATCCAATTACAAAAAAATCCAACTATCTTTCTAAATACAAAAATTTTAGCCTACTAAAATAGTAAAAAACTAAAATAACAACTTCCCAAACACCCATTACATGTGATCTGGCCATCAATTCACGTCGCTTTGTCTCCATTGCTTTGCTTTGATGAATTATTTACATTTATTATCTATATATGAAATTCATTTTCAAAGGTAAACCCAAATCTTTACGTTTGTGAGCGATATGACAGTATGCTTTGCTTTTCCTCCATATTACAATTAATGGTAACCGTGCTATGCATGAAACTATATAAATTAAAAAATAAATTATTATAAATATATTAGAGTAATTTAATATTTTGTTTTGTAGTATATATAAAATTTATAAATTAATTTTTATGTTTATAACTTTTTAAATTATTAGTTTAAAAAACTTTAAAAATATATATATAAATCTATTTAGTGTAATTTTAATACTTTGTAATAATAAAAAAAAAAAGAAAGAAGTTAAACCTAATTAAATGAGGTTACATGAGTTATGATATACCTCTTCTTGTTATGAAAATATACAAATTTAAAAGCTATAATTAATACAAATATACAATTTTATTATTAAATGTGAATTAAAGTAGTATTTAACAATAATTTATACGATGCTTCTGTTATTAATCTAATAATTTAAGTTACATTTTTTTTTGTTTTAATTTCATAACTAAAAATACAATATGAATATAATATGCACACGAATTTCTAATCTTTAAGAATAAGAAGGTTTTAATATATTTCCAACCTTTCATCATTTTCTTCTAAGTTTTTTTTTTTATATATATCTAATTTGATTTTAAATTTGAATAAAATTTTTTATTTGATATGAATTACTTTAATTTTTTCATTAAATTTTTATCAATTTAAAAAAAAAACTTTCATTCTTATCCCATTTTTTTTTTCTTTTCATCAATTTTGATGGAAAAAAACAATAATTTCTAATGCTTCTCTAATTTTCACCAATAATTCTTCTCCACCATATAAACCTTTAAACAAACACATAAATCTCACTAAAATCAAAACTAAAACCAAACCAACAATAGAGAAAGAGAATCACACAGGACAAAAAATACAATTAAAAACCAAATCAATTTATGGAGTGGTAGAATATTACCCCCCAACAACTTAAACCTTGCTCTGCCTAATCCGTAAGCTCTTTCATCAATGCTGGCGAAGTCTAGGAGTTGGAATAACTAATCAGATTATTATTTAAATAAGACTTGAAAATTGATTAATTTGTCCCATTAAGTGATTTGAAATTTTGATAGATATATATCAAAAAATAGAAAATTATATTATTAAATCATAATTCAAATTTAGATATTGTCATATCTTTTTGAGATCTATATCTAAATTATTATCTTCTTTATTTTTGTGTGGTTTCTATTTTTTTCTTCTTCATTTTATTTAAGATGGAGTTGTGGGTTTTGGTTTCTATTCATTTTTAATTATTATTATTTAGGTAAGTTATGATGTGAGTTAAATATATGATAGACATATGAGTTTTATTGATTTAAAGTATGATGGTGCGAGATATTTTCAAATTAGATTCGTTTAGATAAACTTTAAAGATTTTTAAAATTTAAATTTGGATATTAAGAGGCAAAATAAAGATTTTAATTGAATAAATGAAAATCATATTTATTAATTTTATCTATTTGTATATTTGATTTTTAATTTTAACTTTTTTTATTATGTTATAATATAATATATAAGATATAGATAGATATACCCACAATTCTCATGAAAAATATTATCTGATTTTTTTAGGAAAAGAAAAGGAAAGCAAGTTTTAATATTTTTTTTTTTGGAAATCGATGAGAGAAATTAGAATGGAGAGATTATGAAATATTTTTGTTATCTTTCTATTTGAAATCCATAAATTAAAGGATAATTATTATTTCCAAAATAGTTAAATAGGTATGAAAGAAGTTGAAAATGGAGGATAATTATTATTTCCAAAATAATTAAATAGGTATGGAAGAAGTTGAAAATGGTGTGTATGAGAGAAGTCAAAAAGGTTTTAGAGACATCAATAAGTGCTGAGAATTTTTTTTTTAAATCAAAAAATTAGAAAATTAAGATTGAGATATTGGAGCTTCCACAAGGCTTGTGAGTTAGAAACCTTTTTTCCTTATATAATATACTAGCTTATCACCCGTGCTATGCACGGGATAATTATAAATATTTATATTTGTTTTAGATTTTTTTAAATATATAAATTATGTTTTTAAAGATTTTTTATAAAAATAATTTAACAATCTTATCAATAACCATAATATATGGGAGAAGTTGAAAAAGGGTATTGCAGTAACTATACACAGATTGTATCTATAATTATTTATATGATGGGATTTTAAATACTGATCAGGGGATTTTGACCAAATCAATAAATGCAGGCAGTAGAAAGACATGTGGATTGAAAAAATTTAATAAATGCTGATCAGGGGATTTTGACCAAATCAATAAATGCTGAACTTTTTTTTTAAAATAAAAAATAAAAATATAGAAAATTCATATTGGGATATTGAAGCTCCCACAGGCCTTGGGGGTTAAAAACCCCCTTTTGCTTAATATATAGAATAGATAGATAATATAATATATCAGTGGTGCTATATGCACCAATTAATGTACTAACTAGTGTACCAACACTAGTTATGACGTTATTATTGACTCCACTCATTAATCACATTATAAATACTAAAAACCTCTTAAATTATATCACATCATCAATTGATATATTAATTAGTACATTAAGTGATACATATATTATTATTATTCATAATATATGGATGTGCACTGCACATGAGGAAGAAAAATTTTTGGTATATTTTTTTATATGTGATTTATATTGGAAGGTGTTGTGGTTGCTCTTAATATGTACTTTGTTTTTTTCTTAATGTCCTATTCAAGAATTGTAATAAAATTTTATTCTGGTAGTGTTATTGAATTATTTCTTCTATTATACAAATTTTATTGTGAATCAAAGTAAAATATTATTGTGAATTAAATTAAAATTTTACTATTTACGTCAATTTCGATATTTTTTTTATAAAGAATTTCATAATCAACCTGAATTTTGTTTGATAGATCATGATGAAAGAATTTTAAAAATATTAATTTTATTAAAAATTGAAATCTAGATCAAAAGTTATATCATTTTAAAGTTTAAAATATTAAATTGCTCACTAAGAATATTTTGATAATAGTGGTGGGTGCTGAACTTTTTAAGAAAAATATTTTGTGTTTGTCATTAATGTATTAAAGTTTTATTATGAGGAGATTTTGACCAAATTCTCCTCTCTTTTTTTTTTGGGCGAAATTATATTATTGGTACATTTTTTTAAAATTATTCGTGTGTTTATTTTGTGAAAATTAGTGAAATATTCTCTCCAACTTTTGATAGTAAGAGAGATTTAATATATTTTTTCTTATTAGTCAAGGTTTCTCAATAATATTATTAGAGAAATTTTAACATTTTAAAGAAAAATTTCAACTTGACAGAGAAATTTCAGTTTCAAAATTTTTCTGTAATTGTAGATTTTCAACTCGTCATAGAGAAATTTATCTATAATTGTAGATTTTCAACTCGGTACAAAGAAATTTATCTGCAATTACAAAGAAATTTCAGAGTTGAAATTTTTCCGTGAAATTTCTCTTTGAAGAATTAAAATTTCTCTGTAAGAAAATAAATTTTTTTTATGAAGAGTTAGAAATTTCTCTGTGAAGAAATATCTTTGTCAAAATGTTGTTGTGAAGAAATATCTCTATCAAAATGTTGGTTGACCTCAAATACTATGAAAATATTGTATGCCCACTATCTTATAAAATTCTAATATTAAGGAGTTTAAACTAAAAATTAATTTTATTTTTTGTGGTAAATATTACATATTTTTCAAACAATATTTATGTAATTTTTTTTTTGATAATGTCACATATTTTGTGATTAGAAATTATTTGAATAAAAAATATATGTAACATTATCATAAAAATACATAATATTATCATAAAATACGTAATTTTATATTTTTGAATAATAAATTATCTTAACACCAAGGGAAAAAAATACATAATATTTATCATAAAAATATATAATATTTATAATAAAAATAAAGTGTATACATGGAAAAAGTTATTGGTTGGTTTAGGATAGTGCTGTTATATGGCGCTCCATATGTATTATGATTAGGGATGACTATTTTAATTCAATCTGCGGTGCTCATCCATACTTGTCTGAATGGGGTAGATTTTACCTGCCCTAACATTTATATGGGACGGGAGTGGATTATATTTTGGTCATCCGCAGCGGAGTGGGGTGGGGTGGGGCGGAGCGGGTATCGCATCGCCTGATCCAAACCCGACCCAATATAATTAATAATATATAAATAAATAATATATATATATGTATATATATATAAATATAATTAGATATAAGAAAAGAATATTAAAAATCTGTGGTTCTGTTTAAATATAAATAAATAATAATCCTAAAAGTACCACTATATATATATATGAAAACAAAAAAATTATTTAGTATGCTAAGGATTTAAATAGTTCTTAATTTTTTTAGTTATTTGAAATGTGGTCGGATATCCGTGAGTAATGGGTATCCGCGGGGCGAGAATGGGGTTGAAAAATTCCATTTGTAGCTGGTAGGGTGGAGGTAAGGGTGGAATTTGTCCGTGAGAACAAGGGTGGGGTATGACAAATCTGTCATAAATTTGTCCCGTGGCCATCCTAATTATGTAGGGGTATAAATTTGGCCTGGTTTGGTCCACTCGGACCAGGGCTTGGGCCGGCCTATGTCGAGTCTTGCGGGCTCCCGCCAAAATTCGGGCTAGGCCGGTCCACGGGCTAAAAAATTTGACTCAGGCTTAGGGGGTATTCAGGCCTTGGGTAGGCCGGTGGGCTTGAGCACGGGCTTGGGTCGGGCTTGAACATTTTAAAAAAAAAATTTCCACCAAATTTTTTTTTTCCACAAAAAATGACACTAAGTCTCGGGCAGGCTGGGTCGAGCCAGGCCTCAGGCCAGGCTTTGAGAAGGTCTTGAGCAGGCTGATGGGTAGGGCCATGAGCCGGCCCAAGTGGGTCGAGTTGGACCTCAAAATGACGACCCAGACTTAAGCCCAAGCCCAAGGTCTCAGGCCTAACTGGATTGGACCCATCCTAGGTCGGGTGAACTTCAAACCACCGATAAATTGTAGGCTATTTTTGCACTTCTATAATTATGATTGATGATTTTGTTTTAACAGTTCCGATTTAGAGCACTAAATCAGCAGCTCTAAAAGTACCATTAATGAGCTGGTAAGTGCAAGAAAAAAAAAAAAAAAAAAACAAAGGCTAAACTATAACATCAATAATAGGATCCACATGATGCCATGCCATTAATGATGCATTAATGGTGTTAAATTAGTGATATGAAATATTTTTCTTACTTTAAATGATGGAAGGATATGAGAGGAGATCAGAATTTGTCATTGCATGGACATGACCACGTAGGCACGGGGACCAAAACTTACATGTACATAAGTCTTTTCCCTCTTTTTAAGGAAAATTATTTAATATTTTTGGAATATTCTAACCAATCATTATCTGATAGACTTTCTTATATTTGTCAATTACTTAATATAGGAGCGTTACTTTCTTATATTTGTCAATTACTTAATATAGGAGCGTTTTAGAAAGTTAGTAAAAAGTTAATTTTTTTTTTCATTTTTTAGCTTTTTTGATGATTTTTTTGACTAAAAAAGTTAAAAAATCAAAAAATTAACTTTTTTAACTTGTTGCCAAAAATCCATAAGAGCATTCGTATCAGCCTCAACAAAATTTGAGCCAAATTATAATTTAAAAAGCTATTTTTCTATTTTAGCTAGTCACCTACTACATCAAACTCTCTATTTTAACTCAATCCTATTAAAATATTTGTTATCCTTTTTTTTTTCTATAATTAAATTGATGACCTATCAATCAAACAATTCTTATACAAAAGATAAAACTGGAGGAAATGTAAAAAACTAAAATAAAAATTGCCATTGACCGGCCGGACATCCGGCCGGACTTCCAGTTACACCCAAATCGCATGTTGTAGCGATGAACAGTTCCTCGCTTCATCAGAGGAGTAACTATAGCAAATTTAACAAAAAATTAATTTAGAAAAAATTTGTTGAGACTGATGGAGGGAGAATTTGATGATTTATTAGCTATATTTTAACTTTTTGTTATTTTGAAGATGCTGATGCTTTCATGTACATAAGTCTTTCCCCTCTTTTTAAGGAAAATTATTTAATATTTTTGGAATATTCTAACCAATCATTATATGATAGACTTTCTTATATTTGTCAATTACGTAATATAGGAGCGTTACTTTCTTATATTTGTCAATTACTTAATATAGGAGCATTTTAGAAAGTTAGTAAAAAATTAATTTTTTATTTTTTATTTTTTAGCTTTTTTGATGATTTTTTTGACTAAAAAAGTTAAAAAAATCAAAAAATTAACTTTTTTAACTTGTTGCCAAAAATCCATAATATCCCATCTACCCACTTTCTACACCAATCCTATTATATTATAAAATAACACATTCATACTTAGATTGCAATCACTCACTCTTCCCTTGAGATCACAACTTGCCAATGTAAGGCAAATACCAAAAACCTCTACAAGAGAGAAGAAATTACGGATGCTGTGATTTCATTGTTGTTGAGTAACCTGACCACGATACTCTCTCAGCAAGCAAATCTCCTTCTTGGGGTAGAAGACGAAGTCAAATCACTTCAAAACCTGCTCAAACTTACTTAAGCCTGCCTCCAAAGCTTCCCACAGAAGCGCAACGATCAAGCACTCATGGTCGAATTCATCAACCAAGTTCGAAACGCAACTTACGAAGCCGACGACACCATCGATGCATACATTGCCACTGTCTATGGGCAAAGAAAGAAAAGCTTTTTATTCCAATTGAAAAGCAAACCTGTTCACCTATTAGCTCACCGCAGAGCTGCAGAGGAAATCAAAGCCATAAATTCGAGATTTGAAGAAATATTCAAGAATAAAGAAAGATTTGACATCCAGATTAGCGATCAACTTCCTATGGAAGATGATTCGTTGATGTAGAGAAGAAAACTAATAATCAAAGAAACTGACGTGGTGGGCTTTGATACTAACACGGATATAATCATTGATAGGCTAACCCAAGGGGACGATCAACGAGATATTGTCCTGATTGTTGGCATGTGATTGTTGGCATGGGTGGGATAGGGAAGACAACCCTGTAAGATTATAGGATCTATATACTAGAAATCAAAACACTATGAATATAATTAACTACTAAAATATAAACTTAGATACATACTGTTTGATTCCATCATTGTCT
Source organism: Camellia granthamiana (assembly GCA_036172215.1). Lineage (NCBI taxonomy): Eukaryota > Viridiplantae > Streptophyta > Magnoliopsida > Ericales > Theaceae > Camellia > Camellia granthamiana. Next base: position 9,788,976 of record CM069912.1, read on the forward strand.
TGAGTTTTACTTCTTTGAAAGAATATGGTATTCACAATCGGAAAACCTTAGCACCAGCTCTTCATCTCCTTCTCCTAATCTTTATGTTGTCTTCCAATGGGACTGACAACCCTTTGATCATAATATATATATATATATAGATAGATATATGTAAACTCTAATAAGGCTAGGAGAGGAGACTGGGCCTAAATAAAACAATTACTGGGCCCTCCCATTAAGGAACTCAAGTAACTTAAAACATGTTTTACACCTTTATATCACATATCCACATATAAAATAATAAACATATCAAGATGGACCATGGCCCAAAATTTTATGGATCACAATAATAATTTTGGGCTCATACCAGTCAATCTGTCTGAATCACTTTCAACCCGTTTTTCACAAACCAAACAAAATATAGTCAATGACAACCTAATTAAGAATAAATTCTTACATTCTCCCACTTAGGCAACATTGACTACAACTTTAAGAAAATATTTTATTTATTAAAATGACTCTCGGGTTAAACAACTTTAGTGGCCACATAAACATGATTCAGAATAGAAACATCTCAGCACATAATCCCGTTCAATGAGAAATATTAATATCGAACTGTAGTGGTAATTATGCTATTGAACAACATAACACCTTCTACAATTACAAATACTAATATCTTACCAACATAGATTCCTATATCTGGTAAAGTGTAGTGTGGAATTTCAGCATAATTGATCCAAAAATTATATAACATGCTAATTCCACATTCAGTCCTCTATATGGTCTTGACAAGACCCTACAAGGAATTTTATTCCATTTTACACTTCCAAAAGAAGCCTTTATACCTCTAAACCGAAGTGATTCATGCTTTAAACCAAGCATCAGACTTTATGGATCCATATACACTTCTAAACCGAAGCATTATACACTTCTAAATTAAAGTGTCAATCTTTATATCTCAAAATTTAAATATAATTGTAAGAGTTCATATAAGACGAATACATACATAACAGTTACCATTTATGTGTACACACATAACTATAAACAAAATATGAATAAACATATTAATCTTTATTAACTGAAATACACCATAGAAAATATTCATGGGTAAAAAATTTCTTTAACCAAGCACATAAAAAACTGTAAAGCATCCATATGCCTAATATATTTGGCAAATTAAAATTTGGCCTAAGCCCTTTGTTCAGAGGATCAATTAGTATGTATTCTGTAACATGTGCTCATAAAGAATATCATCTTTAACAACTTTCCAATTCTAAAGTACTTTAAATTTATATATTTAACACCATCAGAGTTTTTGTTATTCTTTATAGAGAAAATTAAAACCATATATCATAATACATCTTTACAGGTTTGGAAATAAAATTAACAATTCCAAGCTCTGAAATAAAATTCTTTAATTGTATAACTCAAGTCGAGCTCTAAAACATGTTGCATAGTGAAAAATTATAAGAGATTTTATGAAACTCTTTCATGAAATAACACCTCATGCAAACATAAAAATATAACCAATAATAGATACTATATCATTTGAGCAACTACCAAAGTCGACATAGTACAATCAATAATATTAACATGATTAATTCTTTTATAGACAATCGTATAATCTTTAATTCTCTATAAATATCATAACACTTTATATGTTCCAACCCAATGGTCAAGGCTTAAATTAAAATAATAATTGTCTAACGAACTAATTACATATGCACCAAGTTTAATCCAAACTTCATAATTCATTAACCTCTTACAATAGTAGCATACGAGACATTTCTCATGAACTCTTTCTCAAAATCATTTTATGAATATTGAATGTTACTTAATTAGTCTCAATCACTAAGAAGAGCAATGTAAAGCTTTCAATTCTGCATATTAAATTTTAGTAAAAATGTGATCTAGGTATGCTCTTTGAGATGAGACAAATAATCCTCTAAGTTATTTTTCAAGTATCTCAATGCCAAACACATAAAATACTTTATCAAGATATTTTATACAAAAAAATTTGTTAACAACAATAGCTTCACATCAAGTATTAATTCGAAATTATTACTAGGAAGTAAAATTCCATCGGTATAAAGGATCAAAAAAAATAAATTGCTCCCACTGACCTTGAGATATATGCATAAATTAACAGTATTATCCATAAAACCAAGTAATAATATTTGGTCAACCTTTAAATATCATTGCTTATAAATTCGTTTAAAACCATAGATAAATTTGTTTAACTTACAAATCAAATTTATTTTGTTTGGCGAAGCAATTGATAAAAATGTCACAATAGCACTATAATCATTATAAACCTATATTTATAACATTGGTAAGAACAATACTCTTTTCAAATCACAATCTCTTACAATAGCTTTGTATTTATTTATTTATCTTTAAAATACTCATTAGATTTCAAATTTTTTAAGAAGTATAATATGATCTCATATCCAATTAATAATTTGTATCAATTCATTTACCATATTACAAATCGCCAATATCTTCATCATACGTAACAATCATCTCTTCAATTTCTTGATATTGCTCATTTAGACAAATAGTATGATCACAAGGATCTTGAACTGTATGAGAATGTTTAGGAGTTGTACGTGTTATGCATGTTCAAGTAATATCAACAGATTGAATAGACACTTCAAGTTCTACCTGTACTCTCACTTTCTCTATATGAGAATGAACAAACCAGTTTATTACAATAGGCACAAGTACACAGAAAGATTTGAGCTTTAAACTGTTCATCAATCTAAAAACTTTACGTTTTAAGCTTAAAAGATTTTTATGTCAGAACCAAGATAATAGAACCATTGACAACTTACAAAAGTAATATTTTAATTTCAAAAGCACAACAAAACTTTTTAGTTCTGTACAATCCCAAACTCAAAAGTTATTCTAACTAAATTTTCTACTAGTTCACAATTCAAAAGTGTTTTAAAAATATTTTTAACTTGGTACCATATGTAAAGTATACACAAGTATACAAAGCAATTAAAATTATTTTATCACAAAAACTTGTATAATTTAAACATGTTAACCTACACCTCATCATTTTATTAGAGTTCAATTACGAAGCTCAAGTACTCAACTTTCTTCCGAAGTTACAAGCATGATATATTTAAATTGATTCCACAATTTTATAAAAAATTAATAAGAGGTTATGCACATTAACCAAAATTATCATGTTTACTATAATATCCATCTTCAATTAATAATTTTAAAAACTTTATCAGTGTGTTTTTCAACATAAATGGGATTAAACATATGCATAACATCAATACTCATTTATGAAATCAATAAAATAATTTCTCCCACACACCTTATGATTAATGAAAATCTATTTCAATTATTATTATTGTTATTTTATTTATTACCAAAATTAAAAATAATGACGATGCTTATTTTGTTGACATTAAAATTAAATTTTATCTCATGGATGATATAAAAATAACATTCTTTAAAATAAGATCAGTACTAGACTCTAACTTAAATAACTTGACTAGAAAATAAAATTTTGATTAACACAAGGATTTTTTTTAAAAAAATAGTTTAAAAAACAAATAAGGAGATTCCAAAGGTGGAAAGAGCGTCATAGCTCACAAAAAATTCTAAAGAATTTTTCTTACTTGAGTTAATAATATATAAAGAGATTTGCGGAATATTCTGAAAAGGAAAACATAAAACGCTGAAGAGAGATAACGATTTATAAAAGTTGAAGGTATTATATAGAGCATTGTAGAGTATAATTTAGATTTTCTTATAAGAATCACCTAGTGAATATTTTAAAACTCTACTTTCTTAAATAGTTAACATTGAATATAATTTCAATCTTTCGCACTATATTGAGGTCTTAATATAAATGGTTAAGAACACACATTCTCGAGTATGTCAATATCTAAATTAGTTAGATTTAAAACTAAGTCAATATCCATTTACGGATTCACAATCAAAATTTTAATGGAGTAAATTTGATTTTCATAAAAATATCTCCCTTCATTGCTTTCAATTCAATATAATATCAATTAATTATATATGGACAATAATAATCTCATAATCACAATTAATATTCTCAAATATTTAAAATGTATCACTCTTAAACTGAATATATAGAAAGCATTTTCACAACTCCAACTTTCAATTATACATAGGCAATTAGTATAATCTCACAAGAATATGCTGCGAATAAACTTTAGCAATATTCTTAGATGTGCCGGAATATATCACTATATAAACACCTTTGGGTTGAATATATAGAATACAATCAACATCTTTAAACTTCAATATAATCTTAATTAATTATATATGGGCAGTAATTATAATCTCACAACAATGGGCAGCAAATAAACTTTAACAACATTGTTAGATGTTTTAGAATGTATCATCATATAAATATCTTTGGGCTAAATATATAAGATACATTCTAACACCTATAAACAAGTCAACTAGCAAGAATGATTTATCAATAAATTATCTCCTTTGGGTAGATAAATTCTTCAAAATCAATAAAATTTCCCTTACTAGTGGCTCACACTACTTCTAAAATTAATACACTCAATTAAACCCCTTTCGGTAGGTAATTGAGTGATATAATATTAGAAGAGCTTCCCAGAATCCTTATTGGTAAATCACTTTAAATCTCAATAAGTTAACCACTTCGGCAGTATCACCCACATTGATTCAAAAATCTTCCAACTGGGACTACAAAAATAAATATTTGTCCACCGTTAAAACTTTATTTATTTATTAATAATAATGCAATCTGTAACCCATCATGCAATCTATAATTTAATTATAAAAATAAAAACAATAACAAATTTTATTTTATTTTATTTTTTATTTTTGGTTGGAAATCAAACGCATAATTTATAAATTATAAAAATTAATTTTAACATGTAAAGTGGGAGACACACAACAGTTAGGTCATATGACTTTTATTAAATTTTCAGCATATCTTAGTGCCCATCAAAGCATATATAATACCATATTACAAATCACCACTAAACAGTTACTCAAAATAATATCTCAAGGCCAACCAAAATTCGCATATGAATTTACAAAAATTACACCAAAGTGATATACATGACATAGAACTCTTAAACAATCTTAATGTTTATGTAAAAGTCATAAAAACGAATATATTTCATATGTTTTACAAATATTTAATTAGGTAAGATTTGAAATATATATATATATATCAATATAGATTCAATATACACACATCCATATTTTACAATTGTTATAAAACTACCAATCCAAATTACTATTTTTTATTTTATAAAACACAATTGGAAGCAAACTATCAATACTCAAACAGTATGTATTTGTTACATTGAAAAAGTTTTCTTGAAATTACTAAAGCACGATTTTGAGATGCAAAAGCATCATTCAGTAAAAGAAATATTAATTTATTCCTTATCATTATATAAAATAATTTCATTGAAATAATCTGCCATAATTTTGATTCTAGTATAAACTTACTTTGATACCACATGTAAGATTATAGGATCTATATACTAGAAATCAAAACACTATGAATATAATTAACTACTAAAATATAAACTTAGATATATATTGTTTGATTCCATCATTGTCTTGAGTTTTATTTCTTTGAAAGAAGATGGTATTCATAATTGGAAAACCTTAGCACCAGCCCTTCCTCTCTTTCTCCTAATCTTTATGTTGTCTTTCAATGGGACTGACAACCCTTTAATCTACATATATATAGATATATGTAAACCCTAATGTTGTCTTTCAATAGGACTGACAACCCTTTAATCTACATATATATAGATATATGTAAACCCTAATAAGGATAGGAAAGGAGACTGGGCCTAAATAAAACAATTACTGGGCCCTACCATTAAGGAACCCAAATAACTTAAAACATGCCTTACACCTCTATATCACATATCCACATATAAAATAATAAACATACCAAGATGGACCATGACCCAAAATTTTATGGATCAGAATAATAATTTTGGGCTCATATCAGTCAATCTGTCTGAATCACTTTTAATCCATTTTTCACAAACCAAATAAAATATAGTAAATGACAGCCTAATTAAGAATAAATTCTTACAAACCCTTGCTTGGAAAGTCTGCAACCACCCAGTTGTTGCTGAGAATTTTGATTTCCGGGCATGGGTTTTTGTCTCTCAAGGCTACAGAGTGAGGGACTTGTTGCAAGCCATTATGAAGTGTGTGATGGGGCTAAGCGTGGAGGATATGAAAGATATGAGGGAAGATGAACTGGGTTTGGAGCTTCGCAAGTATTTGAGGTCTACTCGGTACATAATTGTATTGGATGATGTATGGAGAACTGAATTTTGGGAAGAATTGAATCATGTTTTTGCCAAAAGCAATTATAGAAGTAGAATCATTATCACTACTAGGCATAAAGAGTTGGCACTTCATGTAAACCCAAGTTCTCCTCCTTATGATCTGCATTCCTTGAGTGAAGAAGAGAGCTGGGAGCTCTTCTCCAGGAAGGTGTTCCCGGAAGGGCGGCAATGCCCGCCAGAGTTGGAAGCGCTCGGGAAGCAGATGGCACACGAGTGTGGGGGACTACCACTGGCGATTGTGGTGTTAGTTGGGGTTTTGCTGAAGAAAGAGAAGACAAGTCGTTGGTGGTCTAAAGTGTCATGCAGTGTGAGTTTATTCGTTACCGAACACACTGATCGAATGTTGGAACTGAGTTATGACAATTTACCCCATCACTTGAGGCCATGCTTCGTGTATTTCGGGCTTTTCCCAAAAGGTTTTGAGATCCCTGCAAGGCAATTGGTTAGGTTGTGGATTGCTGAGGGGTTTGTGGAGAAAAAAGATGGAGAAACCATGGAAGAGGTTGGGGAGGATTATTTGGAGGATTTTATTGCTAGGAATTTGATCCAAGTTTATAAGAGGAGGTTTGATGGGACCATAAAAACTTGTTGCATCCATGATCTTTTGCATGATCTCTGCATTAAGAAGGCCAAGGAAGACAAGTTTCTTGAGGTTCTTGGACATGACTGCTCCTCATTGCCGCTTAATACGCGCCGGCCAGGCCTCCATTCCAACATATTGAAGCACATTTCTTCGAATCCATCTGCAACGAAACTCCGTTCTATATTATGCTTTGGCCATGATGAAAGACAGCTCTCATTGAATGAATGGAAATTGCTCTACAAGAGCTTCCCATTGCTTAGGGTGTTGGATGTATAGGGTGTTGGTGTTGAGGCAATTCCAAATGAAATAGACAAACTAATTCATCAAAGGTACTTGAGATTGAAAAGTCTAACAGCCCAAACTCTTCCTGCTTCCATTTGCAACCTTTGGAATTTGCAAACCCTTGAAGTGATTGCCCCTTGCATTGATCGTCCTCAGATAGATATATGGAAAATGCAGGAACTGAGCCACCTATATTTTCATGGGCAAGCAGTTCTTCCAGAGCCGCCTATATTGAAGGCTAAGGACTCTTCTGCCAATGTTTTAAGCAACCTCCTGACTCTTTCTTGCATAAGTCCTGATAGTTGCAAAGAAAGTGTATTCTCCATGCTGCCAAATCTTCTTAAGTTGGGGATAAATGGAGACTTGGAAGAGCACATGATGAAGCTAACATTCGTGAATCTTTCCAAACTGAATTGCCTACAAACTTTGAAGTTGGAAAGAGATCGTCGCTGTGAAGAACTGATGAATCTACGATATGGAATAAAATTTCCCCCCAACCTCACCAAGCTCACTTTATTGGAGACTCAATTGTTGGAAGATCCAATGGATGTACTGGGATGGCTGCCCAACCTTCAAGTTCTCAAATTGAAGAATGCTGCTTATGGTGGTCGTGACTTGTGTTGCTCTGGCAATGGGTTTCCCAAGCTCCAGGTCTTGAAACTTGTAAACTTAGCTATTCGATGTTGGACTATTTCAAAAGGCTCAATGCCGAGCCTCAGAAGTGTTGTTATTAACAGATGTGGAAATTTAGAGGGTCTCCCTTCTGCTCTGCCAAACATTCCTGCTTTTGAAGAACTGGAGCTTTGGTCGCCTCATGTTTCACTGTTGAAAGAAGCAAAAGAAATCGAAATGTCCCGAGGAAAGGAAAAGTTTAAGCTGGTGATCTACCAGTCCTAAACTAGGAAGAGCCAATCATTAATGATGGACTTCCTCTGCTGCCTTCACTGAAGAATTCCAGCCAACCTGCAAACACAATTCTGAATAAGGTGAGCAAAGTATATCCTTGTCACTTGTCGTCACATGTTATTACCACTCCCCCTTTCTAAATTATGTGCATTCTCTGTAAACTTAAATAAGTGATCTGTTACAAGGTTTAAACCCTTGGAAACACATACCAGAAGCAAGTTATTTGTTTTATCTTGTATTTGTCCATGTATAAGGGCATTCTACTCATGTATTTCTTAAGGGATGTATTTAATGATATTCTGTTGGTGTTTATTATCAATTTCATTGTTGTTGGGAGCTAGTTTATGTACTATATTTGTTGTTTGTTACATGGTGCATTTGTGGAATGATACATACGACAACATTTTGTTAGTTTGTGGAGCCATTTTATATGCTATATTAGTGTGGGGACGTATATTCTTAAGTAGGGACAAATGGGTCCTGGTTCAGCTGATGTGACAGGACCTCGGACGGAGGTGCCATGTGGAACAGCATGGAGTCGCTGAGATAAGGGCTAAGGTTAAACCTTAATCAAAGGGTGCTATGTTTACAAGGATTGCATAATCCTTATATGAGAAGGAACTGACCTAGTTAGATGATGAAAGGTTTGTTACCTTACATGGTTGAACCTAATCCAAATAGGAAGGGAAGTCTTCAGAGACAACAGGACACTCAATATAAACATCACACCCACTAGGATTTGAGGTACGTGATACCAGTTATATGAATCAGTGCATTCTTTTGTTACTTTGAGTTGTTGCATATTTAAGCATCGAAGTGTCTTTTGGTTGAGCTCACTGACCAGAAAGACGGGTCGAATGATATGAGGATCTTTTTATTTATGGAACCAATTAATGTGCTATATTAGTTGCTCTGTTACATTGTGTATTTTGTTGAATGATATGAGGACATTTTTATTAGTGCTTGAAGCAATTCATGTGCTATATTGGCCAAATAAGACTCTCCAAGTTTTTGCTAGTTCTATATGGATTGCTGATCATGGCAAGTATGTTTGCAGACTAAGTGGAATTGAATTATCTTTCAATATTGATCATAGTTAAGAAGAAACCGACTGTTCAGTCTCATTTTGTCTTTCCACAACTTGGCCATTTTAAGTTTAATTCCAAATTATCATCAAGCAAATTACAGATTTTCATTAGAAAAGCAAATCTATAATGTCATAGAAAATTTAATGGTCATAACCAAGAGTTGGTCATCTTTGGTGGAAAACAAGCACCAATTCCCCAGCAACAGATGAAAACTTGTCTTTGAGGTGTTTTGTTAAGTTGCTTTTGTGTCCAGTTTCCAGAACAGAGCTTGATACTTTCAGCTGCAGCTGGACTTGTACAGACAGTCCAGACAGTCTCCATTCAGTCACTAAGGTGCCCTTTGTTTTGAAAAGAGAAGGCTGCTGGTGGTGGTTGATGAAGGTGGTTGTTGCCACTGCCAGTCACTGGAGATGGTGATTGGAGGTATTGGTTAGAGGAGGTTGCTGGCAGCAGTGGCCTAAAGATGAAGGAGTGACCTGATGTGGTGGTCGGTGGTGGTGAGAAGGTGAGGAAGGAATGAAAATTTATTTCCAAAACAAATTTATTTTGGTTGTAAGTATTTAGAAATGTTGTAAACTGTTTACTATTTTTTTTTCCTTCTTGTCCTCCCTTTGTTCTCTTTTTTTAATTAATAAATTTTTTTTTGTTGCTATTCAAAAAGAAAAGAAAATGTTTACAATTTCTTAGAAAAATAAAAACAAATACCAAACAAGTTTTTGTTTAAAATTTTTATAAAAATAAATTGAAAACTGTAAATATAAAGATTATCAAACGGTGTCAGTTTTGATCACCGAACTTGCCAAGTCTTGTCAAGGAGGCTCTGGGTGAGGCAGCTCTGTCGGAATGGTTTATGCAGCAGGAGAGGAGCAAGCACATCCCAACACCACATCTCCAATTAGAAACATGAAAAACACTAACTGGCATCAAACTGTTCAACAAATGTGATACATACACAGCAGAGACTGAAATCCAAATATGATCATGTCAGGTGAGCAACAGCCGATTCATCACAATATGTGCTTATGGGTTAACGGGTTGCACTTTGGCTTGCCAATAAGAGGCCTTTTTTTGCGGTTATTAATAAAGGGCGAGGGAAGAGAAAGTTACTTGTCCTTTGAACTCGAACAATATAAGACAACACATTCTGGGCACCATATCCCAAATGCCAATATGGAATCACTAGAAGGACATCTGCAAAGAAATGGACAAAAAACCGACCATATTTTACTCCTGAATAAATCACACAAGTATCTGATACAAATGAATACGTTCTTGTACGTAGAAAAATAAGTAAAAAAATCACGATGAAACTAATCTCTCTCCCCGAAAAACAATGATGTTGACTTATGATCTACCATCTAATTTCCCAACGAATTTTTAGGGAATAAAAAATCTGGACCATCAAAAAGGAAAAATTTGGCATGTGTTAAAGCATCATTTGTGTCTCCGCTTGGACTCTCCATAAGCAACTACCCCCATAACAGTTATTGTGTAGCCACCGATACCCATTAAGGTGACGGGATTTTGAAACAAGAGTATTGAGATAACCACGGCGACAACACCTTTTGCATTGCCTAATACCTGATAACAATAGAGTTCCAGAGAGGTGAAAACAGATAGCAAGGAGTAATAAGAGAACAACCAACATAATGATGTGAAGTTTGGAAATTTTATGCATAATTTTCAATGCATGTTGATGGAGTTTTTTTCTCCTTTTTTTTTTAGGCGATAAGACTTAAATCAACCACATCATTCTGTATGAAACTTTGTATGACTTCTATAATTGAAGCATTACAAACCATGTTATGACAGTGTTCAACCTGGAGTGTTAGTGCACTTGTATGCTTAGTCACCAAGAAGTTGGACAAGTAGGCCAAATAAGCGGCCACTGAATTAATGGAAAGAAGTAGCCACATAAATTTATGTTTCATTCCAAGCGATATAGTGACGTCTAAAACATCGGGCTCCATTGTAAGTGTTGCAGGCAATAAAACTAGAACAGCAATTGGGGACATATAAAGCAGCAAATTCATGGAGTTCAACTTCTCCCTGAAATGGTAAGAGGAAATTAGCTTAGTTTTCAAGTAGAAACTGGATAATTCCCAAAATGGGTTGACAGAAATGGAGGAAAACAGAGAACAAAAACTTATGGACTCTATAATAATCATTCAATCCAAACAATCTGAAACATACCAATTTTTTCTTATTCTTCTCTCCCTCTACATTAGCATAAGAGAACTAACATATATCAAACACAATGGTGAAAAAACAAGGAAAATTTGATCTCTTAAGCTTGAGCAAGCAATATCTATCTCATTCGGCATGCGAATATGTTTCAGATGATATAGATTCCCAAGCTCACATAAGAGAGAAAAGAATATAACATCATCTTAGATTGAACATCACATACTAGGAACGGAAAAATTTATTGAATACCAAACCAAACCAAACTAAGCCTTAAGTCCTGTCAAATTGGATCTGCTACATGAATCTTTCTTCTTCACTCGACTCTATCCAAGGCCATTTCGTTAGTCAAATTAAGGAGGTTCATATCTCTACTTACTACACTATCCCACGTCAATCTAAGTATGTCCTTCCCCTAACACTTCCATCTACCGTCATTGTATCGCATCTCTTCACTACTGTCTCTGTTGGTTTCTGTTGTATATGACAAAACTATCTCAACCTATTTTCTCTCAACTTATCTCTTATCGGTACTATTTCTACCAATTCTTAAATATACTCATACCTAACTCTATCTTTTCTAATCTTGCCATACATCCACCTAACATCTTCATCTCAACAATACTCATCTTATCTATATATTGTTTCTTAGTTGCTCAACATTCTTGACCCATACAACATTGCTGGTCTAATAGGTATAAGCAGAAATAGGTTGATTTTAGAGAAAATGTAGCTTTTGACAATGAGTAGCAAGAAAGCTTATTCTAGAATTTTTACCTTCACCAGCCATCATTGCATTCTTTTATTAAACTATTTATGAAGATACCAGTTCAATCAATTCTTTCAGTATATTCATGCTCTCTAGACACTGATTTTTAACAAAGAATGCAAAATCGTTCACCATGCCCCCATAAAATGAAAATTAAATTCTGACTGGCCCTTTGTTCAAATTAGTAACAGATCAAGGTACGACGGCAAAATATCTAGGCTCTTGGAAAAAGGCTAAATATCAGGATAACTGAACATATGAAATAACTACTAATGACTGTACTCCCTACTTGGCCTAATCCCTTTCTAGAAGCCTACTCCACACCAAAAAACCTATTACTCTCATTCCATAAATGGAAATGTTAGGGGTAGGGGAAAGCCTAAACTGAAATGAGATGCAATAGTAAAAAAAGATACGCAAATTGCTCAACTGGTTGGTTAATAAATGAAAGCAGCAAAGCATTTACCCTTCAAAAGAAAGTAGGATACCCTGAAGAACAGACTTGAAGACTCTTGCAGCAGTTGCACTTAAGCATATGATAAATCCACACAGGTGGAAGCTTGGTCCACTTAATACTATATTAATGGCTCGGTCCTTGTCTTTAGACAAGCACAAACTGGTAACCCATTTAAGGAATATGTTTGAAGTTGTCGTGGTAACTGGTGATGGGACTAATGATGCTCCTGCTTTGCATGAAGCAGACATTGGTCTTGCTATGGGAATAGCAGGAACAGAGGTCTGTTTTTCTGCTTATTAATATAGTATTTTGTTGTTTTTCTTGTTTGAATATATTCCTTTCTTTAAAATGTATCAAGAAATTACTTAATCATCTCCTATAATGTATACTGCTTAGACACTTTGAACTTGTAGAAATGACATCCATTGCACTGCTTAATCATCTAATGTTTTTTTTCTTTTCTTTTCTCCAATTTATTGTGTTTCTTTTCGTAATCTATTCACAAATGACATCTACAGGTCGCAAAAGAAAATGCTGATGTGATTGTATTGGATGACAATTTCAAAACCATAGTAAATGTGGCCAAATGGGGACGCGCAGTATATATCAACATTCAAAAGTTGTGCAGTTCCAGTTGACTGTCAATTTCATCACTCTTCTGATCAATTTTGTTCTGCATGCATCTCAGGTTCGTAGGTCCCAAACTGCTTTTCTCTCACTTTCTTATAAAATACCCAAATTGACAATAACGATTGTTTCTCATAAATTCCAGGATCTGCTCCTCTAACGGCTGTGCAGTTGCTTTGGGCAAACCTGATCTTGGACACACTAGGTGCATTGGCACTGGCTACAGAACCACCAAGTGATGGGCTTATGAATAGGCCTCCTGTTGGGAGGGGAGTGAGTTTTATTACCAATGCCATGTGGAGAAACATAATCGGTCAGAGCATTTATCAATTGGCTGTCCTTGGAACTTTCAATTTTGATGGGAAGAATCTTTTGTGACTTGAAGGTTCAGATACTACTGATGTTCTTAATACCTTCATATTCAACACCTTTGTGTTTTGCCAGGTATTGTTTTGAACATTATTGGGCTTAGCTTAATGTTTTGAGTAAACTATATTAGAAGCCCCCAAACTTTGCATTTTTTTCCTGATTAACTCTTTAAACTAAATTTTCATTTCAATAAGCCCTCAACTTCCCAATTTTGTCCTATTTAGTCTTCCTATTACATTTTGCCCTTCAACTACCCAATTAATGTTTTAAGGAGCTTGTTTCTTATCTGAAAATGTTTTAACAAATGAAGCAAGAGAGAGAAAATTTTCAGTTTTCTGTTTGGTTAATGAGCATAACATTTCCTGATTACACCGGTTTTTCTTCATGTTTAATTTTTTTCCCCAGGTGTTTAATGAGATAAATAGCCGTGACATAGAGAAGATCAATGTCTTTTGTGGCATGTTCAAGAGCTGGGTATTCATAGCCGTCATGGTTTCCACAGTGACATTCCAAGTCATTATAGTCGAGTTCCTTGGCTCCTTTGTAGCACTGTTCCATTGAGCTGGCAACTTTGGTTACTAATTGTCTAACTTGAATCGTTGAGCATTCCCATTACGGTTGTCTTAAAGTGCATCCCAGTTGAAAAAGGCACTCCCAAGCACCACGATGGTTATGATTCGCTCCCCAGTGGGCCCGAGTTGGCTTGAAGATGAGGAAGAAAATGTATGGAGTCTACTTCTAGGCCAAGTTGAATGATAACTAATGGTATGTTTCAAGGTCACAATAGGCCTAATCTTTTAAAAAACGAGGGGAAAACAAAAATGCAAGAGGGAAATACTCTGCTTAGACATGTAACTGCAACAAATAGATCTTCTAATCTCGTATCGTAACCTCTTTAGTTTCTAGAGAGTAGGTTTTTAGTGTTTTTGGGTCGCTTTTGAGAGTGAGAATCAAATAAATTTGCTTTCATGTTTTTCCCACTCTTGTGGAAAACTAAATTCTTGTGTGGAAGTGCTATTAAATTCAGTAATTTGAATCTTTGAAATATTTTTTAATAGTTTTTGACATCAGTATTCCATATGCACTACTAGCTTCCACTGGTATGCTTTTACATGTATCAAGATCTGTTCATTGTTCGATAGCGCACTTTGCACGTACACATACACATTATCAACGGTTCAAGGTGCAATCAAGGCCATCAATCGAGTCTGTGCAAATGTGGTATGATTAGAATGTAATGCATGGTTTGCATACTAAAAACACACCTTTCTTCTAAATAACATTTCAGAAGAAAACAGATAGCTACAAATGCTACAAATGGACTTCACAACCAAAGAATCATTCTATGCTAACTAAGCTTGTGAAAGGGAGGGAAAAGCATCAGTTGGCCAAAGAATGATGACCAATTGCTGGAGGTCAATTTCCTCTTTCCTTCCAGATGAACGTTAAAGGGTGAACAGAAGGGAAGAAAAAGATTCCTACTTGTACAGCAAGACCTTGTTCTTGACCAATTGATTAGCCACATCTCTTTCAATCCTTTGATACGACCGATTGAAAGAGGTTGGAAATGCATGTTTGCATAGTAAAAGCACAACTTCACAACAACACATCTCCATTTAGAAACATGAAAAACAATAACAAGCATCAAACCATTCAACAGATGCAATACATTACCCAGTATGAGCACAGGCTGAAATTTTAACTTCAAACAAGACAATAATAGAAGGGAATCTGCAAAGAAATGGGTGAAAAAAGAAGATATTTTACTCCTTAATAAATCATACAAGTATCTGATACAAATGAATACATTCTTGTAGGTAGAAAAATAAGTAAAAAAATCATGATGAAACTAATCTCTCCCTGAAAAACAATGATGTTGACTTATGATCCTACCATCTAATTTCACTACGAATTTTTAGGGGATAAAAAAATGGGACATCAAAAAGGAATTAAAATGGCGCGTGTTAAAGCATCATTTGTGTCTTCGCTTGGACTCTCCATAAGCAACTACCCCCATAACAGTTATTGTGTAGCCACCGATACCCATTAAGGTCACGGGATTTCGAAACAAGAGTATTGAGATAACCACGGCGACAGCACCTTTTGCGTTGCCTAATACCTGATAACAATATAGTTCCCAGAGGGTGAAAACAAATAACAATGAGTAACAAGAGAACAACCAACATAATGATGTGAAGTTCGGACGATTCTAATAATTTTATGCAGAATCTTCAACGTATCTTGATGGGTTTTTTTTCACCAATTTTTTTTAAGTGGCAAGACTTAAATCAACCACATCATTCTGTAGGAAAATTTGTACAACTTTTGTAATTGAAGCATTACAAAACATGTTATGACGTGTTCACAGAGAGAGAGAGAGAGAGAGAGAGAGAGAGAGAGAACCTGGAGTGTTAGCGCACTTGTATGCTTAGTCACCAAGAAGTTGGACAAGTTGGCCAAATAAGCGGCCACTGAATTAATGGAAAGAAGTAGCCACATAAATTTATGCTTCATTCCAAGCGATATAGTGACATCTAAAACATCAGGCTCCATTATAAGTGTTGCAGGCAATAAAACTAGAACAGCAATTGGGGACATATAAAGCAGCAAATTCATGGAGTTCAACTTCTCCCTGAAATGATAAGAGAAAATGAGCTTTGTTTTCAAGTGGAAACTGGATACTTCCCAAAATGCATCGACAGAAACGGAGGAAAAGAGAAGAAAATCTTATGGACTCTAAAATAATCATTCAATCCAAACAATCAGAAAGATACCAATTTTTCGCATCTCTCTCCCTCTACATTAGCATCAGGGAATAAACATATACATGCACATACCCAACACAATGGTGAATGAACAAGGAAAATTTGATCTCTTAGCTTGGGCAAACAATATCTATCTTATTTGGCATGGGAATATGTTTCAGATGATAGTTATTCTAGAATTTTTACCTTCACCAGCAATCATTGAATTCTTTTATTAAACTAATTACGAAGATGCCAGTTCAACCAATTCTATAAGTAGATTCATACTCTCTAGAGACACTGATTTTTAGCAAGGAATACAAAATCATTCACTATGCTCCCATAAAATGAAAACTAACTTCTGATTGGTCTTTAGTTCAAATCAGTAACAGATCAAGGTACAATGGGAAAATATCTGGGCTCTTGACAAAAGGCTAAATATCAGGACAACTGAACATTTGAAATAATTACTAAGGGCTGTACTCCCTCCTCGGCCTAATCCCTTTCTAGAAGCCTACTCCACACCCAAAAACCTTTTACTCTCATTCCATAAATGGAAATTTTCGAAGTAGGGGAAACCTAAACTGACATGAGATGTGGTTGTAAAAAAAGATATGAATTTAAATAATTTAACTTAGCATATAGCCCTTGACAACATAGAATGATGAAAAATAATTCATGTAGCCAATTTCACTTGATTGGGACACAAGACTTAGTTTGGTTTGGGTAACATGAGGAGTTCATAGCATCATATTACAACAAATTTTCTAGGTAAGCCAAATCTTCTGTAGGCAAAGAAAATTTAATATGAGTCTAAAAATATGTAATTGCTCAGATGGTTGTATAATAAATGAAAGCAGCAAAGCATTTACCCTTCAGAAGAAAGTAGGATACCCTGAAGAACAGACTTGAAGGCTCTTGCAGCAGTTGCACTTAAGCACATAATAAATCCATACAAGTGAAAGCTTGGCTCACCCTGCCACCACAAAAAACAGTTAATTCCTCCAAAAAGGCAGGAGGTGGGGGCAGTGGCAAGAATCCGAAAGCAATGAGAATTCTCAACACAAAATAATGAGAATTTCTTTTCTTTTCGTTGACAAATAACTATTAAACACATTCCTAGCCAATTTTAAGTCCAAATCTTAAAATTCTTTTGGTGAAAGGGGATTTAACAAAATATCAGATCTGGGTAGTCAAAACAACATTAAATGATAGATCAGCGCCAAACCAATTCATTAAACAATACCCACTAAGTAATTATCAATCTTTATACAAAGAAAAAGCAATCAAATTCAAATACCCACATAAAATTAAACTAAAAAAACAGTATGAAATCAATGAATCAAAAATAATTATGATGATAAACATAAGCCAAACCAATTCATCAAACAATACCCACTAAGGAATTATCAATCTTTATACAAAGAAACAATCAAAATTCAACAACCCACATAAAAATTAAACTAAAAAAAAAAAAAACAGTATGAAATCAATGAATTAGAACCAATCATGAAAATAAACATACCCCACTAGCAATAACAACCCCAGCAACAACAGGCACAAGAGCAGCATAGGTAATCCAAGACTCCCTCTTGAAAGTCATCAGATACGCAAACACAGCCGTGAAAAACGGCGTCGTAGCACCGACAGCCTGATTGAAAGACACAGGGAGGTACCTAAGAGAGATGTTACCACCCACAACAGACCCACAAAACACAATGCTCAGAGTCGCGATTCTCAGCAATTGAGACCTAGATTTGATCCTCTGGAGAGGGAAGATCTTGAGGAAGACGATGGAGATGTAGCTGAGGACAGCACAGGCTGACATGTGGCACATTGTGAGGAAGATTGGGAAGCGAAAGCCATAATTGGAGAGCAAGAACTTGTTGAGAAGAAGAACACCAATGTTGGCAGAGTACCAGAGGGTTATGAGTGAGGTTATGAAAAGGGTTTCCTTTTGGGAGGACATTTTGTTGGTGTTTTTAGGGTTTTGGTGGTGTTGAGTTTGGTGGGATCTCACAAAAAGCTCTCATTTGAAGCTCCAATGGAGAATTGGGTTTGTTTGTTTGGTTGGTTTTCTGTTATTTTTATTTTTTTTATTTTATTTTATTTTTTCTTTGGGTAGAGAGAGAGAGAGAGAGAGAGAGAGAGAGAGAGGAGGAGGAGGAGGAGGAGGAGAGAGAGGGAGACAGTATGGGTGTGCTGGCAGCTGTGGAGCTTTGTGTTGGATGATGTGCAGGTGGAAGGAAGAGAGGAAATGTCTATGGTGTCATTGTATTAGGAAGGAAAAGTTAGGGTAGTTCTCAGAACACTCTGATTGTTATGTGGTCTCACTTTCTTTTCTTTTCTTCCTTTCTTTTTTTTGTTTTAAATTTTTTTTTTTCCATAGCGGTTAAAATATTTCTTCCTTCGTTCTATTTTATTGGTTCACATTTCTCTTTTAGTCCATCTCAAAATATTTATTTATTTTCTAATTTGAGATACTAAATTGTGTTAAATTGTTAAAACTCCCCATCATAAAATATTATAAATACATTTTAAAATTTAAATAGAGAGGCAACGATAGGAAAAATATTTCAAAATTTAAATTAAAATGTAATGATTGCATATTTACTTAATAAGTTAAATTTCTATAATGAACAAATAAATTGAGACAGATTGAATAGTAATTAGATTACAACGCATGTGGTCAATGTCTCTTTATAGATTCAAACCTGCAACATCACTCACCTTGACACCAAAGTGCCCCCTTGATCACTTAAACAATTCCTTGAATTTATGGTCTCACTCAATTACAAACATAAAATCCAAAAATATATATATATATATAATTAGAATAATGTGTTAATGATATTTGTAAAATTACAAAGATAATAGAACATATTTTGATTAAAAATGAAAAAATCACCTCAATGTCAAATCATTCCATATATAAGTTCTATATAAATGGTAAATTACACTTTGCCTCATTTACTTTTTTGTCATTTTCTCATTTTGGCACTTTATATTTTAATTTTTTTTCCCTATAATTTACTTTTAAAACTAGCTTATGTTCAAAATTAGATAAAATAAAAAAAAGAGTATCATGTTAATTGCCAAATAATATAAAAAATATATTATTATATTATAATTTAGGTTTACATCAATGAGTTTTATAACAAAATATTTTTATATCATGTGATTGACATTATATCATTTTCTATATGATTTTGAACATAAGTTGACTTTTAAAGTAAATTAATAAAAATTTGAAACATGATATATATAAATGGTTTGGCTTCCCTTGAGAGGGTAGTTCAGCTTGGTAAGTTTATTTTAGAACTAATTTTGATAATTCGAACTATTTACTTTTTAAACAAAAAAATTAAAATAATTGGATAACTATAAGTTTAAAACATATTTATTTTTCAAAAATAAACGACAAATATGATTGAATATTTATTTTTTATAATAAAAAATTGATTTAAATATATAACTACTGGTATCCGATCATCTTAATATTTTATATAAATATTCTATTCAAAGAATCCTAAAAGGTGAACGATTCAAATCACCAAAATTAATTTTAAAATAAACCTCATAGTTCAAATGCTGTTTCAAATTAATAGCCAAACACAAATATAAAATACAAGACAAAATGGTGTCGTTTGGCAACACTTACGTTTTTAATTTTTTGTTTATATTTACAAAAAATTTTAAAAACTCAAATAAAAACTTGTTTGGTAAAATTTTTGATTTATAAATCAGTGGTGTCAGTTTATAAATTTGGCCAAAAAATGAAAATACAAAAAATGTGTTTCTGTTTTGAGTTTTGAGTTTTTTTTTTTTACCATCCAACACTAGCCACCACCCGCCATCATTTTCTACCACCGTCTTCCGCTACCACCACCCACCCCCCACCACCACCTGCCACCACCACTCACAACCCACCACCCACCACCACCACCCATCTGCCACCCACTTGCCACCACCACCCACCTCTCACCGCCGCCGCCGCCACCACCACCACCCACCTGCTATCCACCCGCTACCATCCACCACCCGCTACCATCATCTACCGCCACCTACTTGCCACCACCACTCACTACCCACTTGCAACCACCATCCACCACCTGCTACCACCAGCCACTTGCCGCCCACCCGCCACCACCACCCACCACTATCACTACCACCACCACTACCATCACCCACCACCCACCACCACCACCCACTCGCTACCACCTACCACCCGCCACCGTCACCCACCCACCCACCACCACCTCCTACTCGCCACCACCCCCCTACCACCACCCACCCACCACCCGCCACCACCACCACCCACTCGCTACCACCCATCACCCGCCACCGTCACCCACCCACTCACCATCATCATCCACCCGCCATCCGCCACCCACCTGCCACCACCACCACCACCCACTCGCTACCACCCACCACCCGCCATCGTCACCCACCCACCCATCATCACCACTTACCACCCACCTGTCACCACCCGCCATCCGCCACCCACTTGCCACCACCACCCGCCGCCACCGCCACCGCCACCACCATCCACTCACTACCACCCACCACCGGCCATCGTCACCCACCCACCCGCCACCACCCACCACCACCAACTACCCACCACCCACCGTCACCACTTTCCACCACCGTCTTCCGCCGCCACTTGTCACTACTTACCATTTCTCACTTTTTTTTATATTTTTAAATTTTTTAAAACATTTTGTCAATTACCAAACACGTTTGTAATTTATGTTTTTCTAAAAATAAATAAAAAATAAACAAAAACCAGTTTATAAATTTTTTGTAAATATAAACTGAAAACGTAAACGTTACCAAACACATTTAGATAAATTATATTGACAACCCACTAAGATTTTTATTTAATATAGATGTTCTATTTATATTTGAAAAATTACACTTATTCTTATATCATATTAAAATTATATATTTTCCTTTTACCATATAAAACAATAAAATAATACAGATATTTTATTCGTATCATTTCAAGGGAAATAATAATTATCTTCTTTAATTTAACTCACATAAAGTTTTTTTTATTTTTCATATTTTCTTATTTTTACAAAATTTTTAAAAATATTTTAAGCAATTTTTTTTATTTTTTAAATACACTTAATCTAGATATACTTAAGAAACAATATTTTGTGATTTTTTTTTTAAATTCACCAAATGCAAAAAATAAAAAAAAAATACAAAAATTTAATGCATTTAAAGTTATATTTGGTTTTGGCTTTTTGGCTAAAAAAACACAAAAGATAAAATTGACTACATAAGTCAATAAGACAAAATGTCACATTCAAACCATAATCATTACACTTTTTCTCTTATAAAAGTCAAAAAAGCCAAAAACAAAAATCAAACGAGGCTAAAAAAGTTAGGCTAAAATTGTCAAAAAGTCAAGCTAGTTTAGCTCTTTCTAAATGAAGACTTTGTTGTATTCAATGGATTTTTAAAAAAAATTTTGTACAAAATTTATAGTTTTTAAATATATTATTAAATTGATCTAATCTTAAATATAATTGTGGAAATGAAAATGAAAAATTATATTGATATATAAAAATTTATACAAAAAATATCATAAAAAATGTTGTGATAATGATATTGTTGTAAATATAAATCATATTTATGAGTATTTTATTTTAAAGTGAAATGTCACCATTAGACTATGGAAAATGTTTCGTAACTCAAATTTTGTGGCTCAAAAGTGGCTCAAATGGCCAAAACGACGTCGTTTTGGCCATTTTTATGTTGTTTTGTACTCAAAACGACGTCGTTTTGGCCATTTGAGCCACTTTTGAGCCACAAAATTTGAGCTACGTAGCATTGTCGTTAAACTATATCATTGTGTTTGAAAATTTTATATAAAATTTATGTTTGTATATTATCACTTAATAAGAATATATTCTAATAGAATTTAATGATGAAAAGTTATAAAATATAATCATAATGATAGAAAGAAGAGTAAGATGGTTATTTAAAAAAATTTAAAATATGATATCAGCAATTCAATGAGTAATTTGTAACGACATTATAAATCTCAAAAAAAAAATATAATTTTTAAAATGTGAAAATAAGATTTATATTAAATAAAAACCTAAAAGTTGTCGATGTAATTTACCCTTTTTATGTTTTCTTCCTATTTTTACTCCTCCGACCACCTCTATTTCATCTATCTAAAGTCCTCTTTTGAAAAAAGGACAACGCCTCCAACGGTTCAAAGGGAAAGTAGACGTGCAAACGTGGCTTGTGGTCCGTTAAAGTCTGCTTGGTTTATTATAAATTAATACTCTCTTTATTTCAAAATGATGATTTTTTTAGAGAATTTAACTTTTTTTTATAGTATAATTATTATATTTAAAAAAAATTACCCTTTTAATAGTATATTTTTTAAGAAATATTACTTTTTTATTGTTAATGAATTTAAAATAAGGGTAAAATAATAAACTTATATTTTTGTACTTAATTTTTAAAAAGAGACTAATATTTTGAAAAAATAAAAAATGAAATAAGGAACTAATATTTTGGGACGGAATGAGTAATTAATAATTAAAAAATAAAAATAATAGTAAAAACATTTATTTTTCAACTTGTATGACAATTAATTTTTAAAAATTTTAAAATTATTTTTATTGAATAAATTATAAATAAAATTATATTAGATCATTTAATATAAAATCTTAAATTATTTTAAACTGCAATCAACCCATTTAAGTTGTAATACAGGTTGAAAAGTTGCTATTTTAGTAGGTTATTTTAGTTTTTAGCTATTTTAGTAGGTTAAAATTTTTATATTTGAGAAGATAATTGAACTTTTCTGTAGTTGGATATAATGTTTATAAGAAAAAAATTAAAATAATTATGAATTTGATATGATATTTTATCT
Organism: Camellia granthamiana; assembly: GCA_036172215.1. NCBI lineage: Eukaryota > Viridiplantae > Streptophyta > Magnoliopsida > Ericales > Theaceae > Camellia > Camellia granthamiana. Next base: position 9,812,221 of record CM069912.1, read on the forward strand.
TATTAATTATTTTAGCTTACTTTATCATTTTGTGAATTTTAACTCAAAAATTCAAAAAAAAGCCTTGGCCAAACACAATGGCGTTGTTTACGCCGCCCTTCTTGAAAGAAAGAGAGGAAATGTCTATGGTGTCACTGTCATTTATTAATTTTATTGTTAATAAATAAAAATAATAGTAAAAGCATTTATTTTTCAAATTTTATGATAATTATTGTTTTAATTTATTTAAATTATTTTTATCAAATAAATTAAACAAAATTATATTAAATAATTTGATACAAATTCTTAAATTATTTTAAACTAAAATCAACACATTTAAGTGGTAATTTGGCATGCTGGTTAGAAGTTAATTTTTGACTTTTAATCTATTTTGAATCATATCATCTTTCACATTTTTCATCTAAAAAAAATTTAAAAAATTTAAAAAATTAATTTTTTACCAACTTCTCAAAACATAGGACAGTAACATTGTGTACGGGCCGCCCTTCTTGAAAGAAAAGAGAAGAAATGTCTATGGTGTCACTGTCATTTATTAGGAAGGAGTCCTCAGAACATTGTGGTTGGTGTGGCCTCCCAATCAATTATATCAAAAATTTTATGTTAAACACCTTATAAGGGTTACGGTGAGAAATATTATACAATAGTATATATATATTTGGAAGTGGATAGAAAATGATGATATGGTTAAACCAAGATCATTTATTTTAAAATAAAAATATGTAATTTGATAATGTTGCCAGTTTTTTAATTTTTTATTTGCAAAAGATAAGAAATAAGTTTTTATTTGTTTATTTATTTTGTAAAAAATAAAAAAAAATAGAAAAACATGGTTAGTAAGTTGTCAAAAGTGATAAACAATAGTAGAGGGTGAATGGATGTGGTGATCGGTGGTGGGGGTGGTTGAAGTATCACAGAAGGTCATAAGATGGCCAAAGATCTACTACAATGTAGCTAAACGTTGTGTGTGATTATTGTCCGATCACAAGAGCTCGCTAAAAGGTAATCAGCGCTTGTTGGAGCTTGCCAAAAGATTGTCGATGGGTAGACACATAGCGGTTGTTATGGGTGACGATAATTGTTCGTGGCATATGGGTAATGGCACTGGGCAGTGAGAGGTAGGGGTGTGCGTGATGTGGTTCTGACGATTTGAGAATAAAATTATAAACTAAATAACAAATTAATAAATTGCGGTTTCGGCGATTTTAGACAAATTGACAGATTGAAGAATATTCTACTCAATTATCAAACATTTACATAATATACAATACTAATTTGTATAATATTTTATGTATATATATATCACAAACTGATTTTACATAATATGTTTCATATATATAACGATTAATTTGTAACAAATTTCACATCTTAAGTCTCTTTCACCTTTGATATTTCATTAGATGTTAAAAAATATATATGTATTAACTATAGTGGAGTAGAACGGTTTGAAAGACGGATTATAAATTTTAAAGTTTAATCCGCGATTGGCAGATAGAGCAGTGTGAATTAATACAAATGGTACAATTTTAACGAATTGGACAGTATTTTGAACGGCCCTAATGAGAAGAATGAGTGAAAATTTATTTTAAAAACAAGAGTAAATTACACTGACACCCTCTGAGATTTGGTTCAATTATATTTCACCCCCTGACGTTCTGACAATTATATTCCTACCCTTGTAGTTAATAGTTATATTTCACAAATCCCTCTGCTTATATAAAAGGTAACAATTCCTAGTAAAAAAATAGAGAAAATTACATTGAAAAAAAAAATAAAAGTAAAGAAAAGCAAGAAAAGAGAGTGCATGAGTTTAATGTTATCATTCCGTCTAAATACTTATAGGGTGATGATTGAGACCCCCTCCAATCACCACCCCCACCACCCCCACAAACACGTGGCAGATGGTGATTGGAGGAGAAGGAATAAAAAAAAAAAAAAAAGAAACAAAAAGTAGCCAATCAAGTGAAGAGGGGGTCAAGGGGGTGAGAAAAAAAGAGAATCCAAGTCATTATTCATACTTATAATGACAAGGAGATTAGTGTAATTTTTCAAACGTCAGGAGAGTGATATGTATTATAGCCAAATCTTAGGAGTATAAGTGTAATTTACCCTAAAAACAAATGAAAATACTTTTTTTTTTCCTATTTCTAAAATTATTTGGAAAATAAAAAAAATATATATCAAATAAGTTTTTGTTTTTTGTTTTTCAAAAAAAAAAAATGTTACTAAATGTGACCAATATGATGCGTAATTAAAAAAATGTCATCACTACATCATCCCAGATGTACTTTTATATAAATTTAATGTAAAAGCAATTTTCTTTAAAAGTCAAGTTATTGTGTAATGTGTTCGCTTAAAAATGTGGTCACAAACAGTTGACAATCACATGCATTCATAACAAAATTATGTTACTCTTAATCAAGCCATATCTAAGTTCACTGAAAAAATAGAAAATAAATAAAAGTCATAAACTTAATTATGACTTGATGTGACATTAATACATAGAATATTTGTTTGCCAAATTCCCATTGTAAGTAACGAAAACCGGCATCATTTCCAGCAACTTGTCCATATAAATGTTTATTTTATTTTATTTTATTGTTGTAAAAGCCATTAAAATACATGATTAAAATAATAAAATATGAGAAAATTCACTATTAGAAAAATTAAAAGAAAATTAGAGAGACCTCCGGGATAAGCTCCTATTAGATCAATCCTTGTTAAAATATGCCTTCAAGTATCAAACTCTTAATAATAGATCAAGTCAAGTACTTCGGAGTCTTAGTTTCATGTGATTGATATGACCCCTAAATATTATTTTTCTCCGATTTTCATATCCTTTTCTAGAAACCTGTTTTTGGCCAGTCATGATCCCCTCACCTCCAACTACTACCTCTCAATCAGTTGGGCTCCAACAACCATCATCGTATGCCGTTGGTGTGCCAATCTCGGTTAGTGGCTGTGCTTTTGCACCTCATTCCCTCCTATTTTCTACTACTGGTTCGAACAGAACTAGGTCTCACAAAAACAAAACAAAACAAAAGTTGAGTGAGCGCACAACACAGACCTACTGTCAAACTCGAACAAGGTTAGGTCACAACCAAAACTGAACAAAACACTTTTCCCTTCTCTATTCTCATTCCATCATAACTTCTCTTGGCCAAATAAAAAAACCAAAAACAAATAATCGCATGATGAAATTTCAAGGCCCAATAAAGAAGACAACAAAAGCAGGTAAGAAATCAAAGATGGTTCAATTTTGGCACGACTTTGAAAGATTTTAACATTGTCAGTGTGAATTTGTATGTTGTGGGCAAACAACTTCAAGATATGTAAGAAATTCTCTTTAATTCATAGCGGCTTTGCATAATTAGACTACTCCTACCTCCAGCCATGAAATGATTAATATGGATGAAAGCAATAGCATAATATTACAGTTTAACTCCTCCAACTTCAAGATTTTCTGCTTAGATACCTTCAAGAATCAACCTGAGGAACCAAAAAAATTGCAGGAAACATGGTCAGCATTTCTCAAATTTCACACCATATAATGCAGGTTTCGAGTTCGTTGTGCATATGTACGCAGTAAGCATAAAACTAAAAACCCAAAAACAGAAAAGAAAGGAAAAGAAAAGACAAATAAACCTAATCCAAAGTATTAATCTATTTTGTATCTCTGTAATAAGTGTACGAGTCAATCCTGACTAGCATGTTAAGACTTCAAAATTACCAATATGTTTGCAATTGAGAGGGGAGTTGAGCCAACCAAATGGGTCGAGCTAGTTATGGTTGGGGCCTTGCCGTTGGGTTACACGACCGAGTTGGCATAACCGATGATAGTTTGGCCGAGGTTCTGAATCATGCAGCTGAGTTAGCCTGAGGTCCAGAAGTTGGACCGGGTTAGTTGTTTGGCGTGGATCCTTTGTCGAGCTAGGTGAAGCGATGGTGTTTCTGACCAGACTAGATGCACCTGTTGCACACCAAGGTCGAGCAAGGTTAGCAGGGACGAATGGGTGCGGCTGAAGAAGTCGACTAGACGTCACAAATTTTGGCCGGTCAAGAGTAACACGGTTCCAAAGGGTAGACTGTAGCGCCTTGCAGGAAGTATGTAACGACTCCAAAATCTGTATCCGAAATTACTTTTAAGTCCTTGTGGGTTAAAGTATTTTAATTTAATGATATCTGATCAAATTGAGGAATTATCTGTTGAGCCACGGCTTTAAAATTGACATTACCGACCTTTACGCGTTCAGAAATCAAAATTGAGTACTTGGGTATGTTAATGGAAATTTTTAGAACTATTTGGGAAAATTAATTGGAATTTTAATTTGTCTGATTCGTTAATGCACGTTTGGGTGGTTAATTTTGTACTGCAAATTGGAGGCCTTAGAGGCTTCAGAAACCGGAACAGATGACATATTTATGATCAGCATAATTTTTAGAGTCATCTGGAAAGTTTAATTGAAATTTAATTTTGCGCGATTCGTAAGGGCGTGTTTGGCCCTCCTTATTGTGAAACACTTATGTGTGTGTATATTTATATATATGGAGACATGTTATGTGAGTTGGGAACTCAAGATATTTGAGCCAAAAATATCTAAGGTAGAAAGAGAGAGAACCATGAAAGAGAGAGGGAGAGAAGGAGAGACAAATTCTTTAAGAAAGCTCAACATTCATGGATGATTGAAGGGAATTAAAGAGAGAAGATCAACCTTAAAGCTTGGAAGATTGAAGAGATCAAAGGGAAAAAAGGAAAGGTTGAAGGTATGGGGCTCTAACTATCATCTTTGTAGATAATTCATCTACTACATGAGATCAAAGATTAACTTGGAAGTTTGATATGTAAATGAATAAGTGTGTTGGGTTATGAGTGGATTGGGTTGAATTCAAGGAATTGAACCTTGATTTCCTTTAATTTGTTTGATGTGGGTTCAATCTTAAGAATGATTTATAGAATAACAAGATTTGATGTGAGAATCAACCATGGGTAAGATCTATTTGCATGATTTTGAGCACATATTATGAAAGTTTGGATATATGGAAAAGATGAGACTTGGATTCCTAACTTGAGGCAAAGACTGATTTAATTGAGATGAGATTACACTTGGTTGATTTTAGTTTATCATGTTATGAGGTAATTCTACGTGTTTTTGAGTGATTTATGTTAAGAACCAAGCTTAAAAATGGAAAAACCAAGTATTGGAGCAAAAAGAGCCATTTTCGGACTGCAAACTGCCCAGAGCCGCACGTGCGGGAGACAGCTCTGTTCAGCCAACTTTGAATAAGCATATCTTTTGCCTCGGGACTCCGTTTTGAGTGATTCTTGAGCCTAAAATCAAGCCACGGAAGTCTAATTTCCAATGGTGGTGGTCTCACTCCCAAATTCTAAATACAGAAATAGTTATGCCCAAATTAGTGACGACTATTCACTTTCTATCAAGCAATTTTGTATCATTTCTTCACCTAAACCATTTCCCATTGATTTCTCCTATTTTCTGAGACATGAATTATAACTTATTAAGGAATAATGAGCTTGGTACCACCATGGCTAATTGATTGAATGATCAAAGAGAATAAGTAAAGGATCGAATATAATCTCATATTATGCGTTGTGCACTGTACTTGTAGGTCGAGACGAGGACATCGTCCCATTACTACCAGGAGCCGATCACTGTGAGTAATAGTAGTGTATCGATATGTTTTATTTACTTCCTGTGATTATGATCTATGTATTGTTATTTGTGAATGGTCTGTTCCATTAATATTGTGCTTTGATTCAATTAATGAATATGCTTGAATAATGGCATTGATATGGGCCTAAGGTCGTTCCGTTCCTAGTAATAGATGTGGGCCCGAGGCCGTTATGATATGAATTGTTCTGTCCCTATTAATGCAGTGATACATTTGTCTACTGTTAATAGTTAATACTGACGTTCTGTTATCTGCAAGTTAACTATCCGAATTCATGATGAACAAATGGAACATATGTGTATTATGGAACAATGATATCTTTGTGTATCTGGAATCATTCTGTTTTGTTAATAATGGGCCCGAGGCCAATCTGTTGATATCTGGGCCTGAGGCCGCTCTGCATAATATGTTGGGCCTAAGGCCGTTCTGTATTATCTGTGGGCTTAAAGCCGTTCTGTATTATATCTGGGCTTATAGCCATTCTGTATTATATCTGGGCTTATAGCTATTCTGTATTATCTGTGGGCTTACAGCCAATTTGTATTATATCTGGGCTTATAGCCGATCTATATTATATCTGGGCTTATAGCCGTTCTGTATTATCTGTGAGCTTAAAGCCGTTCTGTATTATATCTGGGCTTAAAGAAGTTCTGTATTATATCTAGACTTATAACCGTTCTGTATTATATCTGGGCTTATAGCCGATCTGTATTATATCTGGGCTTATAGTCGTTCTGTATTATCTGTGGGCTTATAGCTGATCTATATTATATCTGAGCTAATAGCCGATCTGTATTATATCTGGGCTAATAGCCGTTCTGTATTATCTGTGGGCTTAAAGCCGTTCTGTATTATATCTGGACTTAAAGCCGTTCTGTATTATATTTGGACTTATAGCCGATCTGTATTATATTTGGGCTTATAACCGATCTGTATTATATCTGGGCTTATAGCCTTTCTATATTATCTGTGGGCTTATAGCCGATCTGTATTATATTTGGGCTTATAACCGTTCTGTATTATCTATGGGCTTACAGCCGATCTATATTATATCTGGGCTTATAGCCGATCTGTATTATATCTGGGCTTATAGCCGTTCTGTATTATCTGTGGGCTTAAAGCCGTTCTGTATTATATCTGGACTTATAGCCGTCCTGTATCATATCTGGGCTTACAGCCGCTCTGTATTATATATGGGCCTGAGACCGTTCTGTGTTATATGTGGGTCTGAGGCCATTTTAAAATATAATTATGTATAAGATCTGTGTACAGTTTGATATGCATATTTACATTCTCTAAGTCTATGCTCAATTAATTAACCTCCTTACATTGCTATTATTCACTGAACCTTACTCACTCCGTTTTTATGAATATTTCTGTAGGTGAGCCGTCGGAGATTGACACTAGAATGGTTTTGAGGTCTACCTATCTGTCAAGCCGCCTAGGGTACGCCTCCGTGTTGAGGCCTTAATTTGTGTTGGGAGTCATATAAATTATTAAGTCTTATGTAAGTGTGTGAGGTCTATATAAATTCTGTGATTGTATGTGTAACTCTAGGAAAATATTTAAATACTCGAATCTAATTAAACCATCATGTATGCACAATCTCAATGGATGTTGTTTTTTATTGATATTGATTCCGCTTAAGGCCCCGTATGTGTTTAAATATTATTCTAAATTCTGTTTGAGGCCTATGTACGGGCTGGTCATGAACCAAACTTTTAGGGACGAGTTTGGGTCGTGACAAAGTAACTTGGTAGGATTTGCTACGTGGCCCAATCGGAATGCAAGAAGAGGAATCCACTAAAGTTGCGCGTCAATACCGTTTGGCGGTTTGGCCAAATATTGTTTGGTAGTATTGACACGCACATGTGTAAGGAATAGAGAGAGCAGTACAGCCACGCGTCCAGAAAAGGATGAGTAGAGTGGTGCACGCAGAAGCTATTTAAACTGTGCAGCGCCTCCATACCACAAGTCTAGAACCCTTACATACTGAGACCTTCTGGTTATTAGAGCTCTCTCTCTTTTGTCTTTTCTCTCTCTAAAACTGTGCTAACTTGACCGTCAGAGGGGTACTCCGGCCACCACCCACCGAGTAGCTCACCATCGTTGTATTCTCAAGTTATTCGAGAGTGAAGCGAAGCTTGGACACAAGGAGTACGGAGAGTGACGAATATTTGCTCCCCGTACAACAATTATGAACCAAAATGGTGGGTATTCGGTATTCAAATGACAAAACCAAAATGAACCACAACATTCTAGATGAAGATTCTATATAAAAAAATTTGTTCGTATAGCATTGCTCATACCAATATGATTCAATAACTTTTATCTAACATTTCCGTAATATCCTTTCCTTAAGACAGAAGAACTTGTGCTGGTACAACTATTGTAGATTCCTATTCTCCTAATCCAAAAAAATGTATAAAACAGTCCATCTTGCATCTCCTTCAACAATTCATTTCTGTAAAGATGACATACTAGACAACGTTATGAAAACACAGGATAGTTGACAGTGTCATGACCAGGACTCGGAATTTTTTGCTGCTCAAAACGTTGTAAACAAATGGTTAAAGTTGATCCAGCTAAAACTAAATATGTAAATATCAAAACAGAAAATAATAACAACTACAGAGTATGGTCTACAGAAAATTATAGAAGGGATCAGACGATGTAGGACAGGATATATTGGTCACTATGCTGAATTTAAAATACCATACTTAATCCTAGTGGTTTAGTTGAGGTAGAAAAACTAAAAAAATCTTCGAGTTAGGCAATGAATATCCTTATTGTGAGGTTTTACCAATATTTTGGAATTCGCATTGTTATGACTTGCCAATATCACAATATAATAGGAATTGCCAGATTAATAATTGTACCTCACTTGGATGCCAACTTGCTATCAGCCTCCTTTAATGCCCGAATGAGATGGGAAATTTGATATTTGAGTTTTGCATTTTCTGCACGAAGCTTCTCAACCTCTTCTATAGCCTGTTAGTCACCAGCAAAGAAATTCTTATGATTCATTTTCTTTTGCTACGCTCAAAAGAAAACTAGTTCTTCACACCTTTTGGAAACAGATAGGGAAGAAAATAATGAGCAAACCTTTTCTTTTTCTGAAACTTGCTCAGCTTTAACACTTTCTAGCTTCGACTGTAGTTCAGTAACCATCTTCAGTAGATCCTCATTTCCAGCATCTAAGCCAAAGAAAGAAAAAGAAGGTTAAAATAATAAAAGATGAGGAAAGAACAAATATTGCCAGAAGCAAAAATAATTTGAATAAATTGCATTGAAAACTACCTTTCTTAGTAGAAATGGCAGCTTCAAGTCTTGCTAAGCGGTCCTTCAGATCAAATATATACCCGTTAATGAAATTACGGTCATAAGAGAAAGACTGAAGTTTTCCAAGCCACTAGCAAATTCAGAAGGATATATATATATATATATTTTAAACAAATCAAAAAGAATAGTACACATTTGAAACTATTCGCATTCATGAATAGAAGCAGAGACGATTAGAAGCAATATTTTCTCAAGTTCACTACGAAAGGCCAAAGCTTTCATACTCCAATACCTTGACTTATATGGAACCCTATGCTGCAACCCCAAGTGACAACTAGAAATGTGAAAATTCATTTACACATTTCAATATGAAGTAAAACTTGTCAAGTGTTCGTTTATGGAATTTCTGAGGAACCCAAAAGAGGTTTGGTTTTACTTCAAGAGATTCGCATTCATGAATAGAAGCAGAGACGATTAGAAGCAATATTTTCTCAAGTTCACTACGAAAGGCCAACGCTTTCATACTCCAATACCTTGACTTATATGGAACCCTATGCTGCAACCCCAAGTGACAACTAGAAATGTGAAAATTCATTTACACATTTCAATATGAAGTAAAACTTGTCAAGTGTTCGTTTATGGAATTTCTGAGGAACCCAAAAGAGGTTTAGTTTTACTTCAAGAGATTCAAATCTGGCTGACGCCATTTTCTATTGTCAGTGAAAAAAGAAAAGCCAAAGCAGAAACAGCTGGAAGCGCCTTTTTATCCAACCAAACAAAGAAATTAAGAAAATTAATTTAAGCAGAAAGGATTCCATGTTTTCCTGTATGCTACTCCAATATTGCTCATCTATTTAAATAATGAGATAAACTTGTATGTGATAAAAAAAAATAGCACAAGTCACCTAGGCAGGTAGAAAATAGAAGTTTATAAGGCTTCCTAACAAAATCTTGACCTTTTCATTTAACAAGATGAAGGCATTATCAATTTTATTCAAGTCATAGTTCCAAATACTGTCACTTGGCAACTTCCCAAGAGCAGGAAAACTACAATGTTTGATATTCTTCCCTACTGATTGCAGAAGCACTATTCATTTGTCAGCTAATTAACTGCAGAGAAGGTAAACTTTTCATATAGTTCTTCAGCTTCTATGCCAATTAAAGACCATGGCCATATTCTAGACAATAGGAAAATCAGTCGAGGCATTCTCAATTTTGAAGCAACAGCTTTGCAGAAGGAGATGCAAATGGAACCATCTCAGGGACAACGAACTCTAAGTTTCTGTTGGCACCATAAATAAAATTTCTGTCGATTATAAATAGGTTTAAACTTTCTATTACTTATTATTATTATTATTATTATTATTATTATTATGCAGGAAAATCTAAAAAGTTAAGAGAAGTTAAGTTTTGAAGACTCAAGGGATGGAGGATAAGTGGCAATGTAAGAATATGAAAGTTACATGGGTAGTTAGATGATGGTTAATAGAATTTTTTTTTTATATTTTTTTTGTATAAATTGCCATTGATGGCTCTATTGTAAAAGGCACCAACAAATCAATACATGATTTGATTTTCATTTCTTTTCTATCCTAAGAGTAGATCTAATCTACATAGGAGTAGTTTAAATTTATATAGGAGTAGTCTTAATGTACTTTACTTGTATTTGATTGTTCATTCAATCATTTACATCATCATCTTCTTCTTCTTTCTCTCTTTTTTCTGGTTTGTTTTGTCATTGTTTTTACTCCAAGGAAGTCCTTGAACTTTCAAGGCGTAGAATCTCAACACAATTGCTTGATCATTGTGTTGTTTGGTGAGATTTTCGTTAAGGCTCTGTCGATCTGAGCCTAACAAAAATTTTACTAACAATTTTTGACACGCCCAGTAGGACATCATCCTAACTTGGAGAGACAAAAAAATAATACAAACAAAATATCAAGAAATTATGCCATCAAGTGGCATATTTGCATCTTGTGCACCCATAGATGCAAACTACCAATAGAGTGGCAATGTTCCAATGGGTATGAATTATTATTGGAATGCCTCACCTTCCATGTATAATGATTGTCAATATTATGACAATGATTCTACCGTTTATTGCCAATATAATGGCATGACAAATGATATCGAAAGAATAATTTGGCGCTGTAAGGATGAAATTTATTGGCACAAGAGTGAAATTTTGGCTCTAGAAGAAGAAATTAATTCTCTTGATTGGCAAAAATTTCAAATAATTTCATCGCCGCCATATTAATTGATACAAAAAGATATAAATTACTTTGATGAAAAAATTCGTCAACTTAGTTGTCAATTTTATCAAGTTGGTGGAGAAATTCAACATTAGAGTAAAAAATTATAGAATCTTAAAAAGCACAAATTTTATGTGCTTCTAAGTGGCTTTTCTAAGCAAAACTTTCTCTCCACAAAAATCATGGCTAAGGAAAAATAAAGTTCTAAAAATGGCATGCCTAGGGCAATTTTTTAAGCCATTAATTGAAAAAGAAGACCGACTTCTTTTGCCAAAAGCTATTGAGCATTTTAATCCAATTGAAGAATATGGTTTTAAGTCAAATATGACAAAGAATGTTGAACAACCATTACAAAATGATGGTGAACATTCAATTGGAGAGTATGATTTTAAGCCAAACATGGCTAAATATGATGAACAACCATCACAAAATGATGATGAAAATCCAATTGGAGGGCATGGTTTTAAGCCAAACATGGCTAAGTTTGATGAAAAAACATCACAAAATAATGGTGAAAATCCAATTAGGGGGTATGATTTTAAGCCAAACATGGCTAAAAAAATATGAACAACCCACATTTGATGAATTTGAATTTTTCAACATTGTTAATTTTGTCAAAAAATTTAATTTTCTAAAGTCAATTGACATTATGATTTCTGTCATCCAACAACTACAATGGCTTTGTGGTTCACATCAAAAATTAATTTTGATGAAGTGATTTACAAAAAGAAATTCTGAATTTTATTTTTATTTTTTATATAATAGTAATGGGGAGTATTTCGATGTGGCCACAATAACAAAAAAAGCTATATATATAGCCAATCGATTATAATTTTCATAATTTCTATTATATATTTATGTTAATACAACTGTTCAAGAATTCGAATACTCATTCTTAAAGAGTTGGGGGCATTGTTTGTACCATTAATAAAATTTTTGTCGATTATAAATAAGTTTAAACTTTCTATTACTTATTATTATTATGGTTATTATTATTATGAGTATGCAAGAAAATCTTGAAAGTTAAGAGAAGTTAAGTTTTGAAGATTCAAGGGATGGAGAACAAGTGGCAATGCAAGAATATGGAAGTTATATGGGTGGTTAGATGATGGTTAATAGAAGTTTTTTTTTTTTATGTTTTTTTGTATAAATTGCCATTGATGACTCTATTGTAAAAGGCACCAACAAATCAATACATGACTTGATTTTCATTTCTTTTCTATCCTAGGAGTAGATCTAATCTACATAGGAGTAGTTTAAATTTAGATAGGAGTAGTCTTAATGTACTTTATTTGTAATTGATTGTTCATTCAATCATTTATTTCATCATCTTCTTTTTCTCTCTTTCTCTTTTTCTTGCTTGTATTTCAGTTATTTTTTACTCCAAGGAAGTCCTTGAACTTTTAAGGCATACAACCTCAACACAATCATTGTGTTGTTTGGCGAGATTTTGATTAAGGCTCTGTCGATCTATGCCTAACAAAAATTTTACTAACAGTTTCGCATATCAGAGTTCCAATGAATAGTATAACAAACATATGCAGAACAGTGATAGAAAACTGGAAAATAAATTCTTCATCAATCAGAAGATAAACAACACAAACATGCCAAAATGAAAAATGGCTAGACACTAAAGTAAATAATAATTAAAATGCATCAAAACTGCACAGAACCCTAGACCCACAAATTATCAGAAACCAAAATGCATCAAAACCCAATACATATGACTCAGCGAGCACAGATTCTAAAAAAAGAAGAGCAAAGAAACTAAAAACGAACCAAATTCATCAAAACTCTGCAAAAACCCTAAACCTACAAACCATTGAATGTGACAATCTAAACCAAGAATTACATGACCAATGTATATGATACTGTATATGTATATAGAAGTGTTTTGGTGGGATTGAATTTGTGGTTTGTCTAAGTGTGATGAAGTCTGTGTTTAGACCAAGAAATAGTTGATCAAACATATAAATCAATCAAAGCTAAACAATACAAACATGCCAAAAATGAAAAATCGCTAAGGCCACTGAAGTAAGCAAGTACCAAAATACATCAAAACTGCACAGAACTCTAGACCCACAAATTATCAGATACAAAAATACACCAAAACCCAATAAAATATGGCTCAGCAAGCCAAGATTATAGCCTAAACCATTGCCTATAATAATCTAAACCAAGAATTACATGAAGAACAATGTATATGATATATCTATATATATGTACATAGAAGTATTTTGATTTGATTGGATTGGATTGGATTGAGATTGTGGGTTGTCTAACCTCTGCTTCGGAAGCTCTTTGGTAAAAGGGTTTCAAGATTTCTTGAAGGTCATTAGACGCCGCCATTTTCACAACTTGGTCTCTCTCTCTCTCTCTCTCTCACTATGACTGCGCGAGCTGTTCGATTGGAGGAGATGATAGCTGTCGGTGTTCCTAAAATGGAAAGGCACGATCATTGAAATTACGATAATACCTTTCATTTGGAGTTGTTTGTTGATCAACGGTTTGGGACAATTTTGATATTTTTGTTTTATAATATTTGTGGGAAAAAACATGCCAACCCTATCTTTCATAGTAATGATAATTTGTTCAAAAAGAAAAAATTACAAAAAAATAAGATTTAAAATATAAAGAGGACTGATTGAGGCCTCAAAAATTTGGCTCGAATTTGCCTCAAATGCAATTTTTTTTTTTTTTTTTTTTTTTCTGGGCTAATACATTGTAAAAATAATAATAATAATAATAATAATAACAAGCAAAAAAAAAAAAAAAAAAAAAAAAAAAAAAAAAAAAAAAAAGAAGCAAATTCGAGCTAAATTTGAGCCAAAAAATTTGAGGCCTCAATCATTTTTCAAATATAAAATAGGGTTTTTTATTGACAAATTCAATTTAGAGGTGTTCTATCCCAATAAGTCCACAAAAAAAAGTTATAACCTAGTTAGTCCCATGTGTTTATACTTTTATTTCATATGGTCCTTTTTTCCTAATTTATATGTTTTGTTAGACTATTATACCCTTACATCTATTATTGATATATATTATATATAACAATGATATACATATTTTCCCTCTATTTTTGTTGTGGTAGGGTTTCGTTCCTATAGAAGAGAAGACGACGATACAAAGTTTGTGGTAGTGTTTCGTTGCAGTAGAATTTCATTCCTGTAGGAAAGAAGATGATGACTCAGAGTTTGTGCTCTTGTTTTTTCTGTCATAGTTACTATTTCAGCCGAAAATCAAAGGAACAGATGAGGATTTGAATCAAAGGAACAAATGAGATGGCTTACAAACTTGTTCAGTCGATTGATTGTGTAATAACCCTCACCCCTGTTTACCGAATAACCACTGATTACTGTTGAACCGAGACTGATTATGATTGATAACTGAAGTAATCGAAACACTGAACTGATTGACTGAAATCTAAAACTGAATTGATGGAGTATATCTGTTTGAATTGCATTCTATCTGTTGATTACCAAATTATCTGTTCATGTCCTTATGTTTAAATTGCTAATTGAAGGCCTTATCGACGGCCGAACCGGAAATCGATTAGTGTTTTATGATCGTCATAATTTATGTGAATTTATGGTGTAATTATCTGAAAATTGATTTGGTATGATTAAATTAGATTAAAATAAGTTAAATTACATAGTTTGACTTAATTACAACTTTGCCATTTGAGTGGGCCACTACACCAAACTTTGTCTAAGACTTAGTCTTGCATTACACAACTTTTCATCAGGCCATTTTGAGTGTTCTAGCCGACCATAGAGAGAGAGAAACTTAGAAGATTGTTTTCATCTAGGCATTACTTGGTGATCTTGAAGAATTAAAGTGTAGATTGGCAAATTGAGCCTCTAGACTTGGAATTAAGGAATCTAGGTATGAATTTCATCCTCTTAATTGTGTATTTAAGTTGTATCTAGCATGGATCATGGTAGTTTAAAGAGTTAAGTCATGAATTGTTTCAGTAGTGTTGAATTAGAGCTCAATTGTTGCATGCATGTTTGCATCCTTGAGTTTTGATGTTGTTCTTCATGAAAGTGTACATGCATGTTCATATTTTCACAATGGACCGTGATTTCACCATGTTTTTGAAGATATTGACTCATTAGAGCATGAAATTGAAGCTTTGGCATGGTTTAAATTCATGCATGTTTGCATGTTCTTCATGTTTATAGAAATTGAGTTGAAATTGGATTTAATTAACTCACTCTTGGGCTTTGATTTCTCAAATTGAGCTTTGAAACTTGTTGTATATTGAGTTTAGATGTGTTTTCCAGGAATTGGGCCCAAGAGGTCGAGTTTTGCGCTATGGAATGCTTGGTTTGAGCTTGGGAGGCAAATCTGGAAATTCCAGAATTTGGCTTCTTCGCTTGAGCAAAGGATTCTACGCTCGAGCGACCATCGTTTATTCTGAGATCCGCTCGAGCGAAGGAATGGCGGCTCAAGCGTAAATTGCAAGCTCTCAGAATCTTGGTGCACGCAGACGCACGCTTGAGCGAGAGAACCTACGCTCGAGCAAGGATTGTGTCTTACGCTCGAGCGGGCGTCGAGCGAGCATCGAGCGGAGATTTCCAACATCCAGCACTTTTTACATTTTTACAGACCGCTCGAGCGAGGAATTCCACGCTCGAGCGAACCCACTGTTTTGACAAGCTCGCTCGAGCGAATAAAGCCACGCTCGAGCGAGACCCCTGTTTTCTGTAAATTTTGTGAAGTGTTCAAAAGTGCATCTTTGCATCCTCTTTCCATCCTAGGCATTCCTAGGGCATATTTAAGGCATCTTAAAGAGGATATAGATGTAGAACCACACCGAGGCAAATTAGGGATTAAGTTATTGTCTTTCCCAACTGTGTAGCTTAGTGTGTGTTCGTTCTGTAATCTGTGTAGGGTTGGCGACTGGAGACGCACTCTAGCTTTACCGTAGCGCAGAACTCTGTGAGTAACAATTGTGTAAAGATATGTTCAATTGTGAATATTTCCAACTGTTTACCTGACTGCTTTCTGAACTGAAATTGTTAATTGAATGAATGTATGTCCTATATTCTGAACTGTATTGTGGCATCCTTAGCAACTATTGTTACTGACTGTTACTGTTACAGAGATCTCTGTCAGTTCCCTTGTTGGAACCACTACTGTTTACTGATTGATGGCCATAGTTTGCTGTTCGGTCTTTTAAGACCTACTGTTTACTGTACAGCTATGCTAATGGATGTACCACATATGACTGTTTTGACTGAATGACTGAATTACTGTTTATACTGAATCAATTGAACTGTTTTCACTACTGTAAGGACATTCATTCTTAACCTCTTTACGCATTATGTTATTCACTAGGCTTTAGCTCACTGCTCATATATATATGTAGGTGTACAGGCACCAGACCGTGGCTAGCAGCGTCGGGGTAAACTCCAGTTTTGTCAAGCCAACCTATGTGTTTCACTGCGAGATTCCGAGCCTGTCAAGCTATGGCTTAGGGGTGTTTTTATTTTCCCCCGTCTGTCTCTGTATATGTTTTTGTAATAACCGCTTAGACTGATACACTGTACTGTACTGTTTAATAGGGATTAAGTCCCTGCTTTGGATGATTGTATATTATGTACATATTGTTTGGTCACTGACTGTATAGGCTTCTGCTAGCCCCTGTACTCTGTTTTACTGTCTTACTGTTAAGCAGGCCTTCGGTAATCTCGGATTACTGGCCGGTTACGGTACTAAACCCATAGGGGCGGGTTTGGGTCGTGACAGATTGAAACCCACATTCGACTGGATTGAATCAAAGGGAAAGAGGAGATATAGGAGTTTGTGCTCTGTTTCTGGCTTTTCTGTCAATTAGTGTAAATGTTCACATTTCATATTGTTCTTCTTTCGGATGATGTTCTTCTTTTTGACAATTGTTAAAATTATTGTCCACCAAGTATTTGATTATATGCTCAAATGAGAAATTCAGCAAAAAAAGTTATTCCCATTGGAAACAACATCTCCAGTGATATTTGCTTGGGTTAGTGAACATGATTCTGTTATTGTCATTGATTTTGATTTTTTGTTATTGGATTTCAATGTAGTAATGATTTTTTGAGATTGGTAATGTGTCTGATATAAAAATGATGTAAATGTTCATATTATTAATCAGTGTTAATATTCACATGAATTTGAATTGAAAATTTATCATGTGAATATTAAACACATTCATGTGAATATTCACATTACTTTTGTTCATATTACTTTTGTTTTCATATCCACATTCATGTGAATATTCACATCTCCAGTGATATTTGCTTGGATTAGTAAACATGATTCTGTTATTGTCATTGATTTTGATTTTTTGTTATTGGATTTCAATATAGCAATGATTTTTTAATATTGGTAATGAGTCTGATATAAAAATGATGTAAATGATGACATTATTAATCATTGTTAATATTCACATTAATTTGAATTGAAAATTTGTCATTGTGTTGTCAATTTATGTTAATATTAGTCACATACCCATATAATATTGAATGATGAATATGTTTTCGCTGTGTTCATTACCACTGTGACAATGTGATGTTAAGGTTCACATCAGTATTGCATCAAATTACACAGCCACAAGCCTCAGCTTTCATTTTGAATACAAACATGATGCGAATATTCACACTAAAACATATGAATGTGAATATTAACATGAATTTTGAAATATAGATAAATGCACTATGATTTCAAAGTATTAATTACTAATATGGAATGATGATATTAAAGTTTACATCAAAATTGCATTGCCCACATATCACATTAAGCCAATGATTATGTGTATACAATTGTAAAGCAGCTGACAATAATATGAATGTTCACATCAATTTTTTAAGCTCTAAAAATATGACTACATTAGCATTGCATTAACCACAAACCATCATTTCTGTGTGTACACAAACATGAAGTGTACATTTATGTACAATTAGATTATTGATGTGAATGTTAATATCACAAATAAAATATCAAATAAATTAATTTAGTTACATTAAGCTGATGGTTATGTGTACATAATTGTAAGACAACATAAACCAATATGAATATTAACATTGACTTTCTAGTAGCAAATATTATGACAACTTATCATTGTATCTTATTAAGCACAATCAAAATAACTAATTATGGTCCTTTTGTCCAATGTATTCTAATATTTACAAAATCGCAAATGATATGAAATTCATATTCATATTTTTCTTGCCAATGTAAAATGTGTCTTTTGATGCCTTGTACGTCTCTAACACGCATACGATGATATCGTTGAACTTCATGCATTTGTTGAGGTCAACTTTACCGATCCTCAACACATCAAACAACTGCCAAAATGGCGTTTCCTTCAAACAATCCAACTGAGGATCCGAGAACTTGGTGCTCGTCATCAGTTTCACTAACCCAATGATGTTAGATCGGTAGTTGACCTTTTTCATGTTCACTTTTGGGAGGCTGGCTATTTGTTCAAGTTTGTAAACTGTTCTCTTTTTCTTTTGCCATGAAAGCTATGAGCAATATCTATTTGTTCAATTAGAAACAAATTTACTGTTAGTGGTCACAAATGGTAAATCATAACAAGTGCAAACTATATGTGCTGTGAATAGTTGAATGATGTGACCATGGTTGCATTGAGCTAACCCATGATGTCAATATTCACATGAACACTGT
Organism: Camellia granthamiana; assembly: GCA_036172215.1. Lineage (NCBI taxonomy): Eukaryota > Viridiplantae > Streptophyta > Magnoliopsida > Ericales > Theaceae > Camellia > Camellia granthamiana. The sequence goes on from CM069912.1 coordinate 9,831,117, forward strand.
ACAACATAAGATAAAACAATAAAAATCAAATAAATTGTGTGAACATTTACATGGATCATATATCATGTCATTAGTTCATGTATCTAAAAAATAAACAAAATTTTGGGAATTCAAATCATTTGATCATAATCAACAACTCCAACAAGGATAACAACCAAAAAATGGGAGGAAAATAACAAATGAAATATGAAATAATAACATATTACAACTATTAAACTAACACGATATATATATGATGTTAATCTTCACATCATTACATTATATATTTAAGTGTGAATGTTCACAGCCAAATATATGGTGTGAATATTCAATGTGAATGTTAAAATGTGAATATTAACATTATGTTCAGAATGTGAATATTAAAATTATGTTCAGAATATTACAATGTGAATATTAACATTATGTTCAGAATGTAATTAATTGGCATTATGTTCAGAATGTTACAATGTGAATATTAACATTATATTCAGAATATAATTATTGACATTATGTTCAGAATGTGCATATTGACATTGACGTCACTCAATAACAAATGAAACAATAAGATGTTATTATTTACAACATGACTACAAGAATTTAGATGTAACCAAAATAGGGTTGACAACCATCCAAGGTTTGGTCTATAATTATTTCATGACCATCAACAACTAACAACACTAACAAGTTTGACATTGACACAAGGGAGGAGATAATGAGTGTTTTACAAAATAATAACACATGACAATTTAAGACAAATAAGTCATTAACAATATTTGACAATCTGATGCAAATATTGACATTATGTATAATGGGATTCACATTGAACCAAAAGAGGGTTGGCAACCATCAAAGATTAGGGGCTCTAATTTTTTATAACCATCAACAAGCAATAATACCAATAGCTCCGTAAATATTTACATCATATTTTATTGATGTTAGAAGGTGAATATTGACATTATGTTCATAATGTGAATATTGCCATTGATGTCACAATATGCATATTGATATTATGTTCAGAATGTGCATATTGACATTGATGTTAATCAATAATGAGTGAAACAATATGATGTTATTATTTACAGTATGCCTACAAGAATTCACATGTAACCAAATTAGGGTTGGCAACCATCCAAAGTTTGGACTGTAATTATTTCATGACCATTAACAACCAACAACACCAACAAGTTTAACATTGACACAAGAGAGGAGATAAGGAGTGTATTACAAAACAATAACACATGACAATTTAAGACAAACAAGTCATTACCAAAATTTAACAATTTGATGTAAATATTGACATTATGTATAATGGAATTCACATTGACCCAAAAGAGGATTGGCAACCATAATATGAATATTGCCATTGATGTTCATAATATGAATATTTACATCATACACCATCATATTTTTTGGGAAAGATTGGGGGTTCTATGGATATCAACAATCAACAATACTAATATTGATAAAGGGAAAAAACCAGAGAGTTCATTACCAAATCACAACTACAAACAATATTAATAACAAATGAATGTAATATTCAACAAAAAAAATCAACATCAGCAACATGGACACAGAGTGAAAATAGAGAGTTTATTCCAAAATAAAATCCAAAAGCAACAATAATAATAGGGCAATGTAAATATATACATTATGTTATCATTGCCTGAAAAACAGAGGGGTGGAAAGGAATGTAAATATATACATTGGTGATTAAAAGTTGAATATCTACATTATATTTATAATGTGAATATTGACATTGAAGTAGATATTTACATCAATGTGAATATTTACACCATATTCACATTATATTTGATCACCATGTAAATATTGTACAGATTATATATAATGGAACACACATTGAACCAAAGGAAGGTTGACAACCATCCAAGATTAGGGGCTCTAATTGCTTTATAATCATCAACACGCAACAATACCAACAACTCTGTAAATATTTACATCATATTCCATTGATGTTAGAAGTTGAATATCTACATTATATTTATAATCTGAATATTGACATTGAAGTAGATATTTACATCAATGTGAATATTTACACCATATTCATATCATATTTGATCACCCTTTAAATATTGTACAGATTAGGTATAATGGAATACACATTGAACCAAAAAAGGGTTGACAACCATCCAAGATTAGGGGCTTTAATTGCTTTATAACCATCAACACGCAACAATACCAACAACTCTGTAAATATTTACATCATATTCCATTGATGTTAGAAGTTGAATATCTACATTATATTTATAATCTGAATATTGACATTGAAGTAGATATTTATATCAATGTCAATATTGACACCATATTCACATCATAGTTGATCACCCTGTAAATGTTGTACAGTTGCCAATATGATGTTTACATCATATTCCATCATATTTCAATTTGGGGGAAAATTAGGGGTTCTATGGACATCAACAATCAGTAATACCAACATTGACAGAAGGAAAAAGACAGAAAGTGAAAATAGGGGGTTCATTACAAAATGAAATCCAAAAACAACAATAATAACAGGGGTAATGTAAATATATACATTTGTGATTAGATTATATTATCATTGTTTGAAAACAGAGGGTGGAAGGATGGTGCTTACCTTTGGTTCTCATTGTGGGTGGGATATGTAAATCGACGGCTGGCAAGAATCTATGAAGAACGAACCCCAATCCTTTCGATGTAAACCTTCGCAGTGGTGCGTTGATGTGGAATAGCAGTGGCTGGCGATGGTTGGCAGTGATGGACGACGGTGGTGAGGCAATGTGAAATCTAAGGTTACGGTTTTGGAATTTTTTGGTGTCAACGATGAGTTTTTTTAGGGGAAGGAATGTGTTGTGGAGTGAAGAGATGGAATATGAACGGTTGGGTTTTCAGAATGGAGTATGCGTGGGAGAAATGGAAAGAGGATATTTTGGTCTTACTACACTGAATGAGACCTAATGGAATAATCAAAAATGATTTGAGTTTTATGGTATAAAAGCCTTAGAAATGGGATTTATGAATAAAGCTCTCTATAAAATATTTGAGACTCTCAATTTTTTTATTATTATAATTCTATCCACAATGATGTATTAAGATATGTGTTAACTTTTGATTTATTTAAATTGTGGATGAATTATGTATATAAATGTATAGGTTTCTAACATTATTCATTTAAAATATTTCAAGATTTAAAAAGAGGAATTGACCCTAAGGGATATACAAAAAAATTATTTACAAAAAAATAATAAAAATTAATTTTTTTTTTAAAATTTTTTCACTAATGTGTAATAATTTTTTAAAAGGCCCCTTAATGGTAATTTCTCCATTTTAAAAATCAGATTTAAAGTAAATATATATATATATATATATTACATAACAATGAACAAGTTTTTAAATTTACAATAGGGATGGAATTTTAAAAATAATTACAGATTTATAAAATTTTTATTTTTCATCTTTTATTTTTAAGATATGATGAGATTATAGTGTCAAGTTCTACATTTACCAGTAGGCATATTTCGGTGTTTCATATGTGCTTAGGTAAAGACACATGTCTCACTTGTGCTCATGTTTAAAAAAATAATAATAAAAAACAATAAGGCGTGTTTATGAAAAAAACTAATTTGACAATTAAACGTGGTTAGATGTGTAACGGGATTGGATTATGAAACTAAACCTTCATGAGAATTGCTAATACCCCTTAGAGGGAACTCGTAGTCCTACGCCATTATTCCAAAATAAATATGATTTATATATGACTCATACAAGGCCTCGCTTCTCAAACTTGTCATGCCAACTGATTGAATTAAATTGTTTGGCAAAATATATAAGCTTAAAAATAGAATCTTCAACTCATTATCTCGAAGTTTGCTTTTTCAGTTTATTTTTGAGTTTTTTTAGCTACAAAATTTAAATAGTCGAAATTTTGAAAAAATTTGCTAGTCATTTAACTTTTTCAAAATAAAACTACTTAACCATTGAATTTCAAATTTTAATCTAAATAAGTTGCACATAAGTTTTGCCAAACGGGTCGATTCAATAAGTAACTAAAATCTCAACAAATTGCAAACAATAAACTACCCATTACAAAGCCAGTATATTCATATTCACCATACAATTCTTCCATCAGTTGAATCTACATCATAGATACTCTGACCATTCCTTTATAATCACTCCATTCTTGTGCAATGGCAGAAGTCTAAGGCTGCCCAAGAAGGGAAGGCCTGTAGAAAGCATGGGATTGTGCAATCTCAATGCGGTCTCGGGGATCATTCAATGTTTCATCTCTCAATGCTTGAAGAATTGCTTGTGCTTTTTGTTCCCTGACAAACATAAGGGAAAAAAAAAAAGGGTAGATAATCAAGAACCGGACTTATTTGGACACGAGCTATTAGAGCTATCTCAAACTAGTTTGCATGATTTTGTACAATATGTGGGATTTCTTATTTATCCCTGAACTCCTTCAATAATTCATACTTCAATTCAGAATTAACCTAAATGACATGATAACTAGGCCAACATAAGTTGGATTTGTACCATTTGAGAACACAAGTGTATTAAGAACTAAGGGTTAAGAGCAATATTTTCACAGAAGGGAGAGCCCTTGGGGCAAATTTTTTTGAGTAATGTATTTTGGTAATTGTTGATGTAAACCCTAACACTATATAACGCTACATTCTGTGCAGTTGTGTTGTGCTCTCTCTTTCATTCTTTCTGATATAGTGAAACTAGTGTGAGCTGTGGATGTAGACAATTTTGCTGAATCACATAAATCTGTGTTGTTTCTTGTGTGATTGATTGTTTTTTCTTCTCGCTTTTGTTTGTGCATTTGAATGGAAATGCAGAAAAAGAAAGAATTTTACCTCGTTATTAGTATTTTATATAGTATCTTCAGGATGGGACAGAGTTCGACCGGAGCAACAGGCTTGCTTTCTCCAGGATGCGGTATGCTTAAACTTGACTGACTCAAAAGTTCGTAAAAGGCTCCTACTGCAGATACTCCCTGCAAAAAAGAAAGAATAATGAAAAATAGGCAAAGTATTCAATTGTATGGAAATTCTAACACAGCCTTAGAGCGTCACAATTCTATCAGCATAGCATACACTCAGAGTCAGAGCAGACAAAATACTCAAGCATTTTTAAGTAGGCAAGTCAAGTACTTTAATACAGATTAGTACCTGGATCATTCCTTTGCCACTAATGCTATCACCCATGTCGAGGCTCAGCTCCCCCTTGGCGAGCATTTGACCATACCATGCATTACGACCTTTCAACAGGGTTACATAAGTGTCAGACAAGAGAGGCCCAGCAAGCTTCTCGGGTTCTTCAGCCAACAAATGGGTGATAAATATCATCTCTGATGTACAATGTGCAAAATATACTGATTTGCTTGTAGCACTTTCATTGGTTAGAGCTGCCACCATTCCTGCGAAAACCAAATGGAAAAGCCAGTATTAATTCAATTTATATTAATCAATACATATTCCCTTTTGGTATTTTTGGCAATATCTTTTGGTCATGTGAAAAGTTACGACATATCTCAGCTGTTGTGTCAACAACTGTAATCTAAATAACATGACTACTATTGCAAATCAAATATTGTCAATTATTGCCACTATCTATCACAAAATTATAGAACAAATTTATAGCCATATATGCCTGTCCACCATTTTAGCATGCATTAATTCTGTTAGAAGATATCCCTGCATTTTCTTGTGTTTTTCAACTAAAAATGGGCTTCAAGGAAAATGAAGGAAACTTGGACCAACTTTTTCCTTCATTTTCCGGCAGTTTCCCACTGCTTTCCTGTTAACCCAGATAGGCGTAGTTGAATGCACACATTGAACGTCAAGAAATAATTATACTTACCAGCACCAATGGCATAAACGTTTTTCAATCCTCCCATAACTTCATGAGTAACGAGGTCACTATTGTCCCATACAATGAAATGGGGTTGCCTCAAAAATTGTGCAAGTGGTTTCCTCCACTTCTCGGCGCCACAAATTCGAGCATTAGCATATTCTTTGTTGTAAATCTCTGAGGCAATATTTGGTCCACCAAGATAAAGGATGTTCTCTATTGGTACTCTAGCTGCCATGCAGTCACATTAAGATTTAGAAAATGATAACGCCTTTACAAGAAATTTATTGTTATATTAAAAAAAAAATGACATTGCAAAAAATAAAATATCCAAATTTCATTTTCCCTCCTATGTCAAGTCTTCAAATTATTACACGAACTCAGAGGTGTCAGTCCTGCTTTCATTTTCCAACTTCCCACAGTTCTATACCTGATTGACCTACTGTCAATTGAACCTAGAACATGCTCAATTTGATCATGAAACATCATATGATTTACAGATTCAACAATTTCTTCTCTCTTTTTTCATCTAACAAAGACATTGTTCCCTCCCAATATGTCGTTCATCCTTTCATGAATGTAAAAAAGATATAAACAAACTAATGCTTGTTTTATGAAGACACCATGAAATTTGTCAAAAAAGAGAGATGGTAATTAGAAGAAGAAGAACTTACTTGCTCGATTAATCATTTGTGTGGGTGTAATTATATGAGGAACAGGTTTAAGTGCAGCCTCTATACCCTTTGCCAAAGAGATAATAATGGGCACAGTGATTCTCTCATTCCAATACTTACTGATTTCTTCAAACACGTCACGTGTTTCGGTAGAAGGCAAGCCATTCACAACAATATCAGCATCCCAAACTGCCTCCTGCAAGTTAGTCACAACCTTCAAAGGACAAAGTGGCGTATCGATCATGTTCAAACAAAACCCATCTTTCAATATCTCATCTGCATAGAGTGTTCGGTCACCCAATCTTGCTTCAACATACTTCAAATACGCACACCGCCTAATCAACCTTCTAAGTACATCTTCCCTTGAATTGATCACTTCAAAGAGGTGTTCCGCCGTGGCCCTATCTACAGCTCTTCCCGGTCTCCTCCATATTCTGATTTGAACCTTATCTCGAAATTGACCATAGCTATCTTGAAGCAGTGCTGCGAAAACACTGCCCCAAGCACCGGCCCCAATGCCTACGATCCTCAGCAAATCACCATTGGTCTTGCCAAGAACACGTCGAAGCTCATCAAGCTTCTCCTCCAAACCATTATGGTTCTGTATAGGTATAGACCCACCATTCAAATACCTATTATGATCCATCACTTCAATACTTCCAGCAACCATCTTCTAATCAGTACTAATTATCAACAAAGAAAACCCAAACCTAGGTTTCTTCCACGAGGCTATCTTTTGTTTTGAGCTCTGATTTTAATGGATATAAGAATGTTCTCGACTACAACACATTCTGAAATCAACCCACCTCTGATTGTACATAGATTTTGCACACCCTCAAATCTAACAATGCTTCCTGATTTGAAACCAAAAAAAAAAAAAAATGCCAGCTTTTTTATATGGGTTTTTCACCTCCCTAGCTTGATCTTCTCAACTATGTCAGATTTCGAATAAACCAATCTTAAATTCTAATAAGGGTTTTGTTTCTATAATCTCTCCCTACTTAATTCCTCTCCCAATCCACAATATTCTGCTTCCCTGATCTTTTTGATGACGAAATACTCAATATTTGTTGGTAGATATTTTCACCTAAATCAAAGTGTTTTCTATAATTTTTTACTCAAGATCTTCACACCCACCAATCTTAGATTTTCATTTTTTCTTGTTCTAAACTCAAATTCAGGAAACCAAGAATAAATCAAAGGAGGGTTTTGTACATTGAACACACAGAATACAATGAAAAAGTCTTAACTTTGTAATCTCCGCCTGAGTTTGTTCATCTACCCCAATAGAAGTTCAATGAAATATACAAAGAGAACTTAAAAAAACCAACCTTTACGCGTAGAATGCAACAAAGCTGCGAGAGTTTGATGAGTCAAAACTCAACAAAACCCACCAAAGATTTGAAAGTTAGAGAGAGAAGAAGAAGAATGAATGAAACAAAAATTGGGTGACCCAAATTCATATAAAAGAGTTTACATTTGAAAGTGATGATTCTTTGTGAATATCTATCTATATATATATTTAGAGAGAGAGAGAGAGAGGGCATTGATGGAATACAGTTGAAATTGAGTTGGGAGCCATTCGCAAAGCATTTAAAGTTTTGGGATTGTACTGTGCCAACCTCCCCAACGGTCATTAATTTGGAGGGTGAGTTCGTAGAGGGTTGTTGGGTGTTCCCAATCCCATGTGCTCACCCTCATGCTAGCTAGAGCGTACTACTTTCACGTTGTCATCCATATCACCCCCCACACTCTTGGAATTCAGAACACCTTCACCCGAAATTTTAAATATACAATAATCCTTAGTAGTTCGAAATTTACTGGTTCGAATTGGTTCGAAATCCAAAACGATATCGTTTTGGGTTTCCTCTTCTTCTTTTTTTTCCTTGTTTTTCTTGCTTTCGAATATAGAGAGACAGAAAAGAGAGAGAGAAAGAGAAAAGAGGAAGAGAGAAGAGGAAGAGGGGAGGAGAAGAAAAGAGAAGGAAGAGAGAAGAGGAGAGAGAGGAGGAGAAGAAAAGAGAGAGAAGGAGAAAAGATGGTGATGGCAGAGAATAAGACGGTGATGGAAGAAGAGGAAGAGAAGCAAGATCTGTGTGTGTATACACAGATTTGTGTATACACACACAGCAGACGGTGATGGCGGCGAATCTGCCGGTGGGTCTCTCGCCTCTATTCTCTCTACTTTTTTTTTTTTTTTTTTTCTTTTCTAATGGATCTGGATTTGAAGACGAAGATGTTGATAATTTGTTGATGATTGTTGTTGGAATAATGACTTGGACCCCTTTTTTTTCTCACCCCCTTGACCCCTTTTCACTTGATTGGCTACTTTTTCTTTCTTTCTTTCTTTTTATTCCTTCTCCTCCAATCACCAGCTGTCATGTGTCTGTGGGGTGGTGGGGGTGGTGATTGGAGGGGGTCTCAATCATCACCCGTTAACCTCTCTGTTTTAGAGAGCAAAGAGAGAGAAAGAAGAAAAAAAAAATGAAAAAGGCATCGTTTTGGACTCGGGCCATTCGAGCCATCTTGGTTTTGAGCTACTAAACAAGACAATTAAATATAATGTGATACTTTAATAATTAGATTTTGATATTAAATATCAATTTTATTTAGTGGGTCAAAAATTGATATGATATTTGATTTCACTCTTTCATGTCAATTTTAATATATTCTTACTTCATATATTTTTGGAAAATGCATTCTACCCCCAGCTGGGGGTGACACCCAGTGAGGTGTCGTGCGGGGGTTGGACCAAAAAAACAATTTTCTTTTTTTCTTTTTTTTTTTTGATTTTCGGCCAGTGGGGGCGCGCCACGTCACTGGGGGCGCGACCCCCACTGGGGGTATGAAGCAAAGTTGTATATTTTTTTTGAAACAAAAAGTTTTCATATATAAAATAAAAGAGTTTAAATTTAAAAATAATAGAATCATAGATTTGATATATTAGGTGAACAACATCATAAGCCTTTAAAAAAATTAATATATTAAATTTTAAAAGTTTGGATGGAGATGCACTTAATACCCAAAAAAAAAAAAAAAAAATAGAATTAGAATTAATTTTAATCACTGACATGTGGGATTCACCATTGATATTACTAAAAATACAGCTCTCTTTTCCTTCGTAAGACCCTTCTCAATTTATCAACTCTTTCCCATCCTTCGGCAATTTATCTCTATCTCTTGTTCCGTTTGTATGAATTTGTCTCATCTTGATAAGAGACGGGGAGGGGTGAGATATCCTTCTCTCCTACCCTGTTTTTTTAAGTCCCCACCCTGATTACATTAATTAAATATATATATTTTTTTATATAATCGAATATTCGGATCAATTTACGTGTACCTCACTTTCAAATACCTTTATATATATATATGTTTTTATATATAATTTAATTTATTATGTATAATAAGATCAAAATATTAAAATAGTTATATATTTCTCACTTTCACATGTCAATCTCTCATTTCTTTTAAAAAAATTTAAAACTTTCATACTATTTACTTTCGTCGTCTCTTAAAAGTTACAAATAAGTCCGCCACTTCCTCTATTTTTGCCATCTCCTCAACTTTTTCTGCTCTGTTTTACCCAATTATCATCATTAACGGTCAGCCACCCTCCTTATCCAATTTTACCAATGCCCACTCTTCCTCCACCATCCCTCCCCTACCATCCTCCCAACCACCCCCCCTATGACTCCCCAACCCTCTAAGGGACATGGGGGACCAATTGAGACATTCAATAACACTCTTAGAAGCTATCACAATAATATCATAGCAATTTTCTTTTCCTCTTTTTTGGTTTTGTGGAATGGGGAGTACATGTAGCACACGCAATTTCACATGATAATGTGCAAAATTGATCAATAATGGGTATCAATTCTTATCCATTAACTTTCATTGGCAAGAGTGATAGATGATATGTTTCACTCATCCAAGAAATCTGCATGACTGGCAACAACAACACATTAATTAAATGGGATTTCTTAGTGTGCTAAACTCAAGCAACCTGCAATGAATGGCAAAACATATTAATTAAGGGTTACTTTAGAAAGGGAGTTAGTATTTTGACTTTTTGATTTTTTGATTATTTTAATTTGAGATCACAAAAGTTTGATTTGAGATAGGTTTTTTGATTTTTTAGTGAGATGTCCACGTGTGAAATTACCTAACTGCCCTTGGGTGAAAGTTGCCACTGCTGGGCACGTCAGCCGAGTAATTTCTTTCTTCTTCTTTTTTTTTTTTGGAAAAGACTTTTTTATGTTTTTTTAAATGGCATGGAAAATGAAAATTTTGGTTTTATTTTTTGTCTTTTATTTTTTGTTTTTAATTGTTTTTTAAAAAGGCTTTTTAATTTTTTTTTTAAATGACGTGAAAAATGATAATTTCGGTTTTATTTTTTGTCTCTTTTTTTTTGTTTTTAATTTGTTTTTTTTTGGTTTGAAAAGGCTTCTTTTTTTTAAAAAAAAAATGACATGAAAACTGAAAATTTCGGTTTTATTTTTTTGTCTTTTTTTTTTTTAATTTGTCTTTTTGTTTGGAAAAGGTTTTTATGTTTTTTTTTAAATGACGTGAAAAATGATAATTTCAAATTTTTTTTTTAAAGGAAAAGGCAGACATCTAAAAATATTTATGTCATCGATTGTAACCATTTATTAGAACATTTTTTAAATTTTTTATCCTAAATTTTTTTTTAAACAATAATTTGGAAAATTACGTGTTGCTTTCCTTTACCCAAGTTGTTAAGCGAAATTTTTTGAAAACTATAGTCCTAACTTTGACCCACAATTCTAGTGACGGCTACATATTGTCACGCCCCAAACTTCGTGACAACGCCGCACACTCATTTAAGTGAGCATGCAAGACTAAGAGTCCAACACATAACCAACAATGTAAAATACTCAAATTAAATCCTTAAATATCATAATGCTAAAATCCATAAAAATAGATAATTCTTATCATATGAAATTGTCCACCAAGTCCACTAATATAATCCACTAACCAACATAATAAACCAAGTACTTAAATCATAGTCCTACTCTCGGCAATCCCCCCGAGTAAAAACCCCGTGCAACTCTATTCCTCAGAATCTGAAAAAAAATAAAATAAAATAAGGGTAAGCTAGACAGTCTAGTAAATAACCAACCATCACTGTTAGCTGGATCAAGTATACAAAATAAATAAATAGTCGATAACTAATAAATATAATTTTTGCTACAATTCAATAAATGAAAAATTATTTGTAAGATGGTTTCATAGCTAAAAATAAACAATGTACAATACATTTTAATTGAAAACACAACAAGATAATTCAAAGTAAATTTGTCGTTCAAATCGATGGTTCAATATTCAGATGGTTCAATGATTTGATTCACAAAACCCAAGTCTTGGTGACTACGGTCACTTAGCCCGTGACAAGGCCCGAACCACACATAGGCCGGTAGTAAAGCCTCAAAAGAAATTAGTTTCTGTGCCAATAAATAACCCCCATTGGCTAGGGTCCAAATCATAGTCAGACTAGAGTGATGTTCAAAATTCAAACAATAAACAAATTTTAAATAAAATATTCGATATTTTCAGAATAAACGTTTAGTACAATTTTCAGAATAGTTCCACAAAATATTCAAATAATTTTCATAATAATATTCGATACTGTTTTATACTTGACCCATATTTTATTTTAAGAGAACATGAAGGCCATAAATAAATATTTATGATTTTAAACGATTCAATAGGAATAAAATGAACCAACAGTGATAGAGAGTTACTTACTCCAAACGCTTAGAAATAATATTCCAACACCAACTCCAAACACCCAGCTCCACCACTTCAATCACACAAACCTAATAAACAAAACCTCAAATAAATTAATATTTTTACGTGTTACATACACGCACAAAAGCCCCACCATATTAGATTAATGTATTGATTTAATATCCAAGTGATTAAACCATTCAACCCAACTTTATAGCCAAACACACCCTTACCCATGATACAAAACTCCATTGTTTTTATTACCCACCCAAAGTTACACTTACACATTGCACCTAATTCTCAAAACCTAAGTAGGCACCTATAGATCTTCCAAATCCCCTTAATGCATTGATTGTTAAATACCTCAATATAAACTTAATAATTAACAGTAAAGGCAGATTTTACCTTAATCAATGGGTGTCCCAAAATCACCAACATGCTGCTTTCAATCCCTATTGCAGCCTCATTTGAACCTCTCTTCTCTTTTTCTTTTCTTTTTTTCTTTTACATTCTCAAACCCTAGCCGCCTATGGAGCAATTCCCAGCCTTTGTTTTGTTTGTTTTCCAAGACTTAAAGCCACAACAGATGGGCTTATTAACCTAATTTCTCAAAGTTACAAAATTACCCATCTAAGTAATAGGAAATATAATGCCATCTCATAACTAATTCTTTGATATTAATAAATGACCCATATAAATTAATTTAATTATTAATCTATCCAATAAAATAATCCTACACACAACTTGGGTTTTACACATATTACAGGCCCATTTTACTTTTTAAATGTTTTTAGTTTTTGTGTCACAGTCGTCAAATCATAATACCGTGGTTGCCTATCGTGCTATCCTACTTGATTATTACAAGTACGTAACAAAATTTGTCCTTCACCAACCCAATAATTTTGCAAAGTAAGGAACGTAAACAATTGAAAGGGATTATTTCCCGTGTAAACACATACATATTGTACATGATAATATATTTACATACAACCTCTTCCTCGTAGGTAACTAATGTTACAAGCCTACGAATATTAAGTGGACTATTATATATTTCCTAACATTCAGTTATTACGCATGTATACTAACTTGTCTCGTATGGGAAGTCGCACCAATGCCATATGCGGGTCCTCATCCACAACCATTAAACCATCCTCGCCATGTTCAACTTCTGGTATGACATTTACTATTGCCATAGCCTCTTCCTCGTTCAAGATGGGGTTAACAGTTGTTGGATTGCCTGTATTTCTACGTATATAATTATGTAACACCATTGACGCACCTACTAATTGAACTTGCACATTTGCAAAATCATACCGAGACATGTCTCTAATAAACCCCCATTGATTTTTCCAGCCACCAAAAGAGCGTTCCACCACACTCCGTAACGACAAGTGAACTTTGTTAAATAATTCCCTGGGGGTGTTTGTTGTCTTGTGCGGTTCACTAACGCGGAATTGTTGTTGGTGGTAACGGCTGCCTTTGAAAGGTGCTAGGTAACATACCTGGTTCGAATAACCAGCATCGACAAGATAATATTTGCCTGCAGATAATGCTAGAATTTCAAACAAACCACCAAATTTTGGAGAATTTTTAATTAACGATGTTTTCCCAAATATTATGTACCCAAATATTTTCAATGCAATGTGTTACCTTGTTTAGGATGTAGAAATGGGACATTGTCATTTGTTAGTATCTCATTAAAGATGCGACTATCGTGCATACTTCCTTCCTATCCAAGCGATACGAAGATAAAACACATGTCAAAATCGCACACGACCATGATATTTTGTGTGTGACAGTATTTCCTATCGTAATATGTTGCGGCATTTGGGCCCATAACCCGTGCAATAACATGTGTTCCATCTATGGCTCTGATACAATCTTGCTAACAACCCAATTGTTTTGTTACTGCTACAGGTACATGTAATGGTTATTTTTCATACGTCACATCCATTAAAATATAATAATAAGGCAAACATATTTAACTGAGTGAGGTTTTAAAATAGTATCTTCAATGGTAGGTATTTCCGTTTAGACCGCACGTATAGATGTATACATTGCTGACTATATGTTGGCTTGCAATGTACAACAATGAACTCCATCATCACCATTAATACATTATGCACGTGCCAGGACACAGTCTCCCCTAAATGTTGGAATCATTCTTGGGTTTCACGATTTTGCAACCCTCTCAATACGTAGATAAACATTGCAATGCTTTCTTCAACAGCTAAGCCATGTGAACGTTGCGGTACTTGTAAGCCGAAAATCAGTTACTAATGTGTGACACAACGCCGCAAAAACTTCCTTCGGCATACACACATTTTTCTCAAATCGACCCATATGGCCCGCATGTAATTCAATTATCCATGCATGCCCAGTCAAAATTGAAGTGCAACATGGCATTTTAGATATGTGTTTTTCATACCACTCTTGGACATACCGGCATACTTCTAGAAATGTCCAGTTGTTTTGTTGTTGCAGCTATATGGCCATTTGGTTAAGCATTTCTGTTAAATCGTCATTGTTGCTTGCATCCCCAAGATTCATCATGTCGATTCAAGCGAAACCTACAACAGTGGAACAGTTTTAATCAGTTTACACATGATGCAGTGGCTTAAAGGTAATAACAGTTTCCAAATACAGATTGCCAACATCGTTGGAAATATTTATGTTGCGTCACCATGGTGATCATGCCTAACAGCAAGGTATAATTGCATGTAAAATGATATCAAATAAAGAAACAGTGAACCTGGTGATAATTGGTAATACACAAACCAATAAAACATCAATTGCATTACCAACACAACCATACAAACAGAAAAATAACATAACAATAAACATAAATAAATAAACAAGCAAGACACGGCAGCCCGCCGTTGCGAATCTAATTCCCATAAAAAATAAAAAATCAAAGACAGCCATCCTGTTCCATCAAAAAAAAAAAAACACCCACACACACACACACAACCATCCTATGTAATCGTCAAAAAACGGACAGAAACATGCAAATATTTTTTGACCAAACCCGAGAAAAAAAAACACAAAAAATAAAATAAAAAAAGCACGCACAACCATCCTGTTTATTATAAGTCCAACATGAACGTAATTAAAAGTTTTTTAAAGCAAGAGAAAGGAACGCATCTTCAGCATCACACCACTATCAAACTCAGCGAGGCCCGAACAAGTTCGCAAACGGCGCCGCCGCACTACACTGTAGTTGTTTCTATGTGAGCCAGCTTATAATGTAGTCGTCATCAGGCTGGCACATCATTATCTCCCGGTAATCTGCGTTATCCATCAGTGTCAATGCAAAATGGAATAGCGGCGTACCGAGAAGGGAAGGAATGTTCCTCAGCCGTTGCATGCACTCCGAATTGTGTACAGTAATTCGTTACCTGTGAGGTGCCTAACCGTAACTTACTGATTCTGGGTACGAACAACACTTGTTAGATTGTTCATGTTTTCCGCTATAATTGATGCTCCACTTGTTGCCTTCTTCGACTTTGCACAACTTGTTGACAGAGTTCGTTTCCTTTTCATGTCAGTCTGAACTGGTTCGATTGAAGAATCTGAATCCACGTCCTCTGCTCGTGCAGGTATCGGATCAACAAATGGTTGGGCCCCGATACTATCCATAGAATCGGATGAGACATTGGCAGCTTCAGCAACTTTTTCTCTCGAGGTCCAATGGTGCTTACCAGTAACTGATGCCCCTATAAAGACCATCTCCATCAACTCGCGATGTTCCAAAGTTTTTTTCCTGAACTTTGCACACGCCTTGTTTGTTTGCAAAATTGGACATTGATAAAAAAAAGAAAACGTTACATGCAATAGGTGAAATTTTTACTAACAACAAAAACGGAAAAAATAATTATTAACAGGCAAATATGAAACGAAACAAACATACGGAAATTACATTGTACTTACCGATTCCATCTTGTCCCACTGTAACGCCCAAAAAAAAAAAAAAAAAAAACGATAAAGCCAACTCATAAGCGGAAGAATAATAGAAATGAAATACTTTCATTCATTAGAGTTCGTTTACAAAGTTAACACATGCGATATACATTTACAAATATTCATCATGAATCTACAACATGTGTTGCAATATTGAGAGAATTGAAACTAAACAAATAGTCATATGTCCTATAGGCTTACATCTTTCCAAGTCATGACTTGGTTACACAAAAGTGAGCCTAACTCAATACAATTCAAGCCCTTGGCTATACAAAATAATACAACAAAATAAAAAAGCTCTTGCTCCCAAAGTCCCTCCAAGCTATTACCCTGGCAGAGGCATGTCACCAGCACCTGAAAATGATTTTCCCTAATTAGGGTGAGCTAAAGCCCAGTAAAAATAATTTAACACAATATATGCGATTTAACAAAGATATAAGTACAATGTGCATATACAATACTGGTGATAAAATTTCTACATTTTATACAACCGTAAGACACCAAGGTTCATATTTCAATTCATTTTCTTTCAATTCATTTTAAGTTCATTCAGTATTCTCAATTCATGAGTCGATTTCATTATTTTTCAATAACCCAACTGAGACTACAACTCAGTGTTTTTTTTTTCAATTCAATACACTACCACACAAACACTTCAAATCTGCCATTTTACGGAAATTTCGTCCGCGGGATCGACACCCATGTATACACAAGATTTCGATACTTTCACCCTGGACACTTCGGCCAACTTAATTTCAATGGAGTCCATCCCCTATCTCATCCTAAACATCATACATATGCAGTGTATATAAATCATAATCATATTCAATGATAATCAACAATAGATTAGTTTCAATTTACCTAATCCCCATGCAATTTCTGCAACAATCATAGCTATCCTCCGCCAATAGCCTAAGATAAATATTTCTAAACAGATATACAATCTTCTCAATAGATAAATTATTCAAATTTCCATAAGTAAGAGACAACACATGTCGAACTCCACTATTTACATCAACAATCATCCAATTGCACATTAATATTATAAATTTCAGTTATTTATACAAAATAACAATTTGACCCATTTAGGGCAAAACTCCCCTTGTCCAAATATCAACCCAAATGGCCCAATTCAAGTATTTGGCCATAATACAACCTCACATTCAACCCCATAACCATTTATTTCATATTCACTTAGAAATCCCTTTATTTATTTCACACCCAAACCCTAGGTTTACTCAAACTACTCCTAAATCCCACCATTGTTACACAATGATAAATAACTAAGCTAAAAACCATATGAAAGTGTAGAAAATCCCTACCTCAAAGAGAGAAGGCGAGCCAAGCAAGAGTGAAACTTCAAAGATGCCCAAATCCAACTCTATTCGGACCAAAATGGAAATCTTGAGATGATCTACCTTTTTATCAAAGGGATTAGGGTGAGGAAATCACTAGAAGTAGGTGAAAATATATATATATATAGAGAGAGAGAGAGAAAGAGAGTGCGTGTTTTAGAGAGAGGAGGTCTCAACTTTAGGTTTTAGGAAAAAAAGATCTGAAAAAAGTGATGTAAAAAGTCATTTTTGCAATCTGATACATGCACAGTCCGCTTGAGTGCAAGAGTTGACGCTTGAGCGTTAGACACAAAAAGTTGTTCCGCTTGAGCGCAAGAAGGCCGCTTGAGCGCCACGACACAATGAGCAAGACGCTCACCGTTCAAGCTTAAGAAATGACGCTCGAGTGTAGAAAACACACATCCAATAGCTTTGCAGATAACAGACCAACACTCAAGCGCAAGAAAGGCCGCTCGAGCGCCCACCCACTCGAGCATAGGAAACGCCGCTTGAGCGTAAAAATCATCCTCCTAGTAGTTTCGCAGACCTACAAAAGTACTGAGTGTTTGCAAAGCCCGCTCGAGTACAAGAAATGCCGCTCGAGCAGAGGGCCAAAATTCTGGGCAACACAAGGTTTGAAAAACAAGCGACCAACCTGCCCAAATACAACCACATAAACCCCAAAGCCAATTTCAAAGAGATACAAGGGAAGAAAGGGATAAACAACAATATGAAAACATTAAACCCGAGTCTAGGATACCACAAGAGTTGGGTCAAAACCGAGATTGCTATACCCACCATTCATCAGACGCTTGAAACATACCGGTTTCGATGTCAAAGACAATCCCTAACACTCCTCTGCTGGAATTCATCAACTTCCTCCAAGCGTTCCATTCTTTTTTCAGACTAATGTATTTATTCTTCAACTGTCTCAGGCCATGTTTTCTTCCAATTTTTTTCTCAAATTTCCTTGCCAACGACTTGTACACAGCTTGGCTTAGGACTAGGAATGGCCGATTTCCTTTTGTAATCTCATCGGCAATCACCTGCAGGAAAATTCAGATTGACTCACTATCCCAGGATGCCTTGTAGTTTAATTGCTTGTGTGTCTCTTCCACAGTGCTTGACTTATCTGGTGCAATGCCTTTGTTTTCGATTGGGTACGAGGAAAAGTACGTATTTAAGCCATTTGGACTAACCACGCAACTAAGGCAACTAATTTACGGATCAAAATTATCACCATCACAAATTTGCTTGTTACATACATACATATAAGACCATAACACAATAATTTAAATTGGCTGCCACATGAACAATGTATGGCCTTTGCACAATAAACACAATAATTGGATTCTAAATTTGACAGTATATAACCATTGCACATTAATTAACATAGCATTACAAACACATAACATTTATGCAGAACGAATATAAACATTGAAATAAAAACAGTACATAAAAGTAGTCATTAATGTCTCCCCCAAACTAGTCATGGAACGCAAGGCAAACTTAAAGTCATAACAATCAACATCTATACAACCTCCTAAGTTTCCTTACATATGCAACAATAAAATGATAACGACAATGTCTAGCACATAGACAATGGTTTTAAGGAGACGCAATAACTGTTAAATGTGTATGACATCATCCCCCAATTGCATGACAATGTTGTTTCTAGATGAGACATAGTTCGTGCTCTGTCACCTTGGTTCTTCGCACCAACCACTCCAACTAACACTGGGTTGACGAGTGAAAATGACAAAGCTATTAGTCAGTTGGTTCGGAATGAAACGCAGTTATGACCGTTAATGAATTAGACACTCACCACAGGGAGGGGACATGCAAAGTACAAACGTCCTGGATTTTTGGTCAACTTGGATATCTTTACAATACATTGGCCATAACTACAAGCACACATCCGATGTGCCCATGTACTGGAAGTTACAATAGAGGTAAGCGAAGCCATGCTATGTTTTCTGACCGTGTGAAAGACTAATGATAACATGTAGGTGCCACATTATTCATAGTTCAGGAAATTGTTATGTATAAATTGAGGAATGTCCCCATTTGTTATTTAAAAATGGGTTTTACAACAGGGAAAAGGTAAGTTTTCAATTATAAATTTCTCCATACAATAATTTGAGCATTTTACACAAATTGTCAAAATGATGACGTGTCTATTCGACTATTCCAAACCCAAATAAATAAAGTATGTCATTAATTTGACTTCAGAAAAGTATTTAAATCCAAATAATTACAACACATGTGTTTAGTTCTGATGGATGCAGGGAAGTTAAGGATGTTGTTGAATTTTCAGTATCCATCCAAAAGCTCATATAGATTCACCCAAATAGCAAAAAAAAAAAAAAATTATACCCACTAGACAAATCAAACAGATTGATCAAGCACAAAATAACAAGTGTCCCAACAATTAATGGGACAAACAAGAATGAGTTTCATATGTACATTTTTAGTGTGAATTCAGCTAACAGATATATACATATATATATATATATATGTAACAGAAATCAATTGAACCATATCTACTAATCGTTGAAGTGAAAATAAAATTGAAAAATTCCTCTGTAACAGAGATTGAGAATAAAGAAAAATTTTATTTTAGACAAAATTCTTAAACAAATGTTTCTTAAATTAAGGTTCGTCTCATCACATTAAGAAAAAATTGTGAAGAACGGGAGAATAAGGTTTCTATGATTAATTATTTGTTCACCGTTAATTAAAGAAGAAATTTCATGGGCAATGAAATCAGGGACTTCCTTTTCCTAAGTTTGTCTAGATTAATTTTAAGAATTACTAAACAGAAGTTGAAGATAATCCGGGCAAATCCCAAAAAAGCTGCCAAGAATGAAAAATAATTGTGAAATCTCGTTTTTCTGATACATCTGATACATCGCAATTATATTTCACTTATATTTTCTGTTTAGCTTTTCAAATTCTTATCCAGAGCCATACTCCAAATACAACCTTAGGAAAATGAAAATGAAGCCTATGCAGTTTCCTCAAACTTCGATAAACCATGGAATTCAGCTTAAAAAACTAAAAGATTCAAGTGCAATTTGAATAAAAATTTGAAGGTCACTAGTATAATTTATCCTGAAAATTAACAAAAAGCTAATTTGGATATTTCTCATCTGTTACCTTTTTGTTCTTCTTCTCTATAGACTAGGGCATAAATTGTGTGGTAAACCTTTGAATAAAGACAACCCCAAACAAAATTCTTAAGAACAAATGAAACGAAAAATTAAGGTTTGTTGCATTACATTAACAAAATTAATTGTTAAGAACATGACAATACAGTTTCTGTGAAGAACATGAGAATACAGTTTCTGAAATTATTTGTTCACCGTTAATTACAGAAGAAATTGTTTGGGCAATGAAATCGGGGACTTTCTTTTCCTAAGTTTGTGTAGATTAATTTCAAGAATTACTGAACAGAAGTTGAAGATAATCAAGGCAAATCCCAAAAATGCTGCCAAGAATGAAAGGGATGAGGAAAATTTCAGAAAATTTTTTCCATCGGTAATCGTCCGAAACTAATTTGCGAAGAAAACCGAAAGTAATCGTTTATAAACAAATTCTTTTTCCATTAGTAATCGTCCAAAAGTAAAAATTTGCATCAGTGAGCGTCCATCAGTAAATGTTTTTGGCATCATTTCCATCATACAACAGTGGGTTTCCCACATGCCAAACAAAAAATAAACATAAACACAAATAAAAAATTAGAGGAAAATTTTGAATCTCCTATAACAATGACTTTCACAGATGAACTCACCAAATTGGGTTGAAGGAGATGGTATTACGTGCACAAAAAAAAACAAAAACAAAAACGAAAGAGAAAAACAACCAGTACCTGACGATCGGTGATGTTTTAGACGCTGAGTTGTAGTGTCGCCGCAAATGTACACTTTGGTGGCGTTGGGCTATGGCAAGCTTCACTAGTCTTCTTCGCCATTCAACGTCGAATCGCCTCCTTCGCTTTAGTGTCTGTCGGTGCCCTAGGTAAGAAGAGTGTTGTGTGTGGTTTGAGGCGGTGCTGGTGTGAAATAGATTGGCAGGGGAGTAGTTTGGCAGATTCACCCTGCGCTGTGCTGAGTTATTTGTAAGCACGTGAATGTGTTTTGTCTGGTACTGGCTAATTTAGCCTATTTTGGATGGTGGCTAATTTAGCCCAAACCTAGATTGCTAAACGGACACTAAATGATATTTGTTGGTGTGCTACGTTTTAAGAAACTTAGACAGTGAAAGGTGAACTTTATGTTTGAATGTTAGATTTGTAAAAAATAATACGAAAGAGAAAGAGAAAATATAAGTAAATATAACAATGTGAAAGAAAAAAAATTAATAACTCAGTTGTGTGACTTATTGGATTGAGCACCCATTTACTTCTCATGAAGGTTAAACCTAACTGAATAATAGTTCCTTACGAGATGCATGCTTATGATACGAGTACGGAGCACACGACGGATGGGCACAGGAGGGTGGCTAGAGCTAATGGTGGCTGGGATTGGGATTGGGGGGGTAGGGTTAGGATTAGAATTTGAGAGAATAGGGATAGAAATAAAATTAACATTTTATGTTATGGTAAAACTGTAAGGGGGCAGCCCTCTAAAGTCTAAACCAAAATCCAAAGTAGAGTGACAAATTTACCCTCCCTTCATTCTCTATTTCAAAAACCTAATCTAAAATCTTAACCCTAACCCTAACCCTAATCCATCCACTACCTATCCAGTACCTCCTCCCTTCTCCGAGCTATCCCTTTCCTACAAAATATTCAGTTGCTCAAATCTTTGATGAGAGAGAGAGAGAGAGAGAGAGTGAGAGTGAGAGGCTCCAAAATGCTCTAATCTCCTTCAGCAAGGTATTCCATTCCACCCAAAAAATGAGTTTTCAGCTGTTTACAAAATCTTTGATCTAGTATGATATCTACAACCTCAATGTGTGTGTGTGTGTGTGTGTGTGTGTGTGTGTGAGAAAGAGACTACCTAAGCATGCTAAAATCTTCCAGTGTAATAACTAGCCAAAGTGCCAAAAAAAAAGTCTGAACAAATGATCTGTACAACACTATCATACAATTCCACTTGCTTGCCCTTTGTCCTGCTCCAGAAGTCCCAGTAAAGTTAAGTTGTCACAATGACACGAGTTTGCATTCTCTCCACAGAACAAAGGCTGGAGTCTCTGATTGATCAAAGCAGAATTTCTTGTTCAAGACTTGCTCAGTTGAAAAGTCATTACTATACCTTGAAATATCTTCCTCAACTCCAGATCTGAAACCAGAATTCTGACAGGTTGACATGTTAGTTTTGTTTTTGCTCCAGAACCACCATTGGAGCAGTAAATGCTGGTTCAAGATTTTCATTCACGCTCTTCATTGGCCTCTTTGGCATCTTCAAACTCTGCTGTTGCGTATCAGCGTTCTGAAGCAAATCATCCAACTTGTAATTAGGGGATGAAGAGTCTACATTGTTTGGAATATTTTGAGGGTTCAGCCTTGAATGAGTTTGCTTCTCAGTAGCAGCTTTCCTCTGCACACACAACTCAAGCATCAACAACCGTAAAAGAAGAATTCTAGAATGTAGCCATTGACCTTAACTGACACATTTGCGAATACGAACTTACATGATACCAAAAACTAGGGGTGGCAAACAGGCCGATTTCGGTAGATCAAAATGGGTTATACAATTAATAAAAGGGTTGGGTTGAATTTGGGACGGGTTGAACAAATCAACCTGACCAATCCGTTTATTATATTTAACTCATTTTTCAATAGATGGTGGAGAAGGTGGTGGTGGGTTCCTCGCTTTGTTGCTTGTTTTTTATCCAAACTCAACGGGTAAGGTGTACAACCCATTTAAACCCGATTTTAAATTGGCTGACAAATGCAACCCATTTATGAATTTAGACATTTAAATGGGTTTCAAACAGGTGAAATTGGCAGGTTTACAATTTTGGGTTAAATTTGCCACCAACACCAAAAACTATGAAAAGTAATACACTCCTCGACTGTAAGTGGGTATTATGGGTAAAAACCAACCGCCTCCTGGAACAGAGCAGTCTCCTCTGCCAAATGACAACAACAATATTAATTGCTCAGATTTTTTTTTTCTTGAGAAATAATCAGATTTCATTCGCATTAAGTATCTCTCCCTAAAACATGTCACAACCCTTTGAAGTAAATTAGTTTAGCCACCTATTATCTAGAAAAAATTGAGAAATCAAGATGCCAGTTTGAGACCCAAAATAGAAAACCAAATGAAATTTCCATACCTTTTTATTACTGGACTTCGCTTTCTCAGGATCAGGAGAGGCCTCAGATACATTTTCCTGTGATCCAATGTTTGTAAGATCTTCCAAAGATGCATCACCTTCTGCATCTATCCGTATACCTTTCGTTCCACCTTTTTTCTTTTGTCTATCCCTACCCTGGTAAGAAAAAAATAATATTAAAGGACCTTAAATCATTCCAAAGATGATTTTTAAGAATGAAACGGCCTCAAATCTATTGCTGAGCAATGATTATATATATAGTGTCTTTAAAAAAAGGAAGACAAGAAATTACAATTAGACCGACCTGAAGCGGAATTTCTTTCAATTTCTGCTCCAATTGGGCATCATCAATAAGTAGAGAAACAACATCCTCAGGAGCCAAGAGTTCACCCTGCACGTGACCACCTGTCATGACAAGCTGCTGCACAGTGTTCTTCTGACTTGCCCTCTGCAAGATCTTCTCTTCAACCGTCTCTTTACAAATTAATCGATATACAGTGACCTACATTATGAAAAGAGATTTTGGAATCAAACTAATAGTAATACACAATTCTGAATCACTATTATTCAATAGATATGAAATTCCATGAACGTAAGACGGAGGGGGAGGGAGCCACAGAGAGAGAGCGAAGCATAGTTTTTAGAATATATGATTCATAATTCGAACAAAAGAACCTTTTCTACAACCATGAAAAGGGGCTTTCTAGATTTCGCATCTAAACAAATCACTAAACATAAGCAGGAAATGGACTCCAAAAATTCTGTGAAAACGTAAGCAAAAGCTTGGAGAAAATAAAGATTCACATCAATAAGTGATTAGAGAAAACTAACATCCTTTGTCTGACCCAGACGATGAGCTCTATCCATTGCCTGTAAATCCAATGTTGGATTCCAGTCACTTTCGTAGAAAATGACAGTGTCGGCAGCTGTCAAGTTGATGCCTAGTCCACCAGCTCTTGTACTCAGCAAAAAGACAAATATATCACTCCTGCAACAAGACAATAATTAAGTTGACAATCAAGACACTTGCACAGATCCATATTTGGGGGGGGGAATAATTGATTGACAAAAGAAGAAAGAATGCAAACTACAACAAAAATCCTAAAAAAATATTCAATAAACCCATACCTATGCTGGAAGTCTCTAACCATGTCCCGGCGATCCATTATGGTGGAGGATCCATCCAGCCGTAGGTATCTATATTTCCTATAATTCATATAGTCCTGCAAATGGAAGGAAGAAAAAAAAAAATGTCTCAAAAAAAAATTTAAAAAAACACATGCACACAGGCATGCACCTATGGAACATATAGAAGCCAGAAATAGTTGTTTAAACGTAGTCCAAGTTTGGCTAAGCTAAAGTGAGTTTCATCTTTTCGAGTCCCAAATGTTGACCTTGGGCTATCAAGTAATATCAGAGAGAGAGAGAGAGACCTCAATAATATTTAGCATTTTTGTCATCTGAGCAAATAAAAGAACACGATGATTTTCTGCCCGCAAGCGTTTCAATAGTATATCCAGTGTTTGAAGCTTCCCAGAGTCCTAACAAAGCATATTAAAATTTCAGCTTCAGCATTGTCTCGAACATGGCTACAATCCAAATGATAAATACCAAGAAAAAAAATTAAAAGTAAAGAATTATTCCTACTGTGAGCATCTTTGCAGGGTCAAAGCTTTGCATGGGCGGACATGAACCAAAGATCTTGTGCGTGAGCTGCAGGGCAGGTTGTGAAACAGGTAGTTCAGAGTCAATCTCTTGAATCAAATGGTGAGGAGGACCATTTGGCTTCCTAGGGCCATTACCATCAGATGTGTGCGCAAACCCAATAAACAACCTCTTAAGCCAAGGGTGATTCAGTTCTTCAAGCATTTGGTAAGCAAAGTTTCTATCTGAGCAGTGGGCATTGATCTATTGAACACACGAGAAACAATGTAAAGAAAGATGCAAATATTAAGCTTTTCCTGATTAATAATAAAGGAAATAACAAGAACACACACACACACCTGCAACAAAAACAAAAACAAAACAAAACAAAAAAAAAGAAGAGAGAACTTACAGGGGGCGCTCTTGTTCTTGGAATGAAACTGTACACTGAATGAAGAAGCCTGACATTGGATAGAAACCTATCCTGATGTGACCTGACTAAAGTCTCAAGCGGAACACCCCCAGGACCCGTTGCAAGTCTCTTTCTATGTAAATTAGCCTCTGATTTTGATGGCAGCAACAACATTCGTGTGACTGCTCTTACTTTTTCCCTCTCAAGTTGACTGCAATGAGGATCACCATCCTCAGCTTCCATAACCAAGTTGACGATTCCATCCAGAAACTGCCGATCCCAACTCATAATAGAAGACAATATTCTCTCCATAAAAGAACCAGTGGCCAGAAATGCCACCTCTGCTGGGGACAAATCAATCAAATGAGCAAACCCAAATGTTCCACTATCAGCAAAACACCCATCTGAGCTATTCCCTTTTGGAAGCATTGATTGATAGATATTCTCCGGGGAGAAAATGTTAAAATGTTTCTCAAATGATTCTCTGCTAACACCATGCTGTACTGGAGAGCAAAGTGCATCAGAACTCCGAACAACTTCTTGGTAGACCAGTTTCGGTATCTGGAAGGCAATACAGAAACCTTTAGCCATGATAATAACGAAGAAATGTATATACAAGTTCGTATATATTAGAGTGCATATTATGAAGAGCATGAAATCTTTTAGAATAGTACATACTGATACTGCCAATTGGGCTAACATGTAATACTATTGACTAATTTGTAAGAACAAACATGTGTGTCATCTTTTTTTTCTTTCTTGGAAGTTTCAAAGGTGAATAACTATTGGTTGTTGCTCTATTGACCAATTTGTAAGAATAAACAATCATGGGTCCAAATTATTTAAGAGATGCAATGTATCCAACTGCAGTGCTTAAAAACCCCTACTTGTCTTCTCATATATCGCATAATCTGGCAGTGCAAAATGTTGCGACAAAGAACCAGATGACATAGCCAAAACTGGTAAGATAATTTCATGGCCACATGAGTGCATAAATAAGAATGATAACTGGAACAAAACCGAAAACAGCTTTAGAAAGTACCTTGTATGTAATAGGATTGTGACCTCCAGAGTAGTATATGTCCTCCAACTCCCCAAAGGGAGGGGGCAGAAGAGAATTTGGAATTTCTCCAAAATAAAAGTATATACTTCCTTCATTCCTCTCAAATAATTCGGGATGGTTGCAAACCTACCATAACACAGAAAAGAAACACTCATTGATGGTATACAACCATTTAAGTCTGAAACATTTGACACAACGTCACATAAAATTCATACAAGATTCAAGCTATGAAATAGAGATAAATCAAACAAAAGCAGGAATTGCAACAAGACTAATAAAATACCTTCCTCAGCTGAATGACAATGTTCATTAAGTTCATAATTTTTATCTCGTTAAGATGCCCCCGGTTGCTGTCAAACAACTCCGTAAGAGATATCTTGTTCTTTATAGCCTGATAAAAAGCTTGCTGCCGAGAACTCAACTTGCAGTGCACTGTGATCTCAGTTTTAGTGGTTAACTCAGAAACCACATCTTTTTTAACCCGCCGCAGCATGAAAGGCTTTAGAATGGCATGCTGTTAGACGACAAAATATCGATAAGAAAAACCTCAACCAACAATATATTCAGCTATATTCACAATGAAATTATAAAAACTAGAAGACTACTCACCAATCTGTTAAGCTGGTGCTCATTTAAAGTGCCCCCATGTTCCGCATGATTCTCAATCCTGATAATATGTGATAAATATGAAAGGAATGTTCTTAATTCACAAGTTCAATTTGAAGAAAGAAAATAAGACTTCTGTAAGGAAGCATACCCTTTTGAAAACCACTCATTGAACTGTTCGTGGCTGTCAAACAAAGTCGGCATAATGAAATGTAATAGGGCCCACAACTCTGCCATGTTATTCTGGACAGGCGTACCAGTCAGAAGCAAGCGATTCCGACAATTAAAACTGAGCAGTGTCTTCCACCTAATACTGTGGGATCAAAGTTGATCAGAGATATGATGAGTAAGGTATATAGTGATAATATAACTTTAAAAAGATTGCAACGGCTACATGTTGAACTTCTGTGCTAAAAAATGATATTGGCATATGATAAGTATTGATAGTGCTATACATAGAAGATAACACATAAATTTTAAATATGATGTGTACAAGCGTAAACAGAATATAATGATTAAACAAAAACCAAACATCTATAAACTTCTATTGAAAATTCAAAATTTAAATACCGATTAATATGCATCAATTTATTCTTTTTTATTTATATTTTTTTTCTTTGGGAGGCGAGATGCAAGGACAAAGCTTACTACTCAATCTGGACCAAATAAGTAGAGGCAGTAATGCACTCATATCTTCAGATAGCACACTGCTTTTACAAAGGAACCACTGAGGTCACACCATACAGTAACTTCAAAGATGCAAATTCAAACCTGTTTGAACTTTTGATTGCCTGGGCTTCATCCAATACCATGTATTGCCATTTCACACGCCGGAAGTACTTCTCGTCAGACACTAGCAATTGGTAGCTGGTAATGAGAATGTGAAATCCAGCATCCCTAGCAAAATAAAATTTGAGTTTGTTATTAAATAGAAGAACGATACAAGGCAACTTTGAAATGCTACGATTGATGGACAGTGAAAGGGAGGAGGAAAAGATTTTCTTGACAACACATCCCATTACAAGTCCAGAAGCTCGCTTAAGAAGCAAAATGAACAAGTTGGCAATTGTCTGTAGTAGTTAATCACACAAAGATTGGACAGTGTAAAGTAGCATTACTTTTTTAAATCTTCCAAATGGGTGAGTTGTAATTTGTTTTTCAAATGATAACATAATCCTTTTCTTAAATTTTTGTCAGAAGATATCTGAAGAACTGCACACTTCCAAAACAGCCAAACACCCTTCCACATGGGGTGGGTAAGATTCCACATTTGTGAGGGTCAGAAGTTTTTCAGTTATCACTTCCCTTGCCTTTTTTACTCTTCCATCTTCTTTTTTTTTTCTTAATTCTGTAGGTTAACTAGGTCCTATCATCCTTTGGTCCTTCTTTGTAATCATATATAGATAAAAAAGAAGTTTTTTCCCTAAGATGAAAAAATTCGCATACCTTTTGGCTAAAACATGCTGATGCCACACAAAAGCCAGAAGGTATGCCGTTTTTTCATCTCACCAGGGGAGAAAAGAAGAAATAAAATAACTTCAAAAAAAAAAGAAGAAGAAGAAGAAGAAAATAGAAGGAAATGAACCCATGCTAGTGGACAATTACCGACGGTAGAGACGCTTCGGGTTGATGTTCTTCCTGAGTACCATCCGTTCTTGAAGCCCACCCCAATAGGGAAGAGTTTTCAAGTCAGGGCAGAATCGACTAATTTCATCAGCCCAGTTGTTCAAGACAGAAGCAGGTGCAACCACCAGAAAAGGCCCCCATATATTTTTTTCCTGTAATGGAAAAATCAGCCCAACTTAGTATTAAAAATTTTAGGGGCCACAATCAATCCATGATACTATTACAAACTTTTCAGAAAAAAACTAACCAAGTATTTTACTTACTTCGGCCAAATGAGCCAAGAAAGCCATTGCTTGGATGGTCTTCCCCAAGCCCATCTCATCAGCGAGAATACCATTTAAACCCTAGAAGATATCAGAATGGCTAAAGTTAACAGCCATGTAGAAATATATGTGAATGTTAAAAAAGAAGACCTCTATGCAGACTGCCCTACTACCTGCTCATAACAATTAACCAGCCACTGAAGTCCTTTTAGCTGATATTCTTTGAGGGAGCCTTTAAATAACTCTGGTGTTTGCACTGTTGATGTTACAGGCATGGTTGAGCTGACGGCATTGCAATGGAAGGTTTCAATACATTAACGGACATGAAAAAAACAAATGCCAACAACTATATACTTCAGGAAGGAAAGATGGAGAAGAGGATGGAAGGAGGGGACTTACGGATGCAATAAATCTATGTTGCTAGATCCTCCAATTGACGCATCCTGCTGAGGGGCCTCTAAATCAGCACCTTGCCGCAGCCTTAAACATTCACTATCAAATGCACTTGTTAGTTTTTTCTGCTTGGAAACTGCATCTTGAGCAGCTTTTAAAGCTTCCATTTTCAATTCAGCCTCCTCAGGATCTTCCTCTCCAGGCATAGCTTCTGAAGAACTCAAAAGCATAGCTTGGTCATTTGATTCATCATTGCCCACAAGCAATGATTCTGAAGGTTGTGAAGTTGATTTATTTTGCATAAAATGACTGTAAAGTTCCGTTTGTGACAACAGGAAATTGAGCCTCTGCTGTTGCCTCTTTGCTTCACGAAGCTCTTGTTCACGCTTCAAAGCTTCTGCCACTTCTCTTTCCTCTCTTTTCCTCACTTCTGCCTGAAAAAAGAAAGAATACATATTAGAGAATTATTCTGACAAAATTATTCAAGAAAATAAATTTTTATAGCCTCAAAATGATCTTTTCATATAAAATACTCGGGATTTATTTTCTTGATATCAAATAAGTATATCCAGGAAATCATAGGGAATTCTTTGAAAACACTATTTACATTAAATTTGAGTAGAGAGAAAGGGAGGAAGAGGGAGGAACATATCTTATTCGCTCTGTACTAAAATTACAAATAAATTTGCCTCTTTGCAAGATGCTATGTTGTCAAAACCCTTTAACAACCAAGTCCTATTCAAACAATTTAACAAAAGAAAAAGAAAAGTACCATCTCCTTGTCAACTCTCTTCCAGAACACCAACATGTCTCTAGCCAGTTTCCTAGTACGAATTGCAGCACCCCTCATCAATTTAAGGGATCTACTTACCTTCATTTTCACCTGGAAAATAAACCCCACCAGTAAGCTTGCAAAATAGAACAATATATCCAACAAGATAATAACAGAAATATGAAAGACTACTAATTAATACCAACCATGATAATCAACCATCATTATGCATGGAGGATAGAATATCAGTTCCAAGAATGAAAATTGAAAGTACAATATGCAAGCTATAGGAGGCCAGATAAAATGGTATGTACCTCTCTTTGACAGGTTTCAGAAAACCTCTTGGCATCAGCTAGTTGCTTGCGGTGGAAGTTTGTGAAAATCCTTTGGTGTTTTGGTATGTCTTTCCTTACAATGTTTATCCAGTATTTTCCAATCTTCTCCATTTCTTCCTTCTCAATCATAAAAGGGTCTTTCATCACTTTTTGCTTCTTAGGTAAACTTCGTTCAATGATCTGTAACACAAGTCCATACTGGCATAAGAAAGAACCAACCCCATTCCAAAGCCAAACATTAAAGCATAATGTTAGACCTTGTTATAACTCAAAAACAAACAAACAAACAAATAAATAAAAATCGCTGACCTCATATGTGTCTCCTTTCTCCAAAACCTTCACATAGTAAACCTGCAAAACACCACTCTCTGACGAAATAGACCGTCTTATTTTTCCAGCTGCTCCCTCGGGGATGGAATATGAATCCAGCACAATATCACTGACTTTCAGATTGAACTTCTGATCCGAGTTACTTGCCGACGATGCCTTCAATCTTTCCTGAAGTGATTCATATTGGGGCCTAGGCTCACCCATCCCCGCCCGGATTCTACGCCCAAACCTCTTATCATTTGCGACCATTGCAGACAATGACCCCAAATCAAGGGTGCCCTTCAAATAAAATTCCTCCACCCAAATATCTGGAATGATCGGCAAGTTCAGTGATGCCGCCAGCTTTTCATAAGTTGGAGGTATCCTATAAGTGATGCCGTCTCCAATATCCAAGTAAGCATGTTCATAAAATGATCTACAAAGTGATTTCCAAATTTGAATAAAATTAAAAAATCATTTCAAAATTCAACTTTCAGTGAAACATTTCATAAATTCATACAAGTTTTTAGGACAGAAGAAAACCTATCAATGCCATATTCTGGCGCAACATCTACTTCATGATATTTTCCCAGCTTTTGAGGACTAACATCATTGAGAAAAGCTGATGTTGACTGAATTTCGGATAACCCACTTTGATGCTCATTTGCCAATTTCCGACCCTTTGAGCTACTTTTCAGGACTGGCATCCCATTTTGGGTAGATGCAGGACTTGCAGAGGAATTATTGAGCCTCCTCTTGTACTTCTGAATATGTTTTTCAAGCATTGCACGATACCTCTCCTCTGCAATATGCACTCCATAACTGCTGTCCTCATCCTCCTCGCTACTGTCTGTGTACCGTCTCTTCTTCTTTGTCAAACTCAAGTCCCTCCCTGACATAATCCCATTACTGTGGTCCATCATGGCTCCACCTATTTGAAACCAACAAAAAACAGCCAATCATACACATAAGTTAACACTTTGCTAGCTCAGATCGTCTAGTCTACCAAAATAACTAAAACTGAATCATAAGATTATGAACTTGTACAATGAAAGTATATGTCTGAGTATTCAATCCAAATGGGTCATTGGAATATCAACCCAAAAAATTTGGAAAAACCAATTGCTAAAACTGTTAAGAAACAAAAGTGCCCACCTCTGCTCTCATCCTGATTACTATTCCCATAATAATCAAAATCATCATCTTCTTGTGGTAGTTGAAAGTTCATCAAAGGCTACAATAGAAAGCAAAAACAAAACCAAAAAATCAAAAATAAAAACAAAGTTCATTCCGAAGTTAGGCTCCATTTGGATTGCAAGATGAGAAAATAAAATAAATTATTGTAGTTTCACATCTAAGATAAAAGAAAATAAATGATTGTTATTTCTCACCTTGTATGAAGAACAATAAATAAAACAGGACATATAAGTCTTTTTATTTCGAAAAATGATATATATATATATAGCTATTTTTAAAGCAATCACTCACATTGGCGTATGTAAAATAGTGGGTAAAAAATGACTAAACCTTCTTGTTTTATTTTATTTATGTCATATTTAAAAGGGCGATTATAAATCTTTTATAAAGAGTAATTTTTATTTCATACCAAATCTTACCAAAACCAAAACCCTTTACTTTTCTCACAGTTTCTCATCTTTTTATTCACCCAACCAAGTAATTTTTATTTATTTTTTCTTTTCTCATCCAACCCCTCAATCCAAACAGACGGGTGAACGTGTAAATTGAACAAATTCAACATACCCAATTCACATTACCATAAAAAATAGAAAAATACATACAGAATAACAAATAATAAAAAAAACTTAACTTTCCACAAACTAAATTCAATCTTCCAAGCAAAAAAGAGACATGAACCGAAGAAAACAGAGACAACCCGTTTGAGAAGAGCAAAAACCCATATCACAAACCTCAAGATTGAAGAGATTCGAATGCGAGAACGAGCTCTTCGATCCTCGTTTGGCGTCCATAGGACGAGCGACGAGAACACTGGAGAAGAGAAGAACCCAAAGGACTGAAAGTCTAGGTCTCCGAAGAGCATTGGGGAATGCAAATTTTGTGGAACCCAAACCCTAACCCTATAGGTGAGAGAAAGCGAGGGGGGGGTGGGATTGCCGCGCACGATAATGAAGGAGGGTGTAGAGATAGAGAGAGAAAGAGAGGACGAAGAATTGTAGACACTAGACACAGATGGAAGCATTGCTTAGCTGCGCTAACGTGCACCGGTTGGGCGTCGTCGGCTAACGTGCGCTGCAGTGTTCCTTTTATTCAAGCTTGTTCCCTCTCTCTCTCTCTCTCTCTCTCTCTCTGTTACCAGTAAGTAAACATGCAATGCAAAATTGTTAAGTGGAAGTGGCAAACTAAAATTAAAAAATAAAAATAAAAAACAAAAAAAAAAACATTTAGCTTATTTGATTTGGTTTTTTAAGATTTATTTTTCAGAAAATTAAATTTTTTTATTTTTATAGAATTTTTTTAACATCCTAAGTCATTTTTTAATTTTTAAATATACCTAATATAAACACACTTAAAAAATATAATATTTATTAAAAAATCTTTAAAAATTTATTAAATATCAAAAATACAAAAAAAATACCTTAATTCATACATTTTTTTATATTCTTGTGTATTTATTGATTTTTTAAAATATTTTTTTATAAATATTTTACTTTTTAGAAACATCTAAAAAAGGTGAATCTAAAAAAGTAAAAAAAAAAAAATTTGCTTAAAATTTTTAAAATATTCACTAAAAAAATTTAAAAAACAAAAAACTCAAATTTTAAAAAATTAAATTCAGAAATTTGAAACCAAACACAATGATTTTAACTTTTTTTTTAAAAAAAATTATTATATATTTTTCAAATTAAACAAATTAACATATGTTAAAGTTTAGATTGAAGAATTTAAAACTTATGTTTATTTTTGGAGGAAACACCAATTATAAATCTCATTTTTGTAATTTTAGTAACTAATAAGTCGTACTTTTAGTAACTTAGGCCAAGTTTGGCATCCTAAAAAAAATCTAAAAAGTCAAAAAGTCACTATTCTATTTAAGTCATATCATCTTATTTAAGTCACATCACCTCTCTAAGACCATCTCCAACGGTGAACCAAATCCAGCATCAGATTTAAATTTTGATGAAAAACCCACTTTTTCATGCTCCAACGGTTGCACCAAAGTCATACCAAAATGAGATTTCAGCAAAAGTTTCACCAAACTGATGACAGACTCCGCGTTTCACCAAAACACTGTACATGACCGTTGCCAGGAGACAAACCGGTCGCCCACCAAAAGTTCAAACAGTTTCGAAAAAAGGTTCAAACCGGTCCCAAAAAAAAAAAAAAAAATTTTTTTACCTAACCGGTCAATCACCCGGTCGACCACCAAAAGGTTCAAAAAGTTCAAAAACAAATCAAAAAACAAATCAAAAAAAATAATAATAATTTTTTGCCGTTACTGGTTGACCGGCCGGTCGACCGGTCGGTCAACCAACCGGTTGCCTGGCACAAATTTGATGAAAATGATTTGATACTGAACCGTTGGAGCGCGAAGTATCAGATTAAGGAAATGGCCATTTTTTGACTCAGATTTGGTGAAAAATCTAAGTAACCGTTAGAGATGCTCTAACACATCACTTCAAACCCAATCCAAATCCAACCCATATTTTATAAAAAGTCAAAAAGTACACTTATTTAGTCTCCCCAAACTTAGCCTTAGTAACTAATAAGTCCTATTTTCGTATTATTATAACTAATAAATCTAATAGTTCTATTTGTGAGAAAGTTAAGGTATAATCTCATAGTTTATAAGCGTAGATGCTAGTTAAATCCATAAACAACTAAAATCTTTTCAATTTAAAATTGCACATTTATTCAAAATTTATTAAGAAGATTTTGTACTCTTTTTAAATATTTAAAAAATCTTACACTTCAAGTCATTTTAAATAAAAAAGATTCTTATATTAGAATCTATATCCATCACAAATTTGAATACCCACGCACTACTAGAAAAAGGGACATTGGACACGAAACATTTTGCGACGGGTTTAAAAGCGTCGCAAAAAGTGAGTTTTTGCGATGGCAAATAAAGACGTTGCGAAAAAAAAAATATTTACAATGGAAAATCTAAGCCCGCGGCAAAAAGCAAGATTATATGCGACGGTAAGTTAACCATTGCAAAATTTTTTTGATCTTTTTTTTTTGCGACGCTCTTTTAGCAGTCCATCGCAAAATGTTTATTTTTGCTCATTCATTTGCGACGGGCCTTAACATTGTAGCCAATGGTAATTCCAAAATTTGCGCCTCCGTCTCTCCTTTCCCAAACTCTCTGTATTTCTCTTACACTATGTTTGGGAACGTAGGAGAGAAAAGAAAAGAAATGATTACTTAAGTAATGAGAGAAAAGAAATGATTGTAATTTCTCTCCTTTTTGTTTGGATAAGAAAGAAATAAAAGAAAAGAAATGATTGTGATTTCTCTCATTGTTAGGTTTCATTAAAGAGAAAAGAAAAGAAATTATTTTATGTTATATTACCAAAATAATTTTTTTATATTTTTAATCATTTTATTTCTTTTATTTTTATAGGAACAAAATTGGTATTATGAAAATAGTGATTTCTTTTCTCTCCCAATCTCTCCACTTTTGGAAAGATTGAAAATGGGGCTTATAAGAGAAATGAGTTTCTCTTTATTTCTCTCTATTTCTTCTCATTTCTCTCTACTTAAATTATCCAAACAAATAAGAGAAATACATATCACTCTATTTCTTTTATTTTCTCTCCAAATCACTCAATCCAAACATAGGCCCTGTTTGTTACTGCTTATTTTCAGCTTTCAGCTTAATTTAAGCTGTTTTGATATGTTTGGTCTAACTTATGCTTATAGCTTATAATTTTGTGGAAGTCAGAAATCAGCTTATTCTTTAAGTAGGGCAGGAGATGCTTTAAGAATAAGTTGAAAATCAACTTAAGCTGAAAGTTATAAGGTATAAGCTGTTTGAGCATAAGCTATAAGCAGTTTCTCACAGCTCTACCAAACAGGGCGTGTTACGATCAAAAGAAAAAAAAAAACTTTCAGTGTTCTACTCTAATCTTCTCTCTCTCTCTCTCTCTCTCTCTCGCACCCAATCGTCACTTTGTCTCTCTCACAGCGGCAGCAACAGCATCGTGGGTAGTTCCAGGAAACCCTTTTATTCGTAGTTGCTTCTTCCTCACCGGCTTATTGTTCTTCTGATCGGTGAGTTTGTCTCTCTTCCGCTCCGTTTTAGTCTTTTTTTTAGTTAAGCCCTAATTTCGTTCAGATACCCAAGTGAAAGGCTAACCAAGTACTAGCAAAAGAAGGAACATAGCAGAGAATGATGTTGAAGCAAGTTCGAACGATTCTGAACCTGAACTTGTCGCCAAACGCAGAGTTCTTCGATCTCGATATCTCGCTGTTCAGACCCTAATTTCTGGTAATAAACTTTCCTCTTAACAAATTCTTAATTTTATTTGGTTATTATTATTATTATTTTGTGTTTCGTTTCTGATTGTTGTTTGTTGTAGACGAGAGAGATGATTTATCAAGGGTTGATTCGGACAACGTCAATTCGATTATCAATGAACGATTCTGGTAGTTAACTTTCCTCTTGACAATATTGCTTTCTTGAATTTGGTTTTCAGTACAGAAACCTAGAGGACAAGCTACAGATGCTGAAGCTCTGTTGAACATCACAAACACGTTGGTTACATGTGTTAAAGCACACACTCACTCAAGAAGGAATTACCCCTTTTAGACTTTGTAAACTGTCTGCTCAGAGATTTCGGGAGACAAGGTCGGGCAAGTACCAGCGCAGAGGATGGTAGGGACTCTATAGCTTGGAAGGAATTATGTGTTTTTATTTTTTGTGCTACCTGTTCTACATTTCAAAAGCATAGCACAAATTGACTTAAAATGGAGTGAACAAAAATAAAAGTCCACAAATTGTCAAGAGATATGCATGTCAAAATATTACATTAGTTTCTTATCCTTATTGTGTAATGTAGTTGTTTCCTTGTTTGTTGATCATGTTTTCTCCTTGACATGTTTCAAAGTCTTTAATACTGCGGTCATCACATGTAACTACAAAAGCAATCAATAATTTTAGTGAATGTAGTACAGAGCTGTCAGACCCTCAAAATTTTTTATGTACATTGATATTGTGTACCACTTCCATGAACCACAACACCTCTTAATCATATTCATCATAATTTATTTAATTCCAAGTTTAACAGTTGTCTTTTCTAGAAAATTGTTAAATTGAATGTGATGTGTTTAGTAGAGCCAAGGTGTCAACCCACTGTTTTGATGTGTGATATGGATCAATCATATAAACCTTGATAGACTGATAACGGTGGGTTGGTTCTAGTGTTCAAAATAGAGGGCCGAATGCATCATAAACTGATTAAACTTGCGATTTTCAAAAATAAAATGCATGCATAAAATGGTTTGGGATTGGAGTTGTTCAACTACTCTTTTTTTCTTTTTTCTTACTTTGGTTGCTTGGATAAACTGTTTGATTAAGGTCAGCTTCTCTAGTTATAGTTACAGTTAAGGATCAAAATTTAATTTGAAATATCATCTACACTAACAGTGAGTGTGCCATTTAAATAGCAATGACTCTTTATCTCTTAATCGAAAGCCTCTATCAACCTATTTTTTTTATTTGTTTAGTCTCCGAATTGAGGAATCTCAAGTTGTTTATATTGGTTGTTGATAGGTTCTTTGGTTAAAATGCCACACTTCTGTGGTTTGGCTAAACGGGAGGACAAATTATACCTTGTCATATAAAAAGAAATATTAATGTGATTCAATGTCAAACATTCATGAAAATACAAAAGGCATGTCTCTTTTTTCAACTTGGTTCACTCATAGATTTGAGTGTTTGAATGTTGTTGTACTTCTAGCCAGTAACATGGGAGCTACAGTTGTGTCTGTCCTTTCACATTAGAATGTCTAATGTTCTTTTGTTACTCTGCTACCTGTTACTTTAGCCATCACCTTAATAGTGCCAGAACATCACCATGGCATGGTGCTCTGGAGTAATGAGATTATGTAAAATGGTGGATGAGGCCGACCTTGTCTCCCATCCCACCAACCAAGGTGATCAGGTTGTCTTCACTCACCTTGTGACTACTACTACACATATTGGTTTGAGACCACCTCGTCAACTTACTGAGTTAATACTCTAGGGCTATTGAAAAATAACTCATCCGTCACCTACGTTCCTTAGTTTTTTACTAGAATTTTCATTCCTTCTTTTAGTGATATATGTCTTGCGCTCCATCTATTACTATTTAAAGGGCAGATTTTCCCAACGGTAAAGGCTTAGTGTTAACATCCTGGTGGTACAAGTTTGAGTTACGAATTAAATAACCTGTAAGGTTGTCTACATATTACATTACATTGACCCTTGCTACATTTTGAAGGTTGTACACTCTCCCTTACATCTGAGCTTTCCTAGTCTTGTTTGGTTCTTTACTATCATATTGTTTGATATGACGGTAACCTTTGGTGTGTTTACAAGAACAAACCAAAACTCAAAAGTGTTTTCAGTGCTGTTGGATCTCATTCTCAGGCAGTTCCGGTACTCATGTCTCTTCTTCAATCAAGATCACTTGGGGGTAAAGATGCAGGCTGCTACTGCTTTCAACTGAAAGAGTAGTGCTGGTGCTATGGGAGCAACTACAAAAGGGGCTAAAGGCTGGAAACGTTGTTGATAACTTGCTGATAGGAGCTTTAAGAAACCTTTCCAGCAGCACTGAGGGATTTTGGTCTGTAATCTCTGTAATCACAGTGACGATATACGTGCATGCGTTGAGAGTGCTGATGTTGTTCCTGCTTTATTATGGCTACTAAAGAATGATAGCTCAAATGGGAAACAAATTGCTGCGAAGACATTGAACCATTTGAAGATCTTATTTTGCTCCGATCTCCGATCTCCCAATCGCATTGAAGATTGATATAAGGATAGTGAAAAGTATGGCTTTGAAATAGGTCTCTCTCTCGCTTTCGCAGACTCTACAAACTCTCTCTACCAGCCCTTACTCTGTTTTTTTTTTTTCCAAATTTGTTACAGGAGTTAGTATTCTAGGTAATATATAATACATGTGTATATATTATATTTCTATTTTTATAATTTTTTTAAAATATTCTTGTTCTTATTAAAATTTTGGGTTTTGAAATGCAGGTGGAGTTGAATGTTGTATAGTGGCTAGTAAATGAGATTTAATTGGAAGCAAACCATTTTCATAGATTGTTAGTTACTGCCTTTCTAGTTAGTTCCTTGGCTCAATTTATCCGTCAATTCAATCTCAAACTCTTCGACTCTCAAACTCAATAAGGTATGGAAAACTACCCATTTCCTCATTCTCTATCTTCATCATTCTTCTTTTAATAGGTTTGATAAATCAGTATTTCTTTGGCAAACCCATTTCTATGACTTTGTAATGTTGCTAGATATTATGTATGTATATGCGATTCTAGAATAATATGTAAATGGTCTGAATAAGTGTGTAATAGAAACCCCAATACTTTAATTAGAATATAACTTAAAATGTAATTCAAAATAGATTATACAAACCTGATTTGGGAATTCAATATTATAAAGTGTTTCTTATCTGTATGTAATTTAATTGTCGTTAACAGACATTGGATTGCAAAAATATTTTCAATAATGGGTTCGTATTTAAATATAATGATTTTATTGTATAATATGGCACTAGTTTGGTTAACCAATCTTAATAATTAATATTTACACAATGTGATATTGATCTTATAAGTTTGTCTGGCATTACCAATCACAGCAAAATAGTGAGAACCGGTTGATACAATAAAATGCTCAAACGACGCCAGATGTCAATGAAACTTGACACACACGACTAACTAGGCACAAATGACTTGTAGGAAAAGACGGGGCTCAAAACCGATTCCCAATTTTGAATCTAGAGCCTAATTTCTATTTGTGAAAACTTGTCCTTTAAAAACCTTTTTTCAAACCGGTTGACACACTAAAATGGTTAAACGGCATCGGATGTCAACGAAACTTCACACACTTGACTAACTAGGCGTAAATTATTTGTAAGAAAAGACAGTACTCAAAACCGATTCCCGGTTTTAAATCTAGAGCCTAATTTATGTTTATGAAAATTTGTCCTTTAGAAACTCTTTTTTCCAAACCGGTTGGCTCACTAAAATGCTCAAACGGCGTTGGATGTCAACGAAATTTGACAGACACGACTAACTAGGTACAAATGATTTGTAGGAGAAGACGGAACTCAAAACCGATTCTCGGTTTTGAATCTAGAGCCTAATTTTCGTTTATGAAAACTTATTCTTTAAAAACTCTTTTCCGTACAGGTTGACTCACTAAAATGCTCACACGGCATTCGATGTCAACGAAACTTAACACACAAGACTGACTAGGCACAAATGACTTGTTAGAGAAGACGGAACTCGAAACCGATTCCTGATTTTGAATCTAGAGCCTAATTTCCGTCTATGAAAACTTATTCCTCACACTCTTTTTCGAACCGGTTGACACACAAATGCTCAAACGAGCTCGAATGTCAACGAAATTTGACACACACAACATGTTAGGCACACGTGACTTGTGGGAGAAGATAGGACTTGAAACTGATTCCTGGTTTTGAATCTTGAGCCTAATTTTCGTTTATGAAAACTTATTATTTAGAAGCTATTTTTCGAACCGGTTGACTTGCTAAAATGGTCAAACGACATTGATATTGCAGCTTACAATCTTTTTTGTATTTATTTAGTTTTTGAAATAAATATAAAATGTTTTATATTTTCTGTAAACTTGAAATTAATTATATTGTAAATGATGTTTTTTTGTGTTTTTTTTTGCAGATGCAACCCTTTTGAGTACGTGATGATATCTTCGCATATCAATATTGGAGCTTAGGCCTCGTTTGAGAACATGTTATTTTAGTAACTTTTTGGCTTTTTACGAAAAGATGTGCAGAAAAGTAGAGAGGTGATGTGACAAGTTTTAGTTGGCTTTTTGGCTAAAATAGTCATTCCGCAAACAAGGCCTGTTGATATTAAAACAAACTACAATATGCATTTTTTTTTTTTTTATTTATATTGTTGATACTTTTGTTTTGCTTTAGATAAAAAAAAAAATTAAGTTCTTGAATATCAAAAAGCATTAGTATTATTGGAGGATGTTTTTTTATATTTTTATAAAGAATATTTAGTTGACATTTGTTACAATATGTATGATTATGTGAATGTAGATGTGTGTGTATTTTATTTTAGAAAATATTAATAATTTGTACAGGGAATGAATTAATAAAATATATATTGATTTTATGAAAATAATTTTATTGCGACAATAATAACCGTCGCTAATGTAATCATCATTTTCTTACATATTATTAGCGACGGGTTAACTTATAGCATATACATATTAGTTCAAATATTTAGCGACGATTTAAACTGTCGCAAATATGGTATTAATTTAATTCTATTTTTTGCGGCGTTTTAGACCGTCGCTAATAATACTTTTCATGACGTCAAATACTGTCACTAAAAAAGTTTTGGCGACGGTAACCAACATCGTCATTAAAAGTGAAGTTTTTTCCCCTTTTTTTTGTGTCAGGTTAAACCGTCGCAAAAATCATTGATTAGTCGTCGCTACAAAAAAGTGACGGTTTGTAACCGTCGCAAATACTTTTTGTCACGCCCCTTTCCGCCACCCTCCATTTTCCGTCGCTATTCCGTCACAAAAAATTTTTTGCGACGATATATGGACCTTTTGCGACGTTTGAAATCGTCGCAAAAAGTCTGATTTTTAGTAGTGACACCACACCCTAAAAAGATTTTCATATCATAAGATTTTATACTAAATGAAAATTAATGTGCATGTACATAATATTACATTTTTTTATAGCATGTTTAATGTAATGTAGACTTCTATAGTGTGACATTGTTTTTTTCTTTTTTCATTTTTCTTGTTCAAGGTATTTGTGCCACTATATTCACTCAATTAAATTACTCAAAATAAATGACTCATATCCCCATAATTTGAAATTATACATTTGTCTAAAATTTACTAAAGAGTTTTTATACTCATTTTGAATTGTTTAAAAAATCACACATTTCAAACCATTCTAAATCAAAAAAA
The DNA here is from genome assembly GCA_036172215.1 of Camellia granthamiana. Lineage (NCBI taxonomy): Eukaryota > Viridiplantae > Streptophyta > Magnoliopsida > Ericales > Theaceae > Camellia > Camellia granthamiana. Next base: position 9,873,555 of record CM069912.1, read on the forward strand.
TTCACATATCAAAATCCATCCCAAATTTGAATACCTACACCCCATTTTGAAAGAAAAATTCATATAAGAAGATTTTATGCTCAATGAAAATCAATATGGACAATGTTATTTTTTTAGGGTAAATTACAAATACATTTCTTGAGGTTTGCTTGAAATATAAATTGCCTCATGTGATTTGAAAAATTACAAATACCCCCTATCAAAAAAATTTATTTAATAGAATTAATTAAAAAATAAAATTTATAATTGTTCTCCTATATAATAATAAAATTACCTAAATTATTAATTAAAACATATTTCTAAGATCATTAAAAACTATTAATTGAATTGATTATTTATTAATAAAATAGACGATTTGTTACAAAATTAGAAATCTCAGGGGGCGGAATATAATTTCCGAAACTACACTCATGTTCCTCTAAGATTTATGTCTAATTATGAAGAACTCATGCTTCATTGAGAGTTTTGTGATGTAATTTGAATTATAAAACATATATGAACATGTTAAAGAAGAATTAAAGGAATTTAGCTCATAATCTTTACATGCATGGCATCAATTCATGAAATTCATGTTCATAAACTTGTTTTCTTGCATGACTCCTAAGATTTTAAAATAATTTTTCCATTAAAGTTGAATTTGGGTTTTGTTTTAAGGTTATGATTTGAATATGATTTTATAAATTCAAGTGCAAGGTTGTTTTTAAGAGTTTTTGAGTTGTAAAGCATAAGTTTGAAGCTAATATTTGAAAAGATTGAGTTCCAAGCTTGAAAGTGAAATTCGAACTGCTTTGAACCAAGAACCGGATGTGCGGCTTTGTAACGGCTCCAAAATGTGTGTAACGGTGATTGCTATGTAATTATGAATTAATATGATTTAATTTGGAAATATTTGTTTGAATTGGGAAAATGTCATGACCCGAACCCACCCCTATGGATTAAGGGCATAACCGGCTAGTAATCAAGAGATTACCTACGGCCTCAAACCAAACCAGACATAACTCATCAGAGTAAAGGATCCAAACGAAAGCAAAATTTAAAACTTTGTCCATAGAGTTGTGCTTACATGGCACATCATAGCAAACCATACATATACATATTAATAACTCACATCAGAAAATACAGTAACATAAAGCTCTGTACAGACAGGATCATCCAAGTCTAGGTCAGCCAGTCAAAACTATATACAATCATAAACCAAAGTCCTCGCCAACATGACAAAATAAAACAGGGTAACAAAAGGGCGAAGACGAGTCTCGTGCGTGAGATGTGAGGGCTGACTCTTCAAAACCTTGGTTGTTCCACACAACTTCACTGAGGCTGGGTTTGGACCTCTCTTGGCTCACCTACAAACACACGAATGAGCGTGAGCGAAAATCCAGTGAATAATATCAAATAAAATAGATACATTAGAACAACGTACATCAAACGGCCTCGGGCCCAATCTATTCATGTCAAACTGGCCTTTGGCCCACTCACACTTTCAATCATGTCAAACTGGCCTTTGGCCCATTCATGCTTTCAATCATGTCAAACTGGCCTTTGGCCCATTCAGACTTTCGTATCAGACTGGCCTTTGGCCCATTCATTCATTCGTATCAAACTGGCATTTGGCCCAGTCATTCAGTCGTATTAGACTGGCTTTTGGCCCATTCATTCATTCGTATCAAACTGGCCTTTGGCCCAGTCATTCATTCGTATCAAACTAGCTTTTGGCCTATTCATTCATTCGTATCGAACTGGCCTTTGGCCCATTCATTCATTCGTATCTAACTGGCCTTTGGCCCATTCATTCATTCGTATCAAACTTTTATCCACAATTCAATTCAACAGACTTATAGGAAGATGAGCAATTGGACAAATGGCATATTTCAGATATCTTTGTTAAGATATTACTCACAGTGATCAGCTGGTTGATTTGCCCTGAAGTTTGACCCTACACATTACATGAACAAAATGGGTCACAAACAATTCATTCCGTCTATAATTCACACATTCCTCTTTAGGCTTCTTTCTTATTCCTTTAATTCATTCATAATGCTCAATGCATGCCTAAAAGTACTTAGAAGTGAAAGAGAACGGAAAACGAAACACAGAACGCATTTTTAAAATTTCAGAAACAGGGGTCCCCCACTCGAGCGTGGACTTCCCCGTTCGAGCGGACCCATAAGGTCTGCAAAAGTACTGGTTGCCTTATTTTTACGCTCAAGCATGAGTTCAGACACTCGAGCTGAAAGCCTCACTACATGGCTCCCCGCTCGAGCGTGAACTTCGTCGCTCGAGTGGACATCATGTCTGTAAAATATACTGGGGGCCCGTATTTTACGCTCGAGCGGCGGTTCCTCCGCTCGAGCGGACATCAAGAATTCTGGGTTTTCCAAAACTGTTCTTGAGCTCAAATTCAACATTCAAATCAACATATCTTGCATATTATGGCTCAACTTCACATATATATGTACTAACATGGTACAAACACCAAATTACAACATTTATGAAGCTCAATTCCATGAATCACTTACATGCATGTTCCAAATTACACCAAACTTGTTTCCATCATAACAATTCCATGTAATTCAAACCCATTTTCTTATGGATGGTACATGCATGTGGAACACAACTTCTATTCTCAACTTAGATGATGAAGAGATGGTCAAAAATATGAGTTTCAACTAAAATCTCACATGGATTATACATTTTGTGTTCAAACATGCAATTTCAAAGCAATTTCTCACATGCATGTGCATATTGACTTCTAATTCAACAAAACCAACTCAATTCATGTTCTTTATCATCATTCAACCTTGAATTTACAAATTACAAACTAAAATCCATGAGCAAGGGTTGATTACTCACCTAGGAGCCTTAATTCTCACAATTGTGGTCAAATCTTACACCTAGCCTTCCCAATTCACAAATCTTAAGCCAAAATGCACAAAGATGCCTCATCTCTCTCTCAAAGTCGGTTCTCTCTTTTACTAGAGAGTTGATCTCAGCCAAAAAGATTTAAAAGAGGAGGAATTAAATATAATAAGGCCCACTTTTTAGCCCCATTCAATCAAATTATTTTAATATTAGATAATTGAGCACTTAATTAATCGTTCTGAATCTAATTATTTTGATCCAAGTAAATTTTCAATTAAATTTCACCGTTCGCTCTAAAAATTACGCTGATCACAATGGCGTAGTCAATTTCGGGTTTGGTGGCCGATAAGGCCTTCAATTTAATTCCCAAAGCAAAAAGTCAAACATATTTTCCTACGGTGAACAGATAGAAATTCAAAACCACATATTTTCACATAAATGGCACACAAAATCATACCAAACACATAATCACATTCATAATAAGGGCCAATTAGCATAATATGGAACAGGGTTATCACAGAAAATATCTGTTGGGGCTACAACTTCGGAACTGAAATTGACGACCTTAATGAGTTCAGAAAGTGAAATTGAGTACATGGATATGCTAATGGAAATTTTTAGAACAATTTGAGACGATTAATTAAAAATTAATTCCGTCTGATTCGTTAAGTTGTGTTTGGCTCTCATTATTGTATTAAGCCTAGAGTTAAATATATATAGAGGACTTAAAGCCCATTTTTGAGCTCAAACTTATCCTTTAAAGAGAAAAATCTGAGAGAAAATGAGAGATAGAAAAATGTAGAGAGTTTGAGAAAAGAAGAGAAGAAATGAAGAAGAGAAAGAGGAAACTCAAGATTTGGCTTGGATTTGTCTAGATTGAGCAAAAACAAGTGTTATTGGTAAGAATCTAACTCTTAAATCTTGAAGATCATGTGATATAGAGGTGGATTTATGGATTATATAGAAGCTTTGCATATATATTGCTAAGAAAATGTTTAATCTTTGCATACATGGCATCAATTCATGAAGTAATTTGTAGCAACTTGTTTTTCATGCATAGCTCTTGAGTTTTGCCAAGAATTTCCATGAAAGTTGAGCTTGGAACCCTCAAATGCATATTATCAAGTTTTTATTCCTTTTTAAGTACAATTGAGTTTTGTTTTGCTTATAGGATTTGTCTATGAAGTTAGACATACGAAATTTGACATGGTTTTTAAAGGGTTTTGGGCCTTAATTTGTATAAATTGAAGTTGGATTTGAAAATGGAGGGTTTCAAGGCAAAAGTAGATTTTCGGACTAGTTTTATACCCAGACTGCTTAAGCGGCATGGGCCACCGCTCGAGCAGCCGGACCTCTTTTGGCTAAAATTGCACATTGCTTCACCACTGCACAAGCGGCCAGGCCACCGCATGAGCAACCAAGACCACCACACGTGCGGCCCAACAGGGCAGTTTTTCTAATTTTGTTTCTTTTCTGTTTTTCTGACTTCCGGGCCTTCACTTACATGGTTTTCGCGAGTGATTTACATCCATAAGCATCTCATAAGCATGAAAGAAATTAAAAGAAGAATAAAAGTAACTGAACGAACGAGTAATGGATAACGAAATAAGGTTAAGAATCAACCGAATAACTTGACTGTGTATTGAGAAATTGTGCTATGAATGTTTGTGTTTGTAGGTTAAGACTCAAAGACTGAACAACTGGTTTTGGAAGCCCACTGTGAGTAACATTTCTATAAAGATATGTTTATATGGAATATATTTGACATGTTATTTGATATGTTATGTTTTCTGAAACGTTATTTTGTTAAAGTAAACAATGCCCCATTTTGAATTTATTATGGCATCCACAGATAGTCCCAAGTCATGGGGGACGGCATGTAAATGTGGGTTCATGGCATATGACTGTTTACGGGATCTCGTTAGCCACTTCATTGTGGTGATATATGTTTAATCGGTATCCGGAACCGATTACTCTAGTCAGAAGACGATATGTGATATGTTCTGTTGGATGTACCATTATTATGTTTCTGATATGAGACTGATATAATAGATATACATCATCAATTTTTTGTATATGATATGATTTGGAATTCGTTCACTAACCCCTATATTTTAATGTTATTCACTAGGTTTTAGCTCACTGTTTTTATGTATATGTATAAGTGAGTGTTCTGGAGGACAAGTCTAGAAAGGGTCTTTGGTCGAGCCACCGTTTTGAAGCCTACTGAGTTGTTTTGAGTGCCTTTGAGTTGGGGCTAGGTCTGGAAAGCCGTTGACAAGCTTTTGACCTTGATATAAATTTTCGACACGTGCATATATTTTGTACAAGATATTATGTTATACATTATGTATTGTTATGTGGTAAATTAACGTTTGTATATGTACATGTTTGTTCATATAGATGCACAGCTCATTGGACCTTTGGTATTTTTGTATGTTGCTTCCGTTAGCCCTGATTAGTTTTGATTGTACAAGAAGGCCTTTGGTAATCTCGGATTACTGGCCGATTACGACGCCAAACTTATAGGGACGGGTTTGGGTCGTGACAGATGCGGGTTTGGGTCGTGATAGGCTTGAAGCCCTACACATGCTAACAACCTCCCCTGCTTCGCATCATTACTATTTTAATTGCACGTGCGGCCTGCATGTGCGGAGGTGGCTTCCGCACGTGCAGCCAAGGCCCCACACGTGTGGTTTTCAGGGCAACTTACCATTTTGTTTTCTCTTCATTTTTATGATGCATGGGCCTTCATTTACATGGTTTAAACTCATGTGTTTAGACTTATATGCATATCATAATTACGAAGGGATTTAGGGAACAATTAGGAACGACCTAATGAACACGTGGCAAACATTCCAAAGAAGTTTAAGAATCAATTAACAAATCAAATTTGTTTTGAGATGTTGTGCTGGGGTATGTTTGTGTAGGTTATATGCCACGTTTTGACCAATTTGTCTGAGGAGCCATCTATGAGTAATAACTCTGTAAAGCTATATTTGTTCAAAAGTATTTTCTTAAATTATAAGTCATGCTATATTTCTGAACCGATAGTTTTTGTAAATGAATGAATGAATGATTGTGTTTTTATGAAATGTATTTGTGGCATCCTTTAATGTCTATTTCTGTTATCAGATATCTCTGTTGGTTCCAACCCTCGGTGTTGTTTGTCCAACCTTTGTGGTTATCTATTCCAATCGTGTATGATCATCTGTTTTGTTTGCTAATGGATGTTTCACGTATGTTTGTTTACAAATATGAATATGACTCTAATATTTTAAGAAACTCTAAATTAGAAATTTTATACTTATGATGCTTTAAAATGATTCTTTCACGCTATTGGACATCATTCATTACCTCTTTACGTTGCTATTATTCACTAGGCTCCAACTCATTATATATATATATATATATGTATACTAGGTGATCGTGTGCAAGATCAAGCTTAGGGTCAACTGTTTGAGACTTTGTTTTGAGTAGCCAACTTTTGTGCCTCAAGTCGAGGTTCCTAATTTGTCAAGCTCCAAGGCTTCTTGTATTTTGTGGAGTAACTCTTTTGTTATGTAAATAAATCGTTTATGAGTTGTGATGAAAATGTTAACGTTTTGTAAAGTTAAACCCTTATTTTATGTCAATATTATATGTGGGATATTATGATGTTTGCTTATATATATATTTATGGGAGTTTTTTCTATTCATGCAGGTCTTCACATCTCAATGGACATTAGGTTTTAATAGGTATGTTTCTGCAAGCCCCTTTTGTTGGAAAATAATGGTTTTTTGACAACTTTAATTCAAAATTAAATGGGATCCAACCGACGGTTGAGGTGGGTCTGAGTGGTTTTGTATTCTCTCAAGTGAGAAGATTACAATATAAAAATAGTGAGCTGAAACGATTGAGTTGTGAATGAGAATTGTCTTATAAAGTAGGCATCAATAAAGTTGGGCTTAGATTTAAGTCTTAGTTTGGACTGGGCCTAGACTTGTGCTTGTGCATGTGTATGTGTTGGGTTTGGTCTTGGACTTAAACTTAGACTTAATCTTAAGCTTGGGCTAAGTTATGTGGTGTTGGGTTTAGCTTGTACATGTGTTTGAAAATTGGATTTGGATTGGGTTGTGACCAAACATTAGTATTCATCTTGTGACCCATCTAGTTGGTTTATTCAAGCATCATTATATACATATTTATTTGTATATATTAAACACATGGGAGGTTTAGACCTTTATAACTCTTATCTTTTGATGATGGAGTTGATGACCATATTAGTGGTCGTTGGTTTTTAACCTTTGTAACTCTAGCCCTAATGGCTAGAGTTGATGGCCGTAGTTAACGACATTTGATGGCCCTATTGATGAGCCTTCATGGCTAGGGATTCCCCTATTTATATAAATAGAGGCCTTTCTTCTCCAATTTGAAAGAAGAATTTTAGAGAGATTTTTGATAGAAAATGGAGATAGTGTTTTGAGATAAAAAGTTGGAAATGTTTATTTTACACCAAAGAAAATTTTTCTTATCTTTTTTTGCTAGCCCCTTCTTTGGTTCTTGTTAGAGAGAGTGCATCCATTGTCAAGTTCGCCGAAACTATTTAGAAGGTGCTTCTGCATTAACTAGTTTCAACCGTCGTATCCTGGGAGACAGACGCCAGCATACCTCCAGCATCCATCGAGAGACGGTGAATTTGTTTTAAGAAAACTGTTTAGTGCGGGCTTTGATTTGCTTTTTTTTTTCTTATCATTTGCTCTTAAATTTTTCAAAATTTCATTTACAAAGATGGGTTCTAATTTTAAGTTATCCATGTTAATAATTTGTTCTATTAGAAATGTACTCTAATTCATTTCTATATTTTTAATTGTGCAGTTTATTCTGTATTTCATTCTTTAAAAATAAAAAAAAAAATTGTTTTGTCATTTCTATTTAATTTTTTATATATTTTCTTGTATTATTATGGAAAAATGCCAACACCTTTAATTGTATTTCTGTTAGGAAGGCTTTCGGTAATATCGGATTACTGGCCGATCACCTCACTAATTCCTTTGAGTGGGGGTTGGGTTGTGACATTAATTATAATTTATTTGATTTTTAAAATTTATTCAGTCCAAGAAAGTCAAATTTCATTTAAGTTGCCGTTGGTAACTTTTTTTCAACATATTTGAAATACTTAAATATGTATGGATAAAAGAGTTACATTATAGATATTTGCACAATAAAAGTTATAAAACAACTTAAATAAATTAAACTTTTTTCATATATAAAAACTGTACAAAATAAATTTATAACTTATTTTAAAAATTTTAAGATAATAATTTTAAAAAGTAATAATACTTAGTGTGGTGGGAGAAAATTAGATCATCTTGACTGTTGTGGTGCTTCAGAGAGACTGAGACTCAGTTAAACTTGAAAACACCCAAAGAATATGAAGGATCTGGTTGGAGAGTAGCCTGGGATCTCTTGGATGTCAAAGTTAGTATTTAATTTAGCAAAGGAGCAGAAAAATCAGTATCAGTCTAGTTAGGATTGATTGCGTGCCTTTACTTAGTGTGTTTCCTCTATTTATACTTAACTCCCACTAACCGTTTTTGGCTATTGGTCTCCCTCTCCACTCCTCATGTTCATTCTCCATCTCATGGGATCATCTTTCATTAAGCACGAATTCTTAAGAGTGTTTGGCCCAAATTGTATGGGCCACACCTTGAGTAAGTCTTAGCCTTCAAGTCCACGTTTCTTGATCCTGGTCACCTGGACCTGGATCCTTAGACTTCTGAACCTGGACCTCTGGTCTTGGTCCTCTATCTTTTTGGTTCTATTTTGGATTTGGATTTCTGGTCCTACTTTCAGGTTGTATATCATTTGGCTGCCCTATTGTAGCTCAGATTTTGCCTCTCACACTTAAGAAAAAGAAATTATAGGTTGTATTTGGTTGAAGGATTTGATAAAAGAAATGAAAAGGAAAAAGAAAATACAATCTGATTTTTTTGTTTGGCTATAATGAAAAACACAGAGAAAAAAGAAGTGAAAGGGCAGTGTAATCTTTTTTTTTATCATTTGAGTTCACTTATACTTTTTTTAAAAAAAAATTATTTATATATTTCTTAACTCAATCAAATATAGTTTATAATTTGAATTGTATCAATTGATTATTTATTTATTTCTATTTCTCTTTTCTTCTCTCATTTCAATTCATTCATCAAAATTTTCAATTAAACACAGGTAGGGGTGTGCGTAGTGTGGTTCGGGTAGTTTGAGAGTAAAATTATAAATTAAATGGTGAATTGGTGGATTAGCGGATTGACAAATTACGGTTTGAATGGTTTTTGGCAAACTGGCGGATTGAAAAATATTTTAACTAATTATCATACATTTGCATAATATATAACACTAATTTGTATAATATTATTTACATATACATATACATATATAACACAAAGTAATTTTACATAATATGTTTCATATATATAATTACTGATTTGTAATAAATTTCATATCTTAAATCTCTCTCACATTTATTTTTACTTTGATATTTCATTGAAGATTAAAAATATATATGTATTAACTATAGAGAAGTGAAGCGGTTTAGAAAGCGGATTATAAATTTTAAAATTTAAACAGCTATTAGCAGTTAGAATGGTACAAATTAATACAAATCGATGCAATTTTAACAAATTAAACGACATTTTACACAACTCTAAACACGGCTACGGGTCTAAAATTTTTTAAATTAGTAGTTACTTTGATTCTCTAGCTCCAAAATCGTGATTACCTTCCTTGAGGATTAAGTTATTAGGTAGATTTATAAACCTAAATAATAAAAAACACACACAAAATTAGGTTTACTAGGAGGCCTATCCTTGAAGTCTGGTGTGGGACACAGAAAATTAGGTTTACAAGGAGGCCTGTCCTTGAAATTTTGTGTGGGAAAAGCTAGGGTAGCTTTGGCCACGAGAAAGAGTTGACTTTCAGATGAGAAGTCAAACAAGAATTGTTAAGACTTTGCTTTAGGCCTCGTTTGGTAAGTGGCTATTTTTTAGGCTTTTTGACTATTTTGTTATTTTAGTAGGTTATTTTAGTTTGTGTGTTTGGGAAGATGGATTAAAATATTTTGAAATGATTGTATTGGGGAGAGTGTTTGATATGATGTTTTATTATGAAATTACCAAACTGCCCCCAGATCAGCACAATGTACAAGCCGTTGCTCTGTGCTCGGCAGAAGGCATCACGTGGCGTACGGACTGCAAGTGGCTACATGTGTTGCCCATGTTGAGTTTCTAATTGAAATTCTAACTTTAATGAAGAAATAAAAATAAATAATATTTTTACCCATTGTTAGTTAATTAAAAAAAAAAGACTCTGACTTTTAATTGAAAAAAATAAAAAACAAACCTGGTAACAAAAAAATTAAGAGGATTATTATTTATTTTAATTGTTTTGAAATTATTTATTTTTTATATAATTTATAATTTATAATTTATTAATATAATTTATAATTCTTTTGAAATTTATTAATATAATTTTTTTTCCAATTATTTAGTTGTCCATTCATTTGCTTTCGTAAAATAAAAAGTCGGAATTAACTTTTTTCCGAAATCAATTTTCTGTCCATTACATTTGTTTGAATTTTTTTCTCTCAATAATTTGTTTCCAATTTCTGTTTTGAACTATTTTTCTTTTCAAACTATTTTGGTTCATATTTTTTTTGGGAGCACATTTTTTTCCTCAAATGAAATGAATTTTTTTCCTTTAACTATTTTGTTTTGATTTTTTTTTCAAGTAATTTTGTTCCAACTGTATGCTCTCCTTATCATAAATAATAAATTTTAAATTGAAATATATTTTTGTCTTCACCGCGAACTCTTTTCTTTACTTCATGTTTACAAAAAAATTGAAAACATGTTGTCAAAATAGTAATTACAAATTAAATACTCTTTTCTATGTTTTTCTACAAATAAAAAAACCTCAGCCTTAAAAATTATTCAATTTGTCAGAAATTTCTTAAATTACCAATAAAAATTATGATTTTAACATTTCAAAAAAAAAAATGCAATTCTTCGTTATACACATTTGACTGGGACTCATATGTCAAAGGCATCCAATACGTCCAAATTTGAATCAAACTAAAGGACGATCTAATTAATTAAAATTCATAAGTACATTACAAACATTCAAGTCTCCTACAGTTGGAATAATATGCATTACAAATTGGAACATAAGTCCAAGGGCTTGCTACGTGGGTCACATTCCATAACATAAATAAAACATCGACATAGCAAATTCACAATAGGCCCAAACTGCGTATGTAAAACAAATGGTCGCGTATGCGAACACGAACTCTTGCCATATCCACATCCGTATCCCCAACCATGAGCCCATCATCGAGATTTTGTCCGCCGGCGTGAACGTCGGGCATGTCCTCCGGCGCTGATGAAACAAAATAATGTGGAACATTGTCCACGACAGCTATCTCGTGTCTACGAATGAAATTGTGTAAGGCCATTGATGCACCGACCAACGGCACTTGCACTGTCGCGAAATCATAGTCTGGCATGTTATGCAGGAACTTCCACCGAGATTTCCACACTCCAAAGGTCCTTTCCACTACACTCCTTAGTGAAGCATGCGCTTCGTTAAACATTTCTCTCGGGTTATCGGGTTGTCCATGTTCCCGAAATTGTGCTTGATGATACCGAGACCCTTTGAATGGTGCGAGGTACCCCTTCTTGTTTGGATATCCCGCATCCACAAGGTAATATTTACCTATAGTTCAATTAAATAAAATTAGAAAAGGCTTCTTTACACGTGACATAAAAGTTTGCTATTATTGAATTTCAAATATGTTACCTTCTTGTGGGTGCGGAAACGGTGCACGCTCGTTTTCAATGACTTCCTTAAAGATGCGACTGTCATGCATACTTCCATCCCAGCCGCAAGAAATAAAAATAAAGCACATGTCAAAGTCGCATACAGCTAGTATATCTTGGGTTGGATAACCTTTTCGGCCATAGTATGTGCCCGCATCACGGGCAGGCAACACAGCTTCTACGTGAGTTCCATCCAACGCACCTATACAATTCTGCCATAATAGAACACATCATAACTACTTAATTGCACACCACATTGTACACAAGTGTTCTTAACGACAATTACAGCATACTCACCTTGAACGGTATGTATTTGCCTCTTGACCGCAATTTGGGATGCCTACTTGTTTGAGGTCTTGTTGGCTTGCAATGTTGTTCAGTGAATAACTTCATTGCATCCAACACTGCATGAAAATGTCGAGAAACCGTTTCTCCCGAGTGTTGAAACCGCTCTTGAATGCTTCGGTTTTGGTAGCCGGCCAAGGTATGTATGAACATGGCAACACTTTCTTCAATGTGTAATCCATGAGGTCTTTTAGGTACCCGTAAACCAAAATCTCGTCGTAATGTATGACATAACGCGTTAAACACATACAGAGGCATATGCAAATTTTCTTCACCCCTACCCAAGTGTCCATCAAATAATTCTTGAATCCATGCACGACCGGTTAAAATTGAAGTTCGACATGGGATCTTGTCCATGTACTTTACATAATATTCCATTGCATGTCGCGCTGCTTTAACGATTACATCATTCTGTTCGTCTTCTTCTGCTTCTACTTCCTGGAGTATGTACTCATCATTATTTTGATACAGATTGCTACATTCACCGTTCCACATATCGAAAGTGACCAATCCTACAATGCACACAACACAGTATTAATTACGTTGACCATGTAGTCTTATCCTTCATTACAGTAATGCAGAAAATAAAAACAAATGGCAACACTTATGCATACATCAACATTTTTGTCCAAACCACATAAAGAAGATAGCAGTCAATGAAAGTGAACAACTGAAGATATGAACATGCGTATTAGTCAACACAAACCACGCTTCGATCAAGCAATACTGCATCAAGTGTTCGACATGAGGTCCACATCCATTCACCCAAAAACATCAATATGAACTACTAGTACTAATAAGCGACACTAGCAAAAAGCAATAAAAGCAAGACACAAAACAACACAAGTCATGTCCAGAAACACCGACAATGGCTTCCATTTCTCCCAAAAAAAACAACCCACAGTTATCACAGTCCTTTGGCGGCCTTCAATGCCGCAAGCCAACCCACCACATTACCATCATCCGGTATGCACATTAGTATCTCACGGTAATCGGCATTCTCCAAAGCAATGCAGGCAAAGTGGAAAAGAGGCGTACTAAGAAAGTCAGGTATAGCCATAATCCTCTGCATGCATGCCTCTATGCCATACTTCTGAGAGGCTCCAGTTCCATGCCTGATCGTAAGGTGCTTCTGTGAACGGACTGCGTCGGAGAGATGGTTGAAACTGTCTGCAAGCGCAGATGCCCCAGTGGACGGCTTCTTAGACTTTCCACTTGAACTAGCCCCCTTTTTGCGCTTTGACCCTGGCTCCGTCTCATCTACCTGGACAATGGGGGAGGGTGGTGGTGAGTCGCCAACCGGCTGATACGGCGCAGTAAATGGCTGCAACCCAGGTGAGTCAGCAGAATCGGAGTCACCATCCGCAATGTCCACAACTTGCTCGCCGGGCGTCCAATGATGTTTCCCAGTCGCGGTTGCACCTGTGAAAACTTCCCGCATCAAATCTTCATGTTCCAATGGCTTGGTCTTGAATTTGTACGCTAGCTTGTTAGTCTGCAAATGAGAAGCACAATAATTAGAAACCCAAATTGAAGTTGTAAAGTAACAAACAAGCGAATTAATGCCGAATATGAATTAAACAGTACAGTACACGTATAAATATATATACTCCATTACATACCGTTTTCAAATTTTCCCACCATTCCTCTGACGCGGTGAACAACCCTGTTGACCTGTCGAACCCAATCCCAGTTACACCCTTACTGGTGTCCATCAATTTATTCCAAGCCTGCCACTCCTTTTTCAGACCAAGGTACTTGTTCTTGAACTGCTTCACGTCATGACGTCTCCCTGTGCGCTTAGCAAATTGCACTGCAATTTCCTTATACCCAGCAACACTGATAGTTGTACCTAGCCTACGTCCGGATAAAATTTGCTCCCGCACACACTCTAAGAAAATTTCTGTTGAAACACTGTCCCAAGTTGCTTTATGTGAAAGGTCAATGTAATTAGGCAAGCCTGTAGTAGGCAACTGTCCAACACCAAGCTGTTTGGACGGTGTTCTCGGGGAGGAGCGTGTTGCCGCCATTGAACTAATTACGGTACAAGGTAGTGCATACATTTGACATAAATAAATTAGAAACGGAACATAAATAGTAAATTCCCACATAAAATATGATATGCAAGTAAACTTCACTGAAGAAGAAAAGTAGAAGATAACTAGTAATAGGAGGTTACAGTTACAGTAGTCTAGTTTTGTCACTTCAGTTACTAGGGAAACAAGCATCCAACGTACATACATATTAAATACATTACAACAATTTACATGCGCAATAATAATATGACAACCGTTATGCACAACACAGAAATAATCGTTTTCATGACACGTAATGTGTTAAAGATTTGCATGATGTCAGCCCGTAACTGCATGACTTCGGTTGGGGATGAGTCATGGTCGGGGCTCGGTATCCTTGAATCATCACACCAACCAATCCAGTTTACACATTGCTGATGAGCAACAAACATAACTGTGGTTAGCTAAGAAAGTTCAATTTTGCCAATCAATGGAGATTCAAATAACATATTTTACACAACTCACCACAGGCCGAGGACAAACGTAATATGCACGACCAGGATTTTTGTGGGATCTGGAAATCTTAACAACACAATGGCCATAGCCGCAAGCACACATTCGTCGTGGCCATGTTGACGTGCTAGTGGACATTGACGATGCCATCCGCTGTTTCTTACTAACAAATCTTTACTGAAAGTAGTGATATTGAAAATTTAGTGAAAGTAGTGATATTAATTTGCTTTTCGAAATCCTCAGTGCATCTGTAGTAATCATATTCATTTTTTGATGTGATTCTATCCCATTATCATACTTGTCAATGTGTAAAACCAAGTCTATGACACCACCTATAACCACTGTAAATGTCTATAAGGCCCACTGTAAATGTCTATAACCAGGTATATGCTGTAAATCTGTTGATGCAAATCCCTCAAAATATATGACACCAACAAACCAGTTCAAAAACTTTTAAGAACCATTACGCAGCAGACTAAACAGCAGAAATTGTACACTTTTACACATATGTTACGGTTCTAAATATGTTATTCTACCCGTACTTCAGATTAATTAAGATTAATTGAAGAACATGAATTGCATATTTTATTCTACCCTTACGGCAGATGTATTCAGATTAATTAAAGAGCATGACAGAAAATGTTAAGCTGAAGAACATGAGAAAAATTGAAGAACTGCGCATATGTTATTCTACCCTGAAACCAGTGTTAGTTACGATGAATTGAAGAAAATGACAGCAATTTTTTTATTCATGTTGTTCAGTCAGATATATTCAGAGTAATCGAAGAACATGACAGAAAATTTGGTTGAAGAACATGAGAAAAACTTGAAGAACTGAGAATTACATATAACATTGAAAATAACATTGAAAATCTGAAAAATTGAAGAACTGAGAATCACAGAAAATAACATTGATCACGGGAGTCAAATGAGAGAAATTTCTTATTCTACCATTAAGTGAGAGTTTCTCAGATTACGGAAATGAAGATGTAATGACACAAATTTCTTATTCTTACGGAAATGAAGAAATTTCTTATTCTTATTCGACATTACCATAAAGACAAATGACAGAAATTTCATATTCTACGGGTAAGTTTCTCACATATGATGCACAAAGAGGGATGGGCAGACAGAAATGGGGCAAACACAGTGGATTACGTTCAATGAAGAGGGAGTACATCATTCCAGTGGGGAAAATGACCAAAAAAAATGGGAAAAAAAGGAATTAGTGAAAGATATAATTATGAGACAAACAAATCTTTTTCAAAAAAAAAAAGGAAAAAGAAAATCCAAATGCAAACCTAATGCTTTTTCAAATATCATTCTGAATCATTCAAAATTTTAGCTCAACAGAATGGTATTCGGTTGTTATTTAACATTTCACTGAGGCGAAAAAAAAAAAAAAAAATTGTCGTAATGTTTGCGATTTAGGGAACAGGACGGATCATGAGCAGATCGGCGTACATAGGCACCGAAAATCGTCACTATAGGCGAAAACAGAGGAAGATCGTGTAGATCGGAATGGAAAAATTCTGAAACCGAGTGGACAAAGGTAAGGAACACATGGATAATCGGTGGCTTGTGATTTACCTGTGGATGTTCTTCGTCCG
Organism: Camellia granthamiana; assembly: GCA_036172215.1. Taxonomy (NCBI): domain Eukaryota; kingdom Viridiplantae; phylum Streptophyta; class Magnoliopsida; order Ericales; family Theaceae; genus Camellia; species Camellia granthamiana. The sequence continues at coordinate 9,889,750 of CM069912.1, forward strand.
TCGTGTTCTGTAGAAGGCAGAGGTCCGCCGGATACAGGTCCGCCGGAGACAGATCAGGCGCCTGATCGTAAGGTGCTGCTACAGCGGTGTGAGAGACGGCAGGAAAGAGATGAGAATAGGGCATCAATTTGTTTGAGCTGTGTATGACCCATACGAAAACAAAATAGTCCAAGGGCAAAATAGTAATTCCGAGCTGCGTTGGACACCTAGCTGTACCAACACGGCACTGTACACGCTTTTTGGATTTTTTTCAAAATCGGGCTATTATAGCCTAAACCCGCGTTTGCCAAACACCGCCTTAGTTTTCGAATTAAATTTTTTAGAGTTTAAAATTTATTTGGTTTATAATTTTTTTAAAATTATTTTCAATAACCTTTTTTTTTCTTCTTTCTTTCTCTCACGTTCAATACATTAATTAACTAGTGTATACACGGTGTAAATAAAAATAAACAAAAAAAAAGAAAATAAATTAAATAAATAGGAAGGAAAACAAAAAATGGAAGAAAATGAAAAAATAAAAAAAGGAAGAAGGTGGGATCATGGGATCACGAGAAGATGGATGAGAAAAAGAAAAAAAGTAAGAGAGAGAAGCGAAAAAGTAAAATATATCACTGCTGTTATTTTGTAATTTGAACAAATCTGAGCCGTCAAATGTGCTAGTAAGATAAATGTGGGTAGGACAAATTCAAAAACCATCATGTTTTATTACATATATATATATGTATATTACTTTTTCTCTTTCATCTCTTATTTTTTCATATCTTACACATTAATTAATTACTATTTTTTTTTCACACCTATATACAAAAAACTACAAATCATCACAAAATACAAAACTTCAATTATAAAATTATTTTTAAGATATACAATCAAATAAAATTTTAATTTTTAATTTTTTTTAAAAAAATGTATCTGTTAAAATTGATTTTAAAACCAAACGCGTAGATTTTGAAAAACTTAGCTTACAATCCGCAAGTGGGAAAGATATGGCGCCCACAGACGCGTCTCCGATGATAGAGGGTCAGTGCATTTACGTCAAAAATACAAAAGTGTCCCTATGTAAAATCAATATAACAATATATATATTTTAAATTATAAGCTGGTTTTTTAAAAATTATTTGTGAATTAATTTTTATTTATTTTTATATTCTCGTTAATTTTTCTTATACGAAACATTCAAAGATGCATATAAAATATAAAATAAATTGACTACAGTACTTAAAAAAAATTACTAAAACAAAGAAAAATTGGAACAAATATATCTGTGTATTTTTTTTCTTCAGATTTTTGTTTATTTTTTAGTTAATTTTTTTTTAAATTTTTTTTAGATGTATCTAATCTTGATATATATAAAAAGTAAAAAAAAGTCACTAAAATATAAAATAAAATTAATAAAAATTTAAAACCTATTTAAAATTAATTTCTAAAAAAATGTACTAATATTAAATAAGTATATAATTCATTGTAGAATAAAAAAAAATAATAATAAAAAAATACCATTGAATCAAACATTACACTAGTAATTCTCCAAATTTTGAATAGTTCTAATGTTTTGAAGTTTGTAATAAAATAAAATTGGAATTTTATTAATTTAAATCTTAAACATTTGAATTTTTTTCAATTTAAATTATTTGTCTATTTTCGTTAAATAAAATAAATAGAAAAAGAATATTTTAGTTATTAAACTCAATGACAATAGTATTTTGGATACTTTATACATCCTTAGATTGAGTTTAATGACTAAAATATTATTTTACAGTCGATTTTACTTAACAAAAATAAACGAATGACTTAGATTAAAAATAAATTAAAAGATTAAAATTTAAATTGACAAAATAAAAAATTCAAGTTTTATTTTGTTAAAAAGTGATTTTATTTTTATTTTTATTTTGTTGTTGTTGTTGTTGTTGTTGTAATTATCCCAAATAATAAAAATTAGTAAATGTGATATTTTGATTATTGGGTATTTCGAAAGTCCGGTCATGTGTAGTATTTCATGATATTATAATTGGTGAAAAATAAGAGGTATTATGATTTTATGTTGAATGATCAAAAGACATAAAAAAGCATAATAAATAATAATTAATAAAAGAAAATTGACACATGATACTTCGGACATGCTCTTTTGAAAATACCTAATAATTTTTCCATATTCTAATATCAAATGACATTTTCGTATAATATTAGGTCTCGTTTGGAAGCAGATTATTTTCATAATTTTTTTAGTTTTTTTGACTAAAATATGCAATAAAAAAATTAATATATTTGAAATGATTTTTTTTATTTTTTACGAAAAGATGTGTAAAAAAAAATATTTAACTTTTTTAATATAGATTATAATTTTTTTAAATTTTTTAATAATTTTTTGATTTTTAAACTAAGGGTTATTTTGGAAAGTTGGCTTTTAGTCATTTTTTTTTGGTTTGTAGCAAAAGCCAAAAGTTGGCTTTTTTGCATTTTTTTCCATTTGGGAAGGTGGTTTTTAGCTGCTAGTGAAATTACAATTCTACCCCTTATGGGTCAAAATGTACAACATGAATGAAGTTGTAAATATTTTAAATTATTGGGGGTAATTTGGTCATTTTATTATGATTTTGATATGATAAACAAATATTAATCAAAAAAGTCAAAAGTAATTTTTTATCAATTTCCCAAATCATTTGTTTAAAAAACTCAAAAATTTTATTAAAAACCAAAAAAAATACTTTAAACCATCTTTCCAAAACCACCCTAAAACGTTGTGTCCAACGAGGCCTAACACAACTTTTGAACACCAGCTTCTATATAAAACCCTTTTGCTTCGCTACATCAATGAAAGAAAACGTTTTCCCTCATCGCTATCTCCGTCAAAAAAAATGTCTGGATATCCACACAATCCACAGGGCTACGGTTACGGGCCGCCACCGCCATCGCAACCCTACTCCGCCGCCCCATACGGCGCCGCACCACCACCCCCAGGACAACAGCCTTACGCACCCGTGGCCACACCCTACGGCGCCCCATCGTCACCCTACGCTCACGACAAGCCACCGAAAGAAAAACCCTACGGCGGCCATCCGCCTCCCTCCGCCGCCCCCGGCTACCCTCCACCGCCGCAGCCGTACGGCAGCCCCTTCGCTGCTCTGGTTCCCTCCGCTTTCCCTCCCGGTACCGATCCGAGCATCGTCGAGTGTTTTCGGATCGCGGATCAGGATGGGAGTGGATTGATCGACGATAAGGAGTTGCAGAGGGCGCTTTCGTCTTACAATCAGGGTTTTAGTTTGAGAACTGTTCATCTTCTCATGTATCTGTTCACCAACACAAACTCTAGAAAGATCGGTAATCTCTCTCTCTCTCTCTCTCTCTCTCTCTCTCCGTAAATATATGTATAGATGTATAGATGGTTGTATATGTATTCTTCTATGGAGTGATCGGATTTTTGCAATTGGGTGCGCACGTTAGCAGTTGTGTGGTAGTTAGGTGGCGAAATTCGTTACACTCGCGGCATGGCTGAGTGCTAGCTGGTAACCTACGCTACCGGCGTATTTGGGGATAGGGACTCGCCGGCGTAAAGTAGAGAAGACTGGGTTACTTTGCGCGTGAGTCATTTGACTTGTCGTAGTGTGCATTTGATTTGGGGGAAATGCCATTTGAAATAAAAGTTACTTGGGTCCATTATCCAGTGTAAAAATGTCTTCAAGTGGGGCCCAGTATAAAGTGAAAATGGAGTAATTTTGAAAATTAATTATAAATATATAATAAATTTTATAAATATTGATGAATCTTTAATAAATTTTTAAAACAACCCCCAAAAATCAATTCCTCGTTTCACATTAAAACGTTTGTGGGTCTGGCGGAGTAACTGAAATTTCATATTGGATCTTCCTGATAATTTTTGGACCGATGAATTTTTTTTTTTTGTGTGGGGAAATTAACACATTTCAGCAGATAAAAAAAACTCAAAATTTAAGGGCTGGTTTGGCTACACTATAAAAGGCAAAAAGTTAACATTATTCACTAAAAAAAAAATATTAAAAAAATAATATCCACATAATAATACAAATCAAAAAAAATACAATTAACAAGGTATGACGTGATGGGCCCGTGCGTGACTGGAAAAAAAAAAAAAAAAAGGGGGTAAAATATTCATTAAATTGGATGGTAGAGCTGGGCCCGTGGGGGCCCACCATGTGTCCCGTTTTGGTAATCTGAACCGTTCAATATGTAGAACTCGTCTAGTACTATATGCTTATAAAAAATCACGTCTATCGGATATCGCTAAATATACGATCAAATCAATTTTGTATAAAAATGGATGGTGTTATATTTAACAGTTAACAAAAGCATCAGTATCACGATCAGATAGCTATCGATATCCAATCAACGTGATTTTTTACAAGCATATAGTACTCGACGAGTTTTACACATTGAACGGTTCCGATTAGTAAAACAGGACCCATGGTCGGCTTCCATGGGCCGAACAGAACCGACCAATTTATGCCCGAAAAGTAGAGAATCAATCTCCTACACACCCTCTACAGCGCTGCTTCCAACCGTACGGCCTACACTATTACTTTATTCCCCTATACATTTATTTATACAATTTTTTGATACACATTTTTTCATAAAAAGTCAAAAAGTTAACCCAAACATCTATATTTTTTTCCTCAATTTTTTAGTCCAAGACAAAAAGTACACTTATTTAGGACACCCTAAACATTAGTATTGTAATAAAATAAATTATAATTTTATTATTTTATCAATTTAAACACTAATTTTTTTGATTTGTTTTTAATTTAAATCATTCCTTTATTTTCCTTAAGTAAAATTGTCAGAAAAAAATATTTTAATCATTAAAATCAATATAAACGGATATTTTAGACATTTTATTAGTATCTAGGTTGAATCATTTGTTTAATGATTAAAATATTAGCATATGCTCGTGCCTGAAAGAGCTGTATAAATAATGTTAGGATTATAATATAATTGTAATTTCAACACTATTAAATTTATTTTTTAATTTGATAAAATCACAAATTTATTATAAAATTTTGAAGTTCTCACAAAATTCCTTACGAAAACTCGTTTTTGCTTATATAATATATAGCTAGATAGATAGATGTGCCTGACATACATACAATTTTCACGGGCACACATACAATATTACTTTTGCTTATATGATTATATGAAAATTGTATGTATGCTCGTAATGCCCTAGTGTATTACGGGCATACATACATTGTATGGAAATATGTGTAAAATATATTGAACAAAAAAGAGGAAAAAAAAAAAAAACCAAATAGAGGGAAAAATAAAATTAGGAGAAAATAAAAAGAAGAGGGAGGAAGGTGGGATCATGGCAAGATGACTGAGAAAAGGAAAAAGTAAGAGCGAGAAGCGGGAAAGTAGAAAATGTATATGTAAGACATTTTTTGAAAAATATGTCACAGCCATTGTTTTATAATTTGAACAGATCTAAGCCATCCAAATGTCTTAATAAGACAAAAATATGTTGAAGATTCAAAAATCGTCCTACTTTATTATATAGATTATTTTTTCGTTAGTTTTATTTAATATAAAAAATAGGAGGATGGACCAGTTGAGATTGAAAATAAATTGAAACATGAAAATTAAAATTAATTAAATTAAAAATTCAGGATTTAAGACTCAAACTTTGTTTTTTTTTTTTTAATTATTATTATTATTATGTACACATAAATAGACCACGGTGTGGCTTGCAAAAATGTGGAACCAGCATCATGTGGTTGTGTCCGATTTGATTGGTTTATGTACAAGTAAAAGAACCATCCAAAAAATACATAAACAGATCATCTTAGAATTGGTTCTTTCAACAGGTAGATGAGATGCACTTGACTTAAAGTTTTAAATAACAGTATCAGCAGATAAATCGGTTTGATTGTAGTGTAGCAATATCAACATTAGTGAGCAATATGATATCAGCAAATCACAAAATTGATACATACATATTAGAGAAATTATTCATTGCCTGAGGGGCATTGCTCGACACCATTACTCTACACCATTTATGTTTAGACAAGTGTCCAGTTGTCTTTCCAAAGGAGACAAACAAATAGTGAGACTTACTGTTTCAACCAATAATATTTGGGCCTATTTTGACAGAAGAAAGCTATATGCAACAATTGATATACTAATTAGTGTACTAACGGATAATGTGGCATAATTTTAAAGGTTTTGGTCTTTATAGTGGCATAATTTTAGAAGTTGTGGGTCTTCATAGTTTGTACAATCTCGCTACGGACCCCCACCACCCCCACATCCCCACACATTTGTGAGAGAGGGAGGAAAGAGAGGGGAAAAAAAAAAAAAACATAATGAATGGTCACCAATCAATTGGGGGTCCTGACAAAATTTGGGGGTTTCAAGCATTTTTGATAGTTTGTATAATGGGTGAGGTCTACAATTTTGAAACGGTAATATCATTCATATGTTGGTATACTAATTGGTATATCAATTAGTGCATGTAGCACTATTGATTTTGGCAACTAGGCAAGAAGTCAGCTTATTTGGGCCACATTATTTTTCTACTTTTTTTGCACTTTTTTCCAAAAAAAATCAACAAAAAATTGGCTTTTTTCCTATTGGGCAATGAATAATTTCTCTACATAGCAACCTATTAAGCACGGGTACTCCAAAAATAGTGCCGTACGAGTACCGGGTACTTACCGGGTGCGGGTACGCGTACCGGTAAGGCGGTATGCGTATCGGGTACGGCAAAAGGGGGTATGGTATGTTTGGTTCATTCGGGTACGGCGTGGGTACGTCGGGGCCTTTTTTTTTTCTTTTTTTTTTTTTTTTTTTTGTGCCCTTGCAAATCAGCAATTTTTTTATGTTTTTATTTTTTTTTGGTGCCTTTACAGATCAGCAATTTTGATGTTTCTCCGTTATTCTGTCTATTTGTATGAATTGTATAAGCATATCAGCAAATGATTTTGATGTTTTTAAAAAGCAATTTCAACAAAAAAAATAAAATAACAAGGCTTATAAAGGGCAGTTCTGTGTATGACTATGCATTATACTTTTGCTTCAAATCCTCCTAGAATTTTTTTATAAAATCTTTAATCATAACAAACTTTTAAAGTTTATGCACAAAACATTAAAAAGTGATACGGTTTTAGTTGATTTGTAGTGGTTGGGAATGATGCAATTTTATGTATTATGCAAATTGTAATTGACAATCTGCCTCAATTGAGAATTTGGTCTCACCCTATAAAAATAGTAAATTGATGAGCAAAAAGAAAGATTTTAAAAATAAATTATGACCACACATGTCAAAGTGAAAGATTTCACAAATATTATTTTTAACGCTTAATGATTTTAAATTATAGAAAAATAAGTAGTTCTCTTTTTAGTTTTGATATTTAATTTTAATTTGTAAGTTGAATCCTTTAACCATAATTATATATAAAAATATATATATATATATATCGGCGTACCACAGCCGTACCCGTATCATACTTTTTTTGAATTTTGCCGTATCGGCGCACCCGCACCCGCACCCGCACTTCCTTGATATCAACCAATATTCAAAACTCTAGATTGGATTATTAATAAAAAAACACTATAAATTCACCCTCTTTGTCGAAACTTAGAAATTTTTAAATATATTTTTTAAGAACTAGAATAAATTGAGGGGAAAAGATTTTTACAGTGTTACTCTTAGGAGTAGTTTGATATGTTCTAAATAAGTATATTTTTTGACTTTTTATTAAATATGGGTTGAGTATGGGTTGGGTTTGAAGTGATGTGATAGAGAGGTGATGTGACTTAAATAAGATGATGTGACTTGAATAGGATAGTGATTTTTTAACTTTTTGGCTTTTTTAGAGGATGACAAACAAGGCCTATAAGAGCATCTCCAACGGTTCACTTAATTTTTCACCAAATCTGAGTAAAAAAATGACCATTTTCCCAATCTGATACAGAATGCTCCAATGGTTGATTTTCATCAAATCTGCTCCAGGGTCGACCGGTATGGCAAATTTTTTTTTTTTGAATTGTTTGAACCTACCCATTTGAACTATTTGAACCTTTTAGTGGTCAACCGGCTGGTCGACCGGTAAGACAAAAATATTTTTTTTTTTTGAATTGTTTGAACCTACCCATTTGAACTGTTTGAATCTTTTAGTGATCGACTGGTTGGTCAACCGGCCGGGCAACCGGCTGGTTGACCGGTTCCTCTCCTCCAACGGTCACAAACCGTAATTTGCTGAAATCTATATTCTGTTCTCAGTTTGATGATTTTTTTGTTCAATTCTCAATTTGATACCAGTTTGGTGAAACCGATGGTCTAAGCCCCCCTTCCCCCATTTTTTTTTCCCTTCTCATCTGTTCCTTTTTTTACATCATTCTTGTTTGACTTTAAGATTGGAAAATAAGAATGTTGGCACTGGAGTTGTTTTGATAAACATTAAGCGGCTACTGGTACAACATCTGGTCTTGCACATTATGTTCTCTTTTTATTTTTTCTATTTATCCTTTCGCATTTGTCTACTTTTCCCTTTTTATTTTCTTTCATTTACCCCCTTGAATAATTTATAGGTCTCTATTTCAGAGCAACAGTGGTGAATCTGGTGATAGTTTTGTGTCTGGATTCTCTGTGGTGGTTGTTAGGATTTATAAATTGCTCTTGGTTTTCAGTATTTTATGCTGATATTTCTTTCCCGGGTGAATAAATGTTGGAAAACAGGACCAAAGGAATTCACTGCTGTGTTTTACAGTCTTCAGAACTGGAGGGTATGTTAAAAGACCTTTAAATTTAAAAAAAAAAAATTGGTCAAAATATTTGAGCTCTTATATTTTCATGTCTTGATGATTCAAATGTTCATTTGCATGTTATTGTTTTAGGGAATCTTTGAGAGATTCGATAGGGACAGGAGTGGAAAAATTGATTCTGGAGAATTGCGAGAGGCACTGCTGAGCCTTGGATTTTCGGTGTCACCGGTTGTTTTGGAATTGCTGGTCACAAAGTTTGACAAAACTGGTGGAAAGAGCAAGGCCATTGAATATGACAATTTCATTGAGTGTTGCCTCACTGTTAAGGTATGTTTTCAATAAATTCATCATCATATTCATTATCATTGTTGTTATTATTATAGAATGATTTTTGTGTACTTCTATGTTTTTGAAATGAGAAACCTTTGAGTTGATCATTCATACATGCAATTAATGAACCAAATCCAAACTAGCATTTGATTGAGCAAATTGCAATAAGTTACTGTGACAAGTCCACAATTTCAGGGGAGAGAATCTAACAGCCTTTAAAATCTACTCCTTTACTTGTCGGGTGTTCCTTTGGTGGGGTCAGAGTGAATGCACTTACACTAGTTCAAAAGAGTTTGTTGAATAGTAATCTTCAATTATGATAGATATATTTGAGTTTGATCATGTGTTTTGCAGGGGCTGACGGAGAAATTCAAGGAGAAGGACACAATGTATTCCGGATCGGCAACTTTCACTTATGAATCTTTCATGCTGACTGTGTTGCCTTTTCTCATCGCATAGGTTGTTAAAAGCTGTGTCGAAGACTGTTGGTTTTGAGTTCAATCAATGTAATCCGTTGTACTCTGTTTCTAGAGTGTAAGTTATGCTTTGTCGTAATAAGTTATTGGGTTGGCTTGTTTGCAAACTTTGGTTATTTGAGTTTGTTTCCTTTTTTGACCCTTGTTCAGTATCATGTTTAGATTGGATTTATTTTCAAGCAGCAAGGCATGTTGAATGGAGCATGAATTTCTTTAATCTCTCTCACTAATTGAGTTTGAATTACATAATTGGTTTTATTTTTCCTTTGCTGTTTTGATTGCTAATCTGAGAAAAGAACACCTTTTGAAATTGTATTAATAATATCACTTTATCCTTTCATTTATGAATTTGTATATTTTGATCCCTTCAATTATAAAAATGTATTATTTTCCCTCTTTACAGGCCATCTTTTCATATTGTTTATAGATAAGGGAAGACAAAGTGATAGTTGTTAATAGATGAGGGTTAGTGCAATTAACTCTTAAAAATAGTACTTATCAAAAAAAAAAAAAAAAAAAATGTCAAAAATAGAAAATAGTTTAAAAAAAATAAATATTAAAAATTCAAAATTTGAGATTTCTTTAATAGAAAATAGAAAGATAAAATTATATAAAAATAAAAACGTTCATCAAATTGATTTTTAATTTAAAAGAAAAATAGAAAATAGATTTTGAAAATCAAACTAAACATTTTGTTCCAAAAAAAAAATAATAATAAAAGATGGGTAATTATTTAGGGTTGATTTGGAAAGTGATTTCTTTAATTGTTTTTTAGCTAAAATTTATATGTGGTGAAAGAATTTGATGTAAGAGATGATTGCATCTTTCTTACTTAGAAAGGCGGACGTGAATCCTCAGCTATTCTTCTTCTTCTTCCTCCTTTTGTTTTAATGATCTTATTTGATTTTTATTACAGCAAAAACATGTTAGCTAAAGATATAATTTAATGATTCAAGTCTAAAATTAAAACAAAATATTATTAAAATAATACTATCAATTTTAAACTCTACATTCCAAAACTATTTCCTTAAACTTTTGACTTTAAATATGAACCGTTGAATTATCTCAACATCTTTAGCAGAGAGTTCTGATTCCAAAAAAATAAAAAATAAAAGTAAAAAAGCAGCTTTGAATGGCACCTTGTCTAAATAAATACTCAATAGACATTGAAATGAGTGAAGCAAGAGGACTGAGTTCTTTCTCAGCAACACCCTCTTTCCATAGCTACTACTTTTTCTTTCTTTCTTTCTTGATCAAGAAGAAATGACTGATACGGTTATTTTCAACTTTGCAAGTAGAGTTCTAGAGAAGATAGGCTTACTTGCTCTCCGGGAAGTTGGCTTGACATGGGGTCTTGAGGAGGAGCTGAAAACACTTGAGGGCACCATATCCACCATCAAGGCAGTGCTTTCAGCAGCTGAGACTATCTATGATCTGGAGTATTACTCAATTGTGAAAGATGTATGGTATCAGAGACTCCAAGCTGCTTTCTATGAAGCAGACAACGTGCTCGATGAATTCCAGTATGAAGCTTTGCGACGCCAGGCGTCAAATCATAATAGAAGCATTGGAATGCAGAAACTGGTATGCAAACTCTTTTCATGCTCACACTCACCTGGTTTTCGATTTAAATATAGGATGAGTTGTAAAATTGAAAAGATCAGAAAGAGATTAGATATGATCGCAGATGATAGGACTAAGTTTCATCCCGTCATCACAAAAACAAAAGAGGATACACAAACTCATCATAACGCAGCCAGCACGTCACTCTCCTCCAATGTAACTGAGTCAGAATTCATTGGAAGGGACAACGACATAAAAAAGATTTTAGAACTTTTAATGGCCCCTAGTGTTGATGACAACATCTCTGTCATCCCCATTGTTGGCATTGGAGGTCTTGGTAAGACCGCTCTAGTTAAATTGCTGTACAATTATGACAAGGTATCAAGTCATTTTAAATTGAGGATTTGGGTGAAAGTAGAGCAAGATTTTAATGTTAAACATGTGATGCACAAAATTATTGACTGCATAACTGACTCCCCTTGTGCTGACATTGGTTGGGATCAGATATGGACAATCCTCCTAGAAAAACTGCATGCTAAGAGGTTTTTACTTGTCTTGGATGATTTATGTAATTTTGATAACCGAGATTGGGTTAAGTTCTTGAAGTTTTTGACAATTGGTGCCAATGGAAGTAAGATCATAGTGACTACACGTTACAAGTCGGTTGCTTCAACTGTGGGTACAGTCCCCATGTACAATTTAAAGAGTCTTTCTGATGAAGATTGCCGTAAATTGCTTTTGAAGTGGGCAGGTCGCAAAAAAGATGGGGAGCAAGGGCAGCATGTAAACCTCTCAGAAATTGCAAAAGAAATTGTGAAAAAGTGCCGTGGATATCCTCTTGCAGCAAAGACTTTGGGCAACTTACTGTTTATGAAGACCGATGAAAATGAATGGTTGTATTTGAAAGACAACGAACTATGGGAATTGGAGCAAAACAACAACACGACATTTTGCCAATGTTACGATTTAGGTACAACCCACTACCTGCTGACTTGAAACGTTGTTTCACATATTTTTCAATTTTTCCAAAAAATTATGAAATCGAAATTGATAAATTGATTCAATTGTGGATGGCGTGGGGCCTCATTCAATCATCTGGCGTAAATCATGAGTTGGAAGATTCTGGCATCGATTATGTGAATCAATTATGTTCCATATTTTTCTTGGAAAAGATTGAACAACATGAAAATTTATTAAATATGTGTAGAATTCCTGAGCTCATTCATGATCTTGCAATATTTATGGCGAATGAAGAAAGCTCAAGTACTGCAAATCATGGTTCTAGACCCATTTATAAGCGTGTTAAACATGTTTCGCTCAGAGATTCCAACTGTTCAGAGGAAAGGGTCAGAAAGTCATTGTTCAAACTGTCTCTATCCATTTCAAGGGGTGGGAGCCAGTGACAAAGACTTGGTTGACAGACACATCTCAAGGTTCGAGTATCTTCGCGTGCTTGATTTGAGTGACTCATGTTTTCAAAAGTTGCCACATTCTATTGGTAATTTGAAACATCTGAGATTTTTTTACCTCAGCGGGAATGCAAATATTGAGACACTCCCAAATGCCATTTGCAAACTGTATAATTTACAAACTTTGCGTATTTGGTATTGTGTGAAAATTTGGGAGTTGCCCAAAAATATAGGGAATTTGATCAGTCTCAGGCATTTATACTTAACCACACAACAAAGTTGTTTGCCAGAGAAACAGATCCGACACTTGACCTCTCTTCGATCATTTCGGATTGCAAGATGTGGAAACCTTAAATCTTTGCCTGATGGGATACAACTCCTTGGTGTGCTCAAAACAGTGAGCATCGCAGAGTGTCCCAGTTTGACCTCTCTGCCAAGTACCATCAAGAACCTACCCAAGTTGAGGAACCTTGAGATTAGTAATTGTCCAAATCTTAACTTGTCGGAGTGGGAGGGCTTTAGAGGCCTTAAGAGGCTTCAATAAATTGAAGCCTACAAGTTTTTATCCCTGGTGAGTCAATTTCTTCAAAGCATTGCATATATGTTTGTTCTATTTTTCTTTTGATGGCTTCTTGACATTGTCTCACTACTTCTAATGGATATGAAATCACTAGTTTCAGATCACTAGGAGAACCACAAAGCATGAAATCACGTGTGTTCGATGGAAAATCAACCGATGAATGAGGAAGCTGTCATCTCCATCAGAAGTCCTTAACCATAGTTGCATTCAGGATTCTGCTGTTAATGTTTTTTTTTTTTTTGGGGGGGTATGTTATCTTGAGAGGTATATATATATATGTAGAGTGTTCTTGTGGGATGCTTTTCTGAACTTTTTTTGTTTGTCATTATATTGTTGTATAATTACTGTTTGCAATCAACAGATTGAATCATCGAAATAGAATCCGTGTGTTGTTCATGGCCTGCATTGCATTGGATGATCAAAACATATAACATTGAAAGGATTGGAGACAAACGTGTTAAAATAAAGATGTTACGATTATCGAATCGACTTAACTTTTTTTATATACACACAAGGCCCTACAAAATGAAATGGTTCTAATAGTGGCCCCACATGCTCGGACAACACCCCCCAATCCAAATGTGATCTGGAGATGAGCCGTGCCCTAATGATCATAGGGTCATTCCAACTTTAGGAATATGTAAGATAGTTTTAGGACCACTAAATATGGAGGATCAGTCATAAAAAGAGATCATCCATTCAAACACCATTGAACATCTTCTCCGAAGTAAGCATTAATTCTGATAATATTTTTTAGAAGGGTAATCATTAATTCTGATCTTTATGTAATACTTTTTACTTATAAATACTATATGATACATAATAATGGGTGAACCCTTGTTTTTACATGCTTTATTAGATGCTTTGACTAACAATGACCTAACAAAATCAATAAAAACTAGCGTGGGATATGAATTATCTCGTAAGTGCTTTTTTTTTTTACTAGGATAAACATTATTTATGGGTGCCATGGCACTCACTTGGTTAGCAATTGCCTAGTGTGAATGGTTTATGAGTCTCGCTGTTCAAAAGCATTATTTATACATTTTTGAAAAATGAAACCTTCACCATTAAGTTTTTTAAATATTTTCTTAAAGACCTTAGGCGATAAGTTAAGTGCCTAATGGCTGATCCACTTCTAAATAGCATCCAATAACAGGACTCATTAATTGATCAATTTTGGTGATCAATAAACTAGTCAAAGTTGGGCTTGTGTGGTATGTTAGAAAGAGTACCCCACATCTCCACTTTGATCACTAGATGCATATCTTATTCCCATGTCTTGGCTTGCTTTACTCTTATTATTATTATTATTTTTATATTTTTTGAAATTTACTATTTTATAATCTCTATTCAAACTTCAAAAATTACAGACTATTTTGTTGTTTCTGTTAGAGCATGTGTGAATGAGTAGAGAGTTTTACATTGGATAGAAGGAGAAACTTAGCATGAATTGTCAGATAAATAAATAAATAAGTAATATGTCACTGTGAGACAGAGTAACATGTTACTGTTTACATTAATTTCGACAATAATAATTTTTTTTATTTTAAAGAATAGTCAATATGAAGCTTATTTGATAAATCTTGACGAGAGGATTCTAAAAATACTAATTTTATTAAAAATTGACATATAAATCAAAAGTTATATTATTTTAAAGTTTAACATTTTGATAATAGTGATATGTGTTGGATTTTTCAAATAAATCTTTTTGTGGTTATCCTTAATGTATTAAAGTTTTATTACAAGAGGTTTTGACCAAATCCCCATCAATAAAATGAGTAACTATTAGTCTTTTTATTATTTGTTGGATAAATTATTCAATATTCTTAAGATCAAATATTTCATTCTATTAATTAATTGACATCTGCAGCGTTGTTTTTGAACTTCAAATGACATGACACGCGTATGATTTAACATTGACCTTTATAAGGATTTAGTGGTCATGGCAGATAATTATTTTTGAGTAGTGATTGGTAGCTTGAAAATCAACCCCCCAAATAGCTCGAAATATTCTCTTACCGGTAAGAGAATATAAAAAATCTCCAAAACGACGTCGTTTTGGGGGTTTTTCATATTCTCTTACCGGTAAGAGAATATTTCGAGCTATTCGCGCTCTACATATTCGCGCTCTCGCGCATTTTCCATTATTTTTTCCTCATATCAACGGCACAAATCCTTTTACTACTGCTGGTGCATGTTGACTCTATTGTGAGGTGACTTTGTTGGAGATCAAAGATGCTTTGTTCCCACTCTTTAGTTTATCTCCTCCTCTCATGTTATAGAAGTCTTTGCAAGTCTTCAAATAAAAAAATAAAAAAGAAAAAAAAGAAAAAAAAAAGTCTTTGCAAGAAAAATGTTGTTAATTTCTCACATCCGTGTGGACCCATATATGTTGTTACTTGATAATAATATCATTAAAGTCTTGCTCATAAGAAATTGTTCCAGTTAGGAAATATCCTAGTAATTGCATAAGTTAATTAGCTACACTCACCTGCCATTGAAATAAGTCTAGCTCATTGAGTTCTTATCTGCAACCATCTTCTATAATAACTATTGCTTATTCTTATTCCTTTCTTGATCATCAAGAACATGGTAGAAACAATTCTCTTCAGCTTAGCAAGTAGAGTTGTGCAGAAGATAGGCTCCATTGCTATCCGGGAAGTTGGCCTGGAATGGGGTGTTGGGGAGGAGCTGAAAACACTTGAGGGCACTTTGTCCACCGTCAAGGCGGTGCTCTTAGATGCTGAGAGGCTCTACAATCAAGCCCCTCAAGGGTATTACTCGACTGTGATGGGTGTATGGTTTGAGAGACTCCAAACTGCTATTTATGAAGCAGATAACTTGCTCAATGAATTTCAGTACGAAGCTTTGCGACGTCAAGTTCTGTTGAGGATGAATGATAGGGGCATTGGAATACAGGTACGAAAATTCTTTTCATCACCACACACACTTGCCTTTCGACTCAGATTTAAGATGAGTTGTAAAATCAAGAAGATCAGAAAGAGATTAGACATGATCGCGGAGGATAGGACTAAATTTCATTTGATCACGACAGAGAATGTACCAACTCATACGGTTAGTTCATCGGTCTCCTCACTTGTAAATGAGTCTGAATTTGTTGGAAGAGACAATGACAGAGAAAGGATCTTAGATGAACTCGAATGAGAAAATATCTGTTATTTCCATTGTTGGTATTGGAGGCCTTGGTAAGACCACTCTTGTTAAATTGTTGTACAATAATAAAATGGTGGTTGATCATTTTGAGTTGAGGGTTTGGGTGAGGGTAGCACAAGATTTTAATGTTAAAAATGTGATGCAAAAAATTATTCAGTGCGTAACTGATTCTGATACGGATCAGTCACATACGGTCCTCCAAAAACAATTAGAGGATAAGAGATTTTTACTTGTCTTGGACGATGTATGTAATTGTGATAACCGGGATTGGGTTAAGTTCTTCAAGTTCTTGAGAGGCAGTGCCAATGGAAGTAAGATTATAGTGACTACTCGTAATAAATTGGTTGCTGCAACCGTGGCCACGGTTCCAGTGTACAATCTAGAGAGTCTTTCAGATGAAGATTGCCATGAATTGCTTTTGAAATGGGCAGGTCATGAAAAAGTAGGAGAACAACATGGAAACCAACTCTCAGAACTTTCAAAAGAAATTGTGAAAAAATGCCATAGAAATCCTCTTGCAGCAAAGACTTTAGGCAACAATCTGTTTATGAAGACTGATGAAAGTGAATGGTTGCATTTAAAAGAAAAGGAGCTATGGGAATTGGTGCAAAAGAAACACGACATTTTGGCTGTGTTAAGATCAAGCTATGACCCACTACCTGCTAGCTTGAAACGATGTTTCATTTATTGTTCAATTTTTCCGAAGAACTATGAAATTGAAATTGATAAGTTGAAACAGTTGTGGATGGCGCAGGGGTTCACTCAAGCATCTGGCTTAAATCATGAGTTGGAAGATACTGGTGAAGAATATTTGAATCAACTATGTTCCATATTTTTCTTAGAAAAGATTGAAAAACATGGCAATTTATTAAATATGTGTAGAATGCCAGAGATCGTTCGTGATCTAGCTGTATTTATGGCGAATGAAGAATGCTTAAGTACTGAACATTATCATTTAGGACTGATTTCTGAGAGGGTTAAACATGTTTCCTTTCATGATTATGACTGTTCAGGGGAAGAAGAGGTCACAAAGTCATTGTTCACACTAAAGCATCTGCAAACTATTTTCTTTCCATTTCGTGGAGTTGGAGTCGGTGGCGAACACTTTGTTGAGAAATGCAACTTGAGGTTCGAGTACCTGCACGTACTTGATTTGAGTAACTCATGTTTTCAAGTATTGCCACATTCCATTGGTAATTTGAAGCATTTGAGATTTCTTGACCTCAGTTGGAATGCAAATATTGAGATACTCCCTAACTCCATTTCCAAACTGTACAATTTGCAAACTTTGCGAATTTGGTATTGCTTGAAAATTCGGGAGTTGCCCAAAAACATAGGGAACTTGATTAGTCTCAGGCATTTGTATTTAACTACACAGCAAAATTGTTTGCCAGAGAAAGAGATCCAACGCTTGACTTCTCTCCGATCATTTCAGATTATAGGATGTGGAAACCTTACATCTTTGCCTGATGGGATGCAACTCCTTGTTGCACTTAGAACGGTGACAATTACATCGTGTCCCAAATTGAAATGTTTGCCAAGTACCATGAAGAACCTAGCCAAGTTGGAGAATCTCGAGATTAGTAATTGTCCAAATCTTAACTTGTCAGGTTGGGAGGACTTTAGAGGCCTTAGGAGGCTTCAATAAAATGTAGACCACAAGTTTTTGAAGTTTGTGGCTCTCCCAGGTGCGCCAATTTCTTGAAAGTATTGCTTATATTTTTGTTTTGAGTATTAATTGTTTTGTCTGTTGGCTTTGTTCTTGAATTTTTCTGAATTGCTTCAATGGATATGAAATTACTAATTTCAGATCACTAGGAGAACCACCAAGCATGAAGTAAAAGGTGTTCGATGGAAAACAACAGATGAATGGCTTTTGTATATCCAAGCGACTTGTGTTAATAGCGTATACATTTAAGCAAGGGAATAAGGAGCTGTCATCTCTCCCCAATTCTCTATCCGAAGCCCTTGACTTTGGTTGTAAATTTCATATTGTTCAATTGGGGTTTCCAATTAGAGTCTTGACTTCACTTACATTCATGATTCTGTTATTAATGTTGTTTTGTTGGGTATGTTATATGTAGTGCTCTTGTGGGATGTTTTCCTGATATGTATATAACTACTGGTTTAGTAACTATTCTGAATGGATTGTCGATCTCTGCCTTGTTAGCTCAATTAATATTACTCTAATTGGACAACTAAATGTGTTTCAAATCTGTCAACTACTTTTCATTTACACTTCACACTTGCATGCAAACGTGTGATTTCATTTGGGAAGATTGAATACTGAAAATGGTTCTATCAATGTAGCCACCACATGACCTTGAAAGAGCATAGTACTCTGTCAATAGCTTCTTTTGAGCTCCAAAATGAAGCAAAGCAATCTCTCTTTTTGTCTATAAAAGGCGGTTTCCATGTTCTAGACTTATCATAAACCTTGTTCATCTATTATTTAGTGAATACATGAATAGTAAGGATCACCAAAATCACAAACACGGTGAGAAATGCCTCCCTTGATAGCTGAAAATAGTGCTCCTCTAGTTTTACTGCATCTGAAGCAACTAATGAGGCCTAAAAAAAATCCTTTCATACAAGAATGAAGTCATTACAAGAAAGCTTCTTCATTGATAATCAAAATCAGAGCAATGCAGAGCACTGGACTTTGATACATTTCCCTCATTATTTCATTGGTTTTGGAAAGATTCATTAGTTTTCCAATAGATGTGAGAAAAGGTTTCAAGTTTTAGTTTTTGAAGCAAGGAGATAGCGCTATTTCAATTACAAAATAAGATTTAAGGGGGATTCTCTCAATTGAATCTCCATGTTTATCATCATCCCATCGAGCCTTCATTAAGACAATAAATAAACCTTCATCCATGAAAATAATAATGTAAAGGAGATAACAAAGAAGCCATCTCCTCAAGAGTTCGGATTTGCTAAAATTGAACATCTCAACTCCATGATCACCAAGGATCCTCTAGAGTGAATTTCCCTAGAGTGATCCCTAAAGTGCAGATCCAACGACACAAAATTGAAGTTTGATTTTTTTTTTATTTTTTATTTTTCAAATTATATAGATGGTGTATAGATGGTGACTTTTGTGCCGTTGGATCTACACTTTAGGGATCACTCTAGGAAAATTCACTCTAGAGGATCCTTGAGTTGACTCATTATAGGACTAATTTAGGCTCACTTCCATGATCTAGATGTTAATTTCATACAATCAACTAAGAAAATTATCTATGCAAAAAATTAAGTTGATTTAATATAAATAATCACATAATCAAATAACATATATATTATACCAAATATATGGTCTATTCTTAAGTTCTTCCAATCTTAAAAAAAAAAAAAAAAAAAAAGTCTGTTCTTAAGAACATATATTCCGTATAGATAAAAATGATTTGATGATATGACAATTAATGTTAAATCAACTTAATTTTTTTTATAAATACTATTCTCAATTGATTATATGAAATGAACGATTTAAATCATTAAAATGAATTTAAAATTAATTTCACAATGAATCAATTTCACCATAAAATTGAAATGCTTAATTTTAGTAAATCCGAACTCATCTCCTCATGGGCAACACTAAAATATCCAAAAGCCCATATTTTCAGATAAGCTAGTCTAGCCTGAGTAAGGCTTGGGATGCCCGCACTTTGAAAGGGGGGCCCAACTTGAATAAGGCCAGGATTTGGTCCAGGCCTAGGACTAGCTGTTAAAGCCTAGCTTTACCCATTGACTAGTGAGAAAAGCCCGTGAACCCGTAAAAATATCGGCCGGTTTGTGTTAACCCATGGACCAACCCGTTAAAATATTCTTCTCCTAGATCAAGTCCAGGCCTAGACCTTAAGGGTTGGTTTGGGATGTTCTAAAAAAGTGCACTTTTTGATTTATTGGCTTATATGGATTGGGTTTGGGTTGGGTTTGATGTGATGTGTTAGAGAGGTGATGTGATTTAAATAAGATGATGTGACTTAAATAAGATAGTGACTTTTTGACTTTTTATATTATTTAAGTTATGTCAAACTTGGCCTAAATTTCTGACTGGGCGATGACCTAGAAATACACCGTTCTTTTTGGTTTAAACTTTTCTAGATGGGTTGATTTTTCTCCACTCTTTAATGGGATTAGAGAAGTGTTGTTCCCTCCATCAGGCCTTATTTTGGATTTCATGTCAATTATTTGAATTAATTATATTTTAAGATTTATCAAGTAAATTATTTTTATAAAAAATTAACTTGATCAAATAATAATAACAACGTGTTTGAATAAATTTTATATAAATTATTTATTTTTTACCTTTTATTTTTTTAAAAATAAAACTGATTTGAATAGATAATTTTTATTACCAAATCAACTTAATTTTTTTTAATAATAATATATCTCACTAATTTTAAAATATAAATAATTTGAATTAAAATGAAAAAGTGAATGCAATGGCCCAATGGGCCGAATGGCACCTACCTACCTCTCTCCAATCCAATTAAGGACCGGAGAGGAGAGAAGCCACAGATATATGCCCTATCTAGGTTAAACTCTATCTCTAACAGAAGCGGCCATGGCGAACTACGACCTCACTCCACGAATCGCACCCAATTTGGATCGACACCTTGTTTTCCCTCTATTGGAGTTCCTTCAGGAGCTTCAACTGTACCCAGATGAAGACATCCTCAAAGCCAAGATCGAGCTTCTCAACAACACCAACATGGTCGACTATGCCATGGACATTCACAAATCTCTCTACCACACCGAAGACGTCCCTCAAGGTCTCCCTTTCTATAAATCTGTGTATGGTTTTTTTTTTTTTTTTTTCTAGGGTTTTGAATTTTTGGTGTTGGTGCAGAGATGGTGGAGAGGAGGGTGGAGGGTGGTGGCGAGATTGAAGATGCTGGAGGAGTCGGCTGCCCCGTTGATTGCGTTTTTGCAGAATCCGAATGCGGTTCAGGAGTTGAGGGCTGATAAACAGTACAATCTTCAGATGCTTAATGATCGATACCAGGTTTGTGCTTTGATTTGTTTGCTTTTTATTTATTTAAGTTTTTTGGGGTAGTGAAAAATTCAGGAAAAAACAATATCAGGGTGAAAAATGTGAAAAATATTATAGATAGAGAGAATTTAAATTGTTTACTGGAAAATTTGAATTATAGTATTAGAATCTATATACTAGCACAACTTAGCTTATGAGATGTATCAATGAAATTGAAGGAAATAAATCTAAAGTGTTCAGTTTTTAATGATCTAATTTTCTATGAAGATAAGGGAATTTGATAAAAGATGAATCTTGGTAGAAAAGATCAAATATTCCATCAATTTTAGGGGTTTTTTGACGGAACTCCTGAAATCAAATAAATAGGATGGAGAGAATTATTATTATTATTATTTTTTGATAAATAAGGACAGAATTATTAATTCCCTCGCTAAGAGGGGGTGGGGGAGAAATTTAAGAGGGAGGAGGATGAGCCTATTTGGTGCAACATTTTTTAAGCTTTAAAGTTGATAATGGGTATTAAAACAGCCTTCCCCATCTTTTTGTGATAATCAAAAACTAAAAACATACCTCTCCTAGCTTTTTGATGATCAGTTTTTTTTTTTTTAATGCTATTTGTGGCTTTGGAATAAGTGTAACCTGCACATACACACTGCCATGGATTCGTAAAACAAAATACTTATAAGTAGCCGCCAATAAGTTGCACCAAACAGGTTGTGGGTTTGATCTGATGCCAGCTTAAAGGTGAGGGTAAATACCCACATATACAACTTCAGACCTTTTCATAGTAAATCTTTTGTGTGTGAATGCTTCTATATATCAATCATCGTCTATTAAGTTTTGTTGAATGTATTTCATTACTGTTGCAATTTTGTTATCAAGATTAATAGCTCTGTTTGGTTTCAATTTCAAAATCAGTTTTTTGAAGTTTTTCTAAAAAATAAAAGTTAGTTTGACAAAAATAAACACCGAGAAGATATTTAAAAAAATTATTTTCGTTCCCCCAAAACGTGAAATCATATGACAATGATGAATGTTTTATTTATTTATTTATTATTATTTTTATTGAATTAGTTTTTTAGTTTTTGGTTTTTAAAAAAAAAAAAAATCTGAAAATAGATTTTGAAAATCAAACCAAACAAGGCTAACATATGTAGTGACCCATCAATTCTGTCTTTTGTATGTTGTTATTGTTTGCAATATTTAGGGGCTTTGACTTTGGAGGATTTGAACTTACCAAACATATATATTTTTCAATCAGATTGGTCCAGATCAGATAGAGGCATTATATCAGTATGCAAAGTTTCAGTTTGAATGTGGGAACTACTCTGGTGCTGCTGATTATTTGTACCAGTATAGGGCCTTATGCACAAACAGTGAAAGGAGTTTGAGTGCATTATGGGGGGAAAGCTTGCAGCTGAGATATTGATGCAAAACTGGGATATAGCTCTTGAAGAACTTAACCGGTTGAAGGAGATTATTGACTCAAAGGTTGTTATTTTACATCCACTTTATATTAACTTGCAATGTGTAATATTATTATTTTTTTAACTCCTTGTAGGAAATGCTTTTTAATGTTGATGTGATTTTGCGAGGTAGAACTTTGCGTCTCCTTTAAATCAAGTGCAAAGCAGAATATGGTTAATGCATTGGAGTCTGTTCATCTTTTTCAACCATGACAATGGCAGAACACAGATCATTGACCTCTTCAATCAGGACAAGTACGGTGTATGAACATATTTTGTCGGCATACTAGTTACTTTTGTTCATTTTTATTTTTAAAGTTTGTTACTTGAATTATTTTCAAAACTATTCTCCGGGTGTCAAATACACCTAGGGATTACAATTTACCTGAATTTGTGGATAGGTGGATATGGGGAAAAGGAAGCATGCATCCATTTTTAGGTGTGGGTATGGGGTTTTGATAAACTAGTGTCATGCATGTGCTACAAAATTTACAAAATCAAAATTAAACTAAAAAAAGGAAAACAAAACGGTATAAAAGATTAGGAGTGGTAATATTCAATTAATATAATGTTACAAGAAAACAAAAAAAAAAAGGCAACAAAACAAACTAATACAAAGTTTTTCAATAAATAATTTTGCGGATTGCTGTCTCTGAAATATTCTCTCTCTTGATTACGATTCTTAAACAAAATTATATCATTTTGATTGATAGTATTATTAAACAAATTGCATCTGACTTAGCTTATTACACTTAATGTGAATTAAAAAATTACAAAGAATTAAGAATAATAGATAATGAATAAAATTTCACATTCTGTCCTAATGAATAGAATTTGTTAGAATCCCAACAATTTTCCATCAAACACCATTGCTACCATTTTGGTCTCACTATGAAATTCCATGGCCAGTTCATTATATTTCTTTTATTCACTGCACAACATTGTATCTGTTGATGCAATTTTATCATTTTTGATTGTCAACGAGTTTTTGAGAAAATGAACAATTACTTTCTTTCAGGTATCTAAATGCCATTCAAACAAATGCTCCCCATCTTTTGCGTTATCTAGCCACTGCTTTTATTGTCAACAAAAGGAGACGACCTCAATTCAAAGATTTTATAAAGGTTGTCCAACAAGAGCAGTATTCCTATGAAGATCCAATCACAGAATTTTTGGCTTCTGTATATGTCAATTATGATTTTGATGCCGCCCAAAAAAAGATGAGAGAGTGTGAAGAAGTAAGCTCCATTTTCGTTGAAGTGTGTGTTTTCTGTTATGAGTATTTGAATTTGCCTGCTATTAAACATTCTTCATTATGTTTCTTGCTTTGTGCTCTCCATTTTATCACATAGTTTTGATGCCCTGGGATCTAAATCTACAGAGATAAACAGATATGGTATATATGCATATCTAAAAGTTGCTATTCTGGACTTGAGACTTACTGCTTGTGTACTTCTATGAATTACTATTGGTTACTTGTGTATATATATATATATATAGGCACTGTCTAATAAGGAAACAGAAAAAAAGAGAAAAATATTGAAATTTAAAAAAAAAAAAACCCTATCGATCTAAACTTCCTTGATGAATCTAAATCTTGGTTGCCGCCTCATTCACCTAAAATAGTTGTGAACCTCTCCTCCTTGATCTCCATCAGGTTCCTATTACTTTACAGCAAAATGCTTCAAAGAAGTACAAAAGGAGTACGTGGTGTTTAATCAAAAGCTAATACTTATCATCTTGATTTTCATTTTCACGTCATATGGTTTTACTCGCAGTTTTGTGACGTCATTTTTTGTTGCCTTCAGTTTGTTTGGACTTTTTATTTGCTTTCCCTAATGTTGTCTGGTGCTTATTGAACATGGATTTATAATATAGGTGATATTGAATGACCCATTCCTCGGCAAACGAGTGGAAGAAGGCAACTTTTCAACTGTACCATTGAGGGACGAGTTCCTTGAAATGCCCGTCTTTTTATCTTTGAGACTTATTGCCGAATACATCAGCGTATTGACATGGGGTATGTAACTGATTTTTGTACTTGCATCGGGAAACTTACTATCTTCCAACTTCTCTGCATGTCGCCGAGCTGTACACACTTAAGTTTGCTTTGAGAAACAATGCAAATCTATCATACTTGTTTCCTTTGTTAATAGGACAAATTGTACAGGACTTTTACTGGAAATGGATTGATTGTGGTAGAATAAGCTGTACCAATTTCTAAGAAAGTTGTGTTCATTTACTTCTACACTTTTCTGAGCATCCTAAGACATTTGATTGTGAGTAGGCAAATTTTTGAGAGTATGTTAATACTTTTTGCTACAAAAATTTTGTAATTGTAAAAATTGATCTCCAACTATTGGGTTACTTCTAGAGAAACTTTTGAGAACGAATTTCAGAAGCAAACATCCAAAAATGTGTTTAATGTCCCCGTATTCAGTTAATTTCTGGGGATAATTTTTGTTGGTAGGATTTTGATGTTTTTTAATTCCTTGTGATTATTTTGAAGTTTTCTTCTGTTTTGGCAGGGTTCTTGCAGAAAAACTAAATTTGAATTATGATGAGGCTGAGAGATGGATGTGAATCTTATCCGAACCTCAAAGCTTGATGCTAAGATTGATACAAAGTCGGAACTGTTAGCATGGAACCTAATCATCCTAATGTGTAAGTCCAGCTTCTGGCATATGATGATGTTTCTGCTGTTCTGTTCATTTTTACTACCTGACTGCCATTTCTGTTTTTTTTTTTTCCTCTGTTATTTTTATTTAGTTTGATACATTTTTTAATTTTTTTTCAACCGAATACGTTTTTTTGGTTGCAGGTATGAGCAGTTAATAGACCACACCAAGGGACTGTCAGGACGTACTTACAAACTAGTTACTCAGCTTCTCGAACATGCACAGGCACAGCCTGCTCGATAAGTTTGGTATTGAAGTTGCTTCTCATTTGTTGAGGGCTTAGATTGAAAAACCTAGAGCAAATTTCCTTTTTCATTTTTGTTGTGACAAAGAGAACTCAAAATTACTGTGAAGATATTTAAGTTGATGTTCTTGAGTTGTCTGGTTAAGATTGTTCGACTTGTTTAGATTTTCAGATATTAATGTAATGCTAATTTGCGAAGTTTTGCCAAAAAATTATCTTAATTTGTTGTTCTGTATTTTCCCGTATTTGTTTTGGTGCTGTGTGCCTATTCTTCCGCTTCTGCCTAGTCGGTGGTTAAATGCCAAAGGAACTGTTTTCGGATGAACTGCATCTAGGCACAAGATTCATACGCCGGTAGATGCTTGGCTTGTTTGACAGAAACTAGAGTTCTGCCTTGTAGGGGAGACATTTCAATATGCAAGCCATACCTGAGGTTGGGATACCTGAGTTTGGTACTTATCTTTCCTTTTCCACTCTTTTAACATAGGTCTCATTTGGGAACAAGTTATTTTAGTAACTTTTTAATTTTTTACGAAAAGATGTACAGAAAAGTAAGAAAAGTAAAAGAGTGACGTGATAATTTATATTAATTTTTTAATTTTTTGATTAAAATAATTAATTTCCAAACGAGGCCTTATTGAAGAAAAAGTCATGCCCAGTGCATAAGACTCCCTGGGAACCGACTCTTTGGGAAGTCTCAAGCAGCTAAATTGATATACCAAAGTGGAAATTGTGAAAAAAACTCTATTCATTGAATTATACTCTCATTAGTTGAATTTCATGGGGGTTTAATAGCATATAAAAGCACATAACATGAATGAGACATTAACTTGACAAGTATACATTCAAGCACTCATTTCTTCATAATCAACTTGTACCCCCCATTTTTGGAGAGCTGTTTTTATAGGTCGAACTTGTGCCACGAGAGACAATAATGGCATGTCCTATTGTTTGGCCAACCCGCCCTTGAACAAAAAAAAAAAAAATCAATCTCTTTTCTGCCACCACTGGAATTGAAGAATCAACTCCGGCACATCCAACAAGAGTACGTTAACTCTAAGACTTCACCTGCCTGCCCTTCTGCTGAATTCCAATTGTAGCTGCAATTGCTAGAATGAAAAGGAAAAGGAAAAACAAAAAAGAAAAAAGAGAGCTCAAAATGAGTAAGTTAAAAAAAAAAAAAAACTTGTAATCAATTGAAAATCATAATGTGTTTTTCATGCTATAGTTCTCACACTTTCAAATCATAATGAGGTATGCTATACAATTCCTCAAAGCATATTAGCGTTTAAAAAAAAAAAAAAAACTTTTTTTTGTTTTGTTTTGTAAACAGAAAATAGGAAAATGACTATCAAATGATGAAGTTTAAAAATATATGAAAACATATTAGCTTAAATTATATTAAATATGAAACAAGACTATAAATCTGTCATGTTAATGGGAAACAGACTTTGGAATATTTTTCCTTACCTAATAATGAGTGGATGTGATCTTGACATGAGCTGTCATATACCAGTCCTCCCCTGTTTCAGGCAGGCACCATGTAATCAACTTGTCGTTGCACTCCACGATGCGCAGTACTTTTAGCGAATTGAGGTGGTCGAAACCCTGTGGCAGCACTGACAATTTAGAACATTCTAAAATCTCGAGCTTTTGAAGTGACATTGAGTTCTCTGGCCAATAGGGTAATTTCACAAGGTTGGGGCAGCACTCGCCAGCAGACAATGCGCAAGTAATTTATGCTAGTAGCAGGGCCATAAACCCACCGGGGCAACGCCTTCAACTTTGACAATTCTCCAATCACCACTGTCTGAATTCTAAGGCCTTAAATGCCTCTCACCTTTGACAAGTCAAGCTCTTCACAATCATTAATCATCAGGTTCTGTAACTTGGTTAGATTTCCTATGCTGCTTGGAAGAGATGCTAGGTGCAGGCAGCTGTTAATGACTAATGTTCGAAGAGCAGTGAGGTTCTGAATTTCATCAGGCAGCGAAACAAGATTAACACAACCGGTGATCCACAGAGTGCTGAAGAGAGGTCAAGCATTCTATTCCTTTTTCTGGAAGAATTTTTGTTGTGTGGTTATATACATATGCCTGAGGCTTACCAAGTTCCCTAGATATTTGGGTAACTGTTCAAGTTCCTTACAATGTGAAAGTTGCAAGGTCTGGCATATGATGATGTTTCTGCTGTTCTGTTCATTTGCTTCCTGACTGCCATGACTGCCATTTATGTTTTCTTTTTTCCTCTGTTATTTTTATTTAGTTCGATACATTTTTTAATTTTTTTTTTTCAACCAAACAGGTTTTTTTTGGTTGCAGGTATGAGCAGTTAATAGACCACACCAAGGGACTGTCAGGACGTAATTACAAACTAGTTACTCAGCTTCTGAAACATGCACAGGCACAGCCTGCTCGATAAATTTGGTATTGAAGTTGGTACTCATTTGTTAAGGGCTTAGATTCAAAAACCTAGAGCAAGTTTCCTATTTCATTTTTGTTGTGAGGAAGGAAGACAATTCAAAATTACTGTGAAGATATTTAAGTTGATGTTCTTGAGTTGTCTGGTTAAGATTGTTTGACTTGTTTAGATTTTCAGATATTAATGTAATTCTAATTTGTGAAGTTTTGCTAAAAAATTATCTTAATTTGTTGTTGTGTATTTTTCCATAATTGTTTTTGTGCTGTGTGCCTATTCTTCCCCTTCTGTCTAGTCGGCAGTTAGATGCCAAAGGACCTGTTTTCAGATGAACTGCATCTAGGCACAAGATTTGTACACCAGTAGAGGCTTGGCTTGTTTGACAGAAACTAGAGTTCTGCGTTGCAGGAGACATTTCAATATGCAAGCCATACCCCAGATAGGGATACTTGAGTTCCAGATACCTATATTTTTCATTTTCCTTTACTGAAGAAAAAGTCATACCCAGTGCATAAGGCTCCCCGAACCGACTCTTTGGGAAGTCTCAAGCAGCTAAATTGATATACCAAAGTGAAAATTGTGAAAAAAACTCTATTCATTGAATTACACATTCATTAGTTGAATTTAATAGCATATAAAGCACATAACATGAATGAGACATTAATTTAACAAGTCTACATTCAAGCACTAATTTATTCATAACCAATTTGTACCCCTCCATTTTTGGAGAGCTGCTTCTATGACTCGAACTTGTGCCGCCAGAGAAAATAATGGCATGTCTTATTGTTGGGCCAACCCGCCCTCGCACAAAAAAATAAAATAAAAAAATCAATCTCTTTTCTTCCACCACTGGAATTGAAGAATCAACTCCGGCACATCCAACAAGAGTACATTAACCCTAAGACTTCACCTGCCTGTGCTTCTTCTGAATTCCAATTGTAGCTGCAATTGCTAGAATGAAAAGGAAAACAAAAAGCAAAAAAGAAAAAGTTGTAATAAACTGAAAATCGTAATGTGTCTTTCATGCTATAGTTCTCACACTTTCAATTCATAATGAAGTATGCTAATTTTTAGAGTTTAAAAATATATCAAACCATATTAGCTTAAATTATATTAAATATGAAGCAAGAAGACTGTAAATCTATCATACTAATGGGAAGCAGACTTTGGAAAATTACCTAATAATGAGTGGAGGTGATCTTGGTTTTGTTCAGATATATTTCTGGGACATGAGCTATCTTATGCCAATCCTCCCCTGTTTCAGGCCGGCACCTTCTAATCAAATTGTCGTTGCACTCCACCATGCGTAGTACTTTTAGCGCATTGAGGTGGTCGAATCCCTTTGGCAGCACTGACAATTTAGGACATTCTAAAATCTCGAGCTTTTGGAGTGACATCGAGTTCTCCGGCCAATAGGGTAATTTCACAAGGTTGGGGCAGCACACAATGCGCAAGTAATTTATGCTAGTAGCAGGGCCATAAAGCCACCGGGGCAACGCCTTCAACTTTGACAATTCTCCGATCACCACTGTCTGAATTCTAAGGCCTTGAATGCCTCTCACCTTTGACAAGTCAAGCTCTTCGCAATCATTAATCATCAGGTTCTGTAACTTGGTTAGATTTCCTATGCTGCTTGGAAGAGATGCTAGGCGTGGGCAGCCGTTAATAACTAATGTTCGAAGAGCAGTGAGGTTCTGAATTTCATCAGGCAGCGAAACAAGATTAACACAACCGGTGATCCACAGAGACCGAAGAGAGGTCAAGCATTCTATTCCTTTCTCTGGAAAGAATTTTTGTTGTGTGGTTATATACAAATGCCTGAGGCTTACCAAGTTCCCTAGATATTTGGGTAACTGTTTGAGTTCCTTGCAATGTGAAAGTTGCAAGGTCTGCAACTTCAGCAGCTTGCAAATCGATTTAGGAAGCGTTTTGATTCTTCGATTCCTACTGAGGTTTAGATACCTCAAATGTTTCAAGCAACCGATTGAACGTGGCAGCACCTCAAAACATGAATCTGTGAAATCAATCATGCGCAATAACAAGAACCTTGAAATGGATTCATCAACTAAGCAATCGCGAATGCACCATGTCCCATCTCGTGGAAAGGAAATGGTCCTCAATTTCTCGAGTTTAAGTACAGGTTCCGGTAATTCTCTCCCTGATAAATAGTCACAACCAAGAAATGAAACGTGTCGAACCATGCTAGAAATTTCTTGGTTATGAAACTTCATTGTTATGCACTCAGTTTGTGCCATGGATTGTGCCAGGTCATGCATAAGGTCGTGCATTGTAAAGGTTATGTGTAATGGGCCATTTTCTTTAACCTCTTGGAAGAATGATCTTGAACACAACTCACCAAAATACTGATCCCCAACATCTTCCAACTCTTGATTATGTGTTGACTGAATGAGTCCATGTGCCATCCACAACTGAATCAATTCATCCTTGTAAACGTATTGACCCATCAGAAAAATTGAACAGAATGCAAAGCATTGTTTCAAGTAAGATGGCAATTTATCATAGCTCAATCTCAATGTTGGCATGATATCGTCCTGCTTCTGATCTTCCAGTTTCCAAATTTCACTATCTCTCATCTGCAACCAATCACGCTCATTAGTTTTATCGCACAATTTCCTTGCAAATGTCCTTGCAGCCAATGGAACTCCCTTACACTTGTTCACAATTTTCTCCCCAATTTTCAGGAGGTTCGGATGCTTCCTCTCTTCCCCCGGTGGAAAAGTCCATTTCACAAATAACACAAAGCAGTCATTCCACGAAAGTCCAGCTAAATCATACCGGTGACTACCTCCCATAATTGAAGCAACATAGTTGCTCCTTGTAGTGACAATGATTTTGCTTCCACTGGCACCATCCATCAACAAACTCTTGAACTCAATCCACTTCGGATGGTCAGCATTCCAAACATCATCCAAGACGAGCAAAAATTTCCTGCCATACAAAGTACTTCGGAGCTTGGACTGCAATTGTTCAATGCCTAATTTACTACAACTTTTAGAAGTTAAAGATGTGATAATCTCTCTGGTTAGGATCTCTATATCCAAGTCCGCCGACACACATGCCCACATTTTCAGGCGAAAATGCTGATCAACCTTGTCATCATTGTACACTAACTTGGCAAGTGTGGTCTTCCCCAGACCCCCAATTCCAACTATGGGAATAACAGAAACGTGCTCATGATGACGATGAACACGATGATCATTTGATGAATTGTAAATTAACATGTCAATAATTTTTTCTTTGTCATCGTTTCTTCCAATCACATCTTCTCCGCGAATGAATGAGTGAGTCATCTCCCTCTCTCTTGGCACAACATTTCTAGCTACAAAGCGCTCGGTGAGATGAAATTGATCTTTAACAGCAGCAATCTTCTCCAAATGCTTATTGAAGTCCTTGATTTTATGTCCAATTGAGAAGCGGAATTTAAGCGAATGAGGACTGGGAAGAAAGTCGCGTACCTTTCTGGTAACCAGGCTATGATGATTTACCAATTGCTGTTGCAGCTGGTCAATCTCAAATTCATCTAAGAGATCATCAGCATCGGTGAAAGCATCTTTAAGCTTGCCAAGCCAATTGCAGAGCTCACGGTTCTTTGCCTGCTGTTCCTCGGCATCTAACAGCACTGCTCTGATGGTGGATAGTTTGTTCTGAAGCTCCAGGAGTTCATTTTCGACTCCTCTTAACAACCCAATTTCTTGGAGGAAAAGGCGGCCTATTTTCTGCAAAATTGTATCAGCAATGTTAAACAGAAAAGTTTCTGCCATTTTTTATTTTTTTGAGGAGGAAAGAAAAAGGAGTGGTTCCCAAATTGTGATCAATGAAATGCTGTTTTAAGAGATAATGATATGAGCACCAGTCTTCTGTGGTGTTTTCGAAGCAAGTGCTGTAGTAAATGCAATGTTGCCCAGTCTGTTCATATACTTTGAAGCATTCAAGTCAACTTTGCTGGGTCTCTCTCTCAAGTAGACATTTCAACTGCATGTTTTCAGGAAGTTTGGTGCAAGTATGGATTAATTACATCAACCTCCCCCTCAGATTAGTTCACATCATTTTTTCCGTTAAAATATTAAACTTCCGAGTAAAAATGAATTGTTCGGATATAAATCTATTCGGCGCGTTTAGTTTGAGTTTTTTGGATTAAGTTTTTTAAAAATTGAATTTTTTGGTTTTCGTATTCTTTTGTTTTTAGTAAATATTTTTTAAATTTTAAATATTTTTTTTACTTTTTTAGATACACCTTAGTTAGAGGTATCTAAAAAGTAAAAAATTTGTGAAAAAATATTTTAAAAAATTAATAAATTCATAGAAATAAAAAAATATATTGAATTCTTGTATTTTTTTTATATTTTTAGTATTTAGTGAATTTTTAAAAGATTTTTTTTACAATTTTTTTACTTTTTAGGTGTATTTATGTTAGGTGTGTTTAAAAAGTAAAAAAATTGCTTAAAATATTAAAAAATTTCAGTAAAAACAAAAAAATACGGAAAATAGAGAAAGTAGAATTTTCTGAAAATTGTTTTGGAAAACTGATAACCAAGCACAGTGATTGATATCCGAATGCTACAAATGGAGTAAATTAAGACAAAATGTGGGACTAATAGAAGCTTGGGTGATTCTATTTATACACCACACTTTGTCTCAGTATATATCATTTGTGCCGTTCGGATATTAATTTCCGAATAAAATACAAATGTTTGGATATGCGCTATAGAATGAGATTTTTGTTCACACAATTTGTTTATATTCAAGAGTTGATATTCAAACATTTTGATTTTGTTTGAAAGTTAATATTCCAACGGAAGAAATGGTTTGTATTGAAATAAAATATGGTGTGCAAATAGAATTGCCCTAGACGCTCCCACTGTGTAATCTCTGGATGTCGCTAGCTATTTTGCTTTATTTGCAGAGTATCCATTGCGAGCATTGGCCTGGTTTTTACGCCAGCGGTAGTTATGGCGCTTTGCGTTGAAGCTAGCAAGGATGATAGCTGTCACTTTTGGCGTCGGCGGTGAGCCATTCTTCCGTTAAGTTCCTTTCTTGGCCGTTGGTTGGCTGTGTTTCATGGCGGTCGTGGTGGCCTGAATTTGACGCGTGGGTTTAACGTCAATGTGTGCAAGTCGGTAATTCGCTGAACATGGTGAGCTGGTTCCTGGCGGTTCAGAGTTGAATAATGTGAGAAAAGCCGTGGGCTGGTTTTGGTAGCACACGGTTTTTCCAAAACCAAGAGGGAAATTCAGTTTTGATAAGTGTTTGTGGGTTTTTGCACGTGGGTTTGTGGGGTCCACGGTTTTTGGTAAGCAAGTAGTGGTTTTATTAGTATTATCGCCTCGTTTGGGAAGTGACTATTTTAGTAGGCTATTTGGTTTTTTGATTATTTTAGTAGGTATTTTAGTTTTTATGTTTGGGAAGATGAGATGGATTTTTAGTTGAGTTGTTGTATTGAAAAGTGTGTTGAAATGATGTTTGAATGTAAAATGACAAATTTATCCCTGAATTATAATTTTTTAAAATGCTGTGAAGGGGTAAATAAGTAATTTCACACGTGATGTAGAAGTTTGACCTTTGACAGTGTAGGCCGGCCCTACACTGTCCGGCAACAGGGCTATTTTTTCTTTTTTTTTTGAAAATCAGTTAAAAGGTGGCTACAGTGATGCTTTTAGGCTAAATTCCAAAATCAGGCTATAATAGCCCCAAAACGCGCTTCCCAAACAGCGCCTATATATTTTATAACGTGGATGCATGTGTTGCAAGGTTTATTTGGCCGATTGTTTAAGCCTCCGTTTGGGAAGTGGGTTGGCTTTTTGGCTTTTTGGTTTTTTTGGCTATTTTAGCCTGGGCTTAAAAGTTTGGTTTGGGAAGGGCTTTTTGGCTTTTTGACTTTTTTGACTTTTTTTGTGAGAGAGGAGTGTAATGATTCTGGGTTGGATGTGATGATTATGGGTTAGATGTAATGATTATGGGTTGGATGTTGAGATTTAGCCTGGCTTTTTGGCTTCCCAAACGGAGGCTAAGTGTTAAAAGTTTGGGCGTGATTTTCTTGGGGCCCACTTGGTGTAGATTTTGATTATTATAGTGCACCAAGGATCATTTAGAGTATTTTTTTCTTAAAGTTTTTTAAAGTGATGTATTGTGTGGTTGAAATTTAATGCTGAAAAATTGATGTGACTTGTCATTAAATCTCAACCACACAATGCACCACTCTAGGAAACTTTAGGAAAAAAAAACTCTAGAGGATCCTTACTCATTATAGTGGCCTTTTTCCGTGGGCCACCATTTTGGTGAAGTTGGTCACTATTTGTTGCGTGTAATTGGGCTCCTTTTGCACTGTTTGGTTTTTTGGGCTCATTTTGGACAGAATGCATATATTTATATTGGTGAGCTCATTTATTTCTGTTTAGTCATATGGCAACGGATCATTTATAGTTGATTTTTTCATTTTGATTGATCGTGTGATCCTCATGTGACTCGATACGAGGTGAGTTTTGGGCCATCTCCGCCAAGAGTGATTGAGGGGTCACTGTTATGGGAAATAGTGGTTCGATGACTTGCTGAGTTAGAGACTGGGAGATGAGTGGGAGGATAGCTACCAGTTTATGGTTGCTTCTTGTCTTCATGTGACCCATCCTAATTGATTGTATTGCCACGCCTGACATGGAGTGAAGGGCACACTGCCGTGGGGTTTGAGGCTTGTGATCTACCAAGGTAGGGACTGGGGGATGTGATGTTTGATCTTATGCGATTTTTGGCTATATATTGGTCTGCTGCTGTGGGGCTATTGTTGTTTCGCTACGACTCCCAAGACCGTTGATTATGGTTACTGCTCGTGCTAGCTTCATATGACTCTGTCGGGATTTGTCGTGGGGTAGATTTTTTCCTCCGTCATGGCTTTGGTTAGTGGCTAGGATGTCACGGCTGTGAGGAGTGGAAGGCTTATTGGACTCCATGTGCTTATCTTTGGTAGAGCCTGGCGGCTTGTGGGGATGGCTATCCCTTTTGATCGAGCTTGTGGGTTGCAGCTTTGTGTTTATGTTTGTTTTGTTTTACTAGCTTTGTGGTGTGTAAATTGTATCTTCGCCCATATATCCACCTCAAGTTACCATCTATTATCTCTGATAGTAGGGGTTACTTGGGGACAAAAAGGATATATGGGCAAAGTTGAGTTATGTTGTTTTTTTGTTGTTCTTCTACTTTGTGGGGTTTTTTTACCTCGCAATTGCGGGGATTGTTTACTTAGATATTTGTTTTTTTTTAGTTATTAGCCGTCCCCCTTCTTTGGGGGGCAAATCGAGATTTTATGTATTACCTAGGATATGCCCTTTGTAAATGTGTAAACTTTGTCTTTAATTTATGACTTACCTACCCAAAAAAAAAAGAACTCCATTGAAATGAGTAATTTGACAAAAATACCCTCAATTTTTTTCCTCACCTCCTGCCCAAAAACGGCCCATCCCCAACTTGGAAAACCATAGCTTAATCCATGCCCTCACCCCTTTTCCCATCTCCTCCACCCTACCTATCATTACTGTAGGGTTGCAAACAAGTCGAGTTGATCTAAATAACTTAACCAACTTTAAAATATGTTCAAGTTTAGCTTATTTATATAACAAATCAACCTTAAACGGACTTTTAATGAGCTGAACACGAGTCGAGCTCAAATATTTTGTTTATTTATTGTGCATACATAAGAAAATGTGATCTGGTAATATTATACTTTTGACTTTTCAAGATTGACAACTCATATAAAGAGTTGGAAATTGATAAATTATACAGAGTTGGAGGCTATTGGTCTTGGTTGTAAGTTTTAAGTCACTATTTTATTAGAATGAAAAAATTGTGGAAAGTAAAAATGAAAGAAAGTGAAGTAAAAGTCATGAAATGAAAAAGAAAATATGTTTTCTTGCAAACATTTTAATAGGACGAAAATTTTGCAAGACAAATTAGGGCTCTGTTCAAGTGTCCAAGAGCTCTTGGAGCAAGCTTTTGATCTATTTTCTGTTGTGGCTTGGGCTATTTGGAGCAACAGAAGTACAACAAAATCCAACCGCCCCAACATAAAAAGGGAAAAAAGGACCAACAACAAAAAGTCATCCATATTTCGGGGAGTAAACCTCAAGAGCTTGACAATTGAGATAATAATACCGCCAACCAAGTGAATGTTACTGAAGGATATGAACATCAGCCGGGCATTTACCAACTACCAAGGAAAATTTCCACATTGATAGAACCATACATATCAAGTTTCCCAAATGGGAATCACATGTTTGCATACAAATGTAAAGAACTAGTAGTTGACAAATTAGAAACACATTCAACAGGCTAATTAGTGTAAATTAGTAAAGTTACGGAGGCAAAAATGGACAATCCAGAGTTGTTAGGAACAGTTACTAAAACAGTAGTTATATATGACAATAATAATGACAAACACAATGTTTCAGAAAAGTATTCCACAAGAACACTACATAGAGATAACATACCCAACAACACAACATTAATAGCAGAAAACTGAATGCAACCAAACCATTAAGGTCAAGACTCAAAACACTCTGATTGAAAACTCCCTATTGAAATCTGCAATTATGGTCAAGGTCTTCTGATGGAGATGACAGCTCTCTCCTTCCCTTCCTGAAAAAAATTATATTTTGCTAACACAAGTCAGTCCCTTGTATACAAGCCATTCATCAGTTGATTTTCCATCAAACACCTGTGACTCCATGATTTGCAATTATCCTAGCGACCTGAAATTAGTAATTTGATACACATTACATGTAGTCAGACAGTGTCAAGAAGGAAGCCAGCAAAAGAAACAATTAATATTACATGGAATAAAAATATAAAGAAATAGTTTGAAGCCACAGATGCACCTAGGAAAGTTACAAAAATTCAAAAGCTTGCAGCCTTCAATTTATTGAAGCCTTCTAAGGCCTCTAAAGTCCTCCCACTCTGTCAAGTTGAGATTGGGACAATTGCTGATGTCGAGATTCTCCAACTTAGCTAGGTTCTTCATGGTACTTGGCAAACATGTCAAATTGGGACACTCTGAAATCGTCACTGTTCTGAGTGCAACAAGGAGTTGCATCCCTTCAGGCAAAGATGTAAGGTTTCCACATCCTGTAATACGAAAGGATTGGAGAGAGGTCAAGTGTTGGATCTCTTTCTCTGGCAAACAACTCTGTTATGTGGTTAAGTACAAATGTCTGAGACTGATCAAGTTGCCTGTGTTTTTGGGCAGCTCTCGGATTTTAACACAATACCAAATTCGCAAAGTTTCCAAATTGTACAATTTGCAAATGGCATTAGGGAGGGTCCCAATATTTGTATTCCCACTAAGGTCTAAAAATCTCAAATGCTTCAAATTACCAATGGAATGTGGCAATACTTGAAAACATGAGTTGCTCAAATTAAGCACATGTAGATACTTGAAGTTGGAGATGCAACTGTCAACAAAGTCTTTCTTATCAGCTCCCACACCTTGAAATGGAAAGAGAATAGTCCTCATATTCTCTAATTTGAACAATGACTTTGTGACCTCTTTTTCCCCTGAACAATCAGATTCATGAAATGATACATGCTTAACCATCTTAGAAATTGGTCCAGAATGAAAATTTGTAGTATTTAAGAATTCTACTTTCGCCAAAAATACTGTAAGATCATGAATGATCTCAGGCATTCTGCATGTATTTAATATACTTCCGCGTTGTTCAATTGTTTCTAAGAAAAATGTGGAACACAATTGATTCAAATAATTGGTGCCAATATCTTCCAACTCGTGATTTAGGCCAGATGATGATAGAATGAAACCCTGCGCTATCCACAATTGGATCAATTTATCAATTTCAATTTCAAACTTTTTTGGAAAAATTGAACAATATAGGAAACAACGTTTCAAGTTAGTAGGTAGTGAGTCATAGCTCAATCTTAGCACAGGAAAAATGTCATTTCTGCTGCCTTGCTCCAATTCCCATAGTTCTTTGTCTTTCAAACGCAACCATTGGTTTTCATCGGTGTTCCTGAACATTAAGTTGCCTAAAGATTTTGATGCAAGAGGCAATCCGTGGCACTTTTTTGCAATTTCCTTTGAAATTTCAAAGAGGTTAACATGTAGTTCCCGAACTTCTTCAAGACCAGACCATTTCAAAAGCAATTCATGGCAATCCTCGTCGGAAAGACTCTTTAAATTGTACATGGCAATCGTGCCCACAGTTGAAGCGACTAGCTTGTTACGTGTAGTCACTACGATTTTACTTCCCTTGGCACCATCTGTCAAAAACGTGAAGAACTTGGCCCAATCTCGGTTATCACAATTATGTACATCATCCAAGACGAGTAAAAATCTCCTAGCATACAATTTTTCTCCGAGGATTGTCTGTAACTGATTTGAACTGAAGTGATCAAGCTGAAGGGAATAAGTAACGCAGTCAATAATTTTTTGCATCACATGTTTAACTTTAAAATCCTGTCTTACAAACACCAACTCAAAATGGCCAGTTACCATTTCATGAGTGTACAACAATCTAACAAGAGCGGTCTTACCAAGACCTCCAATACCAACAATGGTGTTGGGACTGTGAGACACCAGAAATCAATCACACATAATAATACAAGAATATTTACGTGGTTCGGCAATTGCTTACGTCCACGGAGAGCTATGCACTATAGAATTTTCCCGGAGGGAGATTTACACACTCACACCTCACTTACACACTATAGCACTCTCACTTCTCACAATCTCTCAGATTACACACACTGTAATCACTTGTATCAAACCCCTCCTCATCACCTCAATTTATACACAATTGAGGGAGGCTCTTATTGGTTACCACCAACCCCTTCCATTAGCTAATAGGGTTGGTGGAGTGGAAGAGTGGTTTCTCTATTATCTGAAAGTGGAAGTTCCATTTTGGTAATGGGCTGGACACTAACAATTCTCCTCCTCCACGCCTATATGGAGAATTGAATTCTCATTTGAAGTCCATCCCGGCAATGTCTCTGCAGATTTCGAGTTTGTTTCTCGAGACCACCTTTGTCAGTATGTCAGCTGGATTCTTATCTGTATGGATCTTGATCAGTTCCAATAACTGCTTTTCCATCACTTCGCGTATCCAATGATACCGAATATCAATGTGCTTTGTGCGAGAATGGTACATCGAATTCTTGCTCAGGTCTATGGCACTCTGGCTATCACAATGTACCGTGAACTTTTCTTG
Organism: Camellia granthamiana; assembly: GCA_036172215.1. Lineage (NCBI taxonomy): Eukaryota > Viridiplantae > Streptophyta > Magnoliopsida > Ericales > Theaceae > Camellia > Camellia granthamiana. Next base: position 9,929,042 of record CM069912.1, read on the forward strand.
CTTTAATCCCAACTCTTGGAGAAACCGCTGCAACCACAACATCTTTTTCCCAGCTTCTGCTGCGGCAATATATTCTGCCTCGGTTGTGGATAAAGCAACACACTTTTGCAATTTGAACTGCCAAGACACAGCTCCCCTTGCGAAAGTGAACAGAAATCCTGATGTAGATTTTCTACCATCAAGATCTCCTGCCATATCGGAATCCGTATAGCCTTCCAAGATTGGTTTAGCATCTCTAAAGCACAAACACATTTTTGCTGTACCCTTGATGTACCTCAGAATCCACTTGACTGCTTCCCAATGCTCTTTTCTTGGATTGGAAAGGAATTTGCTTACTACTCCAACAGCATGAGCAATATCTAGTCGGGTAGACACCATTGCATACATCAAACTCCCTACGGCAGATGAGTAGGGAATATCCTCCATCTCTTCTCTTTCTTTAGTAGAGGAGGGACAAGAACTCTTGCTCAGCTTGAAATGATTAGCCAGCGGAGTATTGACTGGCTTGGAATCTTTCATGTTGAACTTTGCAATCACCCGTTCAACGTACTTCTCCTGTAACAACCATAATTTTTTAGCTTTCCTATCACGCACAATTTGCATGCCCAACATTTGCTGTGCAGGGCCTAGGTCCTTCATGTCAAAGGATTGTGATAACTCCTTCTTCAGTGATTTGATTGTTGTGGCATCCTGTCCAACAATCAGCATGTCATCAACATAGAGCAGGAGTATGATGAAGTTTCCATCGGGAAATTTCCTGACATAGACACACTGGTCTGCAGCAGTTCTCTTGTACTCATGACCCACCATGAATGAGTCAAACTTCTCATACCACTGTCTAGGTGCTTGTTTGAGGCCATAAAGACTCTTCTTCAATCTGCAGACTAAGTTTTCTTTCCCTTTTACTTCAAAACCTTCTGGTTGCTCTATGTAAATTTCTTCCTTCAGATCACCATGGAGAAATGCCGTCTTCACATCCATCTGTTCAAGTTCCAAATTCAAACTGGCCGCTAGTCCCAAAACTACTCGAATGGATGTCATTTTCACAACTGGCGAGAATATTTCATCAAAATCAATACCTTTCTTCTGCCCGAAACCTTTGACAACCAACCGAGCCTTATACTTGACTAGCTTTCCACCGCCATCTTTCTTCAACTTGAACACCCATTTGTTTTGCAATGGTTTTCGACCTTGGGGAAGTTTTACCAAATCATAAGTTTGATTCTTCTGTAATGACTGCATCTCTTCTTGCATAGTTTGATGCCAGCTACTCTTCTCCTTATGATTCTGAGCTTCTTGAAAACTTTTTGGCTCCCCTTTATCAGTAAGCAAAATATAATCAGAAGTAGGGTATTTTGATGACGGCTTAGACTCTCTTGTTGATCTTCGCAACTGTGGATCAACAGTCTCTGGCGGAGGGGGTTGTGGCTCCCCCTACTCCACACCCTCTTCTTCTGGATCTTCTTCTTGTGGCAATCCATCCTGCAACTCTACATCATTGGCTGCATGCTGCGGTAGCTCTTCTTCATGAGTGGCATGCTGTGATGGTGTAGGATTGGGAACAATTTCTAAAACATCATTAACTTTGGGTTTGGCTGGTTGCCCAAAGTCTTCTAAGGTTTGGCCTTCTTGAAATACCATATCTCTGCTTCGAATGACCTTTTTGTTTTTTGGATCCCATAATCTGTATCCAAATTCTTCATCTCCATAGCCAATAAAGATCCATGGAGTAGCTTTATCATCCAGCTTCTGTCTGTGCTCCTTGGATACATGTGCAAATGCTTTGCACCCAAACACTCTCAAGTGAGAGTAAGATATCTCCCTTCTAGACCATACTTTCTCTGGAATTTCAAAATCCAGTGGAACTGATGGCGATCTGTTGATTAAATAGCAAGCAACACGAACAGCTTCTCCCCAAAATGATTTTGGCAGCTTTGCCATTTTGAGCATACATCTAACCTTCTCCACAATGGTCCGGTTCATTCTTTCAGCTACACCATTGTGTTGTGGGGTTCCAGGAACAGTCTTCTCATGTCGGATGCCGCAAGTAGCACAGTAGATTTCAAACTCCTTTGACGTGTACTCGCCTCCATTGTCTGTTCGGAGACACTTCAGCTTCTTTCCGGTCTCTCTTTCCACCATAGCATGAAATGTTTGAAAATGCTGGAACACCTCAGCTTTGGTTCTTAGGACATAAACCCATACCTTCCGTGATGCGTCATTAATAAATGTCAGGAAGTATTTTCTGCCACCCAAAGATTCCACTTCTATGGGACCACATACATCAGAGTATACTCTACTCAACAACTCTGATTGTCTTCTAGATGATGAATGGAAAGCGACTCTATGTTGCTTCCTAAACAAGCAGTTGTCACAAGGGTTCAATTTCACATCTTTGGCAAAAGGAATAAGTGACTTCTTTGCCAGAATTTGCAACCCTTTCTCACTCATATGACCTAGCCTTTTGTGCCACAAATTTGGTGATGCCTCATCTTCCGCTGCGTTGAGGCTATCTGAATGCACCTCCACATGAGTCTTATACAACGTGCCACTTGTCTGTCCTTTGGCTACCACCAGAGATCCCTTTTTTAACTTTCACATGCCTTTGCTGAAGTAGTTCTCATAGCCTTGTCGATCTAAGGCTATCTCTGAGATAAGATTCAGGCGTAAATCGGGAACATACCTGACATCTTTCAACACCATCGTGCACCCAACTTTGGTTTGGATGCGAACATCACCGATTCCTATAATCCTTGAAAAATTAGAGTTGCCCATCTTCACTGTACCAAAATCTCCAGCTTGGTACGTACTGAAGAACTCATTCTGGGGTGTGGCATAGTAAGAAGCTGCTGTATCTACCACCCACTCAGTGTCGTTGTCTGACATATGAAGACATTCTTCTTCTTCAACAGAGAATAATGCAATATCCTCTGAGACAGTACCTGTAGTGTTCCCATCTTCAGTCTTTGGCTGTCTATTGCTTTGTTTTTGTTCTCCCTTCAAGGCATAGCAATATTTCTTTATGTGACCCTCTTGGCCACAATGGAGAGTTACTGAGAGAAACCACCAATGTCTCCCAGCTATTCGGTAAAGAACTGAGCAGTAGGACGACTTGCATTTCATCGTTTAAGTGCATCTTGACGGTTGCAAGCTGATTCACCAAAATTTTGAATTCACTGGTGTGCTCGGCGACAGACACACCATTCTTCAATTTCAAATTAACAAGCCTTCTCATCACCAAGGATTTGTTCCGAGCGGTCTTTGACCGGTACATGTCGTCTAATATTGTCCATAGAGCATAGGCATCTGTCTCCTCGGCGACATGATGGTACACACCATGGTCTATCCATTGTCTGATACAACCGATAGTCTTGTGATTTATTTTTATCCAGCCATCATCCTTCACTGCTTCTGGTTTAATCCCTTTTATAAAATAGGGTCAAATAGGTCTTTATAGTACAGGGTGTCCTCCATCCGTGACTTTCAAATTGCATAATTAGAAGGAGTCAACTTGAACATAGATCCCGAATTCGATGTTGATTCCTCCATCAACACTTGTCTATACAAAAAATGATCTCTGTCTGAAAAACAGGCTTCACTGTTGAGTCCGGACTAGTCAAATTAGCTGGAAAAGCACTTTAGATTGTCCAAATAAAAGTTACAATTTTTTGAAATCTGATTTGCAAAATCTGACCGTACAGATGTATCCGGAATATTCCAAATAGTTGGAAAGCATTATTGGATCATCAGAAACGGACTCAGAATGACTTAGATCGAGCCAAAACAGTTTGGACAGTTCTGATCTACAAGTGTACCTCAGCCGAGAATCACTAGATCACTCCTCCGGAAGGTTGACTGGTCAACTGAAAGCTGACGTGGCTGACACGCATCTAACAATCTGACATGTGGCACCAACGTGGCAACTGACGTGTCGCTGACTGGGTCGTCTTCCTTCTTCAGACGCGCGTGAAACGCGTGTGTGCGCGTGGTCTGACGCGCCGACAGAGTTAACGGCGCATGGAGGCGTGTGGTGAGGGTGGTCTTCACGCGCTTCCTTTGGGCGGCGCGTGTTGGTGCGTGGCACGTATTCTGGAGCTCTGCTTTGCAGTTTTGTACTCCTCTTGACAAGACCTTGCTCCTGGTATACTCAAAACCTGATTTTGAGCAACTTGATTTCTGACAGTTTCGAAAAAACACACTCTGTTTTTTCAAAACGTAACCGATTTGGCTCTGATACCACTTGTTGGGACTATGAGACACCAGAAATCAATCACACACAATAACACAAGAATATTTACGTGGTTTGGCAATTGCCTACGTCCACGGAGAGCTATCCAGTATGGAATTTTTTTGGAGGGAGATTTACACACTCACACCTCACTTACACACTATAACACTCTCACTTTTCACAATCTCTCAGATTACACACACTGTAATCACTTGTATCAAACCCCTCCTCCTCACCTTAATTTATACACAATTGAGAGAGGCTCTTATTGGTTGCCACCAACCCCTTCCATTAGCTAATGGGGTTGGTGGAGTGGAAAAGTGGTTTCTCCATTATCTGAAAGTGGGAGTTCCATTTTGGTAATGGGCTGGACACTAACAAATGGGAATAACAGATATGTTGTTATCATCATCAACACTCGGGGACATTATTAAAAGTTGTAACACCATTTCTCTATCATTGTCCCTTCCAATAAGTTTTGTCTCATTAGTGACGCTTGAACTCCATGATCTGTTAGAATGGGATGAAATTTAATCCTATCATCCGCGATCATGTCTAATCTCTTTCTAATCTTTTCGATTTTACGACCCATTTTAAATTTAAATCGGAAAGCAAGTGTGTGTGAGCATGAAAAGAATATGCGTACCAGCTTCTGCATTCCAATGCTTCTATGATTATGCATCCTCAACAAGACTTGACGTCGCAAATCTTTGTGCTGGAATTCATCGACCACATTATCTACTTCATAGAAAGCATCTTGGAGCCTCTCATGCCATCCAGTTATCCCAATCGAGTAATAATACCTTTCAACGGTGCATTTTCTCTCAACATCTACGAGCGCCGCCTTGATTGTCAACAAGGTGCCCTCAAGTTTTTTCAGCTTGTCCTCAAGATCCCATCCCAAGCCAACTTCCTGGAAAGCAAGGAAGCCTAAATTCAGCAGAGCTTTGCTTGCTAAGTGTAATAACCCCGACCCCTAATTAACGTTAAGTCATGACTAAGTATGCCTAACAGTGTTTTAGAAGAAATTCGGGATTTAAATTGCATATGTATTGCATTATTTATGTGTTTCTATCTGTTTAGTGTAGAAGTATCTGTTCATGTTATGGCTTAGGATTGCGAATTGGAAGCCTTGTCGGCGCCCGATTCCGAAATTAATTAGTGTTTTGGACTAGTTAGATCTTATGTGATTTTATAGTAGGTTCAATTAAAATTCGATTTGGTACGATTAAATTAGATTAAATAACATTAAGTTATGAGTTCAATTATTTACAAAAATTGCCATTGAAGCCCACTACCTAAGGCAACCTTGAAACTTAGTCTTAAAACATTTGTTTTCATCATCTTGTGAGACCAAAACGTGGGAGAGAATTAGGGAGAGGAGAAAACTTGATTTCAACAAGGTTTAGCTTGGAATTTGGGGGAATTGTAGGCAACTTGGAAGAATTAAGCCCCTAGGCTTGGAATTGAAGGCTTAAGGTAGTAAATTCATCTTCCCATTCGTGCTATTAAACAATTCTTGTAAGGTTCATAATTAATTTAGTGTTCAAGGTTGGAAATTGGGTTAAGATGTTGATTTGGGTAGAGATGCATGCATGCATGTTCATAACATAGCATTTGGAAGTGTTTTCATGAGAATTCTTTGCATCCAAGGCCATATTCAAGATATAGTCCATGAGTTCATCATGAATTGGAGTTAATCTTGCATTTAAACATGTTTTAGAGCATTAGATTTCAAATAAACACTTGCATGTCTCATACATAGCATGTTCTTTAAAGTATTGTTGAAATTGTATTTAATTGACTCACTCTTGGCCCTTGATTTTACAAATTGAGCTTTGCAACTTGATATACTATGAGTTTTAAGTGTTTTCCCAGAAATTGGGCTCAAGAGGTTGAGTTTTGGGGCATTGGATGCTTGGTTTGAACTTGGAAGGCAAATCTGGAAATTCCAGAATTTGGCTTTCTCGCTCGAGCGAAGGATTCCTCGCTCGAGTGACCATTGTTTGTTCAGAGCTCCGCTCGAGTGAATAAATGGTGGCTCGAGCGTAAATTTCAAGCTCTCAGGTTTTCGGTGCACGCAGACGCACGCTCGAGCGAAGAGACCTACGCTCGAGCGAGGGGCTGTGTCTCACGCTCGAGCGAGCATCGAGCGAGCATCAAGCTTAAAAAATCAACAACCAGTACTTTTGCATTTTTACAGACCGCTCGAGCGAAGGAGTCCTCGCTTGAGCAAACCCTTTGTTTTGGCAATCTCGCTCGAACGAAGGAAGTCTCGCTCGAGCGAGACCCCTGTTTGCAGCAAGTTTTGCAAAATATTTTCTAAGGCATATTTGCATCCTCATTCCATCCTAGGCATTCCTAGGCCATGTTTAAGACTCGATAGTGAGGGCTAAAGGGGTAGAAACACACTAAGAACCAACGACGTAAGTTTTGTACAATTACAACGTGTGTTTCAAGTGTGTGCCTGTATATGTTATGTAGGTCAAGTATCGCATTCTGTTTGACCCTTTGGCTCCGTCTGTCTGTATCAAGGCCCACGGTGAGTAATAACCCTGTAAAGTTATGTTAAACTTTACGTATTTTCTGACTGATATGATATGATCTGTTTTCTGAAATGCTACCTTATGAATTATGAATGAATGTCCAATTTTCTGAAAAGTATTGTGGCACCCTTAGTTCACGTGGCCCTTGCCCGGGGGTAATAATACCGCGGCCAATTTGCACGTGGCCCTCGCCCGGGGGTAACAATACCGTGGCCTATCTGTATTTGGCCCTTGCCTGGGGGTAATAATACCATGGCTACTTGCGCGCAAGATATGGACCTTCATAGTCGTTGGTACCAACTCTGTCTATGGTCTCTAGACCAATCTGATCTGATAGCTAATGGGTGTACCACGTATGATCTTATGCAAAATCTGAATATGAATATGAGAATATATCTGAACCTATTTTTGACTTGAAATCTGGAAATGCATAAGACTTGATTTCTGGTAAAATTATGTTTCTATTATATAAATTCTGATTTCTAATTCAGTGCTGGACATTATTCATATAACCCCTTTACTCTGTTATTATTCACTGGGTTTTCGCTCACAGTTTATATTATATATGTAGGTGAGCCGGCACTTGACCCAGGCCAGAGTTGACGGCCTTCTGTTCTGTTTTGGTCAACCATTTGTTGCGCCTCCCGAGGAGGTTCCGCTTGAAGCCTAATGCTATGGCTGTTTTTGTAATTCATGCTAGTCTTTTGTACCTGTTCTGTAAAGTTAGATCTTGGGATGCACTTTCTGTAAATACCTTGTAAAAAGTGGTGTATCTGGACTGGCATGTTTGTGTATATAAATAAGTTTTAAAATCTTCCGTCCCATGTACGTCGTCACAGCTCATTGGACCTTATCTATTTTGTACTATTGCTTCCGCAGCCCCTTATTAATTGCTAATTTGTACAGAGGCCTTTGGTAATCCACGGGTTACTGGCCGGTTACAGTGCTAAACCTAGAGGGGCGAGTTTGGGTCGTGACACTAAGCTTAAAAGAATTGTTTTTACCATCTTCTAATTTCTTGATGATCAACAACAGGTTGAAGAAGAAGAAAAAGAAGAAGAAGGAAGATAAGGCAATAGTTAGTTGTGGAAGCAAGGTAGGTGTAGCTGAGAAATAACTCGGAGTCAACGGTAAAAATGGACACAGGATCTGAATCCAAATTCTACCAGTAATGTTTGTCAGATATGAATATTAATAGTAATGTTTGACATATATGAATATTTGTTTTAGGGTAAATTAGACTCGCCAACCCTGAGATTTTTAGTCAATAGAAAAAATGGACACACGATCTAAATCCAAATTCAACTAGTAATGTTTGTCAGATATGAATTAGGGTAAATCACACTTGCCAACCCTGAGATTTTTAATAATTACATGAACATTTTTGTAATTTTAATAATTATACTAACCTCCATTATTTTTGAAACTATTATCAAGATTCCCTCACTGTTGCCCTCTGTTAGGTTATTTAACAGAATTTGCGTATGTCATACTCAATAATGATGAAATTACCCTTTAGATTCTTAATTTATTCAAATGAGTAATTTCACTTTTCTCTCTTGAGGTTTACATATATATTATTAAAGACCCATATCTTAAAATTCATGCAATATTAAATAAAATTCTTAAATTGTTAAAATATTATTAAATCATTTAATGGAAAAAAAAACTTAATTTTTATTGATAAAATACTTAAAAATAAATAATATCTCTAAAATTAATATTCGATGACATCCTAATAATTTAATATAAGACTCATTCCATACTACATAAACAACTTAAAATTTATCATTTTGAGTAATGCATTTATTATTTGTTTTTTTTTTTTTAGAAGTTGAAATAAATGGATTTATTTTTTTTGGGACAATTAACGTTATTTATTTATATGTACGAGTATCATTATTTTATTTTTTCTCAATCATATATTATTCGCATATTTTAATTTTAATTTTTGGGTCATTAAACTTCTAACCAAACCAAACCAAACCAAGCCTTGAGTCTCATCAAATGGGGTCGATTACATGAATCCTTCTTCTTCACGCGGCCCTATCAAAGGTCATTTCGTTAGTCAAATTAAGTAGATCCATATATCTATTTACAACGTTAGCCATTTCATTAAATTTCTAGCTGATGCATATTTAAAAAAACGTAAGTTAATATTTTTACATTATTAAAAAAATTAAAAAATAAATATAGAAGTGAAAAAAATACAATCCCCTCACAATAAATTCAAATTAGTTGATAAGGAATGAAGGATCATGAAATTTTAGAATTAGTTTCTCACCTTCATTAATGGTTAAATTTTATTTTATTATTTCTATAAAAATTCAAAACTTGTGGAAAAAAATAGAGTCAAGAAATTACATTTATATTTTGAAAAAATTATGAAAAATAAATAATAATTTCATATATTTAACAGGGTAAATTAAATTTTGTGTATTTAAGGTTAAGATTAATGTTGATAACCTTAGAGGGGGTAAGAATTTTTTTTTTTACTTTTATATTTATTTTTAAATATTTTTTTTAATCATGTAAAAAATATTAACTTACGTTTTTTGAAATATGCATCAATTAGAAGTTTAATGAGGCAAATATAAAAATTAAAATTTGAGAATAATATTGAGAAAAATAAATGCATTTATTTCAACTTAAAAAAAATTAAATAATAAATGCATTTCTTAAAACAATAAATTTACGTTATTGTTGTAGTTTGGAATAAGTCATTCATACATTAATTTTAGAGAGATGCCTTATTTTTAATTATTTTATCAGTGAAAATTAAGTTTTTTTATTAAATGTTTTAAAATTGTCTTAACAATTTAGAGATAAATAATTTTTTTTGCATATGAATAAATAAGTAGGACAAATTGATCAGAAAAAAATTAATCCATTTGTTTCAACTTAAAAAAAGAAAAGAAAAAAGAAATTTAAATAATAAATGTATTAATTAAAATTGATAAATTTTTTGTTGTTTATAAAGTATGAAATAAGTCTTATATGTATTATATTATTAGGATCTTATATTAAATTATTAGGGTATTATGTTAAAATGTGCATGGCTCTTTAATAATAGGTATGCAAAATTTTAGGAGAGGTGAATGAAAAATTTCATCTAAATAGCTTAATGGATTGATTTGATTGTTTTCATCTTCTCGCTCAATTCAAACGGGTAATATGGTCATTTTGAATAGTTAATTAACGGAGTGAGGGAATTGATGTTATTAGTAAAAATAGAAGAGGTTTATGTAATTATTAAAATTACAGAAAAAATTTATGTATTTGTGAGAAATCTCAGAGAAGGTAAGTATAATTTATCATTTGGTTTATGTTAGTAATAGTAAGTGAAATCTCCTCCACCCTACCCATCATTGCTATAGGGCTGCAAACAAGTTAAGTTGATTTAAATAACTTAATCAGCTTAAAATATGTTTAAGTTTAATTTATTTACATAATAAATCAACCTCAAATGAACCGTTAATGAGCCGAACATGAATCGAGCTCAAATATCTTGTTTCATTATAGTGCATACAGATGAAAATGTGATCCGGTAATATTATACTTTTGACCTTTCAAGATTGACAACTCATATAAAGAGTTGGAAATTGACAAATTATACAAAGAGTTGGAGGCTATTGGCCTTGGTTGTGACTTTTACGTCTCTATTTTATTAGAATGAAAAAATTGTGAAAAGTAAAAATGAAAGAAAGTGAAGTAAAAGTAATGAAATGAAAAACAAAATATGTTTTCTTGCAAACATTTTAATAGGATGAAAATTTTGCGAGACAAATTAGGAACAGTTACTAAAATAGCAGTTACATATGACAAACAGAGTGTTTTAGAAAAGTGTTCCACAAGAACACTACATAGAGATAACATACCCAACAACACAACATTAATAGCAGAAAACTGAATGCAACCAAACCATTGAAGGTCAAGACTCAAAACAATCTAATTGAAAACTCCCTATTGAAATCTGCAAATATGGTCAAGGTCTTCTAATGGAGATGACAGCTCCCTCCTTCCCTTAACTGAAAAAATTTATATGTTGCTAACACAAGTCGGTCTCTTGTATACAAGCCATTCATCAGTTGATTTTCCATCGAACACCCGTGACTCCATGCTTTGCGATTATCCTAGTGACCTGAAATTAGAAATTTGATACACATTACATGTACTCAGACAGTGTGAAGAAGGAAGCAAGCAAAAGAAACAACTAATATTACACAGAACAAAAATATAAAGAAATAGTTTGAAGCCACAGACGCACCTGGGAAAGTTACAAAACTTAAAAAACTGGTAGCCTTCAATTTATTGAAGCCTCCTCAGGCCTCTAAAGTCCTCCCACTCTGTCAAGTTAAGATTCGGACAATTGCTGATCGCGAGATTCTCCAACTTAGCTAGGTTCTTCATGGTACTTGGCAAACATGTCAAATTGGGACACGCTGAAATCATCACTGTTCTGAGTACAACAAGGAGTTGCATCCCTTCAGGCAAAGATGTAAGGTTTCCACATCCCGTAATACAAAAGGATTGGAGAGAGGTTAAGTGTTGGATCTCTTTCTCTGGCAAACAACTCTGTTGTGTGGTTAAGTACAAATGTCTGAGACTGATCAAGTTGCCTATGTTTTTGGGCAACTCTCGGATTTTAATACAATACCAAATTCGCAAAGTTTCCAAATGGTACAGTTTGCAAATGGCATTAGGGAGTGTATCAATATTTGCATTCCCACTAAGGTCTAAAAATCTCAAATGCTTCAAATTACCAATGGAATGTGGCAATACTTGAAAACATGAGTTGCTCAAATCAAGCACATGTAGATACTTGAAGTTTGAGATGCACCTGTCAACAAAACCTGTGTCATTGGCTCCCACTCCTTGAAATGACAAAAAAATAGTTCGTAGATTCACTAGTTCGAACAATGACTTTGTGACCTCTTCTTCCCTTGAACAATTAGAATCACGAAATGGTACATGCTTGACCTTCTCAGAAATCGATCCAGAACCATAATTTGCAGTACTTGAACATTCTTCATTCGCCATCAATACTGCAAGATCATGAACAATCTCTGGCATTCTGCACGTATTTAATAAATTGCCATGTTGTTCAATCTTTTCTAAGAAAAATATGGAACACAATTGATTCAAATATTCATCACCAACATCTTCCAACTCATGATTTAGGCCAGACGATTGAATGAACCCCTGCGCCATCCACAACTGTTTCAACTTATCAATTTCGATTTCATGGTTTTTCGGAAAAACTGAACAATATATGAAACAACGTTTCAAGTTAGCAGGTAGTGGGTTGTAGCTCAATCTTAACACAGCCAAAATGTCGTGTGTCTTTTGCACCAATTCCCATAGTTGTTTTTCTTTGACATGCAACCAATCACTTTCATCAGTCTTCATAAATAGATAGTTGCCTAAAGTCTTTGCTGCAAGAGGATGACCGTGGCACTTTTTCACAATTTCCTTTGCAATTTCTGAGAGATTTACATGTTGTTTCCCAACTTTTTCGTGACCTGCCCATTTCAAAAGCAATTCATGGCAATCTTCATCGGAAAAACTCTGTAAATTGTACGTAGGAATGGTGCCCATAGTTGAAGCGACTGACTTGTTACGTGTAGTCACTACAATCTTACTTCCACTGCCACCGCCTCTCAAGAACTTGAAGAACTTAACCCAATCTCGGTTATCACAACTGCATACATCATCCAAGACGAGCAAAAATCTCTTACCATGCAATTTTTCTTGAAGGAGCTTCTTTAAGTCAGCACAAGGAGAATCAGTTATGCTTTGAACAATTTTCTTCATCACACGTGCAAAGTTAAAATCTTGTGATACCCTCACCCACATCTTCAACTGAAAATGGCTGACTACATTTTTATTATGAAACGCCATTTTAGCGAGAGTTGTCTTACCCAGACCTCCAATGCCAACAATGCAGATGACAGAGATTTTGTCATGATTATTACCACTTGGGGCCATTAAAAGTTGTAAAATCATTTGTCTATCCTTGTCCCTTCCAACGCAGTCCGAATCAGTTAAAAGGGAGGAGGCCGTCGTGCTGGCCGTGTCATGATTTTGAATATACTCCGTTGTGAAGGGATGAAATTTAGTTCTATCATCAGCGATCGTGTCTAATTTCTTTCTGATATTTTTTATTTTACTACGCATTTTAAACTGTAAAACAAATGGGTTTGAGTAACATGAAAAGAATTTGTGTACCTTTAATCCAATGCTCGTATCATCATTCCTCAACACTTGGCGAAACAAAATTTCATAGTGGAATTCATCGAGCACGTTGTCTGCTTCATAGAAAGCAGCTTGGAGTCTTTCCAACCATAAGCTCATGACAAGGTTGTTCCCTTGTGTCTTCTGCCCAGCATCTATGAGCACCGCATTGATGGTAGACAAGGTTCCTTCAAGTGTTTTCAACTCATCCTCAAGGCCCCATGCCAAGCCAACTTCCTTTAGAGCAAGAAAGCCTACCTTCTCCACAACTTTACTTGCTAAGTGGAAAAGAATTGCTTCTGCCATGAAGGTTCTTGATGATCAAGCAGATCAAATATAAGATTATATAGTTATTCTTATAGCAGAGAACTCACTCACTCCGCCTGCAAGACTCTTTTCACTCAGAAAACAATGGGTCTACAAACCCATAAAATATAATCAAAAAATCACCCTAAATTTTTATTGAAGCCTACGATTTATTCATACTATGGGCTCACAATAACTTCTATAAATACACCATTGATTTAATATTCTGAACAGCTTCTGATTTTGTTTTTATGATAAAAAAATAAAATATAAAATTCATTCAGAACTTTCATACAAAATACTCAATGTGATATGAACTTTTTATTTTAAAACAAATATTTTTGTTTATAGAAGGTGACATTGAATGGGAGGTGAGAAACAAGAAAGATCCAATTACAAGAAAGCTCCAATTACTAGGGTATTTCCAGACCTAGAAATATTCAAGGTCAACCATATATTCTTCATTTTTAGTGCATTGTCAGGATCCCATATGCCAAGCAATTGCGGACTATCTTAAAAAAAAAACAGAAGCAATTGCGGCTTCGCCTAGGCGCCGGCCCAAGGGGGTCCTATTTAGTCGGAGGAGTCGTCTTGTCGTGTTGATCGTGTTTATCTGTTGTGTCAAAATTATCTCAATTCTAATTTAATTTGTTTACATTTTCATGTTATTATATCGTCATTTTCAATTGGTGTCCAGTTCGACTTAATGTTTTCTATTAAAAAAATTTACTCTTAGTTAGAAATATTTGTTAGTATCGAAATCAAAATTTTTCCAATGCAAGTTAAATTTCATGAAACTATGTTGACATTATTGATAAAAATATCTAATTTCAACACATTTCTATTTTTTCAAATAAAAAAAAGGCTAAAGTACCTGTCACGCCCCAAGATCCGTGACAACGCCGCACACTCACATAGGTGAACGTGCAAGGCTAAGAATCTAATCACATAACCCATAATGTAAAATACTCAAAATAAATCCTTAAATTGTCATAATGCTAAAATCCACAAAAATTGATTATTCTTATCGTATGAAATTATCCACCAAGTCCACTAACAAAATCTATTAACAAAATAATAATCTAAGTACTTAATCCATAGCCCTACTCTCGGCACTCCCATATGTAAAAATCTCGCGCAGCTCTACTCTTCAGAATCTGAAAAAAAAAATAAGGGTAAGCTAGAGAGCCCAGTAAATAACCAACTATCACTGCCAGCTGGATCAAGTATACAAAAATAAATAAATAAATAAATAAATAAATCGATAACCAGTAAATATAAATTTTTCTACAGTTCAATAAATGAACAATTATTTGTAAGATAGTTTCATAGCTAAAAATAAACAATGTACAATACATTTTAAATGAAAAGCCAACAAGATAATTCAAAGTAATTCGTTGTTCAAATCGATGGTTCGATATTCAGATGGTTCAATGATTCGATTCACAAAACCCAAGTCTTAATGACTACGGTCACTTAGCCCGTGACAAGGCCCAGAACCACACATAGGCCGGTGGTAAAGCCCCAAAAGAAACTAATTTCTGTGCCAATAAATAAACCCCATTGGCTAGGGTCCAAATCATAGTCAGACTAGAGTGATGTTCAAAATTCAAACAATACACAACTTTTAAATAAAACATTCGATATTTTCAGAATAAATATTTAGTACAATTTTCAGAATAGTTTCACCAAATATTCAAATAATTTTCATAATAATATTCGATGTTATTTTATACTTGACCCATATTTTATTTTAAGAGAACAGGAAAGCTATGAATAAATATTTATGATTTTAAACGGTTCGATAGGAATAAAAATAAACCAACAGTGATAGAGGGTTACTTACCTCAAACAGCTAAAATAATAATTCCCAAGCTAATCTCAAATTACCAAGATCCACCTCAATCTCACAAACCTAATAAAATATTACACCGCATAAACAATTATTATGTGCACCCATCTATCTCTTCTTGTAACAACAATAAAATAAATTAACCTAATTGCCTATTAAGAACTCCCACAATTTAGCATCAAAACAAAGCCATCATGGTTCTGGAAATTCTTAACCCATATTATTCTATTGTTGTTTATATACACGTAAAAATTTGTAATTGCTTGTAATCAATCTTGTATCTCACAAACACACCACCATTAAACCTAACCTATCACATATTAATCTCAAAATATGAATCACCCAAACGGAATACAAAAATACACTCTAAAATTAAGCAAAATCGAGAACCCCAACATAGACTACATCAATATAATTATTTAATCATATAAGCCTATAAAATCATCTATTGATATATTAACACTAAAATCATAGATAAGAATACAACAAAATAAATCTTACCTAAGTGATGAAATAAAGAAAATCACCACTCCATGAATTCCCTTTCTTCACTTTGCTTTTGTTTTCTTTTATTAAATTTTTTTTTTCTTCTACTATTCAACCCTTGAGCAGCCTCCTTCAACCTGCCGCAGCACCCGCAATGCTCTGTTTTCTTTCCCAAGACAAAGCCATGGCATGATGGCAATTTAACCTAATGTTCTTTTTTTTTTTTTTCCCAAAATTACAAAATTACCCACCTATGTTTTGAAATAATAAAGCCATCTCATAATTAAATCCTTGAATTACAAAGTGACCCATATAAATTAATGAAACTACCAATCTATCCAAAAATAATAATATTCAAAACTTGGGTTTTACAGTACCAATAAATCCTAAGATTTTGTGAACTGTTTAATCTTTCCTTTTTTCTTATGAACCTAATGGTTCCATTAAAGTAAAAATTATATAAAAGGATAATTACTTACATGTTTTGGTTTAATTTTTCAGGAATAAAAATGAATTTCTCCAAATATAAAATTACACATTTAGGCAATCTACATTATAGAAGTTTTGAATTTTTCCCATTCTCGAACAAATCCCACATTACGAATAAAAACGTAACACTCTAATGTAACACTCAAGTAACATAACACTCCAATAATGTAACATTCTAATATAACACTCAAATGTAATACACTAAAAAACTCATTGGTGTACCTTTTCTAAACGTAAGAACATAACACTTAAAAAAATTTCTTAGTATATTTTTTTTCCAAATGTAACAACGTAACACTCAAAAAAAAGTAATAACACTTAAAATTCTATTATATATATGTACAAGTACGAAATAATTTTATCGTATAATCCTGTTGATCAAGTTTGCGCTCCTCCAAACGTCGTCGCTTTGCTTCCTGAAAACACAAACTTGAGTTAGCCGGCAGGTGTGTGCCGGATACCTCTCTGATGCCTAAGTTAGCCAATAGACAATAGACAAAAAACTTTGTGTTTTAGAGAGTAAAGATTGTGAAACCTCTACATATGTCCTGCTATGAGCTTTTTAGATGTTTGCCTGGCACAATCCTAGTAGGATTCCAACTCTCCTCATCAGAATCCTCTTAAGAATCACACTCCCTATTCACTACCAACCAAGTGAGATGGTTTACACACTCCTAGTAGGACTCTATTCTTCTCAGCAGAGTCCTCCTAAGAGTTAGAAAGATAATGCTTATCTTTCCACCCCCTCCTTACTGCTTAACCCAGTGGGATAGGTTTACCACGGTAGAGTAACTGGACAACTGAGTTATCTCTAACCTTCTAACACACTTAGCTCGGCGTTTTCACAGGCGATGCTTAGCTCGGTCACCCTTCACCTATACCTCTGTTCAAAATACCTAGACCGAGCTAAATATAGTCATTTCTGACCGAGCTAACAGGGCCCAAACGCGAAGTCCATTCACCTCGCCCCACAGCTTGGCCCACTTTCTACAGATCTTAACTCGGCCAAAGTTTTACACAAATTACCTTCTCAATTGCCCCTTAATTCCATCCGCAGCGCATGATTTGGGATTATTCTTCTCCAGCTGAGCTAAAACGTCGAAGCCGACCGAACTAAAGCAAGTAACATAAGCGAGCTCATTCTCTACCGGGCTATCGATTTGCCCGGTTTAGAAACGTCTTGTCAATTAATCTACACATCGTTCTGTCTCTTAAGTACATCTGAATCGTTATCTATTCCGTTGGACATGTGGCTTGCCCCCATTGGACAAATACAACTGTCACAGCCGTCTTCGTACTTTGAAAATTTTTAACAGTCCCACCTAATTTTTGTGCTTTATACAAAAACCCTACTTTTTGAACCAATATTTCACTATTCATCATCACTCACTCTTCGTGCTTTTGAGTTCTGCCCTTGCTTCTGTATCCTTCTATGCTCCAGCTCTTTATCGCAACATTTGCTCCATTACTAAAGTTTTGCATACGCTCAGACTGGTAAGTTCATTCAACACCACCTTCTAATGTTTCCTTTTCATTTATTTCTGTACTCTCAATCTTTAAACTTTATTGTACGTGTGTTTTCATACACTAAAGCGTTGAATAAATACCATAAACCCAAAACTTCATGCTCAAGCTCAGAAGCACACCAACTGTTTTCGTTTTTCTTTCTTCAAAAACATAACGTTTAATCCAAAATCGCGTTGTAACCGAACTAGATATTTGTTTAGGTGACTTTTAGGTTTGAACACGACCGAACTAGGAAATCGGCTAGAACCTTGCCCACAAACCTTCAACTGAGCTAGAGGTCTTGAGTTGGCCTTTCTTTTCAACCAAATTGAGAGCTACCTGTCACCCAAATGTAGCCGAGCCAGGCTTTTACTATTCTGTAAATTGACTATTTACTTAGCCCGGTTCAGTAAATTGACTATTCTGTAAAAAAACAAAAAATTATCTAAAATTTTGAATTATAAGTTCTTAAAATCTCTCTCCTAATATTTCTATCTTTTCTAAATCACATCTCATAACAAAGTAATTATACATTAAAAAACATTATACATTAAAAAAAAAAAACACAAATCGCATTTCATAACACAGTAATTATATATTTAAAAAACTGTTATAGATTAAAAAGAATGTAAAACCACAATTGCTAATTTTTGTAATTTTAAAAATATTTAAAAATAGTATTATTGGCTAACTTTCTTGATTTTCTTAATAGAACTTCAATATCTCATACTAACTTTCTTAATTTTAAACAATTAAGAAATCTTCATTGGTTAGCTTCCATTTAATCATATAAAAATAAAATTCTAATTAGTCTATGATTTATTTGAAGGTTAGTGAGGAGCTTTGTGAAAGTTTCAATATCTCATACTAATTTTCTTGTTTTTCTTAATTTTAAATAATTAAGAAAATTTCCATTGGTTAGATTCTAGTTAACCATGCAAAAATAAAATTCTAATTAGTCTATGATTTTATTTGATAATCCCACATCGGAAGAAGGAAAAAAGTGAGTTGTTTTACTCATATAAAGTGAATTTTATACTCCCATCTTATTTAATATTGTAGTATTGTGCTTGTTCCAATTCAATATAGTTTAAATTTTAAAAGTTTTAATTAATTAATTTTTGAATAACTTGGTTGGTCTTTTGACCTAACTGATTAGGCTAAATCATTTTTGATTTGATTGATTCGTTGGCTTAACTATGATTTTAGCTGTTTTATCAAAATATATTGATTAGATTTTGTTTGATTCGAAATAAACTAAAAATTGATCTAATTAAAGATTGAATGACTGAGATTGCTTGATTAGAAATAAAATTTTCGTCCAAATAATTGTTAACTTTTATTTTATAATTTCACATCTAAAAAAGAAGAAAAAAGTGAGTTGTTTCACTTATATAAAGTGAACCTTAATATTGTAGTGTTATGTATATTTCAATTCAAGATAGTTTAAATTTTAAAATAAAAATAATATTTAAAAGTTTTAATTAATTAATTTTTGTATAAGTTGGTTGGTCATTTGACCTAACCGATTAGGTTGAACTGTTTTGGGTTTGACCGATTTGCCAGTTTAATCGCGATTTCTCATACTGATTTTATTAATTTTATACAATTAAAAAAAATTTCAATTGACGAACTTCCATTTAACTATATAAAAATAAAACTCCAATTAGTTTAAAATTTATTTTATAATACCACATGGGAGAAGAAGGAAAAAGTAAAGTTTGTTTCACTTATATAAAATAAATCTTATACTCTCCTTTAATATTGTAGTGTTGTGCATAGTTCAGTTTAAGATAGTTTAAATTTTAAAATAAAAACTTTAATCAGTTTATGATATAATTTATTTTATAATCTCACATTGGGAGAAGAAGGAAAAAATGAGTTGTTTCACTTATATAAAGTAAATCTTATACTACCATTTAATATTGTGGTGTTATGCATATTTCAGTTCAAAACAGTTTAAATTTTAAAATAAAATTTAAAAGTTTTAATTAATTAATTTTTATGTAAGTTGATTGATCTTTTGACCTAGTCAATTTGACTGAATCATTTTTTGTTTGACTGATTCACTAGTTTAACAGTGATTTTAGCGGTTTTATCAAAATATATTCGTTGGATTTGTTTGATTAGAAATAAACTAAAGATTGACCTAATTAAAGATTCAATGACTGATTGCTTGATTAGAAATAAACTTTCCGCCTAAACAATTATTAATTTTTATTTTATAATCTCACATCGAGAAAATAAGAAAAAAAGGGAGTTATTTCACTTATATAAAATAAACCTTATACTCATATTTAATATTATAGTGTTATGTATGTTTCAGTTCAAGACAATTTAAATTTTAAAATTAAAATAACATTTAAAAATTTTAATTAATTAATTTTTATATAAGTTGGGTGGTCTTTTGACCTAATTAATACCGTTTTTGGTTTAACTGATTCGTTGGTTTAACCGCGATCTTAGCGGTTTTATCAAAATATATTGATTAGATTTGTTTGATTTAAAATAAACTAAAAATTGATATAATTAAAGATTAAATGAATGATATTGTTTGATTCGAAATAAACTTCTCGCCCAAACAATTGTTAATTTTTATTTTACACAATCTCGTATCAGGAAAAGAAGAAACAAGTGAGTTGTTTTAGTTATATAAAGTAAACATATGTTTTCATTTAATATTGTAATGTTGTGCATGTTTTAGTTGAAAATAGTTTAAATTTTAAAATAAAATAAAATTTAAAAATTTTAATTAATTAATTTTTGTATAAGTTGATTAGTCTTTTGACTGATTTAAACGATTTTATCAATATATATTGTTCTATTTTTAAAAAGTATGTTTAAGTTTTATGACAAATTTTAACATAGAATAAACTAAAACTAAAACTAAAAATTTATAAAATGAAATTTATTTTTATTTTATCATAAATATATATATATTTTAATTTATTCAATTTTTTTTATCATTACCAATTAAATTATGACAACTGCAATATTTATTCTAATAAAATAATTAAAATTTAATGCATTCTAAATTATTTTTCTATACTTTTTAAATAAATTTTATGTTATTATTTAATTTTAAAATTATCTTTAATTATTTATTTAACCCGTGCATCGCACGAGTTCATCTGCTAGTATATTATATACGAAAAAGGGAGTTTCTAGTAAGAAGACTTGTGAGAGTTTCAAAGTATCATTCCACAATTGCTAATTTTTGTGATTTTAAAAATATTTAAAAATAATTCTATTGGCTAACAAACTAATTATAGATTAAAGAAAAGAAAAACAAAAAAATCACCTAAAATTTTGAATTACAAGTTTCTAAAATCTCTCTCCTAATATTTTTCTCTTTCCTAAGTCTCATCTCATAACAAAGTAATTATACATTAAAAAAAAAAAAAAAAAAATCTTATCTCATAACAAAGTAATTATATATTTAAAAAAGGTTATAAATTAAAAAGAACGTAAAACCATAATTGTTAATTTTTGTAATTTTAAAAATATTTAAAAATAGTGCTATATGCTAACAAAGCAACTATAGATTATAAATAAATAAAAAAAACATAACAACCTAAAATTGCTTGTAATTTTAAAAATAGTTAAAAATAATATTATTAGCTAACAAAGTAACTATAAAATTTTTTAAAAAAAATTGAATAATAATGTCCAAAAATCTCTCCCCTAATATTTATCTCTTTCTTAAATCTCATAATCTATCTATCTATACTATGGGGGTGTTTGGGAAGGAGAAAAGTAGCCCGGTTTAGGCTATTTTGGCAAAAAAGCCAAAAAGCGGCACTGTTTGACAATTTTTCAAAAAAAGAAAAAAAAAGAAAAAGAAAATAGGACTGCACAGCCGCAGTGTAGGCACAGCCTACACTGCACAGCCGGCTGTGCAATCATGTTAATGGTAAATTACGATTTTACCCCTTAATAACAATTTAAAAAAATACTTTTTTGAGGGCAAATTTGTCATTTTAATTTTAAACATCATTTCAACACATTTTCCAATACAACAACTCAAATAAAATCCATCTCATCTTCCCAAACACAAAAACTAAAATAACTACTAAAATAGCCAAAAAGCCAAATAGCCTATTAAAATAGCCACTTCCCAAACGAGGCCTATATGTTATACCAATGTGACTTTTCATCGTAGGGGCTTTAAGTGTTTCAAAACCTTAAATTTAATTTTTGTATTTTTGATTTTCATAAAGAAAAAAAATTTAAAACATCTATAGGCTATTCCAAGGACATAAATATTAACATTCGAAATTATTTCCGGTCAATACCCAAAAAAAAAAAAAAGAAAAAAAAGAGAGAAAAATTCTCAAACCCCTTCTCCCTCTCAAAATAAATCAAGCCTTTATTTAAAAAGAATATAAATCTCATACAATCTTCTCTCACCTAAAATAAATCTAATAAAAAAGAAACTTTCTCATCTCCTATAAAATGTATACTATTAATATCTTTTACAACCGGTCTGATCTATATAAATCTAAAATTAGGCCTAACATAAAATAAAATTAAACATTATATATAGATTCTCTTTCTATTCCATAATTAAATACAATTTTATTCCCAAATGAATTTAAGCAAATCTATACTATATATAATTTTTTTTAAATCTAATAATTTATTATTTTTTATAATGATTCCATGATTTCTTGTGCACTCTTTCTCTTATCAATTTTTTCTCCTACCCAAAAATCCGAACCATCATGTATTATACTTTTTTCAAGCTGTTCATGTCTTCTTTGCCCTATAAATATTATATTCATGGAACGATGAAAATTATTGTTTTTTAACTTTTTTTTATGAGACAATTTGGAGGTTAGTCTTTGTTTAGTCTATTGTATTCTTTAAACAGATTCTTTCATCCTTTTTTTTTTTTTTTTGAACAAGATTCTTTCATCCTTTAGGTACACTATTTTTTGTTTTTGCATTTCATATTTTGTGTGTCATTTCTCCCTCCTCTCTACTAGTCATTATCTATTTTTTTGCTTATAATTATTTTTTGTTGGTTAATATTGTTTTACTAGAATTTTTGTACTAAAATGGTGTGATAGGGTCATTTGTATAATAAAAAGCATGTCACTCATTATAAAGTGATTGATTAAAATCAACACAAAGTCATTATTAGTAAGTTTTTTGTATTGATTTTATGTTTGTATATTATTACTTTTTGTAAAAAAAAATTTACTTTTAATATTTTTTGATATCATGATATGTGTTAATTGATGGTTGGCACAGAGCATTACTTTAAAGGCATATAATAGTTTTTCAAAACTATAAAAAGAAAATATTATTTTTAATCTATTTGTCAAAACTATGAAGGGTATTAGTCAATTATTTAATTATTTATCTTTAATATATACAACTCCTTTCTTTCTCTATGGTACTTCTCTCCCTATTAATTTTAATCTATCTTTACCTATCCTTATTTATATTATTATATAAACAAAAATATTGTACGATAATTAAAGTTGAAAGTCCTAATCTATTTTTTTCAAAATTTAAAATTATTAAAATGCATATGTTGCAATATCATTAATTTCTTCCTCTTATAAATTTTATTTTAAATCTTAAAAAATTTGTTCAATGACAAATATTCAATTTTTGTAAAAAAATTCCAATATATTCCTTCCAAAAGTTAATATAGCAAGTTTACAAAATCATATTTTAAAACTCAAAATTATTAATATTTTTATTTTTATTTATTTTTGATTTAAATAAGCATGTTAAAGTATAAATAGATATCCAAATAACATTATACTTATTAATAAATATGGCATCAGTTTTAATTGTAATCACATCTTTTTAAAGTTCTAATTCATTTTTTATTTTTTATTTTTGATATTTTAAATTACATGTTATGATGATTCTTTCTTACTCATTAAGTTTTTAAAATTTCTTTAATTATTTCCTTTTCAAAAACCAATATGACAATTTTTTAAAATTCATATATTTTTATTCTAAAATAGTGAAGTATTAAAACTATGTCTATTTTTTTTTTTTTTTATAACAAAGCATAATTTTAATTATTAATTGTCAATACAACAATATAGTAAAGGAACATTTGAAACAATAAACTTATATATAAAATTTTATTCACGAGAGACAAAATATAAAAAAAATTAAATATAATTATCATATTTTTAATAAATAATATATTATTTTATCTTGTGCATGGCACGGGTGACAAACTAGTATTAATGCATGCTAATTTGTGAAGCTTTGCCAAAAAGTTGATAAATTGTTGTTCTGTATTTTCACACATTCTTTTCTAAAGTCTGCTAAGAAATTTTGGACTAGTTGATTTTAAAATCTTACGCTCTAGTCAAATCCATATCGAAGAATCTCGTCGTCTGATTACCTATACTCTTCTTGTTTGGAAGAAAAATGAAATATTTTCCGGCTCCATATGCAATAACCCTATATGTGAGAGTCAGAGCCAAAGCCACAAGTGTCGATTAACAATCCGAGTTACAGAACATTAATCAAGTTTTACCAAATGGGAATCACATGTTTGCGTGAAAGTATAAATTAAGGACTAGCAGTTGATAAATTTGAAACACATTGAACAGGCCAATTAAGGTAATATTAGTAAGCTAAAGAGGCTAAGATGGACAATCCAGAGCTATGAAGAACATTTATTGAAAAAAGCAGTAGTTAAATAAAATGAGAAACACAAAAGTTCAGAAAAGTATTTCACAAGAACACTACATAGATAACACACCCAACAAAATCAACATCAATATCAGAATCCTGAATAACTTAGGTCAAGAGGTTCAACACAAGTCCCTTTTAGATACAAGCCATTCCTTGATTGTTTGTCCATTGAAAACCTGTGACTTCATGCTGCGCAGTTCTCTTACATTGTGTTTGGTTGGGGGATTTGATGAGGGATTTGGAAAGGGAAAGGGAAAAGTTAGGTGAAATATAAATAAAATACACCTACATTTCACCTAATTTTACACACATTTTTCCTTCCCTTTCAAAATCTTTCCCCAACTCGCCCAACCAAACACAGCATTAGTGATCTGAACCCATTCATCGGCTGATTTTCCATTTGAACATCTGTAACTTCACACTTCGCGGTTCTTTCTCCTAGTGATCTGAAATTAGTAATTTCATATCCATTTCGTGCACTCAGAAAATGTCAAGGACAATATTACATAAAACAAAAAAATATAAGCGATACTTTTTGAGTTCAAAGAGTTTGACTCACCTGGGAGAGCCATGAACTATAAAATCTTGTACTCTTCAATTTATTGAAGCCTCCTAAGGCCTCTAAAATCCTCCCACCCTGCCAAGTTAAGATTCGGACATTTACTAATCTCCAAATTCCTCAAGTTGGCTAGCTTCTTCATGTTATTTGGTAGAGAAATCAAATTGGGACACGCTGCGATGGTCACTGTTGTGAGCGCGGTGAGGAGTTGCATCTCTTCAGGCAAAGATGTAAGGTTTTCACAGCCTATAATATGAAAGGATCGGAGAGAGGTCAATCGTTGAATCTCTTTCTCTGGCAAACAACTCTGCTGTGTGGTTAAGTACAAATGCCTGAGACTGATCAAGTTTCCTATTTTTTTGGGCAACTCTCGGATTTTAACACAATTCCAGATTCTCAAAGTCTGCAAATTGTAAAGTTTGCAAATAGCATTTGGAAGTGTCTCGATATTTGCATTTCCACTGAGGTCTAAAAACCTCAAATGCTTCAAATTGCCAATGGAGTCTGGCAACACTTTCAAAGATGAGTTACTGAAATCGAGAACGTGTAGATACTTGAACTTTGAGATGCATCTGTTAACAAAGCCCTGATTATCACCGGCTCCCACTCCTTGAAATGGAAATAAAATCGTCCGCAGATTCTCTAGTTCAAACAATGATTTTGCGACACCTTCTTTCCCTGAACAATCACAATCAAGAAACGATACATGCTTAACTCTCTCAAAAATCGAACCAGAACGATAATTTGCAGTACTTAAGCATTCTCCATTTGCCATAAATACTGCAAGATCATGAATGATCTCATGCATTCTACAGGTATTTGATAAATTGCCGTGTTGTTTTTCAATATTTTCTAAGAAAAATATGGAAAACAATCGACCCAAATAATCAATACCAGTATCTTCCAATTCGCGATTTAGGCCACATGACTTAATGATCCCCTGCGCCATCCACAACTGGATCAATTTATCGAATTCAATTTCATAGCCTTTTGGAAAAATCGAACAATATATGAAGCAGCGTTTCAAGTCAGTTGGTAGTGAGTTGTAGCTTGATCTTAACACGCCCAAAATGTCGTGTTTCTTTTGCACCAATTCCCATAGTTCTTTCTCTTTTAAATCCAACCATTTACTTTCATCGGTCTCCATAAACAGATTGTTACCTAAAGTCTTCGCTGCAAGAGGACATCCGTGGCATTTTTTCACAATTTCCTTTGCAATTTCTGAGAGCTTGGCAATCCCATCATGTTCTTCCCCCAATTTTTCACGACAACCCGCCCATTTCAAAAGCAATTCATGGCAATCTTCATCCGAAAGCCTCTCTAAATTGTATATAGGAACTGTGCCCACAGTTGTAGCAACCCATTTGCTCCGTGTAGTCACTACGATCTTACTTCCCTTGGCACCGCCACCTCTCAAAAGGTTACAGAACTTAAGCCAATCTCGGTTATCACTATCACATACATCATCCAAGATGAGCAAAAAATTCTTATCATGCAATTTTTCTTTGAGGAGCTTCTTTATCTTACTCGAATTGTGGCCAGTGCAAGGCAAATTAGAATCAGTTATGCGTTGAATAATTTTTTGCATCACACGTTTAACGTTAAGATCTTGTGCTACTGTCACCCAAATCCTCAAGTCGAAATGCCTGACTACGGTTTCGTGATTGAACAACAATTTAACCAGAGTGGTCTTGCCAACGCCTCCGATCCCAACAACGGGGATGACAGATATGTTCTTATGGTCAACACTAGGGGACATTATAAGTTGTAACAACCTTGCTCTATCGTTGTCCCTCCCAACGAATTCCGACTCATTTGCATTGGAGGAGAGTGACGTGCTGGCCGCCTTATGATCAGTTCCAGTTTGTTTTTGATCCTTTGTGACTATGGGATGAAATTTAGTCCTATCGTCTACGATCATATCCAATTTTTTTCTGATCTTTTCGATCCTACGACTCATTTTAAATTTAAACCGGAAATCAAGTGTGTGTGAACATGAATAGAATATGCGTACCAGTTTCTGTATTCCAATGCTTCTATGATTCATTATCCTCATTAACTGTACTTTGCGTCGCAAAGCTTCGTAGTGGAATTCATCGATCACGTTGTCAGCTTCATAGAAAGCAGCTTCGAGTCTTTCTAGCCATAGGCTTATGACAAGGTTGCTGTTCCCTTGCTGCTGCTGCTGCTTCTGATCAGCATCTACGAGTACCGCCTTTATCATCAACACTCTGGCCTCGAGTGTTTTCAACTCATCTTCAAGACTCCATGCCAAGCCAACTTCCCTTAGAGCAGGAGAACCTATCTTCTCCACAACTTTACTTGCTAAGTTGAATAGAATTGCTTCTGCCATGAATGTTCTTGATGATCAAGAAGACCAAATATAAGATTACAAGCAAATAGTTATTCTTATAGCTGAGCACTCACTCACAAGCATCCTAGACTGTTTTCAATCTTGATGAATATTTATAGAGTAAACAAAAAACTGATCTAGAAGTTCTTTTTCAACAAAATACTCAAAAATTGTGTTTATTTTGTGAAGTTTTTAGTATAAATTTTATGTATGAATAGAGTTTTTTATGTTTATATTTCTTATTTATAGAAGGTGACTTTGAATGGGAATTACAAGGATATTTCCAGGCATAGAAATATTCGAGCTCAATGATATATTGTTCATTTTTAGTTTAGTTGTCAAGATCCAATAAGCCAAGCAGTTGCGGCTTCGCCTAGGCACCAGCCCAAAATGGTCCCATTTAGTTGGGTGTCCGCCTTGTCGTCACTACAACAAAAAGCATAATTGGCGACCAAAATATGAAATTTAGTCGCTGAAAGTGAGGGAAATGGCGACTAAATTGGAGTTTGTCGCCGAAAAGTAGATTTTTAGCGACTAAAAGAGTTTAGTCGCCGAACAACAGGTTTTTAGCGACTGAAACGAAGTTTTGTCGCCTAATGTAGGGTTTTCAGCGACTAAAATTTGTTTAGTAGCCAAAAGTCACGGTTTTTAGCGACTAAAATAATTTAGTAGCGAAAAGGTATGGTTTTGGCGACTAAAAACAGGTTTAGTCGCCGAAAGTGGGGGTTTTGCCGACCAAAATCCATTTTAGTCGCCCAAAGTAGGCTTTTTGGCGACGAAATTTCAGTTTGGTCGCCAAAACTGCTGTTTTGTAATTCAGAACCTGTTTTTGTAGCGACAATTAAATAATTAGTAGCCCAAAATAATACAATTAGCGACTAAAAAATGGTTTTAGTCGCCAAAAGCTGACTAATTTTTTTTTTAGTAAATAATTAATTTTTTGACATAAATTATTTGAATTAAAAAAATTATATTTATAAATATTATTTTCTAGTAATTGCGGTTTATATACTATATAAATAATATATATTGCACTATTACGCATGTGAGGTTGGGGTGGTCTAGTGGGGACCGCGTGTGGGTGAAGGTCGCACAGTGGCGAGGCTTGGACGTCCCAGGTTCAAACCTTGGGAGCAGCCAAGGCAAAATGTTTTTTTTTTTTTTTTTCTGGAAAGACCTTTGGCGACCAACGAATTTAGTCGCCGAAAGTTTTAAATAATAAAAAAAATACTATTGGCGACGAAAAAGTTTAGTCGGCAAAGGTCGAATTTCCAAAAGTTATATTGCAATTGGCGACAAAATATTTAGTCGCTGAAGACCTGTCTATTGGCGACTAACAGGTTTTTTAGTCGCCAAAGGAATCCGCGACAATGTATTGGCGACAACGTTGGCGACTAAAATTTTTAGTCGGGAAAAGTGAATTTTCGAGATTTGGCGACCAAAATAGGACCTTTGGCGACTAAAAATTTAGTCGCCAAAGGTGTATTTTCTTGTAGTGCGTGTTGATCGTATACGTGTCATGTCAAAATTATATTAACTTTAACATAATTTGTTTGTTTTTTATTTTATTGTGTCATAATATTTTCAGTTCATATTCTGTTCGTGTCGTATTAATGCATCATTAACAAAATTTATTCTTAGTTAAAAATACTTGTGCATATTAAATTTAAAATTTTTTCTTGCAAATTAAATTTCATGAAACTAATCTCAACAGTATGAAATTATTGATAAAAATGTTTGATTTCAACTCAATTCTAGTTTTCCAATTCAAAAAGAAAAAAAAAAAAAAGACCCTGCTGTTTTATATTTTTATTAGATTGGCTTTAAAATAAGTGACAAAAAATACATTATCTTATTAGCCTTAAAATTTTAGTTTATATATATACATATATTTATTTTATGGGGTCGGATAGAGTTACTAAGAGAGTCATAAATGCATAACAACTCTTAATGAGAATACCTTAAACAATAAATAACCCAATATGAAAAATTTCATTTTGTACTCTTGCACTTTACTTTTTAAGAGGGAGTTTTTATGTGCATTTAGGGCTGAGCTAGGCCTAGGCATGGTAATAGACCGATCTATGGGCCGCAGTGAAAAGGACTTCGCAATTGGACCTTGTTTCTGTTAGCTTGGTCTAAGTATGGTTACAATTACCTCGGTCGGAATGGTAATAATTATCTTGGTCTTAGTATTCCGAACCGAGGTGTAGTTGAATAGTGACCGAGCTAAGCGTCGCTTGTGGACGCACCGAATTGAGTCTGTCTGAGGACTAGGGATAGTTCGGTTGTTTGTCATATTACCGCGGTAAGACCATCTCACTTGGTTAGGCAATGAGGGAGGTGTAGAAAGATGAGCATTACCTTTCTAATTCTTAGGAGGACTCTATATTGGAGAAAAAGAGTCCTACTAGGATTGTGCCACACGGAATCTATGAAAGCTCATAGTCGGACCTATGTACAGGTATCATAATTTTCACTCTCAAATACACAAAGTTTTTGTCTATTGTCTATTTGCTGACTTAGGCATCGGAGAGGTATCCGGCACACACCCACCGGCTAGCTCACGTTTGTGTTTTCAGGAAATAAAGCGACGACGTTTGGAGGAATGCAAACTTGATCAACAGAATTATACGAGAAGATTATTTCGTGCTCGTACAATTGGCGCCGTCTATGGGAAATTCACAAAGAACAAAACCTCTTGATCAAGTTTTCCTCTCTAGTTGAAAGCAATAGCGTACAATGAAGACTTGCCGCAATCTGCTATTGATGGGCAAACCCCGGAGGGGGGTGGGAGGTGCGAAGGTTTACCTTCTATCCCACCCATGGCAGATTTAGAACCTCAGCGACGAAACTCCCGGAGGGACACAAGGGAGAGACGGGGCACTAGCCCCCGTTGTTTTCAAAGTCCTGAAAGGTAGAGGCGGAGGCTTGATTCCCAAGTTTTGGAGGATCGCGTGAGGGAGCAAGACGAGTTAATAAGGAGGATGGCGGCAGACATGGAGACAATGAAGCGCCAGATAAAAGGAAAAGGGGTGGCAACTGGAGAAGGGCGCAAAGGCTACATGCTCCTTCGCCACTCGAAGATCGTGACAGACATTCCACACCATCGGAAGCAAAAAGCAGGAGCTTTAGAACAGGCGACACTCAATCAAGGACTTCAGGACTCGTCACTCTAGGTCTGAGAGAATGAGGACTGAAAGGTCATATACAAAGGGAAGCAGCTATCGCCCCTCGCACACGCACCACACGACATCTAGGCACATAGAGTTGCCTAGGTCAGTGGACTTACGGACAATGCTCGAGGAGAGGGCCCGATGGAAGAAAGACACCAAGGCTCGTGACCCTCGTAGGGTTTCAGCACTACAGCGATTAGCCCCTAGGACACATGGGAGTGTCGAGGTAGGGATGCCAATGCCGCGCCTTGCTTACGAACCAGTGGATAAAGTATTAGCAAGGTTACAAGGCTTGCCGTTCATTCCGGCAATAGAGAACGCACCACTACCTTCAGGCTTCCACCAGCCCAAATTCACTACTTATGAGGGGAAGTCAGACCCCTACATGCACTTAAGCCACTTTCGTCAGGTTATGGCAGTATATTGGCGAAACGAGGCTCTAATGTGTATCCTGTTCCCATCCAACCTTGGCGACCTAGGTCTAACCTAGTTCGAAAGGCTACCAGAAGGCAGCATTGCCTCATGGGCACAATTGGCAGAGGCGTTTGTGACTAGATTTAGAACGAACACCAAGACACCAGTGGAGATTGATCAGCTACTCTCCATTGACATGGGCGAAAGGGAGACGTTGAGGTCTTACAACAGTCGATAGTGGGAGACTTTCAATCAGATTGGGGATTGCCCTACAAACCTTGCCATCACACAATACAAAAAGGGTCTACCAGTCGGAAACAAATTGAGGGACTTAATTACTATGATGCCACCCCTCATGATGGAGGCCTTAATGGAGAGGGTACATAAACATATCCGTGTAAAGGAAGACAGCGCCCGTGCTAAAGCAAAATCTGGCACAACAGTAACGCCAGACAAAAAGACTGTAGTAAAAATCAACACGGTAGAACAACCAAGCAGGAATGGACGAGGCAGGCGTGCAAACAGAGAGGACCCAGAAACAAGGAAGTTAAGAGTCCGCACTACCATCACCACAGTATTCAACAAACCAATCTACCGGATTCTTAGCGAGATACGGGAACAACCCTTCGTTCGGCGGCCAGCCAAGTTGGGGGAAGCACAAAAAGGCTATGATGAGAGGTCTCGTTGCACCTTCCATGATGAGAAGGGGCACCACACCGAAAATTGCACACCATTAAGGCAGCATTTGGAAGAGTTAGTAGCTGCTGGACACCTAGACCAGTACATAGAAGGGGGAACACAGCCAGTCCCATAGGATCCCAACAAACCAAACGGGATGCCAGTTGATGGTCCAACCCAAGGCATAATCAACGTTATACATGGGATCGTCGAACTTGAGTGGGTGTGTGAACTTAGGGGGATGATAAAAAAGGCAGAGCACTTGAAAGAGGTGTTAAGTGCACAGCCTACCATAAAAAAGGGCAGAACAGAAGCTACGAATGTCATATCCTTCTCAGACAAGGATCTAGCAAGGCTACATTGCCCTCACAATGACGCACTGGTGGTGACTTTGTGCGTCAAGAATTTCGACATCAAGCGGATTCTGATTGACCAAGGAAGCTCATGCAAGATAATGTAGTAAGAAACCTTCAAACAGCTGAAATTAGAGGACAAAGACTTGGTACCTGCGACATCTCCACTTGTCAGTTTCAACTCAATGCTAGAGTGGCCAGTGGGTAAGATAATCCTCCCAGTCAAGGCAGGAACCATAACCAAATAGGTGGAATTCTGGGTATTAAAAGTCCCTTCGACTTACAACATAATCTTAGGGAGAACATGGTTACACGCCATGCGATTGGTAGCATCAACCTACCATCAAGCATTGCGGTTCCCCAACGACACCGGAGCAATAGAAGAGGTCATGGGAGACCAAATTATTCAAAACAGTGCTTCGTCACAATAATGGCAGCCGGACTGCAAAAGGGTATGTACAGATGGTGGAAGAGCCAGAGAGCAATGAACTATTTGCGGATGTTGGCAAGGCAGTTGAATAGAAGGCAGTGGAAGACTTGGTAGAGGTAAGAATAGATGAAAAGAACCCATAAAAGTTCTTTTTGCTCGGCTCGTTTTTGTCTAG
The DNA here is from genome assembly GCA_036172215.1 of Camellia granthamiana. Taxonomy (NCBI): domain Eukaryota; kingdom Viridiplantae; phylum Streptophyta; class Magnoliopsida; order Ericales; family Theaceae; genus Camellia; species Camellia granthamiana. The sequence continues at coordinate 9,961,502 of CM069912.1, forward strand.
CACTGAGAGAATAGAGGTCATGAAATTCTTAACCTCTAACATCGAAGTGTTTGCCTGGACACCATACGATATGTTTGGCACTGACCCAAACTTCATCCGTTACCAACTAAATGTCCACCCAACTGCTAGACCAATTATACAACGAACTCGCAGATCGACACTCCACCACGCGGAGATAGTGGCGGAGGAAGTGGGAAACTTGCTAGAGGCAGGAGCCATCAGAGAAGTGCACTATCCCAGGTGGATCTCCAATACTGTAGTAGTGCCAAAGAAGAATGAAAAATGGCGTATCTGCGTGGATTACAAAACAGTCAACAAGGCATGCCCAAATGACAATTTTCCCCTACCACGGATAGACCAACTAGTAGACCTGACAGCAGGACACAATCGACTTAGCTTTCTTGATGCGTATAGAGGTTACCATCAGATCGCTATGTATGAACCAGACCAGGAGGTCATATCATTTACAACGCCTAGAGGATTGTATTATTACAAGGTCATGCCCTTTGACCTAAAGAATGTAGGGGCTACATTCCAACGGATGGTTACCAAAATGTTTGAACCATTGTTAGGCAGAACAATGGAGGCTTACATAGATGATATAGTGGTCAAAAGCAAGGATGAAAAGGACCATCTCAAGGACCTAGATGAAATGTTCCAAATTCTGAAGAAGAACAAGTTGCGTCTAAATGCATCCAAGTGTGCATTCGGCGTAGGATCAGGCAAATTCCTAAGGTTTTTGGTGACCAACCGACGTATAGAAGCAGACCCCTCTCAAATCAAAGCAATCCAGGATCTTGAGAGGCCCAACATAGTCAAAAAGGTGCAGCATCTCACTGGCCTAGCAGTCACACTCAACCGGTTCATAAGTCAGTCATCAGACATATGTCGACCATTCTTCCAAGCATTGAAGGCCAAATTTGAGTGGGATGAAGAATGCGACCGCGCCTTAGAGAGCTTGAAAGACTACATGGCCTCTCCTCCGTTGCTAGTAACCCCAGCGCTTGGAGAAGAGCTCTTTTTGTACTTAGCAGTTTCACAGCATGCTGTTAGCGTAGTGTTGGTCAGAGCAGAAAAAATCCAACACCTGCCTATCTTCTATGTTAGTAAAACCTTGCTGGGCGCTGAAACAAGGTACTTACCATTGGAAAAGCTAGCCTTAGCTTTGATGATGGCCTTAAGGAAGTTGTCACATTATTTCCATGCCCACACCATAATCGTCCAAATAGCTTTTCCCTTAAAAGCTTTGTTTGAGAGGGCAGATTTTTCTGGACGAATCTTGAAGTGGGTGGTGGAATTAGGGTAGTTTGATATCAAGTTTCAACCCAGAACCGCAATAAAAGCCCAAGCTTTAGCAGACTTTGTAGCAGAGTTCACACCAGGAAGTTATCACATCTGCCCAGTTGACTTGACCGATACAACCGAAATGGAGATGGAAAGTGCCACGGGAACTGCGCAACCCCAAAAACAAGATACCCAGCTACATTTAAAGCCATACAGAATTGAAGACAAGAAGGAAGGGGCAAACCATGCTATTCCCAGCAAGGACTCATCGAAAAGTAAAGACTTGGGGCAGTCAGATAGTGAAGATCAAACCCCAACGACAGGTATGGACTTGGAAGAAAACATCAGCAACACCCATGACCCCAAAACATCATCCGACCCCTCTACTTGCTGGAAACTATTCGTCAGAGAGATGTGGAAACTCTTCATGAATGGAGCATCCAATAGGCACGGTGCAGGACTTGGCATATTCTTCATCTCACCAGATGGCCTAGTAGTGGAACAGGCAGTCAACCTTGGCTTCCCAGCATCCAACAATGAGGCGGAGTATGAAACACTGTTGGCAGGCCTAAAATCAGCATTTTTCATGAAGGCCACTGAGCTAATGGTTTACAGTGACTCCCAGCTGGTAGTAAACCAGATTTCAGGCGACTACGAGGCAAAAGATGAGAGGATGACTAAGTACCAAGAGTTAGTCAGAAAGGAGATCATGAAGTTTGAAGTAGTTCGGATAGAGCAAATCGGCCGAGAAGAGAACAGTAGAGCAGACGAGCTGGCAGCTTTTGCTTCAATAGCAGATACATCTATCCCACATTCATTACTGATCGACTTCTTACCCAGACCAAGCATTGAAGAACCCGAAGTAGCTGAGGTATGTTGTGCTGAACTAGGCCCTTCATGGATGGATCTTATTATAGTATTCTTAAAAGATGGCATCTTACTTGAAGAGAAGAAAGAGGCCAACAAAATAAGAGCAAAGTCACAACGATTTTGGCTTTCTCCATCGTTGGCGTTATACAAAAAATCTTTCACAGGACCATACTTGAAATGTGTCCATCCTAGCAAGGTTGAGGCGTTTTTGTTCGAAATACATGAAGGCGTATGCAGAAGCCATCAAGGGGGAAGATCATTGGCTTACAGAGCAATCTCACAAGGATATTGGTGGCCATACATGCAAGCAGATTCTGAGAAATATGTCAAGAGGTGCGAAAAATGTTAGAAGTTCGCACACTAAATACATCAACTAGCCTTTAGCTTCTACCATTAACTAGCCCATGGCCCTTCGCAATGTGGGGCCTGGACATAGTAGGACCACTTCCAATAGCACCCGACAACAGAAAGTTCTGTCTCGCAGTAGCAGACTACTTCACGAATTGGGTGGAGGCAAAAGCACTCACATCAATAAAAGAGAAAGATGTTAAGAAGTTCGTTTGGCAGAATATCATAACTCAATTCGGCATACCCAAGGCTCTAATATCCGACTACGACACTCAGTTTGATGGTAAAATCTTTAGGGGCTTTTGCGAGGAATACAAGATAGAATTCTACAACTCTACATCAGCATACCCCCAAGCAAATGGTCAGGCAGAAGCATCAAACAAAGTCGTCTTAGATGGTTTGAAGAAAGGGTTAGAGAGAGCCAAAGGGAAGTGGGCTCAGGAGCTTCCTCATGTTTTATGGGCTTACCGTACTACACCTCGACGATCAACTGGAGAAACGCCTTTTTCCCTGGCCTATGGCATAGAGGCAGTAATCCCACTGGAAGTAGGCCTCCCCACTATTAGAAGTGAAAATTTTGACCCAGACTTGAATGAAGAAGCTTTAACCTTGGAACTCGACCTTGCAGAAGAGAGAAGGGAAAAAGCTCTAGTTCACATTACCTCATACTAGTAGGAGTTATCTAGATAATGCCCCAACATTTAGTTCTCTTCAGCTGAGATCAGGATCTAGACTGAAGAGGTTGGCAGGAATAACCAACATTTAGCTCTCTTCAGCCGAGATAAGGATCTAAGCTGAAGAAGGTTGGCAAGTATGACCAACATTTATCTCTCTTCAGCCGAGATCAGGATCTAGGCTGAAGAGGGTTGGCAGGAATAACCAACATTTAGCTCTCTTCAGCCGAGATCAGGATTCAGGCTGAAGAGGTTGGCAGGAATAACCAACATTTAGCTCTCTTCAGCTGAGATCAGGATCTAGGCTGAAGAGGTTGGCAGGAATAACCAAACATTTAGCTTTCTTTAGTTGAGATAAGGATCTAGGCTGAAGAGGTTGGCAGGAATAACCAACATTTAGCTCTCTTCAGCTGAGATAAGGATCTAGGCTAAAGAGGTTGCCAAGAATAACCAACATTTAGCTCTCTTCAGCCGAGATCAGGATCTAAGCTGAAGAGGTTGGCAGGAATAACCAACATTTAGCTTTCTTCAGCCGAGATAAGGATCTAAGCTGAAGAAGGTTGGCAGGTATGACCAACATTTATCTCTCTTCAGCCGAGATCAGGATCTAGGCTGAAGAGGGTTGGTAGGAATAACCAACATTTAGTTCTCTTCAGTCGAGATCAGGATCTAGGCTGAAGAGGTTAGTAGGAATAACCAACATTTAGCTCTCTTCAGCCAAGATAAGGATCTAAGTTGAAGAAGGTTGGCATGTATGACCAACATTTATCTCTCTTTAGCCGAGATAAGGATCTAGGCTGAAGAAAGTTGGCAAGTATGTGTAGACACCCCATTTTTGACCGACCTTAAGACTCAGACGTCGCTGATTGAGCGCTCGGTGATGATGCATATTGTGCTCGTTCTGAGGTCACAGAGTCTCTGCTGAGAGCCTTGCCTCCGGATTTCGGGACTCTTTTGTGCTTTGCCTCGATTTGCGAACCAGGTCCTGTTTTCTCTGTTTTCTCTTCCCGAAGGGAGGGAGAGGTCTCGAAGACCATCTCTCAGTGGCCGTAGGCTACGTTTCGTGGTCGTAGGCCACTATTCCCGTTTGGAGACCAGTTTCCAGTTTTCGGAGCCGTCGGCCGTGCGTCTCGGTTCGGGACTGCTTAACTTTCTCCGATTGCTCCGGTTTTTGGCACACACCTTGTTCCCTCTCCCTAGAGGGACATTGTGGCCCGGGAGACCACCTTTGTGGTCACACGCCACCTCCGGTGCTTAATAGTTAGTTTTCGGGGCACCAGGCTGCGCGTTTCGGCCCCCGAACCCTCGTTTTGCATCCGTCTTGGTTAATTTTTGCCAGGGACCCTATTTTCATTGTTAGGAAGGTGGTAGTAGGGTGGGAGACCACCTTTTCTTCTTGGAGACCACCTTTCCCCGGTCGGCCGGTTTTTTTGTTAGGAAGCTGGTCTTCCTCACTTTTGGGCCACATTTTCTGGTCTCCCATACCACCACTAAGTTGCATTCACCTGGGAGACCACCAATATGGGCTACCGACCACCTAAATCCATTTGACCCTTTTGAACTTGGTCAGCCGACCAGGGGGAGTGGTCGGCCAAGCACCTGAACCTGGTCGGCCAGCTTCCTGCTTTTTGTCTCACTGAGTGTTAGCCAGCTGTGCCAGCTGGAAGCCTTAGAAGTGATCCTCCATACACGTGTATGGAGGATCTTTGAGCTTGGTTTTAAGCTTCCAAGAGAAGCTTTAGCCCCTCTCCTCTATAAAGGAAGGGGTCATCTTCCATTGCAAGGGTTGAACATTTTGGCTAGGGCATATACATATACCTCTCTCTATCTCTCTATTCCAAGCTCCAAAACTCTATTGTTCTTGCCCCATTGCACTACCACTCATAGCCTACCACCTCCATCATCAATCTAAGCACCTTGGAGGTTATTTTCAAAGCTTGAGGAGTTGATTTCTTGGTCCAGAGCTTGCTGCCTTGCTATGCTACAAGGGTAAGATACCATTTCCCTCTTTGTAGCATTATTTTGCTCCATAATTTAGCTCTATTTTCAGGCATATTTAGGCTTTGTCATAAACTAAAAAAAGTCTTATTTTGAGCTCCTCTTCAAGTTTGATTAAGGACATTTTTCTATTGGGGGTCGTCTACTCCCTTGCATGCTTTATTTCCTCATGTTTTGAGCTATGCATTAGAGCATTTGTGTTGGCCTTGGTTTGGCCTTTTAGCCACTGAAATCCAGTGGATTTTCAGTGGCTAACATGTGTCTTTGAGCTTCAAAATCAGAGAGGGGTGACCCTCTCACCCCTTGTTCTCTTTACTAGCTTTGTTGGCCTTACAAAGGAGCCCCTATTTGCATGTTTCAAAGCCATGCTCCAGGCCATTTTTGATGAGTTTTGTGACCTGCATGACCTCTGTCTAGAGGTGGTTTGGCCATATTAAGTGTCCATTATGCATGTGTAGAGTAATCTTCTTCAAGGCCTTTCAAATGGGCCTTCACTTGCATGCTTCCTAGATTAATTTCAGGCCCTTTTCAGTGAGTTTTAGGGCCCTCATAACCTCTTTCTAGAGGTGGTTTTGCCATTTTGTATGTCTATCTTGCATGTGTAGAACAACCCTCTTATTGGCCTTTCAAAGGGACACATCATTCTTGCATGCATTGACTGAGTTTCAGTGGGTTTTTGGGCATTATTTGGTATGGCATACTTCTGTTTTTGGCAGGTTTGGTGAGCTCTCATGTGTTTCATATAGTTGTAGTGCAAATCATGGTTCACTAGCTTATTTTGCATGCTTGGTTGACCCTTGATTTTAGCACTTTTTGGCCTTGCCTTAAACTGATTTTGTGCATATTTTGGACTGTCCTAGCTCTGTTTTTGGGTCTCATGGTCGAATGATGCTTGTTTTGCATGCTTGTAGTTCAATACACTTGCCTAGCTTTAAGATTTGAGGTCTATTGCCTGCATATACTGAGGTGTTTTCATGCTTTGGGGTCATTTTGCATCATATTTCAGAGCCTATGTGAATGCCATATCCTCATGTTTTCTCCTCTTTAAGTGCGCTTGAGAGTTGTGCATGAATGCCTTGTTTTCGGACCATTGAATGAGCTTCATTTCCATGCACTTTGAACCATCATTTTGGGCCATTTTCCCACTGTTTCAGACCTGCCTAGGGTCTGTTTGGGGTTGGTTTTGCCATTCATGCATTGCTTTGTGTACCTCTAGTGTAACGCACTTCACTAGTTTCGGTATTCGGGCCATCTAGCATGCATTGGCAAGACGTTTCTCAACCGGGCAAAATGGTAGCCTGGTAGAACATAAGCTCGGTGGGCCTACTTGCTTTAGCTCAGTCAATTTTAGAGCTTCAGCTCGGCTGGTAACAGGTAATCCCAAATCATGCATTGCAGATGGGATTAAGGGGCAATTGAGAGGGAGTTTTTACGTGCATTTAGGGCCGAGCTAGGCCCAGGCATGGTAATGGACCGATCTATGGGCCGTAGTGAAAAGGACTTCGCAATTGGACCTTGCTTCTGTTAGCTCAGTCTAAGTATGGTTACAATTACCTCGATCAAAATGGTAATAATTATCTCGGTCTCAGTATTCCAAACCGAGGTGTAGTTGAACAGTGACCGAGCTAAGCGTCGCTTGTGGACGCACCGAACTGAGTTTGTCTGAGGGCTAGGGATAGCTCGATTGTTTGTCATATTACCGTGGTAAGATCATCTCACTTGGTTAGGCAGTGAGGGGGGTGTAGAAAGATGAGCATTACCTTTCTGATTCCTAGGAGGACTCTACATTGGAGAAAAAGAGTCCTACTAGGATTGTGCCACACGGAATCTATAAAAACTCATAGCAGGACCTATGTACAGGTATCACAATTTTGACTCTCAAATACACAGGGCTTTTGTCTATTGTCTATTTGCTGACTTAGGCATCGGAGAGGTATCCGACACACACCCCTTGGTTAGCTCACGTTTGTGTTTTTAGGAAGTAAAGCGACGACGTTTGGAGGAATGCAAACTTGATCAACAGGATTATACGAGAAGATTATTTCATGCTCGTACACTTCCATCTTAGTTTGCCTCCTAATTTTTTGTTTGTTTTTGTCAATCCTCTAAACTTTGAGGTAAGTTGTAATTGGGTCTATTAGTATAACACCATTTCAAAAAACTAAGAACATGTACTTCATAGTATTAATTGCACATGGCACCACTACACATTAACCAAAATTCCACTTTAATCGCTCCAATTTAATCCTTAGCAATTCGTACTTTTATCAAAATCTCAATAAATCTCAATTTAGTCTTTTCGTCAATTTTTAAAACCGTATTATAATATCGAGCCCAATTGCAACTTGACTTAAAATCTAAGGATTTAATTGAGATAGTTACAAAGTCAGCCAGAAAAGTAAGATTTGGTATAAAGTGAAATTTGTCCTCACCCAAAATTTCGTTATTATCACACCCTAAATCCGGGCATGACCGGCCGTGGCCCACAGAGACTTAGCCCAAGGCACACGTAAGCCTAAACATGAACCCAAAACCATAAAGAATAAATGTGACGATAGCCCAGAAATAAATAAATCAAAACCCAATCCAGTTACATGCCACAAGTGCAAAACAAGCCATAACCAACTTCCTAAAATATATATATATACTAAATGGGACACAAACTGCCCACAAAATAAAATAATTCTAAATACAACCCAACCACAATGAATGCACAAAATCCGACATAACAACCTAAAACAAAATAAATGAATGTCCTAGAGGTCCATGTAACTGAGTCCCCGCTATGCCATGAGTCCACTCTAAGTCCTTCTAACACCTGGAAATAATAAACAACTAAGTTAGTTGAAAGCTCACTAAGTAGCAACATGGATAGTAAATACAGCTTTAAAAACAGTGTTTAATTCCAAAATAAGATATACATTATAGAAACTAAATTGGTATACATTTTGGTAAAGACAATCTGTTTCAAAAGAAGGTTCCACAGTTCAACAGTTAAAATACTCATGTATTTCAAGAACATGATAAATGACATTTTCCATTTAAAACATATTACAACATGAACATCAATAATTTTCTGGGTACCAAGAATAATAAGTAACATGCCACACAGTTCTCAAGACTATAAGCCCGTTGGATCCAATACTGAACTAAGAGTCATCCTCGGGGTGGTAACCCGGGCCTTTTCTTTAAGACGATCCGATTGAAGGTCACCTAGCCTAGCTTAGGTCTTTTCCTTACAATCGTTGAGCACTAGAGTCATTACGGCCCAACCCAGATCTGTTCCCTAGTGGCCAGAGTCACCATACACAGTGGAATAATTCTGGACTAAAATACACAGATGGTCCCAACAATCAATACACATCAGTTTCGCAAAACATAGTAGTTCACCATTATAAACATGAGACCACAACAAATAGTTACAGTATGCCAAGTTTACACATGTTTCAGAAATAATTTAATTCCATTGATAATATAATAATTTATCACAATAGTTTAGTCCTGAAACAACAATTTAATTTTCCAACAGTTCAGGGTAGGGGAACATTTATAAAAATATGTAGCATGCAACTACTCACCTGAACACAATATAATATAATCCTCGAATAAAATATGAAAGTCCAACTAGTGCTCTGAACAAAGTATTAAAACTATACGTTACTACTAATTCAAACATACTAAAAGGAATAATAAACTAAGTAACCCCAAACTAAAACGCACTAACACAGCTCAATCCAACTCACCGTTACTCTTAAATATTACCTAAGCTCATGTTCTTCAATGTCTAAAATCACCCAAGACATGGGTTCAAATCGAAACTTAATTAAAAGTAACTTTAAAATAAAACAGAATTTTAAACAAGTTTTCTCAATCTATTCGCTAACTTTGAAAATTAAATACCCACTCCATGCTATTTGAAAAATTCCAAAAACCTCCAGATATCAACTAATATATCGTAAGTTTCAAACCCAATTGGTTTTACTTAATTTGCTTATCAAAATAATTATTTACAATTAATTATATCCAAACAGGTTGTTTTCTGCAGCACTTTAAAGAAATTAATGGTTCTCTTAGTATACACGAGCAATTAATGCAAGACCAAAAATTTAAGAAACTAGACTCGTAATCGGCTCTAATGGTGCTGATTTGAGAATGACACTTCCGAAGTTACTATTTTAAACCAGTTTTTTAGACAGATTTGAACGCATCAGTTTATATGGATTTTAACTCCCAAAAATTATGAGAAAATTCAGATATGCAATTAAATATGTAATTAATCTACTATAAAAATTTCATTTCAAAATTCATTCGTTTGATATGATTCCTCAATTTTTAAAGTTTGTGATTCTGTGCAGAATTTTTGAACTAAGAATTACACCCATTCTTTACACATAAATTTAGCTCCTCAGATTTCTTAACAGTATATATATATATAATACATACACCCACAACCTCTCCATCAATGAATAAAATAATAATAGAATAAGGATAAAAAAAACAAAAGCAAAAGAAAGAAGAAAGCTAGAGAACACACCCAAAAATCTTTCATTGTTTGCCCATTTGTTTCTCTTCCCTCTTTCACGGCTGTTGCTGGGAAATTGTTGGAAGAGCTAGGGTTTTTCTTTTCTTTTCTTTTCTTTGTTATACATAACATAAAAGACTCTAAATAATTATCCTTTGTTTTGTTTTATTTTCTCTCTCCATTAATTTAAATAAAATACAACTAGTATTAGATCAAAATATGCTTACTAATTTGTCCCCCCATTTTTTTAATATAATAAATCTTGCTTCTAAATTAAAGACTTTCACCAAAAATTTATTTTAGGTTTAAAATTGATTAAAAGACCCTCCAATAAAATTTAAATTTGCACTTAAAGATTTACAAGCAAAGTATTTGGGATTTATAAAATTATTATTATTTAATTATTCATTTTATTTTCATATTCGAGTTCTCACAGTTATGCCCTCAGAATCTCTTAAGGTAATGAATTTCATATATCTAAAATTATATTAATTAAAAATAAAAAAATTAAATTTTCTAAAAGTTGTGCGTTTAGAAGCTTTTTTACCTTCTCAAAGGTTTTATCTCGGGTGGTGTTTGCGAGGTATGTAATAACGTAATGGAGCTCCAGAATCTGATATACATTGCTTGCTGGATTGATATTTTGTCTCTTGAGGTTTGGAAATTATGTGGATTTCAAGATTGGGAGACTATCTGAAGAATAGAGGAAAGGTATTTGACTCCGACCCATAAAATGTGTGGATTCCATCCTATATAAGAGAGTTATCCGATTCTGCAATTGGATTCTGTGCACATGGAAGACCTGTTTGTTGTGGTTTTTGGGCTATTTGGAGTGACAGAAATGCAGTAAACTTTGGTGGGTGTGACGTGGCAGAATTTACTGTTAACTACATTTCAAAGCCAGGTGCAATATTAGTTACAGCAGGCTAATTAGTGTAATGTTAGTTAATCTATGGAGGCAGAGACGGACAATTCAGAGCCATTAGGAACTTTTACTAAAAAGCAGAAGCTCTATAACAACAATAATGAGAAACACAATGTTTAGAAAAGTATTTCACAAGAACACTGCATAGACGACATACCCAACAAAACAACATTAATAGCAGAATCCTAAATGCGGCTAAGTTCACACCCAGCAAAACAACATTAATATAAGAATCCTCGATGCAGCTAAGGTCAAGTGCTTCTGATGGAGATAACAACTCCTTCCCCCTTCCTTTCAGATACAAGCCATTCACCGGTTGGTTTTCCATCGAACACCTATCACTTCATGCTTCATCGGTTGGTTCTCTTACTGATATGAAATTTCCAGTACATGCACTAAGACAATGTCAAGAAGCCAATCAGAAGCAGCAGTTAATGCTAGAAAGAATAAAAATATAAGCAATACTTTTGAGTTCAAAGAAATTGACTCGCCTGGGACAGCCACAAACTCATATAATCTTGTACCCTTCAATTTATTGAAGCCTCCTAAGGCCTCTAAACTCCTCCCACCCTGCCAGGCTAAGATTCAGACAATTACTAATCTCAAGATTCCTCAAGTTGGCTAGGTTCTTCATGGTACTTGGTAGAGAGGTCAATTTGGGACACGCTGCGATGGTAACCGTTGTGAGCGCGGTGAGGAGTTGCATCCCTTCAGGCAAAGATGTTAGGTTTCCACATCCTATAATTCGAAAGGATTGAAGAGAGGTCAAGCGTTGGATCTGTCTCTCTGGCAAACAACTCTGTTGTGTGGTTAAGTACAAATGCCTGAGACTGATAAGGTTCCCTATGTTTTTAGGCAACTCTCGAATTTTCACACAGTATTCGATTCGCAAAGTTTGCAAATTGTACAGTTTGCAAATGGCATTAGGGAGAGTCTCAATATTTGCATTCCCACTAAGGTCTAAAAATCTCAAATGCTTTAAATTTCCAATAGAATGAGGCAACTTTCGAAAAGATGAGTTACTCAAATCAAACACGCGCAGATACTTAAACCTCGAGATGCATTCATCAACAAAGCCTTCGTCACTGGCTTCCACTGCATGAAATGGAAATAGAACAGTCCGCATTTTCTCTAATTTGAACGATGACTTTGTGAGCTCTTTTTCCCCTGAACAATCAGAATCATGAAATGATACATGGCTAACCGTCTTAGAAATCGGTCCAAAACGATAATTTGCTGTACTTATGCACTCTTCATTCGCCATATATACAGCAAGATCATGAATGATCCCAGGCATTCTACACGCATTTGATAAATTTCCATGTTGTTCAATCTTTTCTAAGAAACATATGAAACATAATCGATTCAAATAATCAGCTCCAATATCTTCCAATTCATGATTTAAATCAGATGATTGAATGAGCCCCTGCGCCATCCACAACTGAATCAATTTATCAATTTCGATTTCATAGTTTTTTGGAAAAATCGAACAATATACGAAACAACGTTTAAAATCAGTAGGTAACGGGTTGTACTTAAATCGTAACATGGGCAAAATGTCATGTTTGTTGTTCTGCTCCAATTCCCATAGTTCTTTGTCTTTTAAATACAACCATTCATTTTCATCATCCTTCATAAACAGTAAGTTGCCTAAAGTCTTTACTGCAAGAGGATATCCGTGGCACTTTTCCACAATTTCCATTGCAATTTCTGAGAGGTTTACATGTTGTTCCCCAATGTTTTCATGAAATGCCCAAAACCACAGCAATTCGTAGCAATCTTTGTCAGAAAGACTCTCTAAATTGTGCATGGGGACTGTGCCCACTGTCGAAGCGACTGACTTGTCACGTGTAGTCACTATGATCTTACTTCCATTGTTACCATGTCTTAAAAAATTTAAGAACTTAACCCAATCTCGGTTATCACAATTACATACATCATCCAAGACGAGTAAAAATCTCTTACCATCCAATTTTTCTGCAAGGATTGTCTGTAACTGTCTCAAATTGAAGTCAGCACAAGGAGAATGAGTTATGCATTGAATAATTTTTTGCAACACGTGCTTAACATTAAAATCTTGTGCTACTTTCACCCAAATCCTCATCCCAAAATGCTCAACTACTGCTTCATCATTGTACAAGATTTTAACGAAAGCGGTCTTGCCAATCCCTCCAATGCCAACAATGGGGATGACAGATATGTAGTCACAATCAGCTTGCGGGGTCATTAAAAGTAGTAATATCTGTAGTTTATCATTTGCCCTTTCAAAAAATTCGAACTCATTTACGTTGGAGGAGATTGACGTGCTACCCGTGCTATTATGATGAGTTTGTCTACTTTCTGTTGTTGTGATGATGGGAAAAAATCTAATTCTATCTTCTCCAATCATGTCTATTCTCTTTTTGATCTTTTCAATTCTACTACCCATTTCAAATTTGAATCGGAAATCATTCAAGTGTGAACAACATGAAAAGAATTTACGTACCAGCTTCTGTATTCGAATGCTGCTCCTGCTATGATGATGATGATTTAACTTCATTGACTGTACTTGACGTCGCAAAGCTTCGTATTGGAATTCATCAAGCAGGTTATCTGCTTCATAGAAAGTAGCTTGGAGTCTCTCATACCATATTTTTACCACGTGGTTTTTCCCCTGCTTCTCCTCAGCATATGAAAGAACCTCTTTGATGGTGGACAAGGTGCCTTCCAGTGTTTTGAGCTCCTCATCAAGACCCCATCCCAATCCAACTTCATTGATAGCAAGTGAGCCTAAGCTCCCCAGAACTTTACTTGCCATGTTGAAAACAATTGTTTCTGCCATGAATGTTCTTGATCAAGAACAACAAGATGAAGAAGAAGAAGAAAGATTAAGAGATAGTTATGAGGGTGGGTCGTTTCAATTTCAGATTACTATTTATCTTTATTTATAGAAGAATATTTCAAATTCAGTGGTCCAATGCGTTTTGGGTAAACAGTCCAAATGTCTTTTTCTTTCATTTAATTTTTTTTTTCAATTACTAAAATGATATTTGCATATATACACAAAAAAAAAAGGGACAAATTTATGGTGGACACCTTAAAAAAATGACAGAATCCAGAGTCATTAGGAACATGTAGTAAAAAGCAGTAGCTCTAACAACAATAATGAGAAACACAATGTTTAGGAAAGTATTCAACAAGAACATTACATTACATATCATAACATACCCAACAAAACAACATTAATAGCAGAATCCTAAATGCAGCTAAGTTCAAGGGCTTCTGATGGAGATAACAGCTCCTTCCTCCTCCCTTTTAGATACAAGCCATTCATCGGTTGGTTTTCCCTCGAACACCTGTCACTTGCTAAGTGGTAAAGAATTGTTTCAACCATGTTATTGATCAAGAAGAACAAATAAGAACAAGCAAATAGTTATGGAAGAACTCAGTCAGCTTGACTCATTTATTGAAGGTGCCATTCAATGGCTGGTTTTTTTTCTTCTGAGAACAAGAAACATGTAATTACTAGGGTATTTCCACAAAATTGTTAGGGAATCACACGAGACAAGTGAAGAATTGTTAGGGTATTTTGTCTGTGTGTTATTACTCCTGACAAACGAAGAATTGCAAAACACACTAGACAAGTCATCCACTATTTCTTAATTACCTAATAAAAATAGATTAGTGTTGTTCTGCACATAATATTTTCTACACTACTGTGTAATTAATTTGAAGCACTACGTGAACAACGTAACATAATATTCTGAAATTACTGTGTAATTACCCTCCCCACTTGAACATTTTCTTCCAAAGACTTCAATCAACATCATATGGGTCCACAGGAATGTGAGAAATTAAAACATTTTCTCACAAAGACTTTAATAATATGAATGGAGAAAATAGAGTGGGGACAGGGGCAATCTTAATTATATGGTCATCCTTGGCAACTTAACTTGATAACTATTGATTTAACTAGTAGAACTGTTGAATGATGCCCCAGGAGCTGCTGAAGTTTGAGATGTAATAAAACAAATGCTGAATTAGAGTTGTCAAAGTCTGTTAGGCTTGACCTCTTCTTCTGCTATTTTTCTGGAAGTTTCGATTACGTAACTGCAGCAGATTTATCTGCATTCTTTATGCTTTTTCTGTTTTTATAAGTTGTATAAATAAGTGCTTTAATGATCAATAAAAATTAAGAAAAAGTAGTCTCAAAATTAAGTTTGTTTTTGCTAGCTTTTGCACTTTAATTCTGTCAAAAACCTACAAGAACCTATCATTTTTATGCTGATATTTTTAGAAATAACAAAACAAGCGTCACAACCCAAATGTTGTGGAGCGTTGCTCTAAGACAACCAAATAAATACTCCCACCAATTCTAGACGTGTACCAGAAGTAAAGAATTTCGATTCGTTGATGTCAGGAAAATTACGAGACAGAGGATGGTAGTACTCAAGATCTGTTCACCAAAAAAACCAAACTATGTCCATCCCAGATGAACCCAAATATTACAACTTTTGGAGCTCTGTCAAAACCTTAATGCTATATCCTGGAATTAATTAGTAAGAAAGCTAATAAATTCAAATTATTATCAAAACTCTATCTGTAGAAAACCCATTTTTAGTAGCACCAAAAACAAAGTTTCCAATTAACAAGAAGGCTCATTAATAGAAAATCTCTACAAAATGAATTCATTCCTTTCATTACTCATACAATATATCTAATACTAGCACATTCAAAACATATTAACATCTTACCCTCAGTATCAAACTGCTGCAAGACTGCTACATGCAAATGGCCCTCACTTAATAACCAATTTGAAGAATCTATTAACTAAAAAATATTCCGACCAAAAACAAAACAAATGTAATAACACAACTTTGTATAAACATCCCTTTGCCAACCCACTTTCACAAAATAAATCTTTTTTGGGGTTGGCATATGTAGAAATTCACCATTGAAGTTGGAACCAAAAAACATAAATATATCTTTCCTCCCTCCCTCCCTCTCTTGAAATTTCTTCATAAAGGTATCCTCAGAAAAAACAAGAGCATGGCCACCACTTCACTTCACTTCTCATTAGAATAATCTTGGGTCATCAATGTCTTCCCAGACCAGTAACCAGCCACCAACCCCCTCCCACCAATACTCCATGGAACTTGTAATGTATGTCGGTTAATCTGATTTTTCTTGATTTCAACTAGCTAGCTTCCAGATGTAAGTATAACTTTACCTTTTCTACAGCTTCTCAAAATTGAGAACGTGAGTTCCCATGTCTTCCAAGACTGCTTCCAATATTGCCTGTTTGCACTGCCATCAAATGGAGAGCTGTAATCATCAGAAGGTCCTCTAGAAGCTCTACTTCCATTGCTCTCCTTTTGGGCATTCCTCAATTCCTCATGAAGATCATACTGTGATCGCTGAAAATTGAAAATGATAACTAATATTCAGCAACTCATATAGAACAGAAACAAATCAAGAGATAGTATCATAACTACTTCTATTACACTCAGTACAATGATCATGACAATCTTTTGTTACTAGGTACAAATTGCAGATAAGCCTCAAACTCAAGAATGTAATTTGAACCAAGCTAAAGAAAACACAGCCTTTTAGTCCTAGCAGAAATAGTTTTTGTACTGCAGCTAGTAGTTTTTAGATAGTGCATTAGCTGGTCTTTTAACGAGGCGAGTAATGCCCACTACAAGACAAGTATCAGAAAACAGATCAAAAGGCAAAAATTATCCCTTATTTTTATCCTTCTGATTTGAAGAATTTCTTTGGTATTCCACAGAATCTGTCAAGAAATCAACATTAGGCTGTCCAATCTACAAAATCATTGAGTTATGACCATTCTTTCTACCATAAGAATGTTTACCAGGAAACATTTATCCCCAGATCCCATCTATTATTCATGAGTCAAGTATATAGCATGGACGTATTAAAGCTTTGAGTAGTCAGATTAGCGTTTATACCTCATGTATGTTATATCTGATGGTGTGTGAGATTCATGAGATTGAAAGGAAACAAATGGAGAGGACATTAATGATCCAGTTATTTCATTTTGAAACTGTGAGATTCACAAGATTGAAAGGACACGAATGGAGAGGATAATAATCCAATTATTTCAGTTTGAATTGTAGTTTATATAAATTTATGAATTTAAGACAATTCAATAGAATGAAAGACCAGAACATGTAGATCAAGATCACTACACATTATTATGAAAAAACGCAATAAGCTCATCAGTTTAAAAACACAATATGCTCAAACAACTAGAGGTTCCAGACCCACATCTCACAGAAAACCTCATCAATTTAAACATATCTTGCTAATAGCATACCTTGGTCGGATTTAGAAGTACAGCATATGCCTCTCCGATCATTTTAAAAAGTCTGTCAGCATCCTTGTGGACTTCATGAGCTATTTCCTTCCAGAGTTGTCCATCATCTCCATTCTCACTTCTTGCCAGGAACTGACCAGCCTATATTAAAATAAACTCATAAAAAAGAATGACAAGGATGACAGAGTGATAATAAATAACTGAAGAAATCCAAAGACCTTGTCTGGATGATGTCTCAGTGCGGCTTTCCGGTATGCCTTTTTGATTTTGGATGCTGCATCAGATGGTTTAATTCCCCTGCAGTAAGGAATGGCTTTAGAAGCTTAAAATACAGGGTTATCAGGTCACAATCACAATAGTAGCCTCAACAACTTCAATCTCACAAAAGTAACATGACAACTCCACTTGGATACAACGGGAACCATCAGGGTAAGGGTTGAAAGAGACAGCAACATTCTAGACGAAATATACAGTAGAAGGTCAATTCCAGTTTTCTGTGTAAGTTCTAATTGTATGTGCTCATGTTTCCTAGAAGAAAAATGAACTACTTGTCAAATTTACATGCATAGTCTGCATATTTAGCACTTTTTTTTTGGGGGGGGGATAAGTTATATAAATAAAGTTTGCTAACTAATAGTGCCAAAAGGGGAGCAACCACAAATACATAGTACATAATATATATTATACAAAAAGAAACTGATATCATATGCAGATAACTGAATATAGAGATCAGAAAAAAATTAGATTTAGGACCATCCCACACTGCTGGCCCAGCTAGAATTAAATTTGTACACCTGGCATTTTTTATTTATTTTTTTTGTTCAATAAATTTTTTTTTTATAAATAACCGAACTTTATAGATAAAGCATCAAGAAGACGCAAAGAATACAAAAACGGCCACAAGAACCCAACGAACTAACAAATCAAATTCTCCACAAAATCTGTAAAAGCCAACACATCTGGATCAACTAATCCTGTCACCCAACTATTCAAAACAGTAAGAAGCCGCCTCTCTAACCAAGAGATGGAATGACCACCCCGTGAAACACCCGCCTGTTACGCTCCAGCCAACTCAACCACAGTAAACAGTGCAAGGCAAGAATCCAAGCCTTTCGACGCCTTTTCCCCACCCTCCCCCCTACCCAACTTTGCAAAACTACGAACAAGGAACCCGGTTGAACCCAAACCATCCCAAAAATTGCCACCACAAGCATCCAAAGACGAGAAGAGACTGAACAATGAATAAGCAAATGATCAACCGATTCCGCTGCCCGACCGCACAAGCAGCACCAATTCACCAAAATATGCCCACGACGAATCAAATTATAAATGGTCAAGATACGACCCAAACTCGCTGTCCACACAAAGAAGGCAACCTTGGATGGCGTGCCTAGCACCCAAACACTTTTCCACGGATAAACCAAGGTGCCATCAAAACATACTTATCCTGAACAAGCGCCCCATAGAACGAGAACACCGTGCAAAATACCTTTGGCCCTAGGACAATCCCAAACCAAGGCATTGTTATCCGCCTATCCAAGATGTAAACCATATAAAAAGCCAAGGAGGTCCACTAATTGATCTAGCTCCCAATCTTGGGCATCATGATGCAACTGCACGTTCCACACCCTCAACTGCCCCTCCTCAACCCTCACAGCACCCACCAATACCTCAGAATTAGCAGCAATAGCAAAGATCAAAGGAAATCGAAACTCTAAAGACAAGTCTCCACACCACCTATTCCGCTAAAACCGAACTCTATCCCCCACACCAATTTTCAACCTCACTCGCTGCCAGAACGCCTCCCGACCCAGCCAAATCCCTTTCCATAACCCACAGCCATGAGAATGACCCACCCGTCCCGAGCAACACTCCTCCCTACCTACACCAAACTTAGCAACCACCACCCGCCTCCAAAGACGCTCCCTCTCCTCCACAAAACGCCACAGCCACTTCCCTAATAAGGCCAAATTAAACAGGACCAACCTCCGAACCCCCAAGCCCCCTTGCTCCTTAGACATATAAATCCGATCGCAAGACACCAAGTGATAATGACCACCCTCACCCCCATCACCCCACAAAAAGTCCCTCTGTAGCTACTCAATCCGCCTCGCTACAAAGACCAGGATCACATGAACAGACATAAAATAAGTCAGAATACTCGACAAAACACTTCTAATCAACATAAGTCGTCCTCCCTTCGACAAATACTGTTGTTGCCACCCTGCCAACTGTCGTCACACCCGATCCACCACCCCTTCCCATATCCCTGTCGCTTTAAAGGACGCCCCCAAAGGCAACCCCAAATATGTGATAGGTAAAGAGACCACTTTGCACCCCAAAATGGCTGCCAGAACCGAAGACCTCGCCACCTTTCCTACTGGAATCAATTCTAATTTTGCTAAATTCACCCAAAGCCCGGACACTGCCTCAAAACACAACAACACATATCTCAAATGCCCAATCTAGGCCTCCTCCGCATCACAGAAAATAAGCGCGTCATCTGCATAAAACAAATGAGACACCATCACATCCCTTGGAGCCACTCCTACCTCAAATCCATTCAACAAACCTGCTTGCACTGCCCTAGCCAACAAAAGCCCCCAAAGCCTCCATAACCATAATAAACAGCAAAGGAGATAGAGGATCACCCTGCCACAACCCGCGATGAGTCGGAAAAAACCCTGCCGGGGAACCATTAACCAAGACTGACATTCGCACAGTAGAAATGCAAAACTGAATCCAACGCCGCCACTTCTCCCCAAATCGCATCCTTTCCAACAAATACATCAAAAACTCCCAATTCACATTATTGTAGGCCTTCTCAATATCTAATTTACAAATAATCCCCTCCTTCCCTTGACACAACCGCGAGTCCACACATTCATTCGCCACAAGCACCGCATCCAAGATTTGCTTACCCCCCCACAAAAGCATTCTGGGATTCCGATACCACCCCTACCAACACACCGCGCAAACGATTCGCCAAAACTTTAGCCAACACCTTATACACACTCCCCAGAAGACTAATAGGCCGGAAATCTCTAATATCCTGCCCCCTCCCCCCCCTCCTTTTTCGGAATCAAGGCAATAAATGTAGCATTAAGGCTTTTCTCAAATTCGCCTGATTGATGGAACTGCTCAAACATAGCTAGCACCTCCGACTTTACCACCCCCTAACACTGTTGAAAAAAGGAAATAGTGAACCCATCCGGACCAGGCGCCTTATCCCCAAGCATACTTTGCAAAGCCTAAAACACCTTCTCTTCTGTAAATGGCCTTTCTAGTAAAGTACAATCTTCTTCAAAAATAGCATCAAAACTTACCCCATCAAAACCCGATTGCCACCCCTCCCCTACGAATCGAAACAAATGCTCATAGAAACCCACAATACTTGCCTTGACCTCCTCCGAGGACAAAAATTCCACCCCATTTACTTAAATACGTCCAATCTGATTAACCCGCCGGTGAGCATTCGCCATACGATGGACAAACTTTGTGTTACGATCACCATCCTTCAACCATAGACATCTAGACTTCTAGGGGAAACTAATCTCCTCCATGTGAGCAATGTGACCAAATTCCTGCCGAAATTCCTCCCGGTGAGCCATATCAGCCTCAGACAACACCTCGCCACCTTGTTTCTCCTCCAGCGCCTGCAAAGCCACTAAGACTTTTGCCTTCTGCCCCTCCAATTGCGCAAAAACCTCCCTATTCCATCTCTTCAAGTCTAACTTGAGGAGCTTCAATTTCTACGCTAATTGTGAACTAGGCAACCTTGCCACATTGTAAGTCACCACCAGCCTTTAACCATCTCCACAAAGCCCTCAGATTGTAACCACATGTTCTCAAACGAAAAGGCATTGGCCCACTCCTAATACCCCCACTATCCAGCAAGATTGGCCAATGATCCGAAGTTGGACGTTGCAATCGCCATTGAGTCGCCTGAAAGAAATGCCCCTCCCAATCCCCTGTGACCAGAAATCTATCAATTCGAGACACTGCTCCACCCCCGGACCAAGTGAAACCACCATCCTGAAAGCGGGAAATCTACCAATTCCATCTCATCAATGAATGAAGAAAAATGCTGCATTGGACCCCTCCCTGAGGAAGCCCCCAACTTCTCCTCCAGACACCGAACCACATTGAAATCCCCACCCATACACCACAGAACCCCCCACCAATAAGCAATACTCTGTAGCTCCTCCCAAAAACTTGGCCTCTCTACTCCACAAACTGGGCCATAAACCCCTATGAAAGCCCATCTGAAATCATCCTCTACACACCGAAAGAGGCAAGACAACGAAAAATCCCCCAGTTCTACATCCTCCTTTACCACCACTCGTTGATTCCAACACAAAAGAACACCCCCAACCGCCCCTAGTGCAGGAAGGAAGTCCCAGTCCACAAATCGGCCACCTCAAAGATCCCAAACTGTTGCCCCCTCAATACAGTCCATCTTAGTTTCCCGAAGGCACACCACATTTGCCTTTGCACTTCTAAGGACGGATTTCACCAAAACCCTCTTCCCCTTGTCATTCAGTCCTCGCACATTCCAAGACAAAATTTTTAACCGCATGATAACAACAATGGCTGACCGCGCCTTTTTCTGGTACCCCGCACTCCACCTTCCTTAGTCCGATCATAATTAATAGTACATTCCAACCTACATAATTCCCTGGCACTCTTGACATTATGGCTAGTAGACTCCATCCCCTGTTGAAGAGGAGCATCACCTCTCCATGATTCCTCTATTGCCAAAAATAGTCTCAGTGCTTCCTCTTTATGGCCCTCAAAGGAGACCCCCAATAATTGGCTTACCTCATTAATTCGAGACAAAACCCTAGCAAAAACCTCCTCTGGCAACGGTATATCATCTTCTGACCCAACAGTATCTCTCTCAAGATCAAGCTCATAGTTCACACCATTCTCCACAGCCACCTCATCGAAACCTGCCTCAGGCCTGACCACCATGGCCAACCCATCTGTCATATTAGCCCATCGACTTGCTTCACCTTCATACTACTGCGGTCGCTTTCCGAAAGGCCGGCTATACTAGGCCGCTGCTCCTCGCCTCATCAATGTACGGCTCCACCGCCTCTAAATCTGAAGGAGCATCGTCAACGACACCAGACGACGGCTGTGGACCAGTTGGCAACCTCCCGGTATTGCCCATCGAGTCGCGCAACACCGGCAAAGACTCGTCATCTGGTCTAGGGCCAAAACCACCCTTCAGCGTGGAGAAGACCCGACTGATAACTGGATTTGCTTGGGCTTCCACTGATTGAACCCCTCCATCCCTCCTTGGGCTCAAAATGACAGCTTGAGATGGCCCACTTCAATGAACCCCTTGTTGTTTGGCCCACTTCTATTTGGGCATTCCCATATTTCTCTTAGCTTGGGCCTTAGCAAAGCCCAAATGTCCCCCCCTATTTTCCCCTATTAAAATCCTGACCCAGGCCCATATGGGTTGGACCAAACAAATTACCCCGTCCACCCATATCCCCATTCGTCGCCCCAAATCTCTGCAGATAATCGTTGACCCTTAATTTCCGCCATTTCCTTCGATCTGATTGCAGCAAATCTCGCCCGTCCTTATTTGTTCCACCTCCTCCACCGCCTACCATCTCCGGCGCCGCTGGTTCCACCAATGGTCCCTCCTCTACCCATACAGGTAAAGAAAACTGCCACAAACCCCATCGGACAACCACGCGCGTCGGTGTGCCATGAGAACTTCTGATTCGTAGCCGAACATAGCCCAAATCCACTGATGACTCATCCGCTTCCACATAACCACCACACCGATCACCAATGACACGGTAAACATCTTCCCCGCGAAGGTGGATGGGCACCCCCATCACCCAAATCCAAACACTCTTCACTGTCAAGGTCATAGCTTTCGAGGTGCAGAGTGCTAGAGGTGACCACCATTCCAACACTAGATCCCTTCCATCAGTAATCCACCGCCGGCGGAGCAACACCTCTGCCTCACGTCGGTTTGGCAAAACAAATAGGAACGCCAGGCCTTCTAACGGATGCACCTCCACCTTCCCCGATGTCTTCCACTATCGATTTACCCAATCGGACACAGCGGCAAAACTCATCCCCTTGCCACCCATCTCCCCCACTCCACCAACAAGCGACCTGTCCAACAAACAGAACCATTCTATCTCTGTTGCACCCCGTACTTCCTTAACCCCTTCAATCACTCCCCACATAGCTGATTGCGATGGACCAGGTCTGGACCCTTCCTTACCCTGCATTGGACCACTATTATGCAGCCCAAAACCTTCAAGGACCAGGGCCACTCCTTCCCATCCATCCCCAAAATCCGACATAGGAATGAAGATTTGCTCTCGCCTCTTCCCTGCTGTCACCACTATTTGAAAAGACGAACCACCACTTTCCTTGCCACGAACCCATACAGGCACAGTTCGACTACCCCTGGTGAGACGACTCAAAAACTGCAAGTTACCTGGGTCCTGCGAGGCCAACCGCATTCACGCCACCATCCAACGTACATCATGACCATACACCACCACAGCCCGACGAAGCCCAAGTCCCCTCTCCACAATCAACACACCACAGCGTCCAGGCGACTCCACCAAAACCTTCTCAAACTCAAAAGATCGACCGCCAAGGAACAAAATCCGCCGTCGTGGGCCACGTTCGTTCAATGCCGGAAACATCAAGACTCATATTCCTCATAACTAAGTCAAATGTGGATATTCACCCTGGTATCCACTTCTTCATCACAGAGAGAGGACTAGAATTTTTGTTCAATAATAACTTAGAAATGGTTGATGAAACATCATTTGCAACTAACACACATTAATGTATGATCTGAAAATGAATGAAAAGATAACCTTAAATATTGGGGCAAAATGAGGAACTTTTCAAGCCTAATTCCAAAATGCTAAAATTCATCAAAATGTGTGTGAAAATCAAATATGAAAAATGTAGATACATCAGGCACAACTTATTAGAAACTACAGAAAATAGTACAAAATTATAAAATGTATCACTATGCAATCAAAATTTAGGTAATAAATTGAGTTTCATAACAGAAATCCAAGTCCATGGAAATAAAATATGTCATAGGCACAAATGCAGAGGACTTACAAAATGAGGTAATGATCCAAGGAGTTTCCTTTTTTACCCTTTTCTTCCTCTGAGGATAGGCGGTGACAAACTTGTCTTAATTCTTTAACATCGCCACCACTTGGTCTGTCTGGTGAGTCATACTGTTGACCCTTATCATGTGATTGCTTTCAAGAAGAGATATTAGTCTATGAAGGTCACTCGCTGCTTGTTCCTACAAAATGGAGTCTTAAGGGTCATGGAGGAGATGGAGTTTTGAGGAGAGCTACTCCCGGATTGGACACATAGCATTCATTCATCACATTTGAAATCTCACTACCTTTTGATCAAACAGCTGAGGGTTAATGTAGAATAACCACTTCCATTTCTTGGGGGATACACCGGAGATGCTTGGGCTAGGTGGCTATCATAGGACATTTGCACTTTTAAGAGCTAACCTAACATTCCACTAACCAATTGTGGAGAATCAGCCGACTGTTCCTAACAATCAGGAGGTTCCCGTAGCTATATATATATATAAAAAACAAACAAAAAAAACAAACAAACAACGCTTAATTAGTACACATTAATGTGTGTTTGGGAGGGAACATATTGAGTACATGCCTAACCTTTGGCATAGTGCACAAAGTGGTGGTCGCAAGAATTGAACCCATAACCTCGAGGTTATTAGGCCAAGTCTTAACCACTGAACCAATGGTCATCCGTAGCTATATAAAGCCATTAAAAAATCGAAAAAAGGATACCTAACTCAAATAAAATATTTAGCAAGCCATCCATGTCAAAATTTAGCGTAGTTTAGTTCAAGGCATCCATGACAAACAATAGCCGTGTCGAATTTAGTTGTAGTTTTGGCTAAAGTAAGATTTGGTGTAAAGTATAGAGGTGCAAAGTGAAATTTTCCCTGACCCAATATTTTGTTTTTCCCTCAGAATCTCTTAAACTAATGAATTTCATATATCCAAAATTATATCAATTAAAAAATAAATTTTCTCAGAGTTGTGTTTAGAAGCGTTTTACCTTGTCAAAGGTTTTATCTCAAATAGTGTTTGCGAGGTATGTAATAATGAAATGGAGCTCCTGAATATACATTGCTTGCTGGATTGTTATTTTGCCTCTTGAGGTTTGGAAATTATCTAAAGAACAGAGGAGCGGTGTGTGACTCTGACCCATTAAATGTTTGGATCTCACTCCGTATGAGAGAGTTATATCTGATTATGTGATTAGATTCTGTGCATATAGAAGACCTGTTTGTTGTGGTTTAGGCTATTTGGAAACACAGAAATGCAGTAAAATTTGGTGGGCGTGATGTGGCAGAATTTGCTGTTAACTACATTTCAAAGCCGGGTCTTATATTAGTTACAACAGGCTAATATGTAAAACATTAGTTAAACTAAGGAGGCAGAGATGGGACAATTCAAAGCCATCAGGACCATTTACTAAAAAACAGTAGATATATAACAACAATAATGAGAAACACAATGTTTAGAACAGTAGTCCACAACAACATTACATAGATAACATACCCAACAAAACAACATTAATAGCAGAATCCTAACTGCAGCTAAGTTCAAGAGCTTCTGATGGAGATAACAACTCATTCCTCCTCCCCTTTAGATACAAGCTATTCATCGGTTGGTTTTCCATAGAACACCCGTCACTTCACACTTCACGGTTCTCTTACTGATATGAAATTTCCATTACATGCACTAAGACAATGTCAAGAAGCACATCAGAAGAAGCAGTTAATGCTAGAAAGAAAAAAAATATATATAAGCAATACTTTTGAGTACAAAGAAATTGATTCACCTGGGAGAGCCACAAACTCATAAAATCTTGTACCCTTCAATTTATTGAAGGCTCCTAAGGCATGTAAAGTCCTCCCACCCTGCCAAGTCAAGATTCGGACAATTGCTAATCTCAAGATTCGTCAACTTGGCCAGGTTCTTCATGGTACTTGGCAGAGAGGTCAAATTGGGACAAGCTGCAATAGTCACTGTTTTGAGTTTGACGAGGAGTTGCATTCCTTCAAGCAAAGATTTAAGGTTTCCACATCCTGTAATCCGAAAGAATCGGAGAGAGGTCAAGCGTTGGATTTGTCTCTCTGGCAAGCAACTTTGTTGTGTGGTCAAGTACAAATGCCTAAGACTGATTAAGTTCCCTATGTTTTTGGGTAACTTTCGAATTTTCACACAACACGCGAATCTCAAAGTTTGCAAATTGTACAGTTTGCAAACGGCGTTAGGGAGTTTCTCGATATTTGCATTCCCACTGATGTCAAAATATCTCAAATGCTTCAAATTACCAATGGAATGTGGCAACACCTGAAAACATGAGTTACTCAAATCAAGCACATACAGATACTTGAACTTTGAGATGCATCTGTTAACAAAGCCTTTGTCACCAGCTCCCAGTCCTTGAAATGGAAAGAAAACAGTCCTCAGATTCTCTAGTTCGAACAATGACTTTGTGACTTCTTCCGCTGAACAATCAAAATCATGAAATGAAACATGCTTAACCTTATCAGAAATCGGCCCAAAACGATAATTTGTTGTAATTAAGCATTCTTCATTTGCCATATATACTGCAAGATCATGGATGATCTCAGGCATTCTACACGTGTTTGATAGATTGCCATGTTGTTCTTCAGTCTTTTCTAAGAAAAATATGGAACATAACTGATTCAAATAATCAGTGCCAGTATCTTCCAGCTCACCAGTTAGGCCAGATGATTGAATGAGCCCCTGTGCCATCCACAACTGGAACAATTTATCAATTTCAATTTCATAGTTTTTTGGAAAAATTGAACAATATATGAAGCAGCGTTTCAACTCAGTTGGTTGTGTGTCGTAGCTCGATCTTAACACGACCAAAATGTCATGTTTCTTTTGTGCCAATTCCCATAGTTGTTTCTCTTTTAATTCTAACCATTTACTTTCATCAGTCTCCATAAACAAATTGTTGCCTAAAGTCTTTGCTGCACGAGGATATCCGTGGCACTTTTTCACAATTTCCTGTGCGATTTCTAAGAGCTTCGCATTCACATGTTCTTCCCCCAATTTTTCACAACAACCTGCCCATTTCCAGAGCAATTCAAGGCAATCTTTATCTGAAAGACTCTCTAAATTGTATGTGGGAACAGTGCCCACAACTACAGCGACCCACATGCTACGTGTAGTCACTATGATCTTACTTCCCACGGTACCACCACATCTCAATAAGTCATACAACTTATGCCAATCTCGATTATCACAATCACATAAATTGTCCAAGACAAGTAAAAATTTCGTATTAAGCAATTTTTCTTGAAGGAGATTCTTTAACAGATTTGAATTGAGGTCAGCACAAGGGGGGGAATCAGTTATGCACTGAACAATTTTTTGCATCACATCTTTAACATCAAGATATTTTGCTACCTTCACCCAAATCCTCAACTGAAAATGCTTGGCGACCATTTCATGATTGTACAGCAATTTGACGAGAGCTGTCTTACCAATACCCGCAATGCCAACAATGGGGAGGACAAACATGTTCTCATCATTGTCAACACTTGGGGCCATTACAAGTTGTAACAATGTAACTCTATCATTGACCCTTCCAACAAATTCCGACTCATTTACATTGGAGGAGATTGATGTGCTGGTCGCGTTATGTCGTGATGTTGTGACAGTGGGATGAAACTTAGTCCTATCATCCGCGATCATGTCTAATCTCTTTCTGATATTTTCGATTCTACTACCCATTTTAAATTTAAATTTAAATGGGAAATCGAATGAAAAGAATTTGCTTACCACTTGACGTCGTAAATCTTCGTAGTGCAATTCATCGAGCAGGTTATCTGCATCATAAAAAGCAGCTTGGAGTCTGACAAACCATACCCCCATCGCAATTGAGTAATTGTTATGCGCCTGATTCTGAGGAAAACCGCCATGGCCGTACAATCTCTCCGCATCTAAGAGCACAGCCTTGATGGTGGACAAGGTGTCTTTGAATGTGTTCAGCTCCTGCTCAACACCCCATGCCTTGCCAACTTCCCCGATTGCACCGGACCCTATCTTGCCCAGAATTTTACTTGCTAAGTTGAAAAGAATTGTTTCTACCATGTTCTTATCTCTTGATGACCAACAAGAAGTCGAAGAACAAAGAAAATTAAGCAATAGTTTTAGCTGAGAAATAACTCAAGAGTCAACCTAGGAACAATCTGTCAGATAATATTTATTTTATTTAGGCGTCTCTATTTACACATCACTAATAATATTCATTGTAAAACACACATACACACACAAATGATAATTTTTAAGGTTTAAAGATACCTTATTTTACGCCTTGCATTTTCATTATTAATCCTATATTAACGCACCATTAACTATTTGAATACATATTATTACATATCAAAAACTCTTTATCTTCATCACTACAAATAATAAAAATTCACAATTTTCAGAATAGTGGCCATCTTCGTCAATCTTGATCTCCATTGCCGACGGAGGTTCATTAGACCTTCATTTTTGCCCGTGTTGATATTCATAATTAGTGTTGAACTTCCGTCGTATCTGATCTTATCATCTCGTCATTTCAGATCGTCGACAGAGTGTTTCATTATACCTTGATCTTCACCGGTGTTGATCTTCATTTTCAGTGTTAAGCTCTCATTTCTCCTCATCTTTTCAAATTGTCATTCTCACCCTTGATTCACACCTTCCATTCCCACAATCAATTTCAACATCGCTACATTGGGTGGGTATTAAATTTTGTAAAAAATTTAACAAATTTATCAAATTAGTCATGTTCAAGAATACAAAGTTGAACAAATTTAATGTGTTCAAAAATTTATATCTGAACAACAAATAAAAGTTTAATTTATTCTAACCGAACTAACTTAAAATGTTCATTTTTTTATTTATTTTATATATAAACATTAAATATTTGATCAATCTTAATAATTTGAACAAAATTGTGTTGTTCAAATATAAATAATCAAATATTGTGTAAAAGTTCAACTCTGATTATCCGAATACGACAAACAAACTCATCTTCCCAATATACGAATAAGATAAATAAAAAATCAAAAAGTTAAGTCATAAACTAACATTTTCAATGTTTGTATTGAAGCCAACCATCTCAATATCATCCATGGTATGCAAATCTTTAAAACTAATTTATTTCAATATTCTTAAACCCTAAATCTTTAAAGGCAATACCGTTTTGAGTTAAAAAAATAAGTATGATGGATAAAAGAATGAAGTGAGCTAATTGATAATGAATGATATCATGAATGTATGCTAATGGTAAAGATGATGAAGAAATAC
Source organism: Camellia granthamiana (assembly GCA_036172215.1). Lineage (NCBI taxonomy): Eukaryota > Viridiplantae > Streptophyta > Magnoliopsida > Ericales > Theaceae > Camellia > Camellia granthamiana. Next base: position 9,990,849 of record CM069912.1, read on the forward strand.
AATATTTATATGTTAAAACCCTAAATGTTATAAGGATGACAGTGTATGAAGAGTATTTTGTGTTTTTAAATATGAAATTTTTGAATAGATAAAATACATTCGATGCTGTCCTTAATGGTCATTTCATTGAAGGATATTATTAGAATATAAATTTAATCTATTAACGGTGTATATTGAGAGTATTAGTGGTGTGTAAATAGAATTACCATTTTATTTAATAAGGGTAAATTATACTAATACCTTTCAGGTTTATGTTTAAAACAGATTCCCACTCACATTTAAAAAAATACATTGACCCCCTGTCAGTGTTTGTTCATGTCATTGCAAGGGAAATAACAATCATCTTATTTGGTTTAACTCACTGCTTAGAAAATTGAGTTTTTTTTTTTATTTTCTGCATTTTTTTTAAATTTTTACTGTATTTTTTTAATATTTTACGCAAATTTTTTATTTTTTAAATATACCTAATCTAAATATATTTAAAAAAGTATAATATTTTGTGATTTTTTTAAAATTCACCAGTACAAATAAATATAAAATATAAAAAAACTCAGTACATTATCATATTTTGTTATATTCAATGAATTTTTAAAATTTTTTTGTACCAATTGTATATTTTTTAAGTATATTTAGATTAAATGGATCTAAAAAGTAAAAAAAAAATATTAATTAAAATATTTTTAAAAATTATTAAAAAATATAAAAATACAAATTAAAAACTCAAAAATTTATTTTTGAAAATTCCATGAGGGTGTGGAGTACATTTTTGTTGATGTTATTTATATATAAATGTATCTATATGTATTGTATTTTTGTACTTTCAAGTTTGATTGGGTGGTTGGTTAGATTTTACGTGAATGGTGTTGTTTGATAATACTGTAATAAATGCAAGTGAATAGATAAGAAAGAAAAATAATGGTCGAAATAAAAATGAAAATTCTATTCATGTATAAAAAAATTATACAAAAAATATCATAAAAATGATTTGATAGTGATATTGTTGTAAATAAAATCATTTTTATGGGTGTTTTGTTTTAAAGTGAAAGCTCACCATTAAACTATATCATTATGTTTGAAAATTCTGTATAAAATTTATGTTTGTATATTATCACTCAATAATAATATGTTAGGGTAGAATTTAATGATGTAAGATTGTAGAGTATAGTAATTATGATAAAAATAAGAAATGGTAAGAAAAGTGGCAAAATGGTCATTTAGAAAATTTTAGGGTATAATATCAATAATTTTGTTTTGTTCTTAAAGTACACTTAACAGAAAGGGATAATTTATAATGAGATTATAAATTTCAGGGAGGGGAATGTAATTTTCAGAATGTGAGGGGAGAAACTCTATTAAATATAAACCTCAAGAGGTGTAAGTATAATTTACCTTATTAATAAATTATCAAATCAATTAACCGTTCATGTTAAATATATATTTACATTAATAATTCAGATAATTTTATTGTTAAATACAAGAGTAGTTAGAAATTTTATTTTTTCTGTTAAATAATAAATTAAGACTTTTAATTTTCAGAATGACAGAAAATAATTCATATTTTAAGTACACCTTAAAGGTGTACTTATAATTTATAATTTTTTATTTTTTATACAATAATATATTGTCCATCCTCCATTAGATTCTTATTAAGGTCAATTACAGTGAATTTCTCTGAAGTTTATAAAAATGTAGTAAGTTTCATGATTGTGAGTGGCTAAATTAGCCAATTAGCCAAAAAGTTACCTTTTTAGCCAAAAAGCAAACAACCCATACCAAAATGTCAAAGATTCTCTTTTCTCTCTACTTTTTGCACATCTTTTCGTAATTAGCCAAAAAGTCATTCCAAACATACAAGTTTTTTTTACCTACCTTTTTAGCCAATTAGCAAAAAAGTTACTAAATTAGCCTGTTCCCAAACGAGGCCTTAATTATATTAATTTTTCTTTTATTAAGATTAAATAGACTGGGCTTAATATAAATGATACGAAAATATAAAAATAGACAATGTAAAATTTACAATTTTATTTAAAAAAGATGATAACGCCATTGTTCTCATATATATATATATAATTAACAAATTATTAAAATCTCAAACTCAATATAATTATATCAAAATTGTTAGGCTTATTATATTGGAAAATGCTATAGGTCCCAAATTTCTTACCAAACAAATGGCCGAATGTCTTAAATGAAAATTTACAGTTTCATTTAACAAAGATGATAACGTCATTTTTCTCATATATATATATATAATTAACAAATTATTAAAATCTCAAAATTAATATAATTATATCAAAATTGTTAGGCAAATTACGGATTCCACACCCATATGAGATATTTGGTCATTTGTTTGGTAGAAAATTTGGTATCCCTAACATTACCCTATTATATTTGTTTCAAATATCAAAGGGAGGTTAGCACAACTTGGAATGTGTGTGGGTTAATCTGATTTTTCTTGATCTCAACTACCTAGCTTCCAGATATACAAGTATAACTTCAATACCTTTTCTACAGCTTCTCAAAATTGAGAACGCGAGTTCCCATATGTTTTCCAAGACTGCTTCCAATATCGCCTGTTTGCACTGCCGTCAAATGGAGAGCTGTAATAATCAGAAGGTCCTCTAGAACCTCTGCTTCCATTGCTCTCCTTTTGGTCATTCCTCAATTCCTCCTGAAGGTCATACTGTGAACGCTGCAAATAAAAAATGGTAATTAATATTCAGCAACAGCAACTCATAAAGAACAGAAACAAATCAAGAGATAGTTTCATAACTACATTTATTAGACTCAACACAATGATCGCGACAATCTTTTGTTACAAGGAACAAATTGCAGATAAGCCTCAAACTCGAGAATGTATTTTGAACCAAGCTAAAGAAAAGTCTTTTAGGCCTAGCAGAAATCATTTTTGTACTGCAGCTAGTCGGTTTTAGATACTGCATTAGTTGGTCTTTTAATGAGGCAATGCAAACTACAATACAAGTATCAGAAAAAGTGATCAAAATGCACGAATTGTCATTTATTTTTATCCTTCTGATTTGAAGAATTCCTTTGGTATTCCATAGAAATTTCCTGTTAAGAAATCAACATTAGGCAGTCCAATCTACAAAATCATTGTATTCATGAGTCAAAGTGTATAGCATGGAGCTATTAAAGCATTAAGCAGTCAGATTAGCATTTATGCTTCATGTATGTTATATCTGATGGTGTGTCAGATTCACGAGATTGAAAGGAAACGAATGGAGTAGGCAATGATCCAATTTTTTCAGTTGAAACTGTCTCGTGGACTTGTAGTTTATATGAATTTATATATTTGAGGCAAGTTGATAGAATGAAAGACCAAAACATGCAGATCAAAATCAATACACAAGATTAGGAAAGAACACAATAAGCAAATCAGTTTAAGAACAATATATGCTCAAAAAATTCCAGGTTCCCAACCCACATCTCACAGAAAACCTCATCAAGTTAAACGTATCTTGCTAATAGCATACCTTGTTTGGATCTGAAAGTACAGCATATGCCTCTCAGATCATTTTAAAAAGTCTGTCAACATCCTTGTGGACCTCATCAGGTATTTCCAGAGTTGTCCATCATTTCCACTCTCACTTCTTGCCAGGAATTGACCAGCCTATATTCAAATAAACTCATCAAAAAGAATGACAAGGATGACAGAGCAATAATAAATAACTCAAGAAATTTAAAGACCTTGTCTGGATGATGTCTCAGTGCTGCTTTTCGGTATGCCTTTTTTATCTTGGATCCAGCATCAGATGGTTTAATTCCCCTGTAATAAGGAATGACCTTTCCAATACAGAGATATTACGTCGCAATCAATCACAATGGTGGACTCAACAACTTCAATCTCACAAAGTAACATGACAAATCCACTTGGATACAACAGGAAGAATCATCAAAGTAAGGGTTGAAAGAGACAGCAACATTCAAGATGGAAATACAGTAGAAAGTTAATTCTAGTTTTCAGTAGTCTGTTCTAATTGTATGTGCTCGTGTTTCTAGAAGAAAAATGAACTACTTGTCAAATTCACATGCATTACATATAGTTCGCATATTTTAGCACCTTTTTTTGGGTAAGTAAAAGATGTTAACTAATAGTGCCGAAAGGGGCATAAGTTACCACTAATAGTACATGATATATATTGTACAAAAAGAAACTATTATCATATGCAGATAACGGAATATAGGAATTAGAAAAAATTAAACTTAGGACCATCCGCTGTTGGCCCAGCTAGAATTAAATTTGTACACCTAACACTAAGCCAAAAAACAAATTACATTCCTAGATTCTTGTTTTTGGTTCATTAAAAAACTTAGAAATGGTTTATCAAACATCATTTGCAACAAACACACATTAAAATATGATCTGAAAATGAATGAAAAGATAACCTTAAATAATGGGGCAGAATGAGGAACTTTTTGTTGGAAAAATTGGTTTTTATAGGTTTATTTTGGGCCAACTTTGAGCCCAAAATAGAAAGGGCCCTAGACGTCTTTTGGGGTGGGTTTGAAGAGGTGATGTGTTTCTTGTCGCGTGGCAAGTCACACGGTGAAGGCGGTTTGTCAAAACTATTTATGAGTGAATGGGAACTTGACGTCGTTTTCGAGTTCGTGGAATGGACAATTAAAGAAGTAAATATTGGTTTCCTTGAAATGGGTTGTCCCACATTGAAACTTGAAGAGAACTTATGTGTGTATATAAGTTCTAGATGACAACACTTGGGTCAGGCCCTAAGGGGCACCCCAAGTTTGTAGAAGAGAGGAGTTATGGACAATGTGAACCTTAGCCCAAACCACCACACCCACACCGCCGTCCGTCTGACCAAGCCGTGCCGGGCGTGGTTGTGAGTTGTGGGTTGGTTCTAATATTAATTTTTTGAAGGAAATTTATTTGAACTTTTTCCAAAATTCTTAACGAAATTAATTCAAATTTTGTGCCAAATTTGAATTTAATTTTTCTGCCCATTTGTTACTTCCTCCAGTCCAATTTTCCAAACAGATCAAACTGTTCAAACAGTTTTTCAGATCTGTTGGAACCCGGACAGATTCAAATCTGCCAGACAGGTTCAAAACTGCCCAGAACAGATTCAAACTGCTGTGTCGTTATCTGTTGAAACTGCCACCGAATCTGTTTGAATTTCAAACTAAATCTATCCAGTTTTTTGCACTTGTTCATGTTCAAAATCAGGCCTGTTCGGGTCTGTCTTTTTGCCTATAAATATCTGCCATTTCCAGCAGTCTTGGTGGTCGAAATAGGGACTGAAAAATTTATTTTTTACTGTTCAATTTTTCGCTCTATTGCATATATTCTTCATATAATTTGAGGAATAAATTCAGAGAGTTTAGAACACAAGTTTTGTTCGCTGTACAAATTATTTGAAGTGCTACTACAATTTGTGAAGATCATTGTATCTTGAGAGATAGACGCCACTTAACCATAAACACCGTAGCGGGGCGAATCTGTCTTAAGGACTTGATCTATTAAATTCTTTACTTGGTTCGGTAAAATAAACTCGATAAGTAATTTATTTTTATTTGTTTGATTTGTTTCAATTTATTTATTGTACACAGAAGATTGTTCCTACACTTTTCAAGCCTGATTCCAAAATGCAAAAATTCAACAAGATGTGTGTGAAAATCAAATATGAAAAATGTAGACACATCAGGCATAACTTATTGGAAACTACAGAAAACAATACAAAATTATGAAATGTATCAATATGCAATCAAAATTTGTATAATAAATGAGTTTCATAACAGAAATCCAAGTCCATGGAAATAAAATATGTCATAGGAAACACAAATGCAGAGGACTTACAAAATGAGGTAATGATCCAAGGAGATTCCTTTTTTATCCTTTTCTTCCACGTGGCGACGAGCTTGTCTCAATTCTTAACATTGCCGCCAGTTGGTCCGTCTGGTGAGCCACACCGTTGAACCTTGTCTTGTGATTGCTTTTCAAGAAGAGAGGTTAGTCTATGAAGGTCACTCGCTGATTGTTCCTACAAAATGGAGTCTTGAGGAGAGCTACTCCCAGATTCGACACATAGCATTCATCCTTCAGATTTGAAGTCTTACTACCTTTTGGTCAAACGGCCAAGGGTTAATGTAGAATAATGACTTCCATTTCTTGGGGGACACACTAGAGATGCTTCGGCCAGGTGGCTATCACGGGACACTTGGCAGTTTAAGAGCTAACCTAGCATTCCACTAATCAAAGTGAGGAGAATCAGCCGGCTGTTCCTAACAATTAGGAGATTCCCATTGCAATATAAAGCCATTCGAAAATGGAAAAAAGGACATCTAATCCAACTCAAATCAAATATTTAGCAAGACATCTGTGTCAAGATTTAGCCTAGTTTAGTTCAAGGCATCCGTGCCAAACAATATCTGTGTCGAATTTAGTTGTAGTTTTGGCTAAAGTAAGATTTGGTGTAAAGTGAAATTTCCCCTGTCCCAATATTTCATTATGCCCTCAGAATCTCTTAAACTGATGAATTTCATATATCTGAAATTATATCAATTAAAAATAAAATATTAAATTATCTCCAAGTTGGGTTTAGAAGCTTTTTTACCTTGTCAAAGGTTTTATCTCCGTTAGTTTTTGCGAGGTATGTAACAATGTAATGGAGCTCCTGAATCTATACAGTGCTTGTTGGATTTTTATTTAGCCTTTTGAGGTTGGAAATTATGTGGATTTCAAGATTGGGAGACTATCTAAAGAATAGAGGAACAATGTGTGACTTCGACCTTTATGTATGGATCCTACTCCATATAAGAGAGTAGTATCCGATTCCGTAATTAGATTCTGTGCACATAGAAAACCTATTCGTTGTGGTTTTTGGGCTTCCAAATGCCACTTCTTCCCGTCGCACTGACTAATCTAGTCACAGGGTTTCACTTTTCAGTGAGTGAAAGATTTGTTCCCGGGTGTACGTTGAAAGCTTCTATAGTAGAAGTCATTCAAGGGGACTTGGCCACACTCTAATAAGTTCCCATCCCATCTCCTTTTTTTTCATTAAACAATAATGGACTTGGCTTCGTTCACTCCACAATCATTGAATCTGGATCCGGAAGTGGCTGTACTCTTTAAAAGTAAAACCAAGACGGTAAATAACGAAAAAGCTTGACTTGGAAGAGTCGAGGAATTAACTACATTTGACTGACTGTACTTCTCTTTGTCCCCCGCTGGGTGAGCCTCAAGTGACAGAAATGCAGTAAAATTTGGTGGGTGTGACGTGGCAGAATTTGCTGTTAACTACATTTTAATGCCAGGCTGATGCAGTGCTGATCGAAACAATAGTAACAATCTTAAGATCCGTTGATTCACACAAGAATACCAGAAATAAGACTCCTCTTTAGACCCGTTGATTCCCAAGAATACCGAGTTTAAAGGCTTAATCAAAGTTGATTCACACAGAATTAACCAAAGTTGGAACAAAGAGTAATAAAACGCAAAATATATTAATCATAAAAAACTCTAGAGCCCTAAGGCTTTACACCCACTATTTATAAGAAAAAAACAAAGGCCTAAACAAACAGTTTTGGAAATAAAATAAGGCAACACTAATAAAATATAAAAACAGAGGCCTAATCATAATCCACGAAGCAACAAATCAAATAAAGTAACTAATAAAATATAAGGTAAAATACTAAGGCAGTTGCCAAAAGTGAAGGAGGCAAATACTAGGGCAATTGCCAAAAGTGAACATAATAAAATAATGGCAACTAAAGCTTTGCTGTGCTGTGCTGGCTCACGGATTGCGTGATGTGTTGGCTGGCTATGTCTTGGCTACATCATCCTCCCCGGTTTGGAGAGAATTCGCCATCGAATTCGCAGCTTTGTCGAGGGTGTTGTCACCGTGATAAGGAATGAGGTATCATACGTTGAACACATCGAAAGTACGAATATGACCAGGCAACTACAAACGGTAGGCATTTGAATTGATTTTCTCCAAAATTGCAAGGGGCCCAATTTTTCGTGCTGCCAACTTGTTATATTCACCGGCTGAAAACCTATCTTTTGTAAGAACTGCCCACACTAAATCGCCAACTTTAAATTCGACCAATCGACGTTTCTTGTCAGCTGTTAACTTATACTTGGCGATTGATTGTTGTAAGTTGGACTGGGTTAACTTGTGCACCTCCTGAAGGTTGTGAATCAACTCTTCTGCCTTCCCATTTATGCGCTTTAAGTCTGGCACAGGTACTAAATCCAGAGGGGCCCAAGGTTGGTAGCCATAATTGACATAGAAAGGACTAAAACCCAAACTTTGATTGACTGAGCGATTGTAAGCAAACTCTGCTTGGTGTAATTTGTGATCCCATGATTTCAAATGATCTGTTACTAAGCACCGTAACATGTTGCCCAAAGAACGATTGACAACTTTTGTCTGTCTATCGGTTTGAGGGTGATAGGCGCTACTGAAATCAAGCTTTGTGTTGGCCAAGTGCCACAGACATCTCCAAAAATGACTAAGAAATCGGGTGTCCCTGTCAGATACAATGGATTGAGGGAGCCCATGCAAATGATAGATTTCTCGAAAATATAATTGGGCCACATTTACAGCATCCGTCGTCTTTTTGCACGCAATGAAATGGGCCATTTTTGAGAACCTATCCACGACTACGTAGATGGAGTCACAACCTCGCTGAGTGCGCAGGAGTCCCAAAACAAAGTCCATACTAACGTCAGTCCATGGCTGGTTGGGCATGGGTAATGGCATGTATAAGCCTGCGTTGGTTGCGGATCCTTTGGATACTTGGCAGATGCGACACCCGTCCACAAGCTTGAAAATTTCTTTCCTCATAGAAGGCCAAAAGTAAGAATCAGCCACAAGCTGCAGAGTCTTGTCACGCCCGACATGGCCTTCTTCATGCAACTCCTTGATAATTCTCAATCGAAGACTTGATGCAGGCACACACAATTGGTTACCCTTGAAGAGGAATCCGTCATGGAGAAGAAAGTCCGACCTCTGACCTGCTTTAACTTCCGCCACAATACAAGAGAAATAGGGATCAACAAGCAATAGTTCGTGAAAGGAATCGAATCCAAGTACTGTATTTCTCATAGTAGTAAGTAGAAAAGAATGGCGGCTAAGTGCATCAGCCACTTTGTTCAAGGCGCCTGATTTATGTTTAATCACAAAGGTGAATTGCTGTAGATATGCTGCCTAATTGGCGTGCCTCGAAGAAAGTTTGTCTTGGCTGTTGATGTGCTTCAACGCATCATGGTCAGAAAATAAAATGAATTCACTTTGGGACAGATAAGGATACTAATGTTTCAGGGATTGGACAATGGAATAAAATTCCACATCATAAGTGTTGTAGTTTCCTTTGGATCCGCTAAGCTTCTCACTAAAATATGCAATTGGACGACCTTCTTGGTTCAAAACAGCCCCAATGCCCACTTTAGATGCGTCACAGTGTAGCTCAAAGGTTTTAGCAAAATCTGGTAATATGAGGACTGGTGCTGAAGTCAATTTTTGTTTGAGTTGCTGGAATGCTTCTGTCGCTGTCTCTATCCAATAGAATTGGCCAGCTTTCATGCAGTCCGTAATTGGTGCCATAATGCTACTGAAATGGGGAATGAACCTCTGATAGAATGAAGCCAACCCATGAAAGCTTCGTACGTCGTGAATGTTTTTTGGTATTGGCCAGTCACGAACTGCATTAACCTTGCTTTCGTCCACAGAGAGGCCATCTTTAGATACGACATAACCGAGGAACACAACAGTATCGGTTAAGAAGGAACACTTGTTGGTGCCAACATAAAATTTTGCTTCTTGCAGTACTGATAGAACCTGGCGCAAGTGCTGGAGGTGCAATTCATTATTAGTGCTATAAATCAAAATATCATCAAAATAAACAACAACAAACTTCCCGATAAAAGGCCGAAATAGTTGGTTCATCACACGCATAAAAGTACTGGGAGCGTTTGATAAACCAAATGGCATGACTAGCCACTCGTAAAGCCCCTCTCGAGTTTTGAAGGCCGTCTTCCATTCATCACCTTCCCGAATCCGAATCTGGTGGTAACCACTTTTCAGATCCAATTTGCTAAACACAGTTGCTCCACTCAACTGATCTAATAAGTCATCTAACCGAGGTATGGGGAACCTATAGCGGATAGTGATCTTATTAATTGCCCTGCTATCGACGCACATGCGCCACGAACCATCTTTCTTGGGGGTTAGTAGTGCAGGCATGGCACATGGACTGAGGTTTCTCGGATGTGTCCTTTGGCTAGCAATTCCTCCACTTGTCGTCGAAGTTCTTCATGCTCTTTTGGACTCATGCGGTAGTGGGGTCTATTTGGCAAATTCGCTCCTGGAAGCAAGTCAATTTGATGTTGTATATCTCTCATGGGCGGTAATACTGGGGGTAACTCCTTGGGAAATACGTCATGGAACTCTGCAATTAGACCCTTCACAGGTTCAGGGATCTTGCTCTCTACAGCACTGTCTTTTCCTACTAGCATGAACATCATTCCTGTTTCAGCCACTTCCTCCAAGAATCGGTGCATAGACAATAAACTAGAACTTTTCTCAGTGGCTAGTTTTGGTGCTTCTTCTTTATGAGGCTCGAGAACAATATGGATCTTGTTAAATACAAAGGAGTAGGTGTTCCTTCGTCCATCGTGTAACACGTCGTGGTCAAATTGCCAAGGCCTTCCTAATAAAATATGACAACCATCCATCTGAACCACATCACACCATATCTTGTCCCTGTAATTAGAACCAATAGAAAATGGGACTAAGCCACGCTTGGAGACCATTACCTCTTTGCCTTTCTGAAGCCATGACAGTTTGTATGGGTTGGGATGTTGGCTTGTACTTATTCCCAATTTTGCTACAGCGTCCTCAGCAATGACATTCTCACAACTTCCGGAGTCAATTACGAACTTGCACACCTTCCCATTAATGGTACACGTGGATTGGAAGATGTTGTTTCGTAACCACCCATTCCCTTCAATCTCTCGAGGTGTATAGCAAGCCCTGTGCACAACCAATAGAGGACCATCATCGCCGGCAACTCGTTCTTCCTTGTCATAAATACTAACTTCGGGATCGTTGGTAGTATCTTGCGGAACTTCATTAGTCCCATCTTCGACAATCTCTTCGCTGTCTATGAATAGGCCCTTGCCAATCCGATTACCTTTTCTACAATCTGCAGCACGATGACCAACTTCTCCGCACTTGAAGCAACGCATCCCACCACTAGTTCCAGGGTTCCTGTTCGACTGTCCTCCTGGTGGTTTACCAGCCGTATCAACTTGGGGTGGTGCCCATCTTGCCCCTGGTAGAGTCGTACTCATATTTCGGTTTGTTGGGGGCAGATTACGATTGCCACTAGTGTTTCCAGTTGGCCACCCTGTAACTCCTGAGTGATGCTTTGACCTTTTCTCTAATTGTAGAGCCCTCTGGTGTGCTTCAGAAATAGAATAGGGATCAAATAAATTCAGGGTATCTTGATATTGTTCTTGCAATCCCCCGATGCACCTGGAAACAAGTTGGTCTTCGTTTTCAATAAGGTCATTACGTGACACCAATTGATAAAATTCAGTGGTATATTCATCGATCGTCTTCGTCCCTTGCCGTAAATTCTGCAATTGTTGGTACATCATGCATGTATAGTTATGAGGAAGGAACGCCATACGCATATGTTTCTTCATCTTTTCCCAAGAAGCAATCTTACTCTTTCCCTGTCTGGTTCGAGTTAACTTTATTTGTTGCCACCAAGCCGCTGCTCTTCTCCTGAAGCATGTGGCCACCAAGGAAACTCGTTTGTTCTTCGGAACCTCCTTGAAATCAAGAACCTCTTCAACAGCAAAAAGCCAATCCAAGAATTCTTCGGGTTGAACACTGCCGTGAAATTCAGGAATGTCAATTTTCAGGCCTGCTTCCCACCGTCGTGAATTTGCTTCCATACCTTGTCGAACTCTTTCCCTTCGGAAATTTCCAGCAAAAAGGTTGTCGTCTATCTCCTCCATACTTTCTTCATCCTCCATAGACCGTGGGTTTGGATGTGGCTGGCGTTGCTGCTATTGTTGCAACGTTGCAAGTTGCTCAGTCAGGGCATCAATTTGTTGTTGCATCCTCGCCGCGTCAGCTTCATAAATGTCGTCCATGGGCCGCCTCCTCAGTGCCATCATCGCCTATGCTCTGATACCAACTGATGCAGTGCTGATCGAAACAATAGTAACAATCTTAAGATCCGTTGATTCACACAAGAATACCGGAAATAAGACTCCTCTTTAGACCCGTTGATTCCCAAGAATACCGAGTTTAAAGGCTCAACCAAAGTTGATTCACACAGAATTAACCAAAGTTGGAACAAAGAGTAATAAAACTCAAAATATATTAATCATCAAAAACTCTAGAGCCCTAAGGCTTTACACCCACTATTTATAAGAAAAAAACAAAGGCCTAAACAAATAGTTTTGGAAATAAAATAAGGCAACACTAATAAAATATAAAAACAGAGGCCTAATCATAATCCACGAAGCAACAAATCAAATAAAGCAACTAATAAAATATAAGGTAAAATACTAAGGCAGTTGCCAAAAGTGAAGGAGGCAAATACTAGGGCAATTGCCAAAAGTGAGCATAATAAAATAATGGCAACTAAAGCTTTGCTGTGCTGTGCTGGCTCACAGATTGCGTGCTGTGCTGTGTTGGCTCACGGATTGCTTGCTGTGTTGGCTGGCTATGTCTTGGCTACATCACAGGTGTAATATTAGTTACAGCAGGAAAATTAGTGTAATGTTAGTTAATCTAAGGAGGCAGAGATGGACAATTCAAAGCCATTAGGAACATTTACTAAAAAGCCATAGATATATAACAACAATAATGAGAAACACAATGTTTAGAAAAGAATTCGACAAGAACATTACATATACAACATACCCAACAAAACAACATTAATAGCAGAATCCTAAATGCAGTGAAACAAAACAACATTAATAGCAGAATCCTAAATGCAGCTAAGTTCAAGGGCTTTTGACGCAGATAATAGCTCATTCTTCCTCCCTTTTAGAGACAAGCCATTCATCTGTTGGTTTTCCATCGAACACTTGTCACTTCACGCTTTGTGGTTCTCTTACTGATATGAAATTTTCATTGCACACACTAAGACAATGTTAAGAAGCCCATCAGAAGCAGCAGTTAATGCTAGACAGAATAAAAATACAAGCAATACTTTTGAGTACAACGAAATTGACTCACCTGGGAGAGCCACAAACTCATAAAATCTTGTACCCTTCAATTTATTAAAGCCTCCTAAGGCCTACAAAGTCCTCCCACCCTGCCAAGTCAAGATTTGGACAATTACTAATCTCAAGATTCCTCAACTTGGGTACGTTCTTCATGGTACTTGGCAAAGAGGTCAATTTGGGACAAGCTGCAATAGTCACTGTTTTGAGTTTGACGAGGAGTCACATTCCTTTAGGAAAAGATTTAAGGTTTCCACATCCTGTAATCCGAAAGGATTGGAGAGAGGTCAAGCGTTGGATTTGTCTCTTTGGCAAACAACTTTGTTGTGTGGTTAAGTACAAATGCCTAAGACAGATTAAGTTTCATATGTTTTTGGGTAACTTTCAAATTTTCACACAATACCAGATTCTCAAAGTTTGCAAATTGAACAGTTTGCAAATGGCATTAGGGAGTGTCTCGATATTTGCATTCCCACTGATGTCAAAAAATCTCAAATGCTTCAAATTACCAATGGAATGTGGCAATACCTGAAAACATGAGTTACTCAAATCAAGCACATAAATACTTGAACTTTGAGATGCATCTGTTAACAAAGCCTATGTCACTAGCTCCCAGTCCTTGAAATGGAAAGAAAACAGTCCTCAGATTCTTTAGTTCGAACAATGCCTTTGTGACTTCTTCCCCTGAACAATCAAAATCATGAAATGATACATGCTTAACCTTATCAGAAATCGGCCCAAAATGATAATTTGTTGTAATTAAGCATTCTTCATTTGCCATATATACTGCAAGATCATGAATGATCTCAGGCATTCTACACGTGTTTGATAGATTGCCATGTTGTTCTTCAGTCTTTTCTAAGAAAAATATGGAACATAACTGATTCAAACAATCAGTGCTAGTATCTTCCAACTCACCAGTTAGGCCAGATGACTGAATGAGCCCCTGTGCCGTCCACAACTGGATCAATTTATAGCTTTTTGGAAAAATTGAACAATGTATGAAGTAGCGTTTCAACTCAGTTGGTTGTGTGTCGTAGCTCGATCTTAACATGACCAAAATGTCATGTTTCTTTTGTGCCAATTCCCATAGTTGTTTCTCTTTTAATTCTAACCATTTACTTTCATCGGTCTCCATAAACAAATTGTTGCCTAAAGTCTTTGCTGCACGAGGATATCCGTGGCACTTTTTCACAATTTCCTGTGCGATTTCTGAGAGCTTCACGTTCACACGTTCTTCCCCCAATTTTTCACGACAACCTGCCCACTTCCAAAGCAATCCAAGGCAATCCTTATCTGAAAGACTCTCTAAATTATATGTGGGAACCGTGCCCACAATTGTAGCAACCCGTATGTAACATGTAACTATGATCTTACTTCCCATGATACCACCACATCTCAATAAGTCATACAACTTATGCCAATCTCGATGATCACAATCACATAAATTGTCCAAGACGAGTAAAAATTTCGTAATATGTAATTTTTCTTGAAGGAGATTCTTTAACTGATCTGAATGGAGGCCAGCACAATGGTGGGAAATCAGTTATGAGCTGAATAATTTTTTGCATCACATCTTTAACATTAAGATATTGTGCTACCTTCACCCAAATCCTCAACTGAAAATGCTTGGTGACTATTTCATGATTGTACAGCAATCTAACGAGAGCTGTCTTACCAATACCTGCAATGCCAACAATGGGCAGGACAGACATGTTCTCATCATTGCCAACACTTGGGGTCATTATATGTTGTAACAATGTTACTCTCTCATTGAACCTTCCAACAAATTCCGACTCATTGACTTCAGAGGAGAGTGATGAGCTGGTCTCTTTGGCCACTTTATGTCGTGATGTTGTGAAAATGGGATGAAACTTATTCCTATCATCCGCGATCATGTTTAATCTCTTTCTGATCTTTGCGATTCTACGACTTATTTTTAATTTAAATTGCAAATCAACTGTGTGTGAGGATAGAAAGAAATTGCTTACCCAAAACGTCCTCGTCACTTGACGTCGTAAAACTTCGTAGTGAAATTCATCGACGAGGTTATCTGCATCATAGAAAGCAGCTTGGAGTCTGTCAAACCATACCCCCATCGCAATTGAGTAATTGTTATGGGCTTGATTCTGAGGAAAACCGCCACGACCGTACAATCTCTGAGCATCTAAGAGCACAGCCGTGATGGTGAACAAGGTGCCTGAGAGTGCGTACAGCTCCTGCTCAACACCCCATGCCTTGCCAACTTCCCCCATTGCACCGGACCCTATCTTGCCCAGAATTTTACTTGCTAAGTTGAAAAGAATTGTTTCTACCATGTTCTAATTTCTTGATGATCAACAAGAAGTTGAAGAAGAAGAAGAAGAAGAAAGATTAATGGAGGCTAAGGTGGGTTGGGTTTAGCTGAGAAATAACTCAAGAACTATTATATGAATATTTGTTTTGTACTAGTTGTAGTTGGTGCCATTGAATTGCAGGTGAGTGCAGCTGGGAAGTTTCTATTTTCACACCACACAAACTTTTTTTTAATTGTTTCATATTTTCTCAATTCACACCAACACCTTTTCATAAGAAAAAACCCAAAATACCATCACCTTCCCAACTTTTAAACCACCCTAACCTCTAGGTCACGTTTGTTTCGCCGTGAAGGAGTGGACTGGACTAAGATGGCCGTTGAGTCCATGATCTCCGTGTGAAGGAGTGGACTGGACTAAGATGGCTGTTGAGTCCATGATCCCATGCTTGGTTCAGCCTTGGAGCTTCTGGACTAACATTTCAGTGGTATTCATAATACCCCCTCAGTGATTGGATTAGAATAACTGTAGAAGAGGTGGATTGAACAAATAATTCGAGGATTATCGTGTGCCGGACGTCTGACCGGTTGACTAGAACAATGACTTCTTTTTTTTTTTTTAAAGGTGTGACCTGTTATTTTTGAATTTTTTTTTATATTTGTTTTAGATTATTATTATTTTTTGCATAAAAATATATATTTTTATTTTATATAAAAATAATTTAATAATTCCGTCACTAACAACTATCATCAAAACAAATACATTTTTACTTAATTTTCTCATTAACAATCCTTACACTAATAATCTCCTCACTAACCATCTGTTTACTAATAATCACATCCAAGCTAATCCGTCAAATAAATGTAATCCTAATCTTCAACTCTATAACTGTAACAACCCTCGTATTGATTACCGATTAACCACTGGATTATATACTGATTACTGTTAAACTGAACTGATAATGACTGATAATTGGATTAACTGAAGTACTGAATGGACTGATTGAAATCGAAACTGAAATTGAATAAGTATATCTATTGTATTGCATTTCTATCTGTTTGATTGATTGATTATCTGTTAGAATTTATGTGTTTAAACTGCTAATTGAAGGCCTTATCGGCGGCCGAACCGAAAACCGTTTAGTGTTTCATGATCAGTAGAATTTATCTGATTTTATGATATATTTACTTAAAATGTGATTAGGAATGATTAAATTAGATTTAAACAAGTTAATTGCCAAGATTGACTTATTTACCACATTGCCACCCATAGTGGACATTTTGTTTATTGTTAGTATTGAGCCTTAACACTTAATCAAACTCCTCCTCAGCCATTTTGCTTGCTCCAGCCGAATTATAGAGTGAGAGAGAGAGTTTAGAGAGAGATTTGAGTTCATTTGTTGAACTTGCTTGGAGGTTGCTTAGAAATTGAAGTATAGATTGGCAAATTTAGCTCCCACACCTTGATTTCAAGACTTAGTAAGGTAATTGGGCCCCTCATTGTTGTCCTTAAGGTTTATTCTTGCATGCTCCATGCTTAATTAGAGAGCTAAGCCATGAATTTGTTCATAATTGTTGAATTAGAGCTCCATTGTTGCATGCATGCTCATGTAGTCAAGTTTGGAGGTTTAATTTCAAGAAAATCTCACATGCAAGCTTATATTCATGCATGGTCCATGTTTTCATCTTGTTTTCCAACTATTGAACTCAATTGAACAAGAATTGAAGCTTGATTTTGGTTTAAAGTTCATGCATTGCATGT
The DNA here is from genome assembly GCA_036172215.1 of Camellia granthamiana. Lineage (NCBI taxonomy): Eukaryota > Viridiplantae > Streptophyta > Magnoliopsida > Ericales > Theaceae > Camellia > Camellia granthamiana. The sequence continues at coordinate 10,008,135 of CM069912.1, forward strand.
TTTGAAAGTGTTCTTGAAAATGGGTTTGAAAATGGCTTTAATTGACCAACCCTTGGCCCTTGCATGTGCAAATTAGCTTTTGAAACTTGTTATACATTGAGTTTAAGTGTATTTTCCAGAATTTGGGGCCAAGAGGTTGAGTTTTGGATGGTTGAATGCTTGGTTCGAACTTGGGAGACAAATCTGGAAATTCCAGATTTGGCTTCCTCGCTCGAGCGAGCACCTTTGTCCAGGGCTCCGCTCGAGCGAGCATCGAGCGTGGTATCGCGCGTAAAAATCGAGCATCCAGTACTTTTACTGTTCATGCAGCTCGCTCGAGCGAAGGATTTCTCGCTCGAGCGAAGCCTTTGATTTTGGAAGCTCGCTCGAGCGAAGGAAGGGTCGCTCGAGCGAGGCTCCTATTTTCAGCAACTTTTGAAAAATGCCTTCCAAGTGTATTTTTGCATCCTCATCCCATCCTAGGCATTCTTAGGCCTAGTTTAAGGCATCTTAATGAGGATTTAGACATAGAACCACACCGAGGAAATTTAGGGATTTAATTATTATCCTTCCCGATTGTGAACTTAGTGTGTGTTCTCTATTTGTTAACTGTTTAGGGTTGGCTCTCGGGGACGCGCTCTAGCTGCTATTAGCCCAATCTCTGTGAGTAACAGATTGTGTAACGATATGTTCAAAATGGCTATCTTTTGAACAATGAACAGAACTGTTTACTGAACTGATATTGTTTATTGAATGAATGTATGTCCTGTATTGTGAACTGTATTGTGGCATCCTTAGCATTGACTGTTACTGTTACAGAGCTCTGTCGGTTCCCTTGTGGGACCATACTGTTTACTGATTGATGGCCATCATTACTGTTGGGTCTGTTAAGGCCCGGTCCTTCTGGACCTACTGTTTATAGGCTACTAGATGTACCACATATGACTGATTGACTGAAATACTGAAAGATTGAAATACTGTTTAATGAACTGTTTTCATTACTGTAAGGACATTCATTCATAACCTCTTTACACTTATTGTTATTCACTGGCCTTTAGCTCACTGTTTATATATATATGTAGGTTCTCAGCAGCCAGACCGGAGCTAGGAGCGTGGGTTAGTCCCCAGTTTTGTCAAGCCAGCCTATGTGCCTCACTGCGAGGTTCCGAGACGCCATGTTATGGCTTGGGGTGTTTTTGTGTCCCCCACCTGTCTCTTGACTGTTTTGTTTATTGTATAAACTGTTTACTGTTTGACCGTACTGTTATCGAGGGATTAAGTCCCCGTACTGAAGGGTTGTATATGATTGTATAGACTGTACTGTTTGACTGTATGAATGCATGAAAAATGTTTTTGGCATACAGATTGTCACAGCTCAATGGACACTATTTATTTACTGTATTGGCTTCCGCCAGGCCCTGTACTCTGTTTTACTGTATTACTGTTCAGCAGGCCTTCGGTAATCTCGGATTACTGGCCAGTTACGGTGCTAAACCCATAGGGCCGGGTTTGGGTCGTGACAATAACCACTATCACCGACGATTGCTACCCCTCTCGTCATTGCCCCTCCCTAGCATCCTCCTTCTTCTTCTCCAGTGGCTGTCACCTCATCTCAATTAACAATTTTTAATGATGTCAGATATATATTACAATTAATAATTCAGGTAATTTTATTATTGTATAGAAAAGTAGTTAAAAGTTTTATTTTTTTCTGTTAAATAACAAATTCTAACAATGGGATATTTTTAATTTTCAGAACCACAAGAAAAAATTCTTATTTTAAACAAATCTCATTGGTATATTTATAATTTATAATTTTTTATTTGTTTATAAAATAATGTGCAGCCCATCGTTAGATTTTTATTAAATTACTATGTTTTTCTCTAAATTTGAAAAAATATAATAATGCATAATTTTGACGTAATTATATTTATATTTCTTTTAATAAGATTAAATAGATCAAACTTAATGTAGACAGTGTGAACATATAAAAATAAATAACATAAAATTTACAGCTTCATTTTAAAAAGATGATAGTATCATTTTCTCATATATATAACTAGCAAATTATTAAAATTTCAGAATAACTCAACATAATTATATTAAAACTGTAAAGTATATTGCATTTTTTAAAATTATCAAGGAAAATTAGTATAATTTAGACTTTTCATATTATTATTATTATTATTATTTGAGAAAAACATGCAATTACTAGGATATTGTCTACACATGGGTCCACACAGTTTTTCACTTTCAGATTTTGTGGGGGCGGTTCAAGCTTATTGTAATTTTTAATTTTTTTTCACTTATAACAATTTCTATTTAGGATAAATTAGAATATCCACTTATAAAATTCAGAGAAAATATAATAAATTATATAATTTTAATATAATTACATTAACTTTTATTATAATAAGGTCAAATAAATCAAAACTAATATAGATAGTGCAGAGTAAAACTGTTACGGCTCTTTTGTTTTTGGAGTTAGGTTGGATGTGATTATTAGCGTGTTGATTGTTTTGCCACTGCTACTATTATTGGTTGACAGTTGGCGTGGGTTTGTATGCGGGAAGGTGAATGGGTGTTTGTGTGTCACGTTAATCAAAAAACACACTAATACCTTTTTTTAATTTAGTAGGTTTGTAACACGTGCAGAATGGGATGTCGGTTACGTTGTAAGTGTTGTTTCACGCGTGACATGAGCAAGCGCAATCAGGCACACTGAATCGGTTTTGGATTTCTCACAACTCGACCCTTTTTTCCGATTGTCATTGCCGTAGGTTTTGAAATTCAAATATCTGTGACCAAATCCCACAACGAGATTTGTGGGATTGTATTCGAAATAATTTTTAGATCAATTTGGTCTGGGCAGTGGCGGAGGCACCTTAGGTCCAGGGGTCACGTGCCCCCCCTGGGTTTTGGAATTTTTTTTTTTAAAACATAGAGAAAATATTTTAAATAAAAACATTTATAAAAATATTATTTAAAGTGAAATGTCAATGACATTTTAAAATTATGATAATAATAATGATTATTTTGATTGAAAATAAAGAGACTATGATAAGTCATATTATTATTTATGAAAATTTCAATGTAACGGTGATGTCTATCACTATTGATATGCAAACATAATTAATTTCAATCACTACAACAAAAAGCGCTTTTCGCGACTAAAACTTCAATTTTCGTCGCTGAAACTCCTAGAAATGGCGACTAAAATCGAATTGGTCGCCAAAATTGATAACTTTTCCCGACTAAAACAGTTTAGTCGCCAAATGTAAGGGTTTTAGCGACTAAAAGGCAATTTAGTCGCCAAATGTAGGCTTTTTAGCGACTAAAGATTGTTTAGTAGCCAAAACTCAGAGTTTTTGGCGACTAAAATGATTTAGTAGCCAAATGTGACGGATTTAGCGACTAAATCTGAATTTCGTCGCCGATTACAGGAGTTTTGCCGACTAAAAACTATTTGGTCGCTGAAAGCGAAGCTTTTTGGCTACAAAAAAAAATTAGTAGCTAAAGACCAAGAATTGGCGACTAAAATTTAGTTTCGTCGCCCAAAGTAGAGGTTTTGGCGACTAAAATTTAGTTTAGTCGCCAAAGGTGCTATCCTTAGGCGGAATTGAATTCTTTTAGCGACAGAAAACAAATTAGTAGCCAAAAAATGAAGAATTGGCGACTAAAATTCACATTTAGTCGCCGAAAGTACTTTCATATTTTTTTTAGTAAATAATTTATTTTTTACATAAATAATATTAAATAAAAATAATTATTTTTATATATATAATTTTCTATTAATACCAGTGAAAATAGTATATAAATAATATATGTTGCAATAATTATCATATGATATGGTAGTGGCGTAGTGGGGGTCGAAGTGTTGGGCTGGGACGTTGTGTTGGGACTGGGACGTTGTGGGTTCAATACTTGGGAGCAGAGGCAATTGTTTTTTTTTTTTTTTTGGAAAAACGGTTTTGGCGACTAAACTCTTTAGTCGCAGAAAGGTACGCGTTTGGCGACGAAAGGTTTAGTCGCGGAAAGGTGTAAATAATAAAAAAAAAAATCATTATTGGCGACTAAAATTTTAGTCGCTAAATGTAAAGTTTCCAAAAATCAAATTGCATTTGGCGACAAATATTTTCGTCGCTGAAGACACATATATTGGCGACTAACAGTTTTTTAGTCGCCAAAGGCATCCGCGACCATGTTTTGGCGACAAGACGGGCGACTAAAATTTTTAGTCGGGAAAAGTAAAATTTTGACATTTGGCGACTAAAATGGGACCTTTGGCGACTAAAAATTTAGTCGCCAAAGGTGTTTTTTTTTGTAGTGAATGAAGATATGAAATTTATTGGATTGTTAGTTATATTTGATATGTGGAGTTTATCTTCCATGTATTTCTTTCCATTCATAACTAAAATGACCATTATATAAATTATAATTAAGCAATACATCTTCAATTATAAAAAATAAAAAAACAAAAAAAATTACAATAGGTCATAATTAATATCAGAATGAGTCATAACTAACTATTACTTGATATATAGTCATAACCAAAATAAAAATCACAAGAAGTTATAATTAAATTATATCTAACACTATAATGTGTTATAACTAAAGACCACAAAGATCATAATTGCGACATATGATAGACATTTTTTTTGCGGTATGTTTTATAAAATTTATCTACTAAAATATATCATTTCTATCTCAACTTATCTTCTTTTTTAAATTTCCAATCCACCTATAAAATAGTTACTCCCCAATATTTGTATAAAATTTGTTTGTCATAACCTGAAAAAGCCAAAACGTTAAAAAGTCACTGTCCTATTTAAGTTACATTATCTTATTTAAGTCACATCACCTCTCTACCATATCACTTCAAACCCAACCTATACCCAACCCATATTTCATAAAAAGTCAAAAAGTGCACTTATTTAGATCATCCCAAACCAATCTCAAATCCTTTAATTTAAAATTTACATTTATCCAAATGAACTCTTAATATTTAAGTTTAGTAATATCTCATTGTTGTTTATTATGAGAAAACAAAATTAATGCTATCATTAATTTGTGTCCCTTCTCCACTGAATTTCTGGCTATGCCACTGGGTGTGGGTGTGTTGGGGTTGGGGTGATTCTTGTGGTGTGAGAAACCCACCAACTCGGAAAACGAACCCCTTTCATCTAAAAACCCAACCCCAGTGGAATGTTCTCACACATTGACAATTAGTCCTATTTTGGAAGGACGAATCAGTGGCGCATGTCAACGTGAACCCTACCATTTGTTACGATTATCCCCTTTTCTAATTTGAATTTCAAATATTCGTGATTCCGAAACCCACATTATAAATTGAGGGAATATTTCACACAGTGTTGGTGTGAATCAAAATCTCTGTGTTGTTCAATTTTGTTGAGTTCGTGGTTGTGAAGAACCCTAATGCCTTCCTAGAACAATGGGTTTTGCACTATGAATCCTGCCGACCAAATTTGAGGTGCATTGTTGTCGGCTACAAAGTCTTCATCGGTGTTTGGAAAACGTGAGTTGTTCATTGTTGGGTTCACGTTATAGATGGAATACGTGGTGTGATTCCGAAACCTACATTATAAATGGAGTGAGTGGGTTCACATTATAGTTGCTCATTGTTGGGTTCACGCAGTGTTGGTGTGATTCTGAAACCCACGTTATAGATGAAGTGAGTGGGGTTGACGTCAACTACAGCACTGTTGGACTGCCACATAGAAAAATGGACTCATAATGAAATCCCTACTTAGAAAACTTTATAAACGAATTTTCACCACTCCCACCCCCACAAATCTTGGGATTACGCATACCCAAAATAAAACAAAATCTCTCCATAAATTATGTAAGGACATATTCATCCACCACACAATCATCTACATTCAAAAAATGATTTATCAGTAAACAATTTCCCCTCACATAGACTTGTCAATCAAACGAAAACTCAGTGAGATCAAACGGAACACAATTTGGCCATATAGAACTTTCTGATAAATTTCTGATAAATAATATTTTTGGACTTTTCTTCTTTCTTCTTCTTCTTTTGAGAAAAACATGCAATTACTAGGATATTGTCTACACATGGGTCCACTCCACACGGTTTTTCACTTTCAGACTTTCTTGTGGGGAGATTCAAGCTTATTGTAATTTTTAATTTTTATTTATTTATAACAATTTCTATTTAGGATAAATTATAATATTCACTTATAAAATTCAGAGAAAATATAATAAATTATATAATTTTAATATAATTATACTAACTTTTATTATAATAAGGTCAAATGAATCAAAACTAATATAGATAGTGTAGAGTAAAACTGTAAGGGCTCTTTTATTTTAGGAGTTAGATTGGATGTGATTATTAGTGTAGGGACTGTTAGTGAGGAGACTATTAGTGTGAGGGATTATTAGTGAGATGACTAAAAAAAATTATATTTGTTTGTGATATATTTTAGTGAAGGGATTAACTATATAAAATATCATAAATACCCTTTGATGTTTTTGATATAATTTAATGTTAAAAAAATATATTTTATAAATATTTTTTTATACTATTTTATTTTAATATATATATTTATATAATGACATAATACAAAAACACACACACACACACACAAATACACAACACAAAACATGGGCAAAAACAGTCTTTTTCTAAACTAATCCTCTCACTAGTTTTGAAACCCAACACCTGGAGGCCTCTAGTAATCCTCTCATCCAAGGCCTATCATAATCCTAAGGCCCGTTACTCGAGTCTTGACTTAAATGGGGCTTGCGTTGACGGGTCAGTGTAAGTTTTCAAGTTATAATTTCTCATCCGAAACAGACAATAGGATACCTTGGTGATCTCATCACGAGCGTTGCCTTGGACTCACGGGAAGATGTGAAAATTTTTTTGTAACAAAAAAATAATAATAGTCCTAAGGGACTATATATGTTTTCCTATTTTGTAAACAAGTATCATTATAAGGGGTCACATATCTATCCTAATCTAGTCCCCTTTTCTATCACATAAAACAAACAAACCCTAAAAGATAATATAATTATAGTTTTATACCGTTAATTTTACTTTTATCTTCTAAACTTTCACTAATTTTACTATTTGATGTGATCCAATTAAAAATGATTATACAAATCAATAAGCCAATTCAAAACGATTATCAAGAACGCCGAATAAATTTTTTTTTTTTAGAATTTAAACAACTTAAATCATATCACGAAGAACTTATTTTTTTTTTTATCATGTACAAACTACACTCTGCAACTAATTTATATTACAAAAAAATTAAGATTTTAGAAACTAAAATTTAGGAATAAAATTATTTTTTAAAGATTAAATATTTTTATTACAAAAAGTGTCGGAATTATATTTTTAGCAACGAAAATTGGACATTACTGATGAATTATTATCTTTTTGGGACCAAAATTTTTGTCTTAAAAAATAAATCATTTTGAAACCGAATTATTTTGTCTTAAAAGTATATATATATTTTTTGGTCCACCCTAAAAGTATATTTATTAGTAACATTTTCAAAATTTTGCAGCTAAATGTCTAGTTTTTGATTTTTCGGGACGATCTTTTAGCGACTATTCTCATGATGATAGAAATTGGTCCCTAAATAATTTTTGCAATAAAATTTTCACTTTTAGAGATCAAAACATTTGATTTCTAAAACTCTTATATGTTGTCAAGGTTTTGAAAAGCGGTTGTGGTTGCAGGTGTAAAAGCTGTAGCGTAACGGTTGCGATAATCAGAACCCTGAATTTTTTTTATTTTTCGCACAATTTGAAAAAAACTTATCGATATGCATATATTTTTTCCATGATCATATTTATTGGGTTTAAAATAAATATTGATAAATTTTTGTAAATTTTTAAGTATGATCAAATATATTTCATATTTTTAAATCACTATGAACTAAGTTTTTTACATTTTATTTTAATAATTAATGACTTTATATTATACAAAAATCAATCACTAACTATTATATATAAGATAAACAATGACAAAAGTAAAAAAATAAATAAGAGTCTAAATATATATATATATATACATATTTTAACCAAGCCAAATAGATAATGACCACACTTATTATTATTATCAAATAATATATAGATAGACACACACAAACAAAATGGTTGAATGAGCTGAATAGAATAATATAGGTCTTACAGTTTCAACAAATCAATAACATGTTTTTCATCTTCCCTCTTCTCTCTCTCTATCTCTTACTCCTCCATCTTCTCTCTTTATCTTCCCTCTTCTCTCTATCCCTCTTGCCCCATTTTCAGCTCTTTTGTTTTGTGTTTTTTCGACAGAAATAGTTCGGAACCGTTACGTAGCGGTGCGTAACAAGCCGTTACGACTGTTACGGCACCATTACGACCGCTACAGTAGCCGCTACGGCCGACACATTTGTAAATCTCAATCATACTGCAAAAGCGGCCGTAACGGATGGCGGTAACCACCACAACCGTTACGTAACAGTTGTGGCCGCTTTTTAAAACCTTGTATGTTGTAATGTCAATAGATGTGTGATTGTATGAGTACATTATAAAGCTACATTTTTTTTACCCATTAAATTAAAGTTCAACGGTGATAATTTGTACAATTGTCTATAAATTGGGTAGCATGAATAAAAATTTGAAAATTTAAAAATTAAATAGATGAAATTGGTGGTAGTTTACAAATGAAATAGAAAATTTTGTAATAATTTTAAAAGTAAAAGTGAAATAAACATTATTTTATAGAAGGCGCCATCGAATTACAGTAAGTAGAAAAAAAGAAGTGGCACTTGGGGTTTTGAATTGGGTCCACACAATTGTCCAACGGTGAGGCGAGGTAAAATAGACGATAGAGACACGACCGCGTAGTTGACTTGGTAAGACTTGAGATTGTAGGGTGAGCTAAAAAAAAGTGTTGTTTTCATTTGTGATGTTTAAATGAACAAAAAAATAAGTGAGATTTTTTTTTTTTATTATTTGTTTTTAAGGGGCAATATGTTATAACTAATCAACTTGTTTCTTACCAAATATATTGTCTTTAGTGAAAAATAAAATAAACTTAGTAAGATAATTTTTGTGTCATCATTTTTTGTCGTTTCTCACCATATTTTACTCAACTTACAAACTGCACACAAAAAAAAAAAAGAAAAGAAGAAGAAGTTATATTCCTTATCATTTTTCGCCAAATTACTCATATAAACAGAGTGTAATTCTTTAATTTAATTCTTGATCATGCCAGGCTCTTGCTCTTTGTCTGATGAAAAGTAGTGCATTTCATTAATTCGCGTCTAATCTAACTAGGATTTATAGATGTCTAATCTAAACTTAAAAAGGAATTATGTATCATGTGTAACAAAAATATACTAACAGTAATTCACAAATATATTTTTTAAAATTTATGTAAAATATGAATTGTCTTTTATAATTTTTAAAATTGTATCTCAATTCTTTAAGTTTTTAATTATATAACAAATAATTTTTTTTATATTAATAAATTATCAAATCAATTAACAGTTTTTAATAATATTATAAATATATTTTAATTAATAATTTAAATAATTTTATTATTATATAGAACAATAGTTATGAATTTTATTTTTTTTATTAATTCTATTTACTAAAAAATTATAATAAGAGAGTATTTATAATTTTTTAAATTATAAAGAGTAAATTGTATTTTAAATAGATTAATAACAAAATAAAATAAATAAGGGATAAAAGAGAGTGCAAGAGGAAAGGAGGAAGGAGAATAGCCAAGAGTGTGAACGAGAGAAAAAATAAATTTAAAAAGATGACAAGTCAAGATTTTTGCGTGTAATTGGGTCCTAGATTTATGTGTGTGCGTTGGGCGTACAAAGATCATTTTAGTGGAGATATTAATTTTGTGTGTTATAATAAAAAGTGTTAAAAGTAAAATTTAAAAATGTATTAAAATTTTATTAATTTAAAGTATGTATTAAAAATATATAAATTGTCACGCCCTAAAAAAAAAAAACATAAAATCTCACATTCTCGACAAGCATTGATGTAAGAGATATAAACATCTTTCTATTCATCAGAATATACATTATAAAAGTATTACATGTTGACAATAAAAGTAAATGCCCTATGGGCTTACAACTTTCCAAACCAACACTTGGTTACAAAAAGAGAGTACTAACTCAAATACATATTAAGCCCTTGGCTTGAGTTTACATGTAATACACCAAAAGATAACGAAATAACCAAAAAGAGTCTTCAACTCCCAGAACCTTCCAAGCTATGATCTTGGAGGTGGCATATCACCTGGACCTGAAAATGATGTCCCATATAGGGTAAGCCAAAGCCCAGTAGAGATATGCTAAACCAAATATAAGCAATGCCTAAAATAGTAGCATGTGATAGATGGTCAATACTTATAACAATTTATACTACATTACTGTTCCATGACAATCATGCCCATGTTACATTTCACTTTCCTTTACTTATCAATTCATTTCATAAACGTGGCTCAGAACCTGGCCAGATAACTTAAAAGAGATTACATCTCAAATTAGCAATATTTCCAATTCAATTGGGATAACAACTCATGTTAAACATTTCTTACTTCATAATAGATATACATTTTGGTGCGTATCAGTCTCAACCAAAATCACTTCCATACTTCACAAATGATACACATTTTAGTGCGGTATCAATATCAAACAAAATCCGATTTAGAGGTCCATTTCCTATCTTCCCCTAAACCGTGGAGTACATCCCCTATCTCCTCTCATACAACACAATGCATATAAGCAATTATCATATACATGATCACTCAATCAATTCACAAATTCGATGTATTATACCAACCACATTATTCTATGGCATACTCAATTGATTAGTTTTGGTTCGCCTAATCATCATGCATTGTCTACAACAATCAAGACTATCCTCCACCGATAGCCCAAAGCAGTTATTTCTATACAGAAATTAAATGTATTAAACTAATACAATATCCACAATGTCATCAGTGAGTGATAAATTAATCTAACTACACCATACAATCTCATAATTTCTCAATTTCGTAGATGTCAACTTAATTTCATATTTTTCCCAAATTAATTATACTAATTAATTTATTTCCACAATTAGGGCATTTCCACCCTTTATCAAAAATCAACCCTAAGGTTCAATTTTCTCAATTTGACCCTAATAGTGCCATTTTCCAAATCTTACAAACACATGGGGTTTAATATATGAAAAACCCCTTTTTTGTTAAATTACAAATCAAACCCTAACTTTTTCCAAAATTACCAAACAACCCCAACGTATCAAAATACCAAAATTTAAAGACAAAACTTATAAGATGGAGTAGGGTATCTCTACCTCGAAATGAAGAGCTCAAATGAAGAAGATGATGAAAATTCGAAGTGCTCCAAACGCACAAAATTTCAGATTAAATCGAAACCCTAAACACCCTCTATTTTTCTTGCAAAAAAAGTAGGCTAGAACTCAATGGAAGTAGATCAATTCCTAGAGAGAAGGTGTTTAGAGAGAGAGAGAGCTTGGATCTAGGGTTTTGAAATAAAAAGAGATGAAAAAGTGAAGTGTTTACCCGCTGCTGCTTACTGATATAACACAGGCTCGCTCGAGCGAAGAATTGGTTGCTCGAGCGACTAGACACAAAAACAAACTCGCTCGAGCGAAGAAAGTCTCGCTCGAGCCAACAATACAAAACTTTAGATCTGCAACTAGAAGCACGCTCACGCGACAAAATGCTCGCTCGAGCGAAGAACCTCAAAACATACACCTCGCTCGCTCGAGCGAAGGAAATCTCGCTCGAGCGAATAACTGCACCCTTCAGGTCCAGAACCAGACGCAGACGCAAGCTCGAGCCAAGAACTTCTCGCTCGAGCCACCAGATACAAAACTCAACTCTCGCTCGAGCGAACAAACCCTGGCTCGAGCGAAGGATCCAAAACAAAGAGCTCGCTCGAGCGACAAAAGGCTCGCTCGAGCGAAGGACCAAAATTCTGGACAGTAACCATTTGCTCCCAATCACTCCCAACCTGTAACAAACCTGCCCACAACATCCTATAACTCAATTACAAAGTATTGAAGAACGGAAACAAGATATAAACAACAACCCACATCCACAGAACCAAGTCCGGATTACACTAATCAATGGAGGGAAAACCGAGATCGTTATATAAATAATAAATAAAAAATATAAATAGTGCAGTAAACCTCACCCCACGAGTGTGTTCTCCCTCATTCCTCTCTCTATCTCAATTCCTCCTTCCTTTGATGGTTAAGTGGCTTGCTACCGTTGGCAATGTTACTAACTTACATATCTAGGCATTATTTAACATAAACTAAATAAGTGTATATATTTAGGTTACATTATCTTTTTATTTTTTTGTATATTTTTTTTTTATAAAAAATCAAAAAACATATTTATTTAGATCATCTCAAATAAATCCTTAATTCTCCTCTTAACAGTTCCATTGCAGAAACATTATGTCCATTATCTACAAAGCTAACAAACATCTGACACTAACTTGTGTGTTAGTGAGTCCGGTGTGGAGTAAATATTGCCATTAAAAAAAGGTAAATTAAAAATACATTATTTGAGATTTATTTAAATTATAAATTATTTTTGTGATTTGAAAAATTACAAATATGTCTTATAAAATTTTTTTATTTAATAGAATTAACTAAAAAAATAAAATTTCAATTGCTCTCTTATACAATAATAAAATTATCTAAATTATTAATTAAAATATATTTTTGACATCATTCAAATATGTTAATTGACTTGATAATTTATTGATAAAATAAGTAATTTGTTATGAAATTATAAACTTTAAAAGGTATGATATAATTTCTAAAATTATAAGAAATAATTTACATTTTAAACAAATTTTAACTAGTATATTTATAATTTGTCCTTAAAAAATTATACTAACGGGACTTGAGACTAGAATTTTGTAATCATTCCATCAAAAAAATTTCGAAGACAAGTAGAAAGCCAATTTTGAAAAGGCCACGTCTCATCGAAAGGGAGGGGTGTTTTGGAAAAATAGTTAAAAGTTGACTATTAACTTTTAATAAATTTTTTTGACTTTTTTAGAAAGTGATTTGAGAAGTTGATAAAAAGTTACTTTTGAATTTTTTGATTAATATTTATTTATGATGTCACATCACAATAAAATGACCAAACTACCCCCACCTAATTTAAGAGATTTACATTTTCACTCATGTATAACCCTGAACAACATGAAGGGTATAATTGTAATTTCACAAGTAACTTTTTTGGACCTTTCCAAATGACAAACGCAACTTTTAACCAAAGTTCCCAAATGGACACAGAATTTGACTGGTTAGCGTGTCAAGTTTAGTTTTAATAATTTAAATCGTTTATTTTTCAAAATTTATTAAGTAAAATAGTTATGTAAAAAATTAAAATAATTAAATATTAGTAGCTATATATTTAAATCAAATTTATATTACAAAAATGAATAGTTATTCTTGAAATTATATTTGTTGTCTATTATTTTAAAACAAATATGATTCAAATATGTAGGTACATATATCCAATTATTTTGAATTTGAATAATGCTAGGGGCGCCAAATACTTTACCAATAGTTTTACCAAATATCTCACATGGATATAAGATTCACATTGATAGAAATATTGGTAAAATATTTGAAGTCCCTAGCATTTTTCTTTGATTTTTTTGTATAAATATTCTATCCAATTACTTCTTCTTCTTTTTTTTTTTTTTTTTTTTTTCAAATAAACTTAGGCCGAAGCCAAAGAAAGGAAAATTACAACCAAGCACTACCGCCAAAACGGTTGGAGCATTCAACAAAAGCTCACGCAAGCCATTCGATCGAAGAGCATCCTTTGCAATGAGGACACCCATTCACATTCACATTCACTTCACGCTAGATTTGCTGGAGGTCGCACTGCCAATCCTTATTCAACAACTCCTCATTCTCTTGACATAAATTGAAATTTGGGTAAACAGAAATTGCCCTTCCCAACAGCTTACGATTGCTTCCGCAGAATTAGATTTAATGATAACTCAGCGGTGTCCTTGGGACCAAGCCAGCTATTGCAGAATTAGTTCATTAAATAGTAAGAAAGCTAACAAATGAAAATTTTCAAATTTTTTTTTTCTTGGGTATGAATTTTCAGAATTCTATTCATAGAAATCTACACTTTCAATTTTCTAATATTTAGGGGTTGTTAGATTAGTATACTTTTTAACTTTTTACAAAAAAAAATGTGAAATATGGATTGAATTTAAAGTGATATGGTAGAGAGGTTATATGACTTAAATAAGATGATTGTGACCTAAATAGGATAATGTGCTAAAATAGCATGTGATATTTTAGCACATGTCAAACAACCACTTAAAATAATAAGTAATCTTCGAAATGTATGGTATACATAGTCCTATTTCGACATAAAATATCTTAATTTGAGAGAGAGCGTTCAGACTTGGTAATCTATTTTGTGATCAATTTCGATGATCCGAACCGTTCTAGTTTTTAGGACTCGTTGAGTAGAATATTCATACAAAAAATTAAGATAATTGGACATCAATAGTTATATGCTTGAATCAAATTTGTATTATTAAAAATGAATGATTATTCTTGAAATTATATTTGTCTTTCATTTAAAAAAAATAAATGATTAAAACATATGATCTTAATTTTTTGCATAAATATTTTACTCAACGATTCAAAATAAACGGTTTGAATAACCGAAATCAATATCAAAATATATGTACCAAGCCCAAATACTCTCTCAAATTGAAATGATAACTTGAGATAAGTTATATCTTTTCCAGAAATCTCGTCTCTTAATAATCTCCTAACTTAAAATTCATGAGGTTACTGCTTTATGTGGAAAGTGAGTTTCAGATTACTTTTGACAATATCGGACTCAAATCCAGACTCAGGACTCTGTCTGGTCTTTCTTTAGGATGTGAGTTTCGAGTTACTTTTGACAGTATCAGACTCAAATCAAGACTCGAGACTCTAGTCCAGACAGTAATAGCACAAAAAAAAAAAAAGAAAAATTCCCCTATTTAATTTTGAATTTTTAAAAATTTTAATTTGTATTTTTATATTAATAATAATTTTTAAAAATATTTTAATTAATTATTTTTTTAATTTAAAATCCACTTATATTTAAAAAAAATTATACAAAAATCTTTAAAAAGTTCATTGAACACAAGAAAATACGAAAATGTAATAAATTTTCATATTTTTTTATTTAATGATTTTTTTATAAAAAAATTCACAAATATTATAGCTAGTATATCTAAAAAATTAAATTTTTTTTTATAAATATTAAAAAAAATTCACTTAAAAAAAAACGAAAAATAAAAAATAAAATCTCAAAAGTGGATTCAATTTTCAAAAGCTCACTGTCAATTGATAGAAAATCTCTACAGAAAGAATTCATCACTTTCATTACTCACAAAATGCACTTCCATTAAAAAATATCAGCATCTTACCCTCAGCATCCAAACTTTTGCAAGACTACAACAGTCAAACATCCCTCACTTAATAACCAATTTAAAAAAATCTATTAAAAAAAAAGTATAATAATACAATTTTGTATAAACAACATCCTTTTGCCAACCCACTTTCACAATTTTTAAGGGGTTGCAGATGCAGAATTTCCCCCTAGTTAGAACCAAAAATCATAATTACATCTTCACTCGCACTTAAACTTTCATCATGAAGTTATCCTCATCAGAATCATATTGGGCCATCCGTACATTATCAGACCAGTAGCCAGCCACCTCCCACCAATATATTCCATGGAACTATGGAATGTAGGTTGGTTAATTTGATATTTCTTGATTTCAACTACGTAGCTTCCAGATATAAGTGTTACTTCAATACCTTTTCTACAGCTCAGAATTGAGAACGTGAGTTCCCATATGTCTTCCAAGACTGCTTCCAATATCGCCTGCTTGCACTGCCGTCAAATGGAGAACTGTAACAATCAGAAGGTCCTCTAGAAGCTCTGCTTCCATTGCTCTCCTTTTGAGCATTCCTCAATTCCTCCTGAAGATCATAATGTGAACGCTGTAAATTGAAAATGGTAATCAATATTCAGCAACTCATAAAGAACAGAAACAAATCAACAGATAGTATCATAACTACATTTTTAGACTCAGCACAATGATCGTGATAATCTTTTGTTACTAGAAACAAATTGCAAATAAGCCTCAAAACTCAAGAAAGTATTTTGAACCAAGCTAAAGAAAACAAGGCCTTTTAGTCCCAGCAGAAATAGTTTTTGTACTGCAGCTAGTCGTTTTTAGATACTGCATTAGCTGGTCTTTTAATGAGGCAATGCCCACTACAAGACAAGTATCAGAAACGAGATCCAAATGCAAAAATTATCCCATATTTTTATCCTTCTGATTTGAAGAATTTCTTAGGTATTCCATAGAATTTTCCTGTTAAGAAATCAACATTAGGCTGTCCAATCTACAAAATCATTGTATTATAACTTAAGAAGCACGGACACTTCTAAAAAGGGGGCATGTCGGTGTCGTGTCCATGTCGGACACCGACACTCACACTCATCGGCCCAACTAGAATTAAATTTGTACACCTGGCAGTTATTTTTTTTTGTTCAATAAAAACTTAGAAATGGTTGATGAAACATCATTTGCAACTAACACACATTAAAAATATGATCTGAAAATGAATGAAAAGATAACCTTAAATGTTGGGGCAGAATGAGGAACTTTTCAAGCCTGATTCCAAAATGCTAAGATTCATCAAAATGTGTGTGAAAATCAAATATGAAAAATGTAGATACATCAGGCACAACTTATTAATAACTACAGAAAACAGTACAAAATTATAAAATGTACTATGCAATCAAAATTTAGGTAATAAATTGAGTTTCATAACAGAAATCCAAGTCAATGGAAATAAAATATGTCATAGGAAACACAAATGCAGAGGACTTACAAAATGAGGTAATGATCCAAGGGGTTTCCTTTTTTACCCTTTCTTCCTTTGAGTATAGGCGGTGAAAAGAATGAAAAGAATTGTTTGGCTTATCCATGAATAAGGTAGAGGTCAAGTATATATAATAGATTCATGATACAATTTAGGAAACAATACAAGTAAGGAAATAATACTAAATCAGTAATTGACGCAATCATAGATTATATACATAATACTAAAAGAAAGATTCTATATATTCTAATTTCTATATTTAACACTCCCCCTCAAGCTGGTGTGAAGATATTCAACAATCGCAGCTTACCAAGGGATGACTGGAAGAAGCCAGAAAAAACTCAACGGCTAGTCCAAATAAATGCTACTAAATAAATATGGTAGTCCACTAAATAAAAAAGACCAAAAAATGCTTAACACATCAGCACCAAAGATGAAAAAAACTCAACGGCTAATCCAAATAAATGCTACCGAACAAATCTGGTAATCCACTAAATAAAAAAGGCCAAAAAGTGCTTAATACATCAGCACCACGCCCTAGAAAGGGAAAAAAAACAGGGACTGAATTGCCCTAGAAGAGACTGACTGGAATCAATGTCGGAACAATTTAAAGAGGTCATGCTGAACCGTTGTAGGAATTGACTGGATGTTAAACCAGCAAGTATGGCACACACATAACTTATGGCGTGATGCTAAACGATGATGGCAATAGATGACTAAGTACGCCAAGGAGCGGCTTATTAGAAAGTGCACCAAGGGGCGGCTTAGGTGGTACGCCAAGGGCGCGCCTTGGTTTGTGCGCCAGAAGGGACGACTTGGGTTGTGTGTGAGATGGGGCGGCTTTGGTGGTTCACATGGTATATCACTATGCTCACCACGATATAGGTATAATACCTCCCTCAAACTCAAATAGGCTTGAAGATAGAAACCTATTTGAGATTGAAACAGAGAGAAAGACAAAGTGGAGCAGAAACACACGAAAAATGGACTACGAATAAAAAGAATATGATAGGGATATTTGGAATAGGAATAAACTAGTGGATAGAGGAAGATATTACCACGAAGTGATACTGAAAGAAAATATGACAGTGGAATGGGTTGAGGTCCGACGGGCGGCCAAGGCAAGGCTGCTGCCCGCTGGTGAAGCAAAATTACTAGGTACTTATAATAAATTCATGTATATATAATAAATTCATGATACAATTTAGGAAATGATATTAATAAGAAAATAATATAAATAAGAAAACAATACTAAATCAGTGATTGACACAATTACAGATTATATACATAATACTAAAAATAAAATAAAATAAATTAAATACTTTTATTTCTATATTCAACAACAAACTTGTCTTAATTCTTTAACATTGCCACTAGTTGGTCTGTCTGGTGAGCCACACTGTTGACCCTTATCATGTGATTGCATTTCAAGAAGAGAGATTAGTCTATGAAGTAGAGATGGCAATTGGAACCCGCCCTAACGGGGACCCGACCCTCCGATCCCGATTAGAATGGTTATTCCCCAAAAAATACCCCCGTGGGGGCGGGGATGGTATTTAAAATCAAATCCCCGATCGATTTCGGGCCAGGGACGGTGATTGATTTCCCAAGCCCGGCTCCGCCCCGGCCCCGGCCCCGCCCCGAAATTCCCTCGACATTTCCCCGCATGTATATACATATGTGTTTAGGTTATATGAATATTATATTTGGTTATATTAATATTATATCTCACTTACCCAAAAAAAATATTATATCTATCTATGTCTTTAAGTTATATTAGTATTATATCTATCATTCTAATCTATATCAGTGCGCTCTCTCTCTCTCTCTCTCTCTCTCATTCTCTCTCACTCTCGTTTCAGATTCTCTGAATTTGAAACTGTCTCCTCTCCCTTATCTCTTCACTCTCCCTCGTCCGCCGATCGCCCTCCTCTCCCTCCTCCGCCGATTGAGCCACCACAACTCCACCACTGTTTGCGGCAATCCGGCAATGACACCATTACCACTGTTTGAGCACTTTTCCTCCATCTCTCTCTCGATCGATTTGTTATATATATATATTAGATTTGTTGTATATATATATATATGTTAGATTTGAATTTATTTTATTTTTTTTTTGAGCTCATCAGATCTGTTAATGGTATATATGTTAGATCTGAATTTTTTTTTTTTTTTTTGAGATCTGTTAATGGTGATGAACAGATCTGTTAGATCTGAATTTTTTTTTAATTTACATTTGAGCAAATTTGTTGTATCTAATTTATTTACATTTGAGCAAATCTGTTAATGGTGATGAACAGATCTCTCTCTCTCTATGTTGTTGTTGTTGATGATGAACAAATCTGTTATATCTAATTTTCTTTTTGGCCGGGGATTTTTCGGGGTCAGGGAAACCCGATCCCCGTTAGGGGGCGGGGGTGGGGGCGGATATAGGTTTCCCGTTGGGGATCGGGGGGATTTCCACCATCGGGGATCGGGGACGGGGAGGGTGATCCCCGGCCCCGCCTCGCCCCGTTGCCATTCCTACTATGAAGGTCACTAACTGCTTATTCCTACAAAATGGAGTCTTGAGGGTTATGGAGGAGATCGAGTTTTGAGGAGAGCTATTTCCGAATTGGACACATAGCATTCATTCATCATATTTGAAATCTCACTACCTTTTGATCAAACGACTGAGGGTTAATGTAGAATAACCACTTCCATTTCTTGGGGGATACATCAGAGATGCTTGGGCCAGGTGGCTATCATGGGACACTTGCACTTTAAGAGCTAACCTAAAATTCCACTAACCAAGTGGCTGTGGATAATCAGTCGGCTATTCTTAACAATCAGGAGGTTCCCGTAGCTATATAAAATAATAATAATAATAATAACACCCAATTAATACAGATTAATGTGTGTTTGGGAGAGAAAAGATTGAGTATGGACCTAACCTTTGGCATAATGCACAAAGTGGTGGTCGCAAGACTTGAACCAATAACCTCGAGGTTATTAGGCCAAGTCTTAACTATTGAACCAATGGTCATCCGTAGCTATATAAAGCCATTCAAAAATGGAAAAAAAAGGACATCTAACTTAAATAAAATATTTAGCAAGCCATTTGTGTCAAAATTTAGCGTAGTTTAGTTCAAGGCGTCCATGACAAACAATAGTCGTGTCGAATTTAGTTGTAGTTTTTGCTAAAGTAAGATTTGGTGTAAAACACTGAGGTGCAAAGTGAAACTTTCCCTAACCCAACATTTCGTTTTGCCCTCAGAATCTCTTAAACTAATGAATTTCATATATCCAAAATTATATCAATTAAAAATTAAAAAATAAATTTTCTCAGAGTTGTGTTTAGAAGCTTTTTTTTTTTTACCTTGTCAAAGGTTTTATCTCCAATAGTGTTTGTGAGGTATGTTACAATGAAATGGAGCTCCTGAATATACATTGCTTGTTGGATTGTTATTCTGCCTCTTGAGGTTTGGAAATTATCTAAAGAATAGAGGAATGGTGTGTGACTCTGACCCATTAAATGTTTGGATCTCACTCCATATAAGAGAGTTATATCTGATTCTATGATTAGATTTTGTGCACATAGAAGACCTGTTTGTTGTGATTTGGGCCATTTGAAGAGATAGAAAAGTAGTAAAATTTGGTGGGTGTGACGTGGCAGAATTTTTTGTTAACTACATTTCAAAGCCGGGTCTAATATTAGTTACAACAGGCTAATATGTAAAACATTAGTTAAACTAAGGAGGCAGAGATGGGACAATTCAAAGCCGTTAGGACCATTTACTAAAAAAAAGTAGATACATAACAATAATAATGAGAAACACAATGTTTAGAAAAGTATTCCGCAACAACATTACATAAATAACATACCCAACAAAATAACATTAATAGCATAATCCTAAATGCAACTAAGTTCAAGGGCTTCTGATGGAGATAACAACTTCTTCCTCCTCCCTTTTAGATACAAGCCATCCATTGGTTGGTTTTCCATCGAATGCCTGTCACTTCACACTTTGTGGTTCTCTTACTGATATGAAATTTCCATTACATGCACTAAGACAATGTCAAGTAGCCCATCAGAAGAAGCAATTACTACTAGAAAGAATAAAAATATAAGCAATACTTTTGAGTTCAAAGAAATTGGCTCACCTGGTAGAGCCACAAGGTCATAAAATTTTGGTACCTTAAATTTATTGAAACCTCCTAAGGCCTACAAAGTCCTCCCACCCTGCCAAGTCAAGATTTGGACAATTACTAATCTCAAGATTCCTCAACTTGGGTAGGTTCTTCATAGTACTTAGCAGAGAGGTCAATTGGGGATAAGCTGCAATAGTCACTGTTTTGAGTTTGATGAGGAGTCGCATTCCTTTAGGCAAAGATTTAAGGTTTCCACATTCTTTTGTGAGAATAATATTCGTTTAGGTTTAGTTTAGGTTTATTCTGTGAATATTGTTTCCTATTTTGGATTAGGTCTATTGTTTCCTATTTAGGATTAGGTCTAGAATTGCTATATATATCAGATGTACACATTGTATTGAAACACAATTGAATATATAGAAAAGCTTTCAGGAATCTTACATGGTATCAAAGCAACACGATCGTTGATCTCGTGGTGGCTAGGGTTTCGCACAATTTGGTCTCTCCGTTTGGTTTTTCATTTGGCTTGAAGTCGTCGACTGGTTCGAAGTTGATTCGACGACCCATCAGGTTCTCCATCAACTTCTGCTCTCCGACTTCGACTTTGAATCTGAAAGTCAAAGTCGAGTGTGATCTTTGGTTCGCATCTCTCTCTCTTTGCCTTTGCCGACTTCCACCTCTCTCTTTGGTTTGCAACATCATTGGTTCTCTCTTTGGTTCGTGACGTCGTTGGTTCTTCTAGTCTATGTGAGGCTCTGGTTCAAAATCACGTGTTCTCGCCAAAATTGCACCATCAACTTCTGGGCCTGATCGCGATCGCGATAGCGAGAGCTCTCGTTTCTCGCTCTCTCCTTCACGAAGTCTGCTCTCTCATCTGGAGTTCTCTTCTGCTTCGTGGTTGGTTGGTTTGGTCACATCTGTTTGGCTTATTACAATTTGGCCTATCCAGTCTTTGTTTATTACACTTTGCTCCATTAGTTATCTATTTTGTTTTGGCTCATTACGATGCTAGATACCCATCAGGTTCAGCCTTTTGCAAAGCCCAAAAAAGAGCCATTGGCATCAGATGAGTGTGCCTTCTGTCATCAGAGGGGTCATTGGAAGTATCACTGTCCCAAGAAGGGATGTCTTTCTGGCTTGTCTTCTCAGCAGTCTTGGACCTAGTTTTGCTCTTCTTTTCCAAGTAATTTTCAGGCTTCCGCTGATGTTACTATGTCTGTTCTAACTCCAGATCCTGACTTGGCTTCCTTGAGTGCTTAGATTAGTCAGTTTTAGCATACACTGTCCACATTACAACCATCCCCGTCTGCCTCCATTGTTTCCTTTCTTCATTCAAGTTTGCTTGGGACTTCTTCAAGTCTCTCTTCGTCTGTCTGGAGTTTTTACTTTGGTGCCTTTCATTATATGACTCCCCATCTCTTCTTACTTCAAAATTGTACTCCCCCTTCCTCTCCTATTACTGTTAATGCTGCTAATGGGTCTGGTATGTCTGTTATATCTGTTGGGTCTATCTTACTGTCTGCTATGTTTGTTGTCTCTATTCCATCTGTCCTTTATGTTCCTCAATTATCTGTTAGTTTATTATCTATCAGTTAGCTTGATGTCTCCGGTTTTGATATTATCTTTTTTTCTTCTATCTGTTCTGTGTAGGATCAGATGTCCAAGCAACAGATTGGGACTAACCGTAGAGTTGGAGGCTTCTATGTGGTAGAGAGCTTGCATCTGCCTATGACGACCTCTCCCACTGCTTTTTTCTCTTTTCAGTTAGATTCTCTGTCCAGTCCCTTTTACTTATGGCATTCTAGATTAGGGCATTTGTCTGCCGACTGCTTACGGTTTTTAGCTCAGTCAGGTCTATTGGGTAAAGTTTCTTCTAGTGAACTTACTAAATGTCGGGGGTGTAAACTTGCCAAAATGACAGCCTTACCTTTTCGTAAAAGTACTTCTATATTTGATACACCGTTTTCTTTAGTTTATACTGATGTTTGGGGCCCTTCTCCTATTTTCACCAAAGAGGGTTCTGCTTATTATGTGTCATTTGTTGATGGCTGCACTCGTTACACTTGGGGTTTATCTTATGACTCATAAGTCTGACTTCTACCAGATATACCGTACTTTCCAATCTATGGTCATTACACAATTTGGGTCTACTATTAAATTGTTGTGGTCTGACTTGGGCGAGGAATACTTTAAAACTGAATTCTATGACTATTTGGCCAAATTGGGTACCATTCACCAAACTTCTTGTACTGATACACTTGTCCAAAATGGTCGAGTTGAGTGTAAACACCGTCATCTCCTTGAGACAGTTAGGTCTCTCCTTCTCTCTACCTCTGTTCTGGCTCCATTTTGGAGTAAGGCAGCTCTTACTGCTGCTTTTCTTCTCAACCGTATGCCTACCCCCATTTTTTCTGGTCGGTCTCCTTATGAGGCTCTATTTTCTCAACTTCCCAATTACTTTCTCCTTCGTGTGTTTGGGTTTGCTTTTTTGTCCTTTTATCCGGTAAAGATAGGACCAAACTTAGTGCCCGATCTGTCTTATGTGTCTTTTTGGGTTATACTCTCACTCAGAAAGGTTATCGCTGTTATAACCCTATTTTCTGTCATTTTTTTGTCTCCCGCCATGTTGCTTTTCTCGAACGTCTACCTTACTTTCAGCTTCTTCCTCTCACCGCCCTAGTTTTCAAAGAGGATTTGGTTCATATTGATCCGTTTCCTTCTGAGGTCTCGTCTGATGAGTACATATCCACAGTTCCCCCTGAGCTTGTTCTATCTTCTCCTCCTGCTTCACCTCTGGCTGCTTCTCCTTTAGTTTCTTCTCCTCCTCCGTTGTTAGTTTATTCTCGTCGCAAGGCTCCTCCTCCACCGGTTGTCTCTACCCCCGCTGCTGATCTTCCTGCTTCTAACGACTTTAATCCTACTATACACCGATATCCTACTCGAGCGCATCATCCTCCAAATAAGTTGGGTTGGTCTAATATATGTTTTTATGTTTCCTATCGTACTTTTTGTCTACTATTCACTCTTTTTCAGAACCTCAGTCTTACAAGGAGGCTTGTCAGGACCCTCATTGGGTTCACGCTATGGACGATGAGTTGTCTGCTTTACAAAAAACTAGTACTTCGGAGTTGGTTCCTTTGCCTGCTAGTAAGAATCTGGTTGTTTGCAAATGGATCTACAAAGTCAAGACTCATTCTGATGGTTCTCTTGAGCGTTACAAAACTCGTCTGGCTGCCAAAGGTATCTCACAGGAGTATGGTATTGATTATAAGGAGACCTTTGCTCCTGTTGCCAAGATGACTAATGTCCATACTTTGATCTTTGTTGCTGCTGTTCGTTTTTGGCCTCTTTATCAGATGGATGTTAAGAATGCTTTCTTAATGGCCATCTCATTGAGGAGGTTTACATGCGTCCTCCCCCTGGCCTTCACCATTCCTCTAGACAGGTTTGTCACCTTCGACGTGCTCTGTATGGTCTAAAGCAATCTCCTCATGCTTAGTATGATCGCTTTCAGACTGCTATTACTGAGCTTGGGTTTCATCCTTATGCCCAGGACTCTGCTATATTTCTTCTTCACACCTCTGTTGGCTTTGTTGCATTATTACTGTATGTGGATGATATGATCATCACTGGTTTTGACTCTTCTGCTATATCTGAGGTCAAGCAGCATCTTTTCTGCACCTTTGAAATGAAGGATCTGGGCCCATTGCGGTATTTTCTTGGTATTGAGGTAGCTTCTTCTCCCAAGGGCTACTTTCTATCTCAGGCCAAGTATGCCAATGAGGTTACTTATCATGTCGGTCTCACTGACACTAAGATTTCTGATACCCTCATTAAGCTTAATGTAAAGCTCAACACTACTAATGATGTTATTCTGGATGATCCTACTTTATATCGCGAGCTCGTGGGGTGCTTAGTCTATTTGACAGTTATTCATCCTGATCTTGCCTATGCTATTCATGTGGTTAGCCAGTTTGTCTCTGCTCCTTGCTCTACCCATTCGGCTACTTTGGTTTCGATTTTTCGTTATCTCCGAGGTATTTCAGGGTTTATTGTTGTCTTCTACTTCCTTTTCGGACTTGCTGGTTTATGTTGATTCTGATTGGGCTGGTCATGTCACTAATCGCAAGTCCACTTCTGGCTTCTGCATGTTTCTTGGTGATTCCTTGATCTCTTGGAAGGCAAAGAAATAGACTATTGTTGCGCGTTCCACTGCCGAGGCTGAGTACCGTGCTATAGCTCATAACACTGTTGAGATTGTTTGGCTTCATTGTCTCTTGACTGAGTTGGGCATCCCTCAGTCGTCTCTAACCTCCCTCTATGTGACAACCGCAATGTTATTCAGATTGCACATAACACTGTCTTCCATGAGCGGACCAAGCACATTGAGATTGATTGTCACTTTGTTCGTCAGCATCTGCAGTCTGGCTCTATCTCGCTTCCTTTCGTCTCTTCGACTCTGCAACTTGCTGACTTCTTTACCAAGACTCACACCACTGCTCGGTTTTAGTTTCTTCTTGGTAAACTCTCAGTGTTTTCTGCCCAAACACCTTGAGTTTGAGCGGGGGTGTGAGAATAATATTTGTTTAGGTTTAGTTTAGGTTTATTCTGTGAATATTGTTTCCTATTTTGGATTAGGTCTAGAATTTCTATATAAATCAGATATACACATTGTATTGAAACACAATTGAATATATAAAAAAGCTTTCAGGAATCTTACATCTATAATCCGAAAGAATTGGAGAGAGGTCAAGTGTTGGATTTGTCTCTCTGGAAAATGACTTTGTTGTGTGGTTAAGTACAAATGTGTGACGACCCCACCACGTATAATAATTAGCATTTAATTAATTAAAGAGATTTGAATTTAATTGTCCATTACTCTAATTTAATTCGGGATTTATGAAAATTATGAAGACTGATTTGTATATGATTCTATTGAGGATTTATTTTGGAATTAGAAATTGAAAATCTAAATGGCTCAAGATAGTACAAATGGTGAATTGAATTATTTTAATTTCGAGTATCGGACCATAAGGGAGTTTAATTAAATATTCGATTTAGATTTATAAAATTGAGATTTAATTAATTGGGTCTGAATTGGAGTTAATTAAGTTATATGAAGTAGGAATTAAGATTATTATCAATTAAATTAATTTATGTGGTGCCTAATTTGAATATGTAATTTATTAACGAAAGTTTGAGTCTGATTAGAAATTGAAGGCTTAAATGATTTAAGAAATCAAAATTGAGGATGGAAATAAGTTTAGTTTAATATTTGGAGCCTTTTGAGAGTTTGATTAAAAATTTGACTCAGAATGGTAGATTTAATTTAATTAATTGGGCTCTAAAGAAAGTCAAATTAGACAAATTAAATTATGTGGAATGTATGATTAGTTGTAATTAATTTAATTATGTGTTAGTTAAGATTTATTAAGACTAAGTGTTATTTAAATTAAGCTAATCTTATTCATGAATTAAATTAAGAAAGGATCTAGAATTGTGAGTCTGTGTGGGTGTGGAGAGAAACCTGTGTGGGTGTGCTGAGAATTCTGGTTATACTAGTTTGTGTATACGTGTGATGTTGAGACAAAGGTGTGTGTGTGCTGGTGAGTTCTAGAATCAGTGAGAACAAAAGAAAAAGAAAAAGAAAAATGTGAACTCGATATGTTGAATAGGAATGTAATGGAAGCAAAAAGGACCAGGAGAGGGAAAGAGGAGGACCGAGAGAGAGAGTTAGCTGCTGGAAATCCAACTCAAGAGTTCAAGAAGAAGAAGAATCAGGAAGGAAAAGCTAGGAAAGGTGTGGAATTAAAGGGGAGTTCAAGAATTTATCAAAGATTCATCAAATTCAAGAGTTTAGGTAAGAAATTCAAGTTTAATCCTTATAGATTGATTACTTAACAACCAAAATCAAGAAGTAAATGGGTTTAATTTCATGGAAATACAAAAAATTAGGAAAAGAATGAAGAAAATTTGAGTTAGGTTTGATAATTAAGAAATTGATGTTGTAATTTAATATTTGAGTTTGATCTTTGTCAACCTTCATAAATTTGAAGGTTATCCTTACATGCATTGTGAATCTTCAAGATTTTAGAATTTAATTTATATTTTAAATTTTATGAGTTTTGGTTGTGATATAAATTAAGAAGTCAAATTATAGTTTGAGCTTGATAATGGAGAATTGGTTGGATTTTGATAAGTGTTTTATACATGCATCATGGATTTTGAAGAATTTAAGATAATCAATTTCATATTTTGAATAGAAGAAGGAAGAAATTTTATAAAAATCAAGTTCATGGAAACTTGGGGTTAATCCTAAAGTTAGACAATGTTTTGATTTTGTTTAATTTTAATTTTGAATCCATGCATGTAATTCAAATTAAAAGTTTTATTCAAATTGAACATATTTGGAAACATCTGTAATTAAGTTTTGGGTTAAAAAGTATGAATTTATGAAGAATGAGCTTTAATTTTATATTAAAGGAGTTTTGATGTTAATGGTTTAAAATTGATCAAGTTTTCTTAATTATTTAAGAGTTTGTATTATTTTAGACAAGCCATATTAAACGTAAGTTTTGAAATTATATTTTGAAAATCTATTTCATATTTCGATTTCCGTTCTCTTTCACTTCTAAGCATTATAGACACGACTTATGGCTCAATAAAGATTAACAAGCTAACAATCAACATTAATTAGCTGATTAAAGAATAAGTCATGGACTTTGTAGTAATTGATTAAGAAGCCAAGTAAGAAATTGGTTTATTCAAAAAAGAATGATTTAGTAATGAAGGAATATGTGAAATGAGAACCCGATCCATTTGACTAAAGAAAGAATAAGCGTAGTAGACCTTCAGATAGACAGAAGACAAGAAAAGTCAAGTTTGATCAAGGAAGTGATATTGTGTTTCTATGTGTATATGTTAGATGTTTGTGTAGGTCACGCACTATCGTTGCCTGATCTATTTGATTTGTCAAATCCGTTTGATCTGCTTCTGGAGCTATCTGTGAGTAATAACTCTGTAAAGCTATGTTTAATTATAAGTATATTCTGACTGATATGATACGATCTATTTTCTGAAATGCTATTTTATGAATTAAGAATGAATGTCTATTTTTCTAAAATGTATTTGTGCCATCCTTAGTTCATGTGGCCCTCGCCTAGGGGTAACAATACTGTGGCCAATATGCACGTGGCCCTTGCCCCGGGGGTAACAATACCATGGCTACTTGCGCGCAAAATATGGACCTTTATGGTCATTGGTACTGACTATACATGTGGGTCTCAGGACCAAGTTCATATGATAGCTAATGAATGTACCACGTATGATCTTATGCAAAATCTGAATATGAATATGAACATGAACATATATAAGAATCTATTTTCTAATATAAACTCTGATTTCTAACTCTGTGATGGACATCATTCATTAAAACCCTTTACCTCGTTATTATTCACTAGGCTCCAGCTCACTGTATTATTTATGTATGTAAGTGATCAGGCGTCTGACCAGGCTTAGAGGCGTCTGCCTGGAATCTGTTTTTGTCAGCCAGCCTGTGTGCCTCCGTGGAGGTTCCTGATATGTCAAGTGGTTATGGCTATGTGATTAAAGTTCAAGTTTTGTTTTTCTTGTTTGTTTAAACAAGTCTTTGTTTATTTTGTAAATAGGGCTAAGTCCCTTTTTGTCTAATTTGCATATGTATGATGACATAAGGAGGATGTGTAGATATGTATATAAAGGTTTAAAATTTTCTGTCTCATGTAAGTCTGCACAGCTCAATGGATATTGTATATTTGTTATTTGCATAGCCCCTAATATTATGTTAATCTGTCTCAGAGGCCTTCGGTAATCCTAGGATTATTGGCCAGTTACGATACTAAACCCATAGGGGCGGGTTTGGGTTGTGACAAAGTGGTATCAGAGCACGAGTTAATATCTCACACACATGTCCATTGAGCATTAGAATGTCTAGAATGGATTTAAGTTTCATGCATATAGAAAGTAAGTAGTAAGTTGTGCATTCAGTAATATGTATATACATTTGTGTAATATGTTTAAGTATTGAAACTAAGAATTATGAGCTATTATGGAATTGTGATGATTATAAGGTAACTGGAATGTGTTTAATTAGTTTAGCAATGAGGCTAAAAGCTAAGAATTATTGTGAAATTTCTACTATTATAAGGAAATCAGATTTTTTTACTAGAACATTAGAGAGTAGAAGTATGTTGATTTATGAAGACATGATGTTTTGAGGGATTAGAGTCTTCGATGAAAGTCATGAAAGCTATATGGGATATATGTCAAATTAGACTATGAGAATATTTGGGAAATTGATGAAGTTGATGATCAATGAAGCATGTGGAACTATAGTAATTGAGAATGAGAAAAGTTATTTGATATGTAATATGGTACATTTTGGTGGGAACCTATTATGTGAAATGTTAAACCGTAGAGTCTCATGCCTTTGTTGAATGACCTTGGAGGTCCGATTGGAATCACGTTTGGCCAGTATAGCTTCGAATTGGAAATTCTCAGTAAATTCCATGGGAATGAATAGGTTATCCTACCAATGCCCTTAGATGTTTGTATGTTTATGTCTACTTGTACATGACAGGTGTTTTGTGTTATATTCTAAGTTAGTTGATATTAACCCAAGTGTGATCAACCATCATTTTGTGTTTTACCCTTCTCTTCTATCATTAGGAAAATATGGTGAAAAGTAAACACGAAACGGAAGTTGAGACTTTGGCAGAATGATTGGGCAAAGTAGAAGAAGTACTTGAGGGGGGTAATGAAAGATATGCAACAATGCTGTGACAAATTGCAAGACCAAAAGAAAAAGTTAAGTGTGAAGTCAAAGAAGGAACCAAAGGAAAAGCCTAAGAAATTTGTGCTAGGAGAGTCAAGCAATTCTAAGCAAGGTAGTAAGTTTCGTTCATTATGTTCAACATCTCACAAGCAACTTAGGGGGTTGTGTCATCGACTTACCGAAGCATGTTTCAAGTGTGGGAAAATGGGGCATCTAGTAAAAGATTGTTCTAAAGTCCAGGAGGAAACTCAAATGATTGAATTCGTTAAAGGTTAGTACTTAACTATAGATTAGGAAATTAGTAGGAATGTTTTGAATACATGAATAGGAATTTGAATTTAAAATTTTATATATGTGTGACTTTATTTGGATTGGTCCTAGTCCACATTTGATAAAGTTAGAACCCATCTATTTGAAACTTAACATGTGAATGCTAAAGATTATTAGACGATTGCAGAGACCTAAGCTAATGAAAATTTTCCTACTTAGTACCCGAATAAGTATGACTCAGTTTACTGAAATCATATCGTTATTGAACCTTCTAATAAGGTTGAAAAAGATGATATTTATGCTACTCAGACATGGTAATATTCCTACATGAATGATTGATAAAGTTAGAAACCATTGCTTGGATATTTGAGACTTGACCCGAAATTATCAGGCTTAGAAGAATGAGATCAAGATTTAAAATGATTTGGAAAACAGGTCAAACAAGATCACATTGATAACGTTAGAAGAGAAAAACTTGTGGTTTACTTAAGTTATAAAGTCACAAAAAAAAAAAAAATATAGACCTTTTACAAAAAAAAAAAAAAAAAAAGAAGAAGAAGAAGAAAGAAAGAAAAGAAAAGAAGACCTAGTAATTTCGTATCTAAATAATGGCTAAAAAAAAAAGAGAATGATAGTATGATCTTATGGACACATAATTGAATTTTGATTTTGAATCCTAAATAGCCTAACTTATTGTAAAGAAATTGAATTCTAGTGTTAAATGGAAGAAGGATATCGTAATGGGAAATAAGAAAATGAATGTCGTTAGAATGACAATTGTATATTTCGTAACGGACCTTTGGAAACATAAGAATTTCAGTCAGCTAATTGTAATGATTTGAGAAAGTTAAAAGTTTAGCCCTAAGTTACTGTGTAACAATTTATCAAAGTCAATGAGTATATCAATGCAGGTCTAAGAATTGAAATAAATATGAAGGCAGTGTAATTTGAATTACTTATATAAGTGTAACCTTAAGTAAATAAGGAAGCTAATATGGAAGATAATAAGAACAGCGAAAAACATAAACCTGTTATGAAATCTAATCACTACTTTGAAATGATAGTATGAGAAAGATTGTCAAAAACGATAATCTTAATTTAACAAAAGTATATAAAGTTCTACTCTGATATGTATGACTGCCTAATACTATATGGGCACAACCTGACATTTGTCACTTTTGAAAAAGGCTCATGAATTTCTGCAAGATATGCCTCTGTTATGACTCTGATACGCTTCTGTTTTGAATCTAATGTGCTCCTTTATTTCGGAATGACTTATATTAATTGGTATACAAGATACCAGTTTGGAACTAAGACCAATAAGATGTGATAATATTCCCACGTAATTCGAAAATTTATGTCATAGATTAGCATGTGAAACCTTATTTGGCGATACTACATTATATGCATAACTTAAAAACCTTTAACATGGACAATGAAGGCTAAGTAATGGTTCCTTTGAGAAGTAATGAATTATGAACTGCATTGGAATAATGTCAGGACTATTATTGTCAATAGACTAGAAAGACCAAGAATTTGTATTTGTTATTAGTAATGCATTGACTATTAAATTCAATGTGAAGAATCTAACATGTCAATAGCGGAATATTTTGATTTATTTAAAAAGTAGGGAGAATCTGGAACATCCCTTGAATTAAACTTCTATTATTTGGAGTATGTGAATTATAGATAGGTGAATTAAAGTATCTAAGTTATGTGATTGATGACAATAGAGACGGTAATGAATCGCCAATTTGGGCTATTAACTATTAAGTGATTGGGAAATAAGTTCAATTTCTGTGAAGGAAATACAATAAAAAGGAAGTTACTTAGGGAAGGAAATGAAATGAGACCACCTATACCACCAGTTTTCAGTACAAATACCTTAAGTTTGGAGGACCAAACTTTTTAAGGGGGAAAGGCTATGACGACCCCACCACGTATAATAATTAGCATTTAATTAATCAAAGAGATTTGAATTTAATTGCCCATTACTCTAATTTAATTCGGGATTTATGAAAATTATGGAGACTGATTCGTATATGATTCTATTGAAGATTTATTTTGGAATTAGAAATTGAAAACCTAAATGGCTCAAGATAGTACACATGGTGAATTGAATTATTTTAATTTTGAGTATTGGACCATATGAGAGTTTAATTAAATATTCGATTTAGATTTATAAAATTAAGATTTGATTAATTGGGTCCGAATTGGAGTTAATTAAGTTATATGAAGTAGGAATTAAGATTATTATGAATTAAATTAATTTATGTGGTGCCTAATTTGAATATGTAATTTATTAACGAAATTTTGAGTCTGATCAGAAATTGAAGGCTTAAATGATTTAAGAAATCAAAATTGAGGATGGAAATAAGTTTAATTTAATATTTGGAGCCTTTTGGGGGTTTGATTAAAAATTTGATTCAAAATGGTAAATTTAATATAATTAATTTGGCTCTAAAGAAAGTCAAATTAGACAAATTAAATTATGTGGAATGTATGATTAGTTGAAATTAATTTAATTATGTGTTAATTAAGATTTATTAAGACTAAGTGTTATTTAAATTAAGCTAATCTTATTCATGAATTAAATTAAGAAAGAATCTAGAATTGTGAGTGTATGTGGGTGCGGAGAGAAACCTGTGTGGGTGTGCTGAGAATTCTGATTATACAAGTGTATGTATACGTGTGATGTTGAGACAAAGGTGTGTGTGTGCTGGTGAGTTCTAGAATCAGTAAGAACAAAAGAAAAAGAAAAAGAAAAAGGTGAACTCAATATGTTGAATAGGAATGTAATGGAAGCAAAAAGAACCGAGTGAGGGAAAGAGGAGGACCAAGAGAGAGAGTTAGCTGCTGGATATGGACGTGGCCCTCGCCCGGGGGTAACAATATCGTGGCTAATATGCACGTCGCCCTCGCTTGGGGGTAACAATACCGTGGCTTATATTCACGTGGCCCTTGCCCAGGGGTAACAATACCGAGCTCTATATTCACGTGGCCCTCGCCTGGGGGTAACAAGACCATGGCTATTTGCGCGCATGATATGGACCTTTATGGTCGTCGGTACCGACTATACATGTGGGTCTCAGAACCAAGTTGATATGATAGCTAATGGATGTACCACGTATGATCTTATGTAAAATCTGAATATGAATATGAACATGAACATGTATAAGAATCTATTTCTGATTTGAAATCTGAATATGCATAAGACTCTGTTTCTGATATAAACTCTGATTTCTAACTCTATGATGAACATCATTCATTAAAACCCTTTACCTTGTTATTATTCACTGGGCTCTAGCTCACTATATTATTTATGTATGTAGGTGATCAGGCGCGTAACCAGGCTTAGAGGCGTCTGCCTGGAATCTGTTTTTGTCAGCCAATCGATGTGCCTCCCGTGGAGGTTCCCGATATGTCAAGTGGTTATGGCTATGTGATTAAAGTTTAAGTTTTGTTTTCCTTGTTTGTTATCCAAGTCTTTGTTTATTTTGTAAATAGGGCTATATAGCAATCCCAAGTTTTCCCCTTTATGTACAGTATGCCGGACTTGAGTTCCATGATTGAGTATTGTTGTTTATGTCTCATTCCGTCCTTTAATTCTTGGTATATGAGTTTTAAGATGTCGTGGACGTGTTTCGAACAGGTTGGTTGAGTTTTGGTCTCTGATCTTGTTGCCCAGATTTTTAATGATCCGCTCGAGCGGGTCTTATTGTGCTCGAGGGGAGTTTGCTTCCTTTCAGCATTTTGTGCGTCTGAAAATATACAGCATAAGCGTTTTTCACGCTCGAGCGGAGTTCATTACGCTCGAGCAGGTTTGAGCTCGAGCGGGTATCTTTGCGCTCGAGCGGGTATTCGAGGTCTGTAAAAGTACTGTTAGAGTGTATTCTACGCTTGAGCGGGTCTTTTTGCGCTCGAGTGGGTAGTGCTTTGCTGTTGTGCCTTGGCGCTCGAGCGGGTGAAGTTTTTGTGTCTTACGCTCGAGCATCCTATTCTTCGCTCGAGCGGACTATACGTAAATCAGATTGTGACTGTGTCATTTTAAATCACTTTCTTCACACTCTCTCTCTCTCTAACTTTCCAAAACCCTAATTTGAGAGCTTCTCTCTCTATAATACACCTTCTCTCTACAAATCCATCTAGTTCTAGTGGTCTCCTACCCTAGCCTCTTTGTAAGAAAGATAGAGCTTGGTGTGGGCTACGTTTTGATCCGAAAATCTTTGGGTTTGGAGCATCTTGAGTTCCTTCACCTTCTCCATTGGGTCTCTTCTCTTGAGGTAGGGATAACTACTCATCTTTATGAGCTTTAACATAGATGTTGGGCATTTTGTATAAATGGTTTGATTTGGGAAGCTAGGGTTTGAGATTTGAAATATTGAAAAGAGGGGTTTTGTTCCTTTGAACTACATATGTGTATATGGGTCTTAAAATAAAGTTATTGATGTTTATTGACGATAAATGAGCCTTAGGGCCAAAGTTGGGAACAAGGGGGAAAAGCCCTAATTTTATGTGATTAATCAATTTGTACGATTAATTTGGGAAAGTATGAGAATGTGAAATTGAGATGAAAATCGAGAAATTGGGAAGTTGTGAGATGGAACGGTGTAGTTGGATTGATAAATCACTCACCTTTGAAATTGTAGATAATTTATCTGTTTGATAATTTATTTTCTGTTTAAAAATAATTGCTTGGGGCTATCAGTGGAGGATAGTCTTGATTGTTGTAGACACTGCATGATGATTAGGTGAATTAAAACTAATCAATTGAATATGTCATTGAATATGACGGTTGGAATAATACATCGAATATGTGTATTGATTGATCATTGTATATGATAAGTGTTTAAATACATTGTGTATGTATGTCTTTGGGAGGAGATAGGGGATGTACTCCAAGGTTTGAGAGGAGATAGGGGATGTACTCTCAAACCTGTTTGGGAGGAGATAGAGGATGGATTCCATTGATAATTAAGTTGGCCGGAGTCTCCAGGGTGAAAGTCCCGAAATCTTGATTACGTTTGCATAACGTAGATGAATTGAAGTGTTGAAGTATTATTGATATGAGCTGTAGTCTCATATTAAGTGATTATGAATGGAAGTATTGAAATGTTGATGATGTGAGTAGTAATCTCATTATAAATTGTCTGGATGAATAGAGAACCACATCTATGAATTGGTTTAGATAAAGCAAGTAAAAAGGGTTGATATATATATACATATATCTGTGAATGTGGATTGGTTATGAAAGAGATGTACGTCGATTTATATGCGTTAAACATTTATCAAATGCCAATGTTTTAGTTATCACTCATATTATGTTTAGCATATCTTTACTGGACGTTGGCTCACCCTATATGAGACATCATTTTCAGGTTCAGGTGATATGCCACTTCCAAGGACGTAGCTTGGGAGGCTTTGAGGCTGATAGATCTTTTTTTTGTTATTCTCTTTTGATATCACATGTAAATTCAAGCTAATGGCTTAATGTGTATTTGAGTTAGTACTCTCTTTTTATAACCAAGTGTTGGCTGGGAAAGTTGTAAGCCCATGAGGCATTTACTTTTGTTTTCAACGTGTAATACTTTTATAATGAATACTGTGATAAATAGAAATATGCTTTATTCTCTCATGTCTATGGATGTCTTGAATATTGGGTTTATATGTATTATTTTTGAGGGTGTTACAGGCTAAGTCCCTTTTTGTCTAATCTGTATATGTATGATGACGTAAGGAGGATGTGTTGATATGTATATAAAGGTTTAAAATTTTTCTGTCTCATATAAGTCTGCACAGCTCAATGGATGTTGTATATTTGTTATTTGCTTCTGCTAGCCCCTAATATTATGTTAATCTGTCTCAGAGGCCTTCGGTAATCCCAAGATTACTGGCCTACGATGCTAAACCCATATGGGCAGGTTTGGGTTGTGACAAAATGCCTAAGACAAATTAAGTTCCCTATGTTTTTGGGTAACTTTCGAATTTTCACACAATACCAGATTCTCAAAGTTTGCAAATTGAACAGTTTGCAAATGGCATTAGGGAGTGTCTCGATATTTACATTCCCACTGATGTCAAAAAATCTCAAATGCTTCAAATTACCAATGGAATGTGGCAATACCTGAAAACATGAGTTACTCAAATCAAGCACATACAGATACTTGAACTTTGAGATACATCTGTTAACAAAGCCTGTGTCACTAGCTCCTAGTTCTTGAAATGGAAAGAAAACAGTCCTCAGATTCTTTAGTTCGAACAATGCCTTTGTGACTTCTTCCCCTGAACAATCAAAATCATGAAATGATACATGCTTAACCTTATCAGAAATCGGCCCAAAACGATAATTTTTTTGTAATTAAGCATTCTTCATTTGCCATATATACTGCAAGATCATGAATGATCTTAGGCATTCTACACGTGTTTGATAGATTGCAATGTTGTTCTTCAGTCTTTTCTAAGAAAAATATGGAACACAACTGATTCAAATAATCAGTGCTAGTATCTTCCAACTCACCAGTTAGGCTAGATGATTGAATGAGCCCCTGTGCCATCCATAACTGGATCAATTTATTAATTTCAATTTCATAGCTTTTTGGAAAAATTGAACAATATATGAAGCAGTGTTTCAACTCAGTTGATTATGTGTTGTAGCTTGATCTTAACACAACCAAAATGTCACGTTTCTTTTGTGGCAATTCCTATAGTTGTTTCCCTTTTAATTCTAATCGTTTACTTTCATTAGTCTCCATAAACAAATTGTTGCCTAAAGTCTTTGCTGCACGAGATATCCGTGGCACTTTTTCACAATTTCCTTTGCGATTTCTGAGAGCTTCGCACTCACATGTTCTTCCCTCAATTTTTCACGCAACCTGCCCACTTCCAAAGCAATTCAAGGCAATCCTTGTCTGAAAGGCTCTCTAAATTATATGTGGGAACCGTGCCCACAACGGTAGTAACCCGCATGTAACGTGTAGTCACTATGATCTTACTTCCCATGATACCACCACATCTCAATAAGTCAGACAACTTATGCCCATCTCGATTATCACAATCACAAAAATTGTCCAAAACAAGTAAAAATTTCATATTATGTAATTTTTCTTAAAGGAGATTCTTTAACTGATATGAATTGAGGTTAGCACAAGGGGGGGAATCAGTTATGCACCGAATCATTTTCTGCATCACTTCTTTAACATTAAGAGATAGCGCTACCTTCACCCAAATCCTCAACTGAAAATGCTCGGCGACCATTTCTTGATTGTACAACAATTTAACGAGAGCTGTCTTACTAATACCTGCAATGCCAACAATGGGGAGGACAAACATGTTCTTATCACTGTCAACACTTGGGGCCATTATAAGTTGTAACAATGTTAGTCTATTATTGACCCTTCCAACAAATTCCGACTCATTTACACTGGAGGACACTGACGAAGCGGCCATGTATTGGTTAGATTGTGGGTGAATGGTGGTGTTTGGTAATATTGTAATAAATGTGGGTGAATAGATGAGAAAGAAAAATGATAGTGGAAATAAAAATGAAAATTCTATTCATGTGTTGTAAATAAAATCATTTTTATGGGTGTTTTGTTTTAGAGTGAAAGGTCATCCTTAAACTATATTATTATGTTTGAAAATTCTATAAAAATTTATGTTTGTATATCATCACTCAATAATAATATGTTAAGGTAGAATTTAATAATGGAAAGTTGTAAAGTGTAGTAATTATGATAGAAAGAAGAAATGGTATGAAAAAGAGCAATGGTCATTTAGAAAATTTTAGTACATGACATTAGTAATTTTTGTTTTGTTCTTAACGTCTACTTAACAAGAAGGGTTAATTTGTAATGAGATTACAAACCTCAAGGAGGGAAATGTAATTTTCAGAATGTGAAGGGAGAAATTGTATTAAATATAAACCTCAGGGGGTATAAGTGTAATTTGCCCTATTACTAAATTATCGAGTCAATTAACCGTTCATGTTAAATACATAATTAAATTAATAATTCAAGTAATTTTATTGCTAAATACAAGAGTAGTTAGAAATTTTATTTTTCCTGGTAAATAATAAATTATGACTTTTAATTTTCAGAGCCACAAAAAATAATTTATATTTTAAGCAAACCTTAAAGGTGTATTTATAATTTAGGAGGACTAACATGTAACTTATTATCCAATAAGTCTATGATAATTAATGGCATTTTTCATCAAACACAATTAAAAAATATCACTAATTATTAATTTTCAAAGATAATTTGAAAATTTTGTCACAAAAAATGTCACTAATTATAAGTTTTAACGACAGTTTTTTTTTATAAAAAAAAAGTTACAAAAAATCACTAATTTTCAACTTTCAGCGAAAGTTTGAAAAATTCGTCACAGAAAAATGTCACTAATTGTAAATTTTAGCGAAAATTTATAAAATCCGTGACAAAAAAAAAAAAAATCACTAATTATCAATTTGTAGCGACAATTTTACTAGGACTTATTTTCAATAAGATTTTAAGTCCAACTATTATGACCTATTGATAATTTACCTTATAATTTTATC
This sequence comes from Camellia granthamiana, assembly GCA_036172215.1. Lineage (NCBI taxonomy): Eukaryota > Viridiplantae > Streptophyta > Magnoliopsida > Ericales > Theaceae > Camellia > Camellia granthamiana. Next base: position 10,046,870 of record CM069912.1, read on the forward strand.
ATTTTTTATTTTTTATACAATAATATGTTATCCATCCTCCATTAGATTTTTATTAAGGTAAAATACAGTGAATTTCTTTGAGGTTTTAAAAAATATAGTAAGTTTCATAATTGTGACTTAATTATATTAATCTTTCGTTTAGTAATATTAAATAGATTGAACTTAATACAAATGATACAAAAATATAAAAATAAACAACGTAAAATTTACAGTTTCATTTAAAAAATATGATAATGTCATTTTTCTCATATATATATATATATATATGTATATATAATTAACAAATTATTAAAATCTCAAACTCAATATAATCATATCAAAATTGTTAAGCTTATTATATATATATTTTTAAATATCAAGGGGTTAGTATAATTTAATCTTTTATTATTATTATTGGGGAAAATTAGTATAATATCAAGGGTATTGTATAATATATTATAGGGGAATTTTTTTTAAGGTCCCTAATAATAGTAATTTAGAGGATAGAGGACACAAAAAAAAAAAGATGATGCATTAGGTCAGTCAACTAGAACGCACGCATTTTTAATTATTTCTTGGACCAAAATTCCCTTTACAAATCAACCTAGCAACCCAACTAGATTCCGACGACTGAGTTCCATTCCAAAAATCCAACCATCTTCACGAGCAAGAGACAAAGCAGAATTAGGGTTTTATAATCATCTTCACTATCGACATTAGGGTTTCATTATCTTCTTCAAAAATCTTTTCCATTCCGTACTCACAAATTTCTCTGACCCGTTTTCACTGATCATCATCATCATCTCAGTTCATCTTCATCACATTGCAACTTCATTTCAGGGCATATCAGTTTGTAATTAGGGTTTCATCGTCACTCTGGTAAGTTTTTCTACAATCCAACGAGTTTTTCTCTGAAAATACAGTTAATTGTATTTTATATTAGCCTTCCATTAATTAGGGTTTCAATAATAAAAAGATACATGAATTTGAAAAATGTTATTTCTCTGTATTTTTAACTTATTTTTTAAGATGTTTGTGTAATTTTGTCTGTAAATTTCTTTAGCATTTGCTTGATCTATGTTTCTTCTTTGAATTTTCTCTGGCGTGTTTATTCCCCATTTGTTTCTGTTTATTCTCTCATTTTCTCAGGCATGGTTAATTCATTCCAATTTCTTTGCTTTGTAAATTTCTCTGGCATTTTAATTTTCTTTAGAACGTGTAATTTTCTCAGGCATTTCATTTTCTGTGCTTGCTAAATTTATATTTCTTTTTTGAATTTTCTCTGGCTATATTTTATATCTATATGTAATATTATTCTCTTGTCCGTGTCTAGTTTCTCTAGCATTTATAATTTTCTCTGGCCACATCACTTTTCTCCCTTGTATGTCTCTTCCATGTTTAATTTTCTCTGTTTGTGTTTGTAAATTTCTCTGGCATTTTAATATTATGGAATGGAATTTTCTCTGAAATGTTTAATTTTCTTTGGCATTTTCATTTTCTGTGCTTGCTTGATTTATATTTCTTTCTTGAATTTTCTCTGGCTATATTTTACATCTATATGTAATTTTTAGCAATTTTTGAAAATTTCTATGTCATGTTTATGTTGCTTTGTTTATTTTCTTTAGGAATGGAAATTAGCTGTGACAATATGTATTCCACATGACAACACTTAGTATTCTCTTGTCTGTGTCTAAGTTTCTCTGGAGTTTATAATTTTCTCTGGCCACATTACTTTTCTCCCTTGTGTGTGTCTGTCATGTTCAATTTTCTCTGGTTGTGTTTATAAATTTCTCTGGCATTTTAATATTATGTGGCTTGCTAGATTTATGTTTCTTTTTTGAAAATTTCTCTAGTATGTTTATTTTGTTTAATTCTTGGTTTCTCTATTGTATAACTTTTTATGGCATGTTTACGTTGCTTGGTTTATTTTATTTTGCTAATTGTGGAATGGAAATTTTCTATGGCTTGCCATGTTTACTTTTCTCTGTCATTTTCATTTTATGTGCTTTCTAGATTTATGTTTCTTTTTTGAATTTTTTCTGGCTATATTTTACTTCTATATGTAATTTTAGCAATTATTAAAAATTTCTCTAGCATGTTTATGTTGTTTTGTTGATTTTCTCTGGGAATGGAAATTTTCTGTGGCTAGATATATTCCACAGGAAAACAATTCAGTGTGTTTGGTTTGGGTTTTTTGGATTAAGTTTTTAGAAAATTGAGTTTTTTGGTTTTTGTGTTTTTTTGTTTTTAGTGAATATTTTTTAAATTTTAAACATTCTTTTTACTTTTTTAGATGCACCTTACTTAAATGTTTCTAAAAAGTAAAAAATTTATGAAAAATATTTTAAAAAATTAATGAATACATAAAAATACAAAAAATGTACTGAATTCTCATTTTTTTTTGGTTGTATTTTTGGTATTTAGTGAATTTGTTTAAAAGGTTTTTTTTACAAATTTTTTACTTTTTAGGTATATTTATGTTAGGTATGTCTAAAAATTAAATAAATTGCTTAAAATATTAAAAAAATTCAGTAAAAACAAAAAAATAGAAAATAATATAGTAGAATTTTCTGAAAAGTGTTTTTGAAAAACACTAACCAAGCAAGCTGATTAGTACTCTGACATTTAGTTTTCAGTGTCTAATTTTCTCTGACATTTATAATTTTCTCTGGCTACCTTAGTTTTCTCCCTTATGTGTAATTTTTTCTGACATGTTCAATTTTCTCTAGCATGTTTAATTTTTCTGGGATTTAATGATGACATCTTTATGTTCTCATTATCTAGAAATGGCGAAACGCAAAAGTAGCAAAACACTAGAAACACTAAGAAAGAAACAGAAACTCTCTGAATCTTATGATCTCAGATCAAAAAGCAGCAAAACACCACAAACTCTTCGCCAAAAAACAGAAATCTAAGGTGATGAAGCAACAAGCATCAAGATGAATACCCCAACTTCAAAAGACTCAAGCTAAAGGGGGAAAAAACTTGTTAAACTTCAAAGAAAGAGAGCTAATTACTGTATTCAATACCGATCAAACCTCTCATCTATTGTCTTCTTTTTTTAAACACTTAAATTCAATTCAAAACAATTTGTAGAGCTTCAAAAGACCCCATTTTGGTATTAGATCCAAGCTCTAACCACTGGAAGGATGGGTCTAAGGAAGTCTAGGAAATCTAATGATGATATAGTTGCAATAATCCAATGTTACAATGAAAAAATGAAAGCATTCACAATTGGTAAGAAGAACATGACCTTTACAACCAAAGCAATGACCTTGATTTTTGGTTTGGAAGGTAGCGAAGGAGCCATGTCATCAAGATACTCAAAAAAGCCAAACATTGCATTCCTAAGGTGAAGATTCTCAAAGGAAACAAGGCTCACTGGTCCTGTTCTTACGAATGCCTTAGTCAAAGCAATGAAAGGCAAGCAACCAAATGACTTCAAGGATGTAGCGATCATTGTTACCTTATGCTTGTGTCTCACCCTATTTTTTTTTTTATCAAGTATGTGGAACCGCTTGAATCCATAAAGAAGTATGATTGGCCAGAAGCAATAATAGCAACATTGATCGATTCTATAACAACATTGCACAAAACCCCAAAGAAAGTTACAAGGCGTGTCATTACATTGCTAGTAAGTAGAATTTCCATTTAAATTTATAGTTATGATACTTACAAATTTGTGTGTTTAGTAAAATTTAAATACTTTAATTTCCATCATAGTATTGGCTATGCGAACATGCGACTATCATTGACTCAGAAGACAGTAACACAACCAAATTCCCAAGATGTGCCAAGTGGAACCTGTAAAGCTTGACCAAACAGTTGCAGAAGACACCAATTCACTTTCTTGCACCTTGACAGAAAATTCCAAAATTTCTCTGATCACTGGTTTGTTTCCCTGCTTGTGCCTTGATTGATTGAGATCAATTTTCTCTGCGATGCAATGTCTTATATGGAATAACTTATGCGCCCTGACTGATTGACATCAATTTTCTCTAAAGTTTCAATTTATGTTGCTTCTTTGATTACCACTGGTTTATTTCAGCCCTTGTAATGAATTTTCTCTATAATCCAAATTTCTTTGACTACAATTATAACAACATTAACTTATATGCCTTGATTGATTTTCTCTAATATCGAAATTATGTTGCTTGTTTCATAATTTTCTCTGGCCCATAAAATTATTTCTCCTTGTATGTAATTTCTCTGGCCCATAACTTATGTGCCTTGACTAATGGAGATCAATTTTCTCTGAAATTTCAATTTATGTTGCTTCTTTGATTAACACAGTTTGTAACACTCTCAAAATATGACATAACTCATCCATTCATTTAACTATTAACATGATAGAAAAGTTACATTTGCATTTATCAGAGTTGGTATTACAAAAGATGTTACACGTAACTCTAACTGCTAATAACAAAATAAATGCCCTACGAGCTTATAGTTTTCCAAGTCATCGCTTGGTTACAACAAAAGAAGAGTCCTAACTCTTTTACATATAAAGCCCTCGGCTTAAATTTACATTAAACACCAAACAAAAATATACAAAATAGAGCCTTCAACCCCTCAACCTCCCAAGCTATGTCCTTGGAGATGGTATGTTACCTGTACCTGAAAATGGTGTCCCAAGTAGGGTGAGCCAAAGCCCAGTAGAGATATGCTAAACCATACATGAGAAATAACTAAGACATAAGCATCAGATAAATGTGTGATGTTCTTAACCAACATATATATATTCTTTCCAAGACCAATCAATATAGATAATCAATATCTTAATTCATTTCTATTTATCCATTCCGGGTAAATTCATTAACCAAATTCATTATTATCAAACAACCAAGATGAAACTACAACTCAATGGTTTACAATTCAATACATTCAACAATCCAACACTTCTATTTCTTGCCATTTTACGGAACTACGTCAGAGGGAACCGGCACCCATAGATATAAGATTTCAGGACTTTCACCCTAGACACTCCGGCCAACTTAATTATCAATGGAGTCCATCCCCTATCTCCTTCCAAACAATGGAGTATATCCCCTATCTCCCCCCATTCAAAGATACATATACAATGTATTTAAACACATGTTATATACAATGACTCATGCATCCACATATTCAATGGTTTAAATTAACCGTCATATTCAACGACATAATTCAATTGATTAGTTTCAATTTTCCTAATCCTCATGCATTTTCTACAACAATCATGACTATCCTCCACCGATAGCCCAAAATAAATATTTCTAAACCGATAAGTAAATCTATCAACAGATGATTTATCAACTTTTCCATAGGTGAGTAATTTATTAATCCAACTACACCATTTAATCACATGTTCCTTCAATTCCATAATTTCCAAGCCAATCTCGTTATTTATACAAAATAACTTATTTAATTCAAATTAGGGCAAATCTCCCCCTTTATCAAACATTACACCTAAGACCAAATTTCATCAATTCTTCTCAAGCCATAACATGTTCAAGACCTCTCATGCCCATAAGGAACCCAAATAGAAAACCCCTCTTTTATACATATATAGAAACCAACCAAAAGTTCACCAAAAACCTTCCCAAATCCCACCATTTATACAAGATGACAATATCTATGTTAAAACCCATATAGGAGAGTAGAATATCCCTACCTCAAGTGTAGAAGCTCAAAGGAGAAGAAGGGAGAAACCCAAAGATGCTCCAAATCCCACCTTTTTCGGATCAAAAGGAAGCCCATGCAAAACTCTAGCTTTTTAACAAAGGGATTAGGGTAGGAAGACCCTAAATCATGGAGTATTTGTAAAGAGAGAGGGTGTCTTAGAGAAAGAGGCAGACGATCTAGGGTTTTGAGTGAAGAAGGGACCAAAAAGTGATATAAAATCACACTGCTGCGAACTGATATATGCGAGGCTCGCTCGAGCGAAGGACTTGTTGCTCGAGCGACCAAACTCAACAACTGGCCTCGTTCAAGCGCAAGAAGCGTCGCTCGAGCGTACAATTCAAACCTTCAGGTTTGCTATAGACGCAGACACACGCTCGAGCGCTAGAAGCCTTGCTCGAGCAAAGAAACAACTATGTAAAGCTCGCTCGAGCGCAAGAAGAGTCGCTCGAGTGAAGAAACAATTTCACAAGGCTCGCTTGAGCGTAAGAAGCCTCGCTCGAGCAACGCACTTTCACCTTCCCAGAAAAGATGCGTCCAAGAAAGAAACCTGAGGACTCACAATCCTTTCTCAAGCGCAAGAACCCTTGCTCAAGCAAAGAAACAAATACCCAAGGCTCGCTCGAGTGCAAAAAGTCTCGCTCGAGCGAAGAAGCCAAAACCTGGGCAACGACCATTTGTAACAACTCACAACCAACCTGTTCCAAACTTACCCAACAAGACCCAAAACTCAAATTCAAAGAATTAAAGAGAGGAAACAAGACAAAGACAACAACACACAACCACAGAACCCGAGTCCGGAACACAACAAAGGTCGGGGTAAAACCTGGATCGCTATACAGTTTTTTTCTGCCCTTGTAATGAATTTTCTCTAGAATCCAAATTTCTCTGACCATAATTATAGTAACATTAACTTATCTGCCTTGATTGATTTTCTCTGATATCTAAATTATGTTGCTTGTTTCATAATTTTCTCTGGCCCATAAAATTATTTCTCCTTGTGTGTAATTTTCTTTGGCCCATAAAATTCTCTTTGAAGTTTGTTTCCAATTAATATGATTTAGATGAATTTTATCTGGCCCATAACTTATGTGCCTTGACTGATTGAGATCAATTTTCTCTGAAATTTCAATTTATGTTGCTTCTTGGATTAACATTGTTTATTTCTGTCATTATAATGAATTTTCTCTAGCATCCAAATTTCTCTAACCATAATTATAGTAACATTAACTTATCTTCCTTGATTGATTTTCTCTGATATCTAAATTATGTTGCTTGTTTCATAATTTTCTCTGACCCATAAAATTATGCCTCCTTCTGTGTAATTTTCTCCAGCCCATACAATTGTCTCTGAAGTTTGTTTCCCATTAGTATGATTTAGATGAATTTTATTTGGCTTATTTGAATTTTTCTCTCAGTGCATTTTTAATATTTCTCTAATAAAAGAGCCTCCTGTTACAGATAGATAACAAGGAGCTAGTTAAAAACCCATAAGAGGAGTTTTGTCTTGGTAAAAAGAAGAATAAAGAATCAAAAAAGGCATTGGCCAAATTCAAGAAGACATTAGAAGATTCATCTGAAGAAGGAGGGAATGAAAAAGGAGAAGGCAACACAGAAGAACAAAAGCAAGCAATGGAGAAGAAGATCAAGCTAGTAGTGTAGAAGAGGAAGCTAGAGAAGAAAACGAAAAAGTAGAAGACAAAGAAGACAAGGAAAGAAGAAGATGAAGCACTGAATCTACAGAGGAAGAAGAAAACAACGACGAAAGAAATGAAGAAGAAACTAATAAGCCGATGAACCAACATCATGATAGCATTTGTGGCTCAACAATGTATCAGCCTCAAGAATCTGAGGAATCAAAGGATGCTCAAATTGCTAATCTACATCAAAGACTAAAGGCACTTTCTAATTCCAAAATAGAAGAAGAGAAAAATTGGAATGAATTACTTGCAGAAAAGGACATTGCCATAAGAACCTTGACATCAAATAACTCAGAACTTCAAGAAAGAGACATCACAAACCAAATGAAACTAAGGATGTTGGAGGTTCAAAAAGAAGATAGTAAAAAAACAATTCAACAGTTGAGGTATTCAATTTCAGCTTGAAATTGAAAATGCTAGATTGCATGAACAAATTCAAGAACTATCCGTCCAACTAGCAACACAACCTTACCGAACACCAACACAAGTTCAACCCCAAGGTCAGTGAAAATCTTGAACCACAAAAAGTTATGTTCTTCTGTCAACATAACTCAGAGAAATTTCTATTTATTAAAATTTTCTCTGTCAATGGTAATTTTCGCTGGAAGTTAAATTTCTTTGACCACATTAGTTTGGTCAGTTTGATTTTTGCTGCTTAGTTGATTTTCTCTGTCTGTTTGGTTCCATATGTGTGTAATTTTCTCTAGATTTTGTAACTTCTCTAACCATCTTGATTTTTGGGGCTTGTTTGATTTTCACTATGTATAGTTGGAATAGAAGTGGAACAACAACCAATAACCCAGCAAGAAAAAATGGCACACAAACAACAACCAAAACAAAAGACAAGTCTATGGTAACTGGAAAATATTGAATCAAATAAATTTGCATATTGACATATGATCTGTTACTTAGAGAAATTTAATTTTTAATGATATTTTCATTGTCTACAGTGAAAAAAGATCCTACATCAATGATAAAGAATTTAAAGGCAAAATAAAGGAAAGAAAAGCAAGATACAGAGTTTCAATATCCCAAAGTTGTGAAGACGACTAGAGGTTCAAAGCAAGCTGCAAATCTAATAGAGCAAACCACCAAAGACAAAAAAGTACTTGATACCGATGACTATGTCTTGCCTCAACCAACAAGCATCAGAAAATCTTAGGTATTTCCACAAAGTCTACCGATTGCAAAATTAGTTGTCACGACCCCAACCCGCCCCTAGTAGGATGGTGCCGTGATGGCCAGTAATCCGAGATTACCAAAGGCCAACTTTCAAAATCACACACAATCAGAGTATAATATATGGGGCTAACAAGAGCGGAAGCAATAACAAAATACAAGTGGTCCATAAGAGCTGTGCATAAGTCAAATGAAATGGCATACATCATTGCATAACTTTACAACTTATAAATATACATTACATCTTAACAAAAGGCTTCTCGAGCCGACATAAACAAAGTACAATATATATACAAGTCAAGAAACATGATCCACAGGACTGCCGACATAAACACAAGGTTGCCGACCTAAACACAAAATGCCGACATACAAACATACAGCCGACATCCTCAATGCCGACCTAACATGCATACAAAACATCGGGCACAAGCACACATCTCGGCGAAGCCAACTTCCTGCTGAAACCTACATATATATAGAGAGGGTGAGTATTGAAATACTCAGTGAATGGTACAAGAAATAAAGGGTTTCATGAATGCTTCCCGAGGTTCTTGCAAGACATACATTTATCATAGCTTCTTCAAAACTTACTTGTAACATAGCTTGCATCAAAACACATACTTAGCATGACTTGTGTCAAAACATGTACTTGGCTTAACTTGTATTAAAACTTGCCCACCCGTTCATAGACCGTCGATGGGGGCTATCCGTTCATAGGCCGTCGATAGCAAAACATGGAAGGAACCGTATTCATCAATCAAACCTTACAAAACATGTGCTTAGCATAACTTGAACCGAAACGTATTCTTAGCATATCTGGTATCAAAACGTGTACTTGAACTTATAACACATACCCACCCGTTCACAGACCGTCGGTGGCAAAACATACCCACCCGTTCATAGACCGTCGGTGGCAAAACATACCCACCCGTTCATAGACCGTCGGTGGCAAAACATACCCACCCGTTCATAGACCGTCGGTAGGGGCTATCCGTTCATAGACCGTCGATAGCAAAACATGACACAAACATAATGCTACATGGGCTTAAAGTCCCCTAGCACAGGAGGACTATGCTACTTAACATCCGAAACAGAACTTATACTTAGCAAGCAAAACTTATTCTTAATACATAAAAATACGAGTAATCATTCATGCTTAACAAATACTTTTCAAAACAAGGCAAAACAAAGCTTATCAAAACCTTATAACATAACTTTATTAAAAGTACCACTCACTTAGTTCTTGGGACGTCGGATTCACAGCAAAGGTCCAAGTCCTACAAACACATAACAAGTCTACTGAACATACTTCTCAGAACAAGTCTTACATGCATGCAAATGATCTCGGAAAACATGCTGGGAGTCAAAACACTGTTTTACATGTCAAGGAGACATGCTGGGTACCAACCAGGCCTTTGCCGAGGTCCCACACCTCCTGGCCGAGGTGTGGTTGCCACGGCTTCGGCGTGCAACTGCATGCCGAGGTTCATACAAGACAACCAAGGGTGCAAGTGATCATGCAAGGTAGGCCAAGGTGAGAATGATCTCAGCGACTACACTTCGGAAGTGAAGTCTGGGAATCTGGGTTTCCACCCGTGAAGAACATGAAGAACATGAACATGAACAACATGAGTATGAGATGAATGCCAAAATCATAACTTGCTTATACAAAATCTGGGGTTTCATGCCATGAGTTTGAAAACATGGACCTGGGCACCCATACTTGAAGATCGTACAAAAACAAACATGAAAACATGAATCTTGGCATGAGCTTTCGGATCAAAACATGGCTTTTCTTGAAGAACACATGAACACCATTTTCTCTTTCCAAAACCGAACTTCAAAACGATGCATGGCTTTCAAAACATATTCAATCATGCAATGTAACAACATAAACATAAGGAACAAGACGAGAGGATCAAGAATCTAACCTTAGAACACGAATCTAACGGTTGGATCTCTCGGAATCAAGCTTGGAAGATCTACTCTCCCTCAAGAACTCCTCTCCCTCTTCTAGAGCTTCTCTCTCTACTTCCTTAGAACAAAACACAACAAATGATAGGTTTCTCTCTCTAACGGCTGATTTAACACTCAGCTCGGCCACGTGGCACTACCGGGTTGGTTCTCTTCAAAAAGGTGACTGATGGACAAGACAAGGTTCTGACAAAGCGTACTCAACAAGCCACACAGCAAACACTCCGGCAAGTGATGACATCGGCAAGGACAAGACATCGGCGAGGGCAAGACATCGGCAAAACAAAGGACAATGATCTCGGCTAAGAAGGACAACACTTGACTGAACTGTGCCACACCTCGGCCAAGATGTGCCACACCTCGGTCTAGGTCATACCACTTCCAGGTCAAGATCACTTGGGTTCAAGATAACATCTCGGCCCAGATAATACACACCTCGGCCTCGGCGATACACACCTCGGCCCAGATGATAATCATCTCGGCCAGTATGCCAGAACAAAGGTAGAGATCAAACAAAGGGATTCCAAAACAGTTGAAGGCTTAAGGTGACCTCGGCTTGGATCAACCTAGGCTTCACATAACTTAGGCTTGGCATGACTTGGGCTTAACAATACAAGGGAGGTACAAAGCATACATACACTTAAGCAAATCGCATAAGCACGAAACAAGGCAAGAATCCATGGATGCAAATCTTAACATGGCAAAATCATATGGATGCATGCAAGCATAACTAAGACATGAAAATGTGGGTCCTTACATTAGTAAAGAACATGTCAAAGATATCTAGCAGCACATGACAAATGTGTCCAGACTAGAGTAAGTACAACAAATAAAATAGAAGATAACTAACAACAATTTACTAACTTATATTGCATTAACAACTATTAAATCCCTTCTTTGTCATCTTGTAGGGCTTTAATCTAGACAGGTGAGTTGAATTTCATTACTTTTGAAGATATTAGAAACCTAATAAAGGGAAAAGAAATTGCCAACAATGTAAGTCTTTCATCAAATTTCTCTGCAATGTTCCATCAGCCTTTATAAACCAATGTTACAATTATAAATGATATTTTTCAGGTCATTGATGGTTATGAAGAGATACTATTTGCTAATCAAATGAGAAAAGGACAACAACCAACTTCATTTTTTTCACATGCATGAGCTTAGTATGTTACTACTATTTTATTTGATTTTCTCTAGAATTTACTTATTACTTTTTCTTGTTAAGATACTTTTTGAAGCCAATTGTGTCACTAGTCTAATTTTCTTTGGCTAGTTGTGTGCATTTAAAATTTCTCTGTGTGTATATTTCTGAAATTCCTATCATTTCAACTTTCTCATAACCATTTTTTGATTTTCTCTGACTGTAGAACTTCATCAAGATGACGGAAAATCAAACTTTTCAAGTCTCATTATTTGACAAGCATCTTGAAACCGTATGGAGAAACTATAGGTTCCTCCATTTCCCAATAAATATCGGGGGCATTGAGAAGTCAACAGACGGAAATCACTGGACCTTGTTTGTCTTAGACAAACAAGACAATTTATGGAGGTACTATAACTCACTAAGGCCAAGAAGGGATGATGCACAAGACAAATATATCAAAGATGCAAAACAATTGGTAACGAGTGAAAATTTCTCTGATCCATGATAATGTTTATGTGATGATAATTTTCATAGAATCCCATTAGTTTGTTTGTAAATTTCTCAATCATTTAATTTTTTTATTATTTTATTTTATTTTATTTTTATTTTTTGCAGCAAGATTATGTGGAGAATTTTTTGAAAGCTTGCCTTGAAAGAGAGGCACAATCACAACCCTCTTTCAAATTGATAGACTCACAAAACACAAATTATGACTTTCAATATGTTGACAATGTTCTACAACAAGCCAACGATTCATAAGTTTCATACAACATTTATAAATAAGATAACCTAATTTAAATGTTTCTTAAAACTAACTATACCTATAATTTGTATGCAGTGTGAATTGTGGCCTCTTTGTATGCTACATAATGAGACAATATAGCAACCATGAACCTATCAGCTCGACATTATCGACACAAGACGTAAGGTTGATGAGGGCAAAAATCATAGAGAGATATGCGACCGAAGTTGGCCAGTCATGGACAGAACTAATTCAAATACCACTAGAAGAAGAACTAAAAGTATAATAGTGAAAGCACACCAGTGAAAGGAAGACAATACACACAATGTAATTAGGAATAACCCTTCAATTTTTTTTTTTTTTTTTTTTTCCATACATTGAAGGAATGATGATGTTTGACATATATGTATATATTTTTTTGACTAATGTAAATTGCAAAATTTCATAGCTATCAATGGTTAAATATATATATATATATATATATTTATAATGCATGCTAAGTGGTGATTGTTAACACAATCCACACAGAGAAAATTATGTCTGAAGAAATTTCTATGGTATGAAGTTACCAGAATTTCACAGAGAAAATTATCTCGTATCGTGCCAAGAGGGTGCCTATATGATCATGTAATTTGTAATGCACTGTGTTGGTGCAAAACAATCATCAAATTCAAAAAAAACAATGCACACAATAATTTTCTCTGTTATTGGCAAATGTCTCTGGATGAATTTGACTTCACAAAACACAATGCACAGAGTAATTTTCTCTGCTAGTGGCAAATTTCTCTGAATGAATTCAATTGGTATTATAAACACACTACCTATAGTATGTTTCAACGAACACAATGCACATAGTAATTTTCTCTGCTAGTGGCAAATTTCTCTAGATGAATTTGACTGGTATTATAAAGGCACTCCCAAAGTATGTTTTTAAAAACACAATACAAAAAGTGATTTTCTCTGCCATTGAAAAATTTCTTTGGATGAATTTGATTGCTATTATATACACATTGTCCAAAAGTACATTTCAAAAAACCAAATACACAAAATAATTTTCTCTGCTACTAACAAATTTCTCTAGATTAATTTGGCTGGTATTATAAACACACTGCCCAAAGTATGGTTCAAAAACACAAGCGCATGGATCGAGAAATTATAGAAAAATTTCTGAGAAAATACTAAACACAATGCACAATAGACACGTTATTTTTGTAATAAGATCCTCTAACATCCTCAAATGTATTATTCAATCAATAAAATGTATTATCCTCAACTATTTAACAAAGGTTCCTTGCATGTCCTCTTATTATGGTGATCAATACTCTCACATCGACTGCACTTCATCACCCTTTTAAACTCTCCAGTAGAAGCAATTATGTTTTTCTTTGGCCTCCCAGCTGGTCTCTTACTTAATGGAGGTAAAATCATAGCATCATCAATGCTACACACAGGTTTTTCAATGGTTGGAACTGAGCCAATCGAAAACGAGTATGCTTGACGATACATACCAGCATGAAAAAATGGTTCAACAAATGAATTCAAATTCTTTCCACTCCTAAAGATTGCAACAACAAAATGTTGACATGGATACCCATTTATTTCCCATTTTCGACATAAACAAGTTCTCAACCCAAGATCAACCATAACCGAAGGAAAATAATGCACTTCAAACACATTATCAAATGATAAACTCACATTCCATGTCCTCCTATCCATGAAAGCCTTCTCCAACACATTATCCATACGAAGGCAGAGAACTTTATTCCATTTACTAGAAAGCATCCTCATATCAGACCTCATATTCATGATTTGCAACCATATCATGTCCACCAAATTTGTTATTGGCAAGTGTCGAGCTTCTCATATCCATGAATTGAATGACTCAGCAACATTTGAATACATTTCACCATAACGTTTCCTCTCAAAATATGCATCACTTCAATTTTCATATGGTAAACTTCTCAAGAAAACACTCACAATGTCTCCTCCCTTACTTTTAATTCATTCAAGTTGAAATGGAATGATGCCTGTAGCTTGACTTTCTTTGCGCCCCCCCCTTTCGGAGAGGCTCGAATAGGTCCTACAGTTCGGACTCCTGTCACGGTTCTGAATCTAATCTCACAAAGTATAGCGATCCCGGTTTCTAACTCGACATTTATGGTGTTTCGGACTCGGGTCTTGTGGTTTAATGTTGTTGTTTATGTCTTTTTCCTCTTCTTGCCCTTTGAATTTGAATTTTGGAATGTCTTGGGCGTGTTTAGAACAGGTGGGTTGCTAGTTGGTCTAGAACCTTGTTGTCCAGAATTTTGGTCCTTCGCTCGAGTGGGCCTTCTTGCACTCGAGCGAGGTTTGCCATCACTCAGCACTTTGTACGTCTGAAAGAAATACTGCGGAAGTGTTTTTAACGCTCGAGCGGAGTTTCTTATGCTTGAGCAGATCTGAGCTTTAGCGGTCCCTCTGGTGCTCGAGCGACTGTCTGAAGTCTGTAAAATACTGGACGAGTGTATTCTATGCTCGAGCGGGTCTCATTGCGCTCGAGCGAGTAGTGCCTTGCTGTTGTGTCTTGGCGCTCGAGCGACCTTTATCGCGCTGAAGTGGGTCAAATTTATGTGTCTGACGCTCGAGCGTCAAATTCTCCGCTCGAGCGGATTGTACGTATATCAGATCGCAAAAGTGACATTTTAAATCACTTTTTCTGTCCTTTCTCTCTCTAAAACTTTCCAAAACCCTAAATTGAGAGCCTCTCTCTCTAAAATACTCTCTCTCTCTCTCTCTCTCTCTACATTTTGACCTAGATCTAGTGATCTCCTCACCCTCCTTCTTTTGATAAAAAGTTGGAGCATCTCAAGATCTACCTTTTCATCCAAGTAGAAGTCGATTTCGTCATCTTTGGAGCTCATCTCTTGCTTGGCTCGTCTTCTCTTCTTGAGGTAGGGATAATCTACTCATTACTATGAGCTTTAACATAAATATTGGTCATTTTGTATAAATGGTTGGTTTGGGTGAAGTTAGGGTTTTGAGTTTGAAATAGTAAAAGAGGGGTTTCCTATTTTGGGTTCTATATGTATGTAAGATCTTGAAAATGGGGTTGTTTGTGTATAATGGGAAAAATGTGGCCTTGAGTGCAATGTTTGAGAAAGGAGGGGGGGGAGGGGGGGAGGATGCCCGACAATGAATTAAATAACTATTTTGTATAAATAGTGAATTAAATGCGGAAATATGAAATTGGTTTGAGAAATCATGAAATTGGAGGAAATTGTGATTAGATGGTGTAATTAGATCAATGAATCACTCACCTATGGAAAATGTGATAAATTATCTATTGAGAAATTTATTTATCTGTCTAGATATATCTGTTTGGGGCCATCGGTGGAGGATAGCCATGATTGTTGTAGAAACTGTATGATGATTAGGTGAATTAAAACTAATCAATTGGAATATGTCATTGAATATGACGGTTGGATGTAAACATTGTATATGTGATTGAATTGGTCATTGTATATGACAACGTGTTTAAATACATTGTATATATATCTTTGGTTGGGAGGAGATAGGGGATAGACTCCATAAATAATTAAGTTGGCTGGAGTGTCCAGGGTGAAAGTCCCGAAATTTTATTTATATTTGGGTGCCGGTTCTCTCGGACGTAGTTCCGTAAAATGGCAAGTGAATGGAAGTGTACGATTGATGTTTATGATTGAAGTGTTGTTAAATGAGTTGTAGCCTCGTTTTGAATTGTTTGAATAATATTGAGCTATGTCAATGAATTGATTTGGATACTCAAAGGGAAGTGGATTTATTATGATGTAAATGTTGATTGGTCATGGGAATGGTGTAAGTTGGTTTTCAAGTGTTAAACATTTATTGGATACTAATGTTTTAGTTAATTCTCATATACTGTTTACCATATCTCTATTGGGCTTTGGCTCACCCTACTTGGGACACCATTTTTCAGGTATAGGGGACATGCCGCCTTTAAGGTCTTAGCTTGCGAGGTTTAGGAGTTGAAGACTCCGTTTTTGTTATTTGTATTTTGTGTTAAATGTAAATCCAAGCCGAGGGCTTTCTATGTATAGAGTTAGGACTCTCTTTTGTTGTAACCAAGTTATTACTTGGAAAGATGCAAGCCTGTAAGGCATTTATTTTGTTGCTAACATGTAATATCAATTGTGAAGAAGACTCTGATAAATGAAATATAACTTTTCTATTATGTTTTATGGATTTTATAAATGGATGATTATGTCTTATTTTGAGGGCGTTACACAAAGTGCAATATGAGACTGATAAACACGAAAGAGCCCAAATCCGGCAAATCATTTTGGAAAATTAGATTTTGAATCAAATAATACCAAAATTGGACTGCTTTGCCAGATTACAGAGTCGCCACCTAAATATTTTGTTTTTGGGAAAATTAGGAAACCCTGACTTGTGCCAAAGGCCACATGTCCGTCATCACCAAAGTTGCCTCAGCTTGGGAACTTGGGTACGAGAGGGGAAGGTCCTGAAATGAGCACCTCTGCTCGCCCGATCAAAGGATCAGCCTCTACTAAGCATGATATGTTGTTTTTATAAACACATGTGTTCTTATTCTGATTATAAGCTAACTTTACTACGTGATGCGCGTGCAAGCAAGTATAGACTAAATTGCAAGAATTAGAACAAAACAACTCATGTTTGTTTTCGAAAATGGTTTGAAGTTGCCACCCTCAAGTGGGCTTAGAAATGTGGATTTGCCACCTCAAGTGGGCTTAAAACATGATTTTGCCACTTCGCAAAGTGCGCTTAAAACTCACATATATTGAATTGTTCCAATTCAAATAATAAAGCCTTCATCCACAGGCATTCATGCAGTTTATCAAATAAGCAAATAGCCTCATGGCAAGCATGCTATCAGGGCAACACTCACACTCATGCAAGTATGCTAAAGCGTAAAAAGCTTACCGAGTACTCCAAGCCAAAACAAAAGTTAGTTAGAAAGAATGCATGATCCTAACTATACAAGATGCCTAATGCAACACATGCAATATGCAATTAATAGGCTCGGCTATCTAATCATGGTATTTGCAACACTTTGATAACATGCTTTTAAACACGTATTCAAATAAGTGTATTGAAATTGCGATGCAGTTTGAATGATGCGCCAAGCCCGGTGTATGCAATACAAATGAATGAAATGCAAACATGCAAGCATAAGGTATGCTAATTGAAACATGTCTCTAATCTAACAATCGAAAGCAGGTAAATAAAAGAGAGAAAGATGTGGGGTTGGAAGACATTCACACACACACGCACGCTTATTATAACATCGTGCCCTCTCGAAGAAGGGTCCGAATAAATAATCTAAGCTAATTATTACAAAACGAATTACTTAACTATTCTAGCTAATTAATTATTACAACACAATCGAATAACTAGCTATGTTAAGCTAATTAAAATATTACAAAATGAATTGAATGATTAGCTATGCTAACTAACTAGTAAAGCAATTTAAATGGCCTCGAGGGACGAGGGATGCATGCATGCTCGGTTGCTTCCTCCCGAAAATGCTCTTGTCTTGCCATCGGATGCCTCTGTTTGCACTAATTTGATCTTGGAAAATTGCACCAATTTCCAGATTGCCTCTACTCCAACACAGGAACACATTTGCACAAAACTTCACTGGTGGCCGGTCGGCCACAAAAAGTGGCTGTCGGCCACCCCCCATTTTTTGGACTTCTACTTTTGCTGCAACAGAGGCAAAGCAAAACATTTTCAAGGAATGTACGTATTGCTACACTCCTTATCATTTCTTAAGCTCAAAGGAGTATAGTTCTTGGCTCTCAAGCCATCAACCAAGCATTTTCAATGCATGATGGCTAGAAAAGCAAGCTTGTACAAAGTCAATGAATGCACAAATAAGACTCGAAGGACCACCACCCTATCATGCATGATCAAGGGTGTCGATGACCAAGAAAAATGACACGTTTCATCACTTTGAGTATGAAACGTCCCATTTTTCTTGTGGTTGGATTAACGTCTGATCCAAACACATGCAATGCAACACAACATGCTTATCTTGCTCAAGTTTTACTTGGTTCATTTTGTTTACACATTTTAGATTACCGATTAGTCCTTTAACCGATTAAGTCCAAAGTGAGAGTCCTCTAATTGGAAAGAGGGCCTAAGCCACAAGTACCTTGAGTGTGAAAGAGGTCTCATGTTATTGGTTAGGAGGAACCCTCAAGAGATGATTAAAACCATTAGGCATGAGGGGCTCAATTTCACACTCAAGCCAATAAGGGGCTTAAGGCCACTTTCAAAACAAATTAAAAAGTGAAGAATAAAGGGAGGTTGCAGACATTTTAGTGCTGATATGGCATGCAAAAAGACACTAAATCATGCAAGCAACTCATGCAAGTGATGCTTAAGAGCCTAAAGCATCAAACTAGTGAAGATCACAACACTATAAGCATGCAACACAAAGCTCAATTGACCAAACCAGCTTTGGACAGAGTTAAAACATGCCAAAAAGTGGCTAAAACATGCGAAGATTGAAGCATAAAAGGTTAGAAAAACATGCTCACATGTTAGCTTGCAAACAAGATTCAAAACACAACTCTCAAAAGCAATGAAAGAGTGAAATAAGTGAGAGTGTGACAAAGCTATATACATTGAAATCATATGTAAAATGATGCTATAACATGCAAGCCACTCAAACACTTCATGCTTAAAGCCTCAAAACAATGAGCTAGTGAAGACCATTGCACTATAGCCATGCAACACAAGCCTCGAAGGACTTAACCAACCCAAAACAGAGTTAAAGTAGGCCAAAATAGTAGCTAAAACAAGCTGAAGTTAAGCTATCACAAGCTACAAAAATAGGCTAAACCATTAGGCATTCTAGACTAGTAAGCACAATTACACTACAAGTACAAAAAGCAAGCAACAAATGCTCCAACCAACCCCAAACAGAGTTAAAACATGTAAAAGCAGAGCCTAAAACATGCTTGAACTAAGCTAACACAAGCTACAAAATCAAGCTACCATGTGAAGCTAACTAGGCTTGCAAGAGAGGCATAAGGAGGGAAGGCTAACCCCTCCATTTTTGGACTTCAAAACATACTTTTTACTACCGAAATAACTCTGAATTTCAGTGGTTTAAAGGCCCAAAAATTTTGATTTAAAGGTGGAAAGAAATGGCACAAAAGGCTTCACAAGCTAAAGAGCAAAAAGAGGAGACAACCCCCTAACTCACCAAGACTTAAACCACCATTTTGAAACCTTAAAAATAGAGTTTTTTATGGCTGAAAAACCAGGTCAAAACAATGTAAAAAGATAGCCAAGCAAGCAACTAAAACAAAACTTAAATGAGGTAAGCCTTATATCTTTGAAGCACAACACAAAGCAGCCACTACTTTGAGCTAAAACCAGCCTTAAGAACTCAAACCAAGCCTCAAACAACCTTAGCTCCAAGATGAAGATGTTTGGTTAAGGGTCTTAGTACAAATGTATAGAGAATTCTCACTTTCAAGCACAAAATAAGAAGAGAGAGAGAGAGAGAATTCTAGAGAGAGAGGAAAATTTTTTCTCCAAATTGTCTAACCTCTCAAAATGGGGGAAAGACCCTCCCTTATATAGAAAATCAAGCTAAAGGCTTGTATTCATCCCTCCATACACGTGTATGGAGATGAGCATCAGTGAACAACAGCTGGCACAACTGGCAAATAAATATCTGAAAAAGGAGAAAAATGGCTGTCGGCCATTATCAGTGGTCAACCGGCCATCAACGTAGCCAACCGGCCATCAGTGTGGCCGATCGGCCACCACTGATGGCCGGCAGGCACAAGCCATGGTCGATGGACATTGGGGATGGCCAACAAGCCACCCTCTCTTCCAGATTCGAAGCAACAAGCTCTTGGTCCACAACCAAACACAAAATAGACAAGTTGAGAGGCCCGAAGGCAAGGCACTCCGCCAAGAACTTCAGACGCTCAGAACAAACATGAGCATGCGAAATCATCAAGTGTTCAAACGATGATGTCCAAGTCTTGAGGACGGTCAAAAATGGGGTGTCTTCAATGCCTTTGTTGGCGCATATGCACATTTTGATAACTTGGACACAATCGTCTTCCTAACCAAATTTATGTTTCCACATGAAAACATATCCCTCAAATTTCTCTTTAGATGTTCAAGACAAAATCCATGATAGCAATTAGGGAAAAACCTAGCAATTCCTTCCACAGTACCACAATGTTGATCTAATATGAAACTTATCACCCTCTCCAATCCCAATAATTCACATAAATGTTCAAGGAACCAATACTAATTGTCTTTATTCTCAGCGTCAACAATGGCAAAAGCTATAGGAAAAAAACCTACAAAACAAATAGGAACAAGTATATTAGATATACATATGCAGAGAAAATTAGAATAATAAACAACCAGAGAAATTTGACACTGCCAAAATCCAAAGAAACTTCACACAGTGGCCAAATCTAGAGAAAATTCACACAGTGGCAACATCCAGAGAAAATTCACTTGGTGACCAAATCCAGAGAAAATTAACACAGTGGCAATATCCAGAGAAAATTCACTGAAAATTCACACAGTGGCAACATTCAGAGAAATTTCACTTAGTCACCACCTCCAGAGAAAATTCATACAGTGCCAACATCTAGAGAAATTTCACATACTGACCAAATCCAGAGAAAATTCACACAATGGCCACCTCCAGAGAAAATTCAAAGTGTTAGAGAAAAATCACAAAACATAACCACAAAAATAGAAAAGTCACTCAATTCCCACATGTATAGAAAATTCACATACTTAGAGAAAATTACATATATTTACAATTACCTTCATTCCCATCTTTCCCCGTCGTAGCAAGCATAACTCCTTTGTATTGTCCTTTCAAAAATGTTCCATCAAGAAACAACAATGACCGACAATATTTGAAACCAACAATGCATGTATGAAAAGCCACAAAAACTCTTTTGAAATGCTTGTTATCTTCAAAATCTAACTCAAAACGACTACCTGGATTGTTCTTCAATGCCTTATCAAAATACCACCGTAATTGATCGAATGACGAACAAGAATCCCCATATGTACTACATTTTGCTTTTTCAACCCCCAACCAACCACAATTATAACTAATTGAGACCCTATACTTGTCTTTCATTTCTTCGACAACATCCACTGGACAAGTTAAAGGTTTTGCATTTACCTTTTCAAGTATCAACCCAAAAACTAAGTTGGAAGTCATCCTACCATGTTTACTAGTACGAACCGCCACACCACATATATATTCATTGTTCAAAGTTCTTATGTAAAAGAATCCATTTGTTTTTTCAACTGAAGCATGTACACGGCATATACATCCCCTTGATTCCTTATATGCACATTCTGTCGTAACCCTCAGCTTGTCATTTTTATCATACGTAAACTGAAAACCAACCTCAATAGCATACTTGCATAAAACAGTACGGAACTCAATCAGACCACCCTCAAACTTTTGTCCCACACTAGTAATATTATTTTGCCAACCAGCTGACAATAACACCTTTTCTTGGTGAGAACAAAATTTAAAGAGTGAATTTCTTTCAATACATATCAAATTCACCATGCACAACATCTACCCAATAAGACCCTATTTCATCCTCTTGATCAGAAGTACTACACCTAATAACTGAAACATCAACTATATCCACACCATGTGCACAAACAACCCTCAACATATTTAGAAAATCAATATTATTTCCAACCATACAATTCAGATGGCTCACAATAGAATATGGAATACACATTGTCTCAGGTTTCAATTCTCCCATGTTTTACACAAAATGCCAACCAATTCCTCAAAATTCAATTCGCATGAAACATTAATGACAATAGTATCATTCCCATATTTGCACAGCAACAACACTGCACTGCCCATCTAAACGGAAAGAAAAAACACGAAAAATAACTTATTCAATAGAAACACACTTCACAAGAACAACATAACAATCCAGAGAAATTTATAATAATTATAATTCTCTCTGAACTCAAATAAAAGTCCAGAGAAATTTGCAAACTTATATTCACCTTCAAGATAACAAAAACAAAATTAAAGAGAAAATTAATGAATCCAGACAAAATTACAAAGAAATTTAATGCTAACTATTAAACACAATCATAGACAAAAATCACACAGAAAATCTATTATGAAATTATAAGCTTCTCTGTGATTTTCATTGGATTACAAGCTTACAATTTTCTCTGTGTGATTATGCAGTATTGGACTCAAATCAAAATCTAGAAAAATTTACGAACTTATATTCTCCTTCAAGATAACAAAAACAAAATCATAAAGAAAATTAATGAGTCTATAGAAAATCACAGAGAAACATCACAGAGAAAATTAATGAGTCCAGTGAAAATCATAGACAAAATTAATGCTAACTATTAAACACAATCACTGACAAAAATCACAGAGAAGATCTATTATGAAATTTTAATCTTCTCTGTGATTTTCACTGGACTATAAGCTTACAATTTTATCTATGATTCTCGTTGGATTATAATAACAAACATATAATTTTCTCTGCAATACAAAGAAAAGTGCAGAATAAATGAAAAGTGCACAAAAAAAAAAAAAAAAAAAAAAAAACCTTAGGAAAGTGTAGAAAAACAGAGCCAGTCTCCAAACACAAAGAACAAAACTTATTATTGATAAACATGTAACAGGGAATGAAACATCAACTCCAAAAATCAAAATCAACTCTATTGTCAATAACAAAGAATGAAAAATCAACTTCAAAAATAATAAAAAAAAACTACACTAAGTTGGCTTTTCTCTCACATTGATCAAAAATGAAAAAAAAAAAAAAAACCTAATTCAAAATACACTACAAAAACTTCTCTAAAATCAGAGTCCTTACATACAAATCAAATAAAAAATCAAAAAACTTACATTGATTATTAAACTTACCTGATTCAAATCCACTGGAAATCCGAGCTTCAACACGACTTCAACTTCTGCACGATTAACGAAAATCAACTTCTACACGACTACAAAATCCCTATAAAATCTCTACGAAAATCTGTATCATCAAAATCTCCATCACCAAGTTCATCCCAAAGCAATCTCCTCCAAAAATGGCAACGTAATCTTTAGTTTCCAAGATTGAAAACCACGTATATTATAAAAAAATGGTAAAATAGGTATTTTATAAACTAAAATAACATTGAGGGACCTTAGGCATTAAAAATTATTATTGTGTATCTCTCCTCATACTAAATGTTGGGTAGGGATCTTAAACCAATTTTTCTTATATTATATTATATTTGAATGACCAAAGGCCGTGAAACTTCTAGCACTAAAAAGAAGTTTCTACCAGTAAAAAATGACGGCTAGACGGCTTGTATAGTCAGCTATGTTTGCTTATAAAAGCAAAGCATGTTGCTGAATGAAACTTGTACTTTTGCAATAAGAAAAGAATATTTATTTTCTCTTTTCTATATCTCTTGTTTTCTTTCATATATATTATTTTATAACACGTTATCAGTACGAGATTCTAGCCAAGTTGAGAATAAAAAGTTACTGGGTGGTTGAAGTAAGTATAAATAAATTCTAAAACTAATTTTATATTTTCTTAATATATTTACGTGATACTAAATATATTATTTTTGTTAAATTTAGGAAAATGTCAAATCTTTCAAAATTAGAATTCTTAGCTCTTGACATTTCTGAAAAAAATTATTTATCATGCATTATTGATGTTAAGATCCACTTTGAGGCAATGAATCTTGGAGATATCATAAAACATGAAAATGAGGCATCTCTGCAAGATTGCGCAAAGGCAATGATATTCATTCGCCATTACCTCCAAGAAGAATTAGAAAATTAGTACCTCACAGTAAAAGTCCACTAATTCTGTGGAATAATTTGAATGAGGGATACAAGCACTAGAAGATCGTAATTCTCCTAAGAGTTCATTATGATTGGTTGCACTTGAGTTTGCAATATTATAAATTAGTTAATGTGTACAACTCTGCTTTATTTAAAATAATCTCTCGATTAAAATTATGTGAGAAAAAATTATTGAAGAAGATATGTTTGAAAAAACATTATCTGCATTTCACATTGATAATGTGCTCCTACAGCAGCAATATTGAAAGCGTCATTTTTCAAAGTACTTTGAATTGATTTCATGCCTTCTTGTGGCTAAACAAACTAATCAATTGTTATTAAGAAATCATCTATCTCGTCCAACCTGTTCTGCTCTATTCCCTGAAGTGAATGAGGTTGCAGTTCATAGTCGTGGACGAGGGAGAGGTCATGGTTTTGGACGTGGCCGAGGTAGAAATAATTACCGAATCCATGGGGGATATGTTCAGAAAAATACCATGACATTCCACCAGAAGTGGAATAACATGGCATTCCACCAGAAGTCGAATAATTCTGGAACATCACAAGAAAGGAAAAAAGGTTTACAGAATAAACCTCCCATGAATCATAAAAATTCTTGTTACAGATATGGTATGAAAGAACAACGGTCACGTACCTGTCATATACACAAACATTTGGTTGATCTTTATCAAGCATTGATAAAAGAAAAAAAAAAGGCATTGAAATGCATTTCGCAGATCATTGTGAACCCATTGATATTAATCATCTTGATGTGTCTGATTTCTTTGAAAACCCTGACAGAAAAATTGATCATTTAATTGGTGATGGAAATACTCACACTGATTAATCTGATTTTCTAGATATCATGTTTTTGAGTTATGCTTTGTATTGTCCTGTTTTACGATTTTGAAATTTGTATTTTTCTATTTTAGAGTGTTCATTTTTCTTGTTAGGCCTTCAGAGTTTGTATTTTTTGGTTTGACAGTTTGTATTTTTCTTGTTTTGAGAATAATGAATTACAATTTTTATAGGCATGGCTTTCATTGATGTGATGCATTGACTACCTCCAAAATGATTGGTGATGATATCTGTTTAGTGGACAATGCAACCACATAGACAATCTTACGTGATGCAAAATATTTTATACAATGAATCATGGGAAAAACTAATGTCAATACAATTTCAGGTTCTGCAAACCTAATAGAGGGCTCCGGAGGAGTCAATATTATGTTGCCAAATGGAACAAAAATTTGTATTGATGAAGCTTTGTATTCTACCAGATCCGAAAGAAATCTATTAAGTTTCAAAGATATACGTCGTAATGGTTATCATATTGAAACTAGAAATAAAGGTCAGGAAGAGTATTTATTGATCACTTCAACTAGTTCTAGCCAGAAGCTAGTATTAGAAAAACTTCCTACATTTTCATCTGGATTATATTATACGACAATA
This sequence comes from Camellia granthamiana, assembly GCA_036172215.1. Taxonomy (NCBI): domain Eukaryota; kingdom Viridiplantae; phylum Streptophyta; class Magnoliopsida; order Ericales; family Theaceae; genus Camellia; species Camellia granthamiana. Next base: position 10,072,576 of record CM069912.1, read on the forward strand.
AAAATGATTGAGTCACATATTATCATGCACCAAAAGTGCTCTGACCCAAAAACGTTTATGCTATGGCATGACCAACTTGGGTATTCGAGATCTATAATGTTGAATAACTAAAAATTCACATGGACATCCATTAAAGAACTAGAAGATTCTTCTACCAAGTGATTATCCATGTTCTTTCTATTCACAAGGGAAATTAATTACCAGACTATCACCCACAAAAGTAATTGTTGAATCTCCATCCTTTTTGCAAAGAATTCAAGGGGATATATGTGGACCCATACACTCTTCTTGTGAACCATTTCGTTATTTTATGGTTTTAATATATGCATCAACTAGATGGTCACATGTTTGTTTACTTTTTACACATAATGTTGTATTTGCCAGACTCCTTGCTCAAATAATTAGATTGTCAGCACATTTTCCAAACCATCCCATCAAGACAATTCATCTTGATAATGTTAGTGAATTTACATCCTGAGCATTTGATAATTATTGCATGTCCATTGGCATTGATATTGAACACCATGTTGCACATATTCATACCCAAAATGGTTTAGCTGAATCATTCATTAAGAGACTTCAGTTGATTGCTTGGCCTTTGCTTATAAAAAGCAAATTACCTGTTTCAGCATGGGGTGCTGCTATATTGCATGCAACATTTTTTATTTTTGTTAGACCAACTACATATCATGAGTACTCGTCATTACAACTTATATTTGATCAATCACCAAATGTTAGTCACCTTAGAGTGTTTGGTTGCATAGTTTATGTCCCTATTGCACCTCCATAGCGCACTAAGATGAGTCCACAACGTAGGCTTGGAATTTATATTAATTTTGATTCTCCATCAATCATTAGATATCTAGAACCTTTTACTGGTGATGTGTTTAAAGCACGAATTGAGGATTGTCATTTTGATGAAACAATTTTCCCATCATTAGGGGAAGACAAGTCGCAACTTAAAGCTTGACGGGAAATCAGTTGGAATACTTCAACGTTATCTCATCTTGATCCTTGACTAATCAATGTGAACTAGAAGTTCAAAGGATCATTCATTTGCAAAGTATTGCAAATCAGTTACCGGATGCATTCATCGACACAAAAAATGTGACAAAATCTTACATACTAGCAGCTAGTACCCCAACAAGAATTGATTTTCTCGTTGGACAATCAGTGGGTATAGTAGCAAATGAGTCTAAGGCACGCCAGAAATGTGGAAGACCCATCGGTGCAAAAGACAAAATTCCTCGAAAGAGGAAAACTCAAGAACAAATAGTTGATACTCTAGAAGAAACCATAAATGGATCTCCTGGAGAGAGCATACCCATAAATGAAAGCACCCCTAAAGAGGCTAAAATCACAATACAGGCTATAATAAGTCTATCCAAATCGTCTACTTATAAACCTTCTAAAATAGAACCTCCAAAAGAGGAATCTCCCAAAAAGTTATCCCTTAAAGTGGAAAAGGTACCTGAAAATAATGAGATCTCAATACATTATATGAGTACAAGAGAAGTTTGGGATAGAAATCAAATTGTTGTCGACAATATATTTTTATTTAAAATTGCTCTTGATATTACCAAAAGTAATAGTGAAAACATTACCAGAAGTACTGGTGAAAACATTACCAAAAATGATGATGATAATAAACGACAAACCATCGAAGAATAATGACGTAGAAATAATTAGCCAATGTGGAAAGAAGCAATACAAGCAGAGTTAAACTCGCTTACAAAAATGTAAAGTATTTGGACTTGTAGTCTAATCCCCTGAAGGAACATAGCCTATCAGATATAAGTGGATATTGTTGGATATAAATGGGTATTTGTGCTGCAGCGTAATGAGAAAAATGAAATTGTTAGATATAAGGCACAACTTATTGTGCAAGGTTTCTTGCAGAAACTTAGTATTTACTATGAGAAAACTTATTCACCCGTAATGAATGCAATTGCATTTAGATTTCTCATTAGCTTGGTAATTATAAAAAATTTAGATATGCTTTTAATGGATGTGGTTACAGCATATTTATGGATCACTAGATAGTGATATATATATATATCCCTGAAGGATTTAAGATGCCTGAGTCATCTAATTCAAAACCCAAAAGTGATTATTCTATCAAGCTACAAAAATGTGGTACAATCGCCTCAGTGAGTATCTGTTGAAAAAGGGATATGAAAATGATCCAATTTGCCTATGCATTTTTATTAAGTAATCAGAATCGAGATTTGCAATTGTTACAATATATGTTGATAATTTGAATCTTGTGGAACTCCAAAAGAGCTTACATAAACTACAGAATATTTAAAATGAATTTGAAATGAAAGATCTTAGCAAAACGAAATTTTGTATCGACCTGCAGATCGAACATTTGCTAAATGGAATTCTTGTTCATCAATTAAAAAGTCCTGAAGCACCTTTATATGAAAAAAGCTCTTCCATTAAATACTCCAATGGTTTTCTCACCCTCCAGAAAATGGTGAAGAAATTCTTAGTCCTTAAGTACTATATCTCAATGCAATTAGTGCTATTATATATCTTATAAATTATACCAAGCCCAATATTGCATTTGTAGTCAATTTGTTTTGCAAGATATAATTATGTATCAACCTGAAGACATTGAATGTAGTGAAACAAATATTACTTTATCTTCGTGGAACAACTTATATGGATTTATTTTATTTAAATGATTCAAAGCCGCAACTAATTGGATATGCAGATGTTGGAAATCTCTCTGATCCACATAAAGTCAGATCACAAACATGATATGTTTTTACCTATGGAAATACTGCTATATCTTGGCGATCAATAAAACAAACATTGATGGCTACTTCTTCAAATCATTCAGAGATATTTGCAATTCATGAAGTAAGTCGAGAATGTATTTGGCTTAGACCTATGATCCATCATATTCAAGACAGATGCATATTGTCTTCAACAAAAGAAAGTCCAACCATATTATATGAAGATAATGCGGCGTGTATCACGTAGATCAAAGGAGACTATATCAAAGGTGACAGGACCAAACACATTTCACCAAAAATCTTTTACACACATGAGCTCTAGAAGAATGGTGATATTGATGTTCAACAGATATGCTCAAATGATAATCTGGTTAATCTATTTACTAAAGCACTACCGACTGCAACATTTAAGAAACTGGTGCATAATATTGGGAATCGTCGATATAAAGATCTATTATGCAGCTTTGAGGGGAAGTTATCTATTTCAACAGATTTGCAGATTGTACACTTTTTCCTTTGTCTAATGTTTTTTCCCACTGGGGTTTTCTTAGCGAGGTTTTAATGAGGCAATCTAAACAAATCACGTACAAGAACATTGTATTCTTTTTCCTTTACTAACCCTGTGTTTTATTAGAGGATTTTGGAAGGGATTTGGAAAAAGAAAGGGAAAAGGTAGATGAAATGTAAATAAAATATGCCTACATTTCACCTAATTTCACACACCTTTTCACTTTCCCTTTCTAAATCCCTTTCCAAATCTCCTAACCAAACACAACGTAAAAGTTTTTCCCACTGGGTTTTTCTTGGTAAGGTTTTAACGAGGCATATTTTTAGTATAAGGTCATTCAAGGTAGAGTATTGTATAATATGTTATATTATATTTGAATGACCAAAGGTCATGTAACTTCTAGCACTGAAAAGAAATTTTTAGTAGTAAAAAAAGACGACTAGATAAAGAGTTAACACAAAGTTGGAGATTTGGAGAGAAGCACTTGAATCTAAAGGATTTCGAATAAGCAGAACTAAGACAGAATACATGAAGTGTAAATTTAGTAACAGTAACAATGAAAGTAGAGCAGAAGTGAAGATTGAGAACCAAGAACTATTTAAGAGTGAATATTTTTGTTATTTAGGGTTGATTATCACAACGGCAGGGGAGATTGATGTAGATGTAGTCCATAGAATTAAGACGGGGTGGTTAAGTGGAGAAGTGTGTCTGGGGTACTATGTGATAGACATGTATCCACTAGACTAAAAGAAAAGTTCTATAGAACGACTATTAGACCAGCGATGTTGTATGGGACGGAATTTTTGGCAACCAAGTAACAACATGTAGATAAGATGAGTGTTGCTGAGATGAGGATTCTAAGGTGGATGTGTGGCAAGACTATAAAAGACAGAATTAGGAATGAGTATATTCAGAAATGGATAGAAGTAGTACTGATAGAAGATAAGTTGAGAAAGAATAGATTGAGATGGTTTGGTTATATTCAAAGGAGACCAACGAGGCAATAGTGAAGAGATGCGATGCAGTGACGGTAGATGGAAGTATTAGGGGGACGGGGTAGACCTAGATTAATGTTGGCTAGCATAGTAAATAGAGATATAAATCTACTTAATTTGACTAACGATATAACCTTTGATAGAACCGTGTGGAGACTAAGGATTTATGTAGCCGACTCCATTTAATGAGACTTAAAACTTGGTTTGATTTGATAAGGTAAAAAATGATAGCTAGACGGCTTGTATAGTCGGCTATGTTTGCTTATACAAACAAAGCATATTGTTGAATGAAACTTGTACTTTTGCAATAAGAAGAAAATAATATTCTTTCTTTTCTATATCTCTTGTTCTCTTTCATATATATTATTATTTTATAACAAAGGGAGGTTATTAGAAAAAAAGAAACTGTTATCATCATATGCAGATAACTGAATATAGGAATTAGAAAAAAAATTAAATTTAGTACCATCTGCAGCTGGCCTAGCTAAAATTAAATTTGTACACTTGACACTAAAGCAAAAAAAAAAAAAAAAAACGAGTTACATTACTAGATTATCTTTTTTTGGTTCATTTAAAAACGTAGAAATGGTTTATCAAACATCATTTGCAACTAACACACATTAAAATATGATCTGGAAGTGAATGAAAAGATAACCTTAAATAATGGGGCGGAATGAGGACCTTTTCAAGCCTGATTCCAAAATGCTAAAATTCATCAAAATGTGTGTGAAAATCAAATATGAAAAATGTAGATACATCAGGCACAACTTATTGGAAACTACAGAAAACAATACAAAATTATAAAGTGTGTCATTATGCAATCATGGGTACTTTGGCAAACATGCAGTACTCATATCGGGTACTTATCGACGTATAGTATTTCGTATCATATTTCTACATACGTATCGGGTATTCGAAACACGTATTCAAATTTTTTGTTCTTAATTTTTAACGTACTCAGACATACTTAATATATACCCAAGCCATACCGTACCTTAGTCAAAACAATATTTTCTGAAACTATGGAGATAAAATTACCTTCATTAGATTCTTTTTTATTTTTAGTTTTATACTTAGTGTGATTTTAAAATTAAGTTATGATTTATAAGTTATTTAATATAATAACATTTAATTTTGGTTTATACCTTTACTTTTGGCATTAAATGTTAATTGTAGGTTGGATCTTCACAAATTAATCTATTTAATCAATTTTTGCATTACTCCAAATTAAAAATAAATATTTTTTTACAAATGTACCAAAGCCGTACCTGTATCCTACTTTTTTTGAATTTTATCGTATCAACGTACCCGTATTATACCAATGCTAGCACACATACCCGTACCCGTGCTTCATAAGTTTCATAACAGAAATCTAAGTCCATGGAAATAAAATGTCATTAGAAACACAAATGCAGAGGACTTACAAAATGAGGTAATGATCCAAGGAGATTCCTTTTTTAGCCTTTTCTTGAGGATAGGTGGCGACGAGCTTGTCTCATTTCATTAACATTGCCGCCAGTTGGTCTGTCTGGTGAGCCACACTGTTGAACCATATCTTGTGATTGCTTTTCAAGAAGAGAGATTAGTCTATGAAGGTCACTGGCTGATTGTTCCTACAAAATGGAGTCCTAAGGAGAGCTACTCCAGGATTGGACACATAGCATTCATTCATCACATTTGAAGTCTCACTATCTTTTGATCAAACGGCCAAGGGTTAATGTAGAATAATCACTTCCATTTCTTGGGGGATACACCAGAGATGCTTGGGCAAGGTGGATATCATGGGACACTTGGCACTTTTAAGAGCTAACCTAGCATTCCACTAACCAAAGTAGTTGAGGAGAATCAGCCGGCTGTTCTTAACAATCAGGAAGTTCCCGTAGCAAGACCTCTAATCCAACTAAAATCAAATATTTAGCAAGACATCCGTGTCAAAATTTAGCCTAGTTTAGTTCTAAGGCATCCATGCCAAACTATATCCGTGTCGATTTTAGTTGTAGTTTTGGCTAAAGTAAGATTTGGTGTAAAATACTGAGGTGCAAAGTGAAATTTTCCCTAACCCAATATTTCGCTATGCCATTAGAATCCCTTAAACTAATGAATTTCATATATCTAAAATTATATCAATTAAAAAATTTCTCAAAGTTCTGTGTTTAGAAGGTTTTTTACCTTCTCAAAGGTATATTATCTCGGGTGGTGTTTCCGAGGCATGTAACAATGTAGTGGAGCTCCTGAATCTGATATACATTGCTTGCTGGATTGTTATCTTGCCTCTTGAAGTTTGGAAATTATGCGGATTTTAAGATTGGGATACTATCTAAAGAATAGACGAACAATGTGGGGCTTTGACCCATTAAATGTGAGGATCCCACTCCACATAAGGGAGTTGTATCCGATTATGTGATTGGATTCTGTGCACATAGAAGACCTGTTCGTTGTGGTTTTTGGGCTATTTGGAGCCACAGAAATGCAGTAAAATTGGTGGGCCTGGCAGAATTTGCTGTTAACTACATTTCAAAGCCAGTTGTAATATTAGTTACAACAGGCTAATTAGTGTAATGTGAGTTAATCTAAGGAGGAAGAGATGGACAATTCAAAGTCATTACGAACATTAACTAAAAGGCAGTAGGTATATAACAACAATAATGAGAAACACAATGCTCAGAAAAGAGTTCCACAAGAACATTGCATAGACAACATACCCAACAAAACAACATTAATAACAGAATCCTAAGTACGGCTAAGTTCAAGGGCTGCTGCTGGAGATAACATGCTCCTTCCTCCTCCTTTTTAGATACAAGCCATTCATCAGTTGGTTTTCCATCGAACAGCTGTCACTTTCTCTTGCTGATATGAAATTTCCAGTATATGCACTAAGACAATGTCAGAAGAATCAGTTAATGCTAGAAAGAATAAAAATATAAGCAATACTTTCTAGTTCAAAGAAATTGACTCACCTGGGAGAACCACAGACTCATAAAATCTTGTACACTTCAATTTATTGAAGCCTCCTAAGGCCACTAAAGTCCTCCCACCCTGCCAAGTCAAGATTTGGACAGTTACTAATCTCAAGATTCCTCAACTTGGCTAGGTTCTTCATGGTATTTGGCAGAGAGGTCAAATTGGGACACGCTGCGATAGTCACTGTTTTGAGTTTGACAAGGAGTTGCATTCCTTCAGGCAAAGATTTAAGGTTTCCACATTCTGTAATTCGAAAGGATCGGAGAGAGGTCAAGCGTTGGATTTCATTCTCTGGAAAACAACTTTGTTGTGTGGTTAAATATAAATGCCTAAGACTAATTAAGTTCCCTATATTTTTAGGCCACTCTCGAATTTTCACACATAACCAGATTCGCAAAGTTTGCAAATTGAACAGTTTGCAAATGGCATTAGGTAGTGTCTCAATATTTGCATTCCCACTGATGTCAAAAAATCTCAAATGCTTCAAATTACCAATGGAATGTGGCAATACCTGAAAACATGAGTTACTCAAATCAAGCACATACAGATACTTGAACTTTGAGATGCATCTGTTAACAAAGCTTTTGTCACCTGCTCCCAGTCCTTGAAATGGAAAGAAAATAGTCCTGAGATTCTCTAGTTTGAACAATGACTTTGTGACCTCTTCTTCCCCTGAACAATCAAAATCATGAAATGATACATGCTTTACTTTGTCAGAAATGGGTCCAGAACGATAATTTGTTGTACTTAAGCATTCTTTATTTGCCATAAATACTGCAAGATCATGAATGATCTCAGGCATTCTACACGTATTTGGTAAATTGCTATGTTCAATCTTTTCTAAGAAAAATATGGAACATAATTGATTCAAATAATCAGCCCCAATATCTTCCAACTCACAATTTAGGCCAGATGATTGAATGAGCCCCTGCCCCATCCACAACTGAATCAATTTATCAATTTCAATTTCATAGCCTTTTGGAAAAATTGAGCAATACATGAAGCAGCGTTTCATGTCAGTTGGTTGTGGGTCATAGGTTGATCTTAACACTGTGAAAATGTCACGTTTCTTTTGTGACAATTCCCATAGTTGTTTCTCTTTTAAATCTAACCATTTACTTTCATCAGTCTCCATAAACAAATTGTTGCCTAAAGTCTTTGCTGCAAGAGGAGATCCGTGGCACTTTTTCACAATTTCCTTTGCAATTTCTGAGAGCTTCACAATCACATGTTCTTCCATCAATTTTTCACGACAACCTGCCCATTTCCAAAGCAATTCAAGGCAATCTTTATCTGAAAGACTCTCTAAATTGTATGTGGGAACTGTGCCCACATTTGTAGCAACCCGCATGTTACGTGTAGTCACTATGACCTTACTTCCTGTGCCACCGTATGTCAATAAGCCATACAACTTGCACCAATCTCGATTATCACAATCACATAAATTGTCCAAAACGAGTAAAAATTTCGTTTTATGCAATTTTTCTCGAAGGAGATTCTTTAACTGATTTGAATTGAGGTCAGCACAAGGGGGGGAATCAGTTATGGACTGAATAATTTTTCGCATCACATGTTTAACATTAAGATACTGTGCTACTGTCACCCAAACCCTCAACTCAAAAAGCTTGGCGACCATTTCATGATTGTACAGAAATTTAACGAGAGTTGTTTTACCAATGCCTCCAATGCCAACAATGGGGAGGACAAACAAGTTCTCATCATAATCACTTGGTGTCATTATGAGTTCTAATAACTGTACTCTGTCATTGTCCCTTCCGACAAATTCTGATTCATTGACATTGGAGGACATTGACGCACTGGGCACGTTTTGTTGTGATGTTGTGACGATGGGATGAAATTTATTCCTATCATCTGCAATCATGTCTAATCTCTTTCTAATCTTTTTTATTCTAGTACCCATTTTAAATGTAAATGGCAAATCCAGTGTGTGTGAGAATGATAAGAATTTGCGTACCAGCTCCTTCTGTATTCCAATGCTGCTGCTGCTACAATGATTCATCCTCATCAACTGCACCTGACGTCGCAAAACTTCGTAGTGGAATTCATCGAGTAGGTCATCTGCTTCATAGAAAGCAGCTTGCAGTCTCTCATACCATAAGCCCGTCACAATTGAGTAATGTGCCTGATCGCCGTGGAGTCTCTCAGCATCTACGAGCACAGCATTGATGGTGGACAAGGTGCCCTCAAGTGTTTTCAGCTCCTGCTCAACACCCCATGCCTTGCCAACTTCCTGGAGAGCAACGGAGCCTATCTTGCTCACAACTTTACTTGCTAAGTTGAAAAGAATTGTTTCTACCATGTTCAATAAACTTTCAAGGAAGACCTTACATTATAGATCAATAAAGTTAAAGGCATATCTTGATCAAGAACAACAGCAAGAACAAGAAGGAAGATTAAGCAATTGTTAGTTATGGAAGCTAGGTAGGTGTAGTTGAGAAATAACTCAGAGTCAATGGTAAAAATGGACAGAGGATCTGAATCAAGAGTTATGTAATTTACCCTTTTATTGATACATGTAATTTAAATAAGTAAAAATAAAATAAAAATATTACTATGTAATGTGGGTTACACCGCTGTCTCTCTTTCCCTTGTATGAAAATCTAGAAAGAAAAGTACGAAAGATTTAGGATTTTTAATTATTATTATTACATGAAAAAAAAAAAAAAAAAAAAAAACAAGCAATTACTAGGATATTGTCTACACATGTTCCACATGGTTTTTCACTTTCAGAGTTTCTTGTCGGGGCGGTTCTAGCTTATTGTAATTTTTAATTTTTTAAAAATAATTTCTATTTTTTTTATCCAATAATAATTTCTATTTAAAAATAAATTATAATATTCTCTTTTGAAATTTAGAGAAAAAAATATAATAAATCACATAATTTTAATATAATTATACTGACTTTCATTTTAGTAAGGTCAAATGAACCAAAACTAATATAGATAGTGTAAAGTAAAACTTTAAAAGAATTTAATGAAATTATGTCAAAATTATGAGACTTACTATATTGTTTTCTTCTAAATTTTAGGAGAGATTGGTATAATTTATTCTTTTATTTTAAGATTGGGTAAATTACACTTTATTCCTTTTATGTTTGGTTATTTTTTTATTTTGGCCCTTAAAGTTTATTTTTTTTTCCACTTCAACTCTTTATGTTTCAAATTTTTCTTAGTTTACTCATAAAATTAAATTTTATTAAAAATTAGACAAAAAATGACACATTGACAATCACGTAACATAAAAATATTTTACTATATATAATTCACACATTTAATACTCAAACCTCAAACCTCAACATAATAATATATTTTTTTATATTAAGTGAACTTTCATGACATTTTTTGTCTAATTTTGAAGGATCTTAGGGAGGGCAAGCTTGGCCTAAACAAGGAGGAGTCTTATAGAATCATCTCGGTTGTCGACAATGGGGCATACCAGCTTGAAGACATTGATGGCAAATAGTTGCCAAGACCCTGGAATACTTGCAATTTGAAGTTTTTTAATCATTAATTTTTTGTTTTCGAAATTTATGTCATAATTTTATTAGCCGAAGTAATAATAAAATGCTAGTTTGATTTTTATAAATTTGAAATTTGTGTGATAGGACTGACCAGTCCTATAACGATGTTTCTAAATGAAACATGACAAATAACTTAAACTTATTATATGGCAGAGTTGAATTATACTTGCATATAATAGAGTTGAACTAAGTTGGCGATATTTCTAAATGAAACATGACAAATAACTTAGACTTATTATATGACAGAGTTGAATTATACTTGCATATAATAGAGTTGAACTAAGTTGACGATATTTTTGAATAAAACATGACGAGTAACTAAGACTTATTATATGGCAGAGTTAAATTATACTTGCATATAATAGAGTTGAACTAAGTTGAGTTAACCTAGACTTGCCATGTCGGTAGAGTTAAACCCTGAATGGAACTAACTCCGCTTTAGTCAGGTCAACAGAGAAACCAAAGTCAAACACCTCGGTTAGTCTTTGTTTGAATCAGACTTCGGCGAAAGGCCAAAAATGCATAATGTGAACTTAAGTGGAACTTAGGTTCACATTAGGGGACAGGGAGCAAGAATGATAAATAAGCTTGAGAGCTTGGGCAATTGTTGAAATTTTTAGGAAAAATTTACAAGTTAGAATGGGCTTGACACTTGTTGAAATTTCAGAACAATTTACAAGTTGAAGTGCGCCGAGACAATAAGCAAAGGAGTATCCGAGGTACATATTACCCGAGATAACCAACCGGGTTGTCAAGCTTGGAAGGGTTGGAAGGGTGAAGTCTTGATAGAAGACAGCAAGTGGAAGTAAATGAATACATGATTGAATAAAGAAACAACACACTTGTAGAAATATTTTAATAAAATATTTTTAAGTGTTAGCCGAGAAAAACAGTCAAGGTTTAAAACCGAGGTGGTCAGCTAAGGATAACTCCGAGGTAATACTTATCCGATATGTTCTACCTCAAAGTGATTCATAGAATATACTTGGAAGAAGTAGAAAAATATTCTAAGTATAGAGAAACATACAAACATGCAAGGCATAAAGAGAAAAGCAGTGAACATATATACACTTAGCCAAAAGAAAGCATGCATTCATAGAAGAAACTATTTCAAAAACAAAAAGGCACTTCGTCTTGGCCAAGGAAACTACTTGTGCAGATTACAAATAGACACATTGGCCAAAAGAAAAGTAAAATAGCTTAGATGGAAAAATGTTACAACTACTTAAAAGTAAGAAGAAAAAGTACAAAAGAGGAAAAATCCTAAGTTCATGCATCTCTAACGTTTTCCGCAGTCTGCCCTGCTTCGGCAATTGGTGTTGTGTCAGCCTCGACAGGCAACTCAGAAAACCTTTTAGCTTGGACCTCGGTGTCGATCTCACGAAGAGTGTCATTCAGGCTCTTATTGGTAGTCTCAATCTCTGCTTCAGAAGTAATTTTTTGAACCTCGTCCTTGTCATCTTGAGTCAAGTCTAGGACTTGCTTATTCAGAGTTAGAAACTTGGCCTCAACAGTTGTAACTTTTTCAGCATCAACCTCAGCCTCGTCCTCGAATTGGCTCGGAGTAGGAGGAAAGAGCATGACAAGTCGGCTTGTATACCAAAAAGGCGAGTCGTCGGAGATGCCCAACTCGTTCAAAGCAACCATCCAGCCCAGGGTATACCCCTTGTTGCACGCCTGGTTGACTTCCTTTTTGTAGGCATCTCACACATCAGTTGCCCCTTTGGCATAGGCCTTCTCGTTAGCTGCCTTAATTTCGGCCGCTTTGGTAGCCAATGTCGCTTGGAGCGCAGTCTGGGCCTGAGACTCCTTCTCCTTAGCTTCTTTGGCCTTGATCTTAGCGACCTCGACCACATTCTCAGCAGCTTCGGCGCGATCCTCGGCTTTGCTCTAGGCTAGTTAGGCAGTTTTTGCCTGGTCCTGCAAACTTCGGATGAGGGCCTCGGCCTTATTTAGAGAAGACAGGAGCTTGGATGTCTCCTTTGTCATGTTTGTCAGTTACTTTTTAAATTCCTCGGTTTTAACTGTAAAAAAAAAAAAAAAAAAAAAGGCAAATTCGTTAAGTATAAAAACCATAGTTAAAATTAAACAAAAAGCTACAAGTGTTGAAACTATACGAAGACACAATGCTGCATCATCAATGCGTAGTTTTCGTACTCTGAGAGCTTGGCCATTCGATTGATATCTGCTAGAAGAAGAACGACAGTAGATACTGCAACGCTGACTTCTACGTTATCGAGTGCGCTATCCCCGGCTAGAAGAGGTCAGTCTCCAACCTTAACATTCGAAGTCAAGACCTTGTTGCCATGGAAAACACCGGGTTGAGGATCCCCACCAGACCTCGGCCTTTTGGATTGCGGTTGATTAGACACCTCGGCCTCGATAGTCCTCTTCTCGACAAAGGCAGACTTCTCTATTTCAACCAATTTGGAAATTAACACTGTGTCCTCTGATTCTACCTCAGTGGCACTGGGTTTGGCCTTAGCCCTTTTAACCTTTTTGACCTTGGGTTTTGGCTGAGATTGGGAAGGAGAGGAGGAATGAACCAACACCACGCTAGGAATGTCGGCAAGGTCGTCTAGAATAATTTTAGCTCGGCCCATTTCTTTGGCAGTAGCAACAATAGTGACCTTGGTACCAAAATGGATTGCTGGAAAGGCTATGGGTAGTTTAGCAGCGTAGTGAGCCAATGCCTCTGATTCTTGGCATCAGTGGCTGCGAGTTTTGCCAGCAGGAGCAGAAACTGGAGCTCGGCGCGTCGGCGTTGGCGCTAGGATGGAAGAATTAGCTGGGGGGGCAGAAGTTGATGGTTGGTCTACAGGATCAAAGATAGAGGCCTGATTTGGCCTTAGAGATAAGGCAGCTGGAGGAGTGGTGGTGGATGAAGGAGATTTGCTCTTTCTAGGGATGTCAGACAGAGGACTCCTGTACGTAAGGATGAAGTTAAGAAGGACTAGAGCCTTGTGCACTTCATTGTCAAGCCAAGAAAATGCACCAAATCCTTGCCTGGCATGTAGTATTGGTGAAAATCCCTTTTGGGTTGAGAAAGGGCTGCAAAAACACAAAGAGAACATTAGAAACTGAAAGATAGTTAAGTAAGGCAACGGAGAAATGGACTTTGGGAGGGGACTAGGTCCTTATCTTTGTCATCCCTAAAACTTTGCGGTGCAGGGGGAGGAGGTGGAGTTCATCATCTGGTGCAAACTCCCAATTGCCTGAGACAATTAGGTAGTCGTCTGCCATGCCTTTATTAGAATTTGGGATATCAGCTATCAGCTTGTATTGCGTAGATCTCGACTTGAGGTAGTAGGTGTAGCCTTTGGGGGTTTTTAAGCTACACATGGTGTAGCAATACTGGATATCAGAAAGGGTGATTCTGGCATTCTGCCGACGTGCTTGTTCGGCAATGCCATTGATAATCCTAAAAGAGTTAACGGCTAGCTGCATGAGATTGAGTTTATAATAGTAAAGGACTTCCTTAAAGAGGATATCTAGGGGAAACCTAACTCCTCCTTCAACAATAGAGACGACTGGGAATGGCATGTAATCTTGACCAAGCATAATTGAGTCGTCCTTTCCAGCCAACCTCAGATGGACATCGGCCGGGACAAAAAACTCTTGCCAGAAGTACTCTAGTTTGGTCGGGTTGTCTACTCTCCACCTGAACATGTCCATAATCTCGGCTAGAGTGGGTTCGGTAAATAGGATTTTGATAAAATAACTTAACAGGGGGTTAAAAACCTTGGCTAGATCCTAAAAACGGAAATGTGGCAAGGATTTTGGAGATCTGAAAGGAAATTTTTTTCAATTTTTCTTATATATATGGGTTCTATGGAAAATCCCAAACATAGAACTACATAAACAAGAAACAAGAGCAAGAATCTGAAAAACAGACAAAGCAAACAGAAACAGAACGAAGTTCAGGGCCAAAAAGGATTCAAAGGTAGAATTCAAGAATCATAGGAAGAAGAAAAAAACACAGATATAGAATCCCAAATCCATAAAACACTGAGTGGGTGTGTGAGGGCAATGTGCACAGATCATAAACAAACGTGATTGACAGTCAAAAGACACAATGACAAACTTCAAAATATAGCACAGATTCAAGAAATCGATTCATGATACAACTATGAATGCGAAATTCAACAAACAACGAATGCAGTAAAAAGAGCATATGGAGAGTTCAGGAAAGAAACATATTCAAAACAGTGGAAGACTAAAATTTTAAAAGATAGAAATTGAGAACTTACCAAATAAGGTTAAGGAAACGAGGTTGTAGTAATACTCATCAGAGTTAGACGGTGGTAAACGCTGGAGTGGAAGAGTGATAAATGCACCGGATGAGCGAAACAGAGCATGGTTATAAAGCTTTAAAGGTCAGAAAATGGTGAATGTTGTAGAGAGAGAGAAAATATGGGTAGAGAGAGAACGAAAGAATGAAAAGTGAAGAGACAAAGAGAGAGAAGGAAAGAGTTTTGTCAAAAAATCGAAAAGGCGGCAAACCGTAATGAAATGCCTTGGACGAAGTGCTTGTCAGGCGGCGTACGCAGAAGCGACACAACTTGATAGCACGTGTCAGGTACGAACCAATGAGAAAGGGACACGTGGCGGAAACGGTTGAGAAAACCGTGCATAACAGCTCATGCGCAGATAAAACTCTTGGAGTTCTTGATTTAATGAAGCAAAAACCTTGGCTAGAGGAACGATCTCGGTTAAGGAACTCAAAGAACTTGGTTCTTGGTTCGTGGTCATTGATAAAGATGGATAGTTGAGTCCTGGGAACTTGAAACCGACGAGTCATGATCTCGGGTCGAAAGAAAGAATGATTTTTAGTCGACATAATATATGAATAGGCGATATAGGTTCCATCACCTCAAGTTGCTGAGGTAATAGAACCTAGGGGCAGTTGCAGGGACATATTTTGAATGACAACACGTGGCCAAGGTGACACTGAAGTGTCAGCCAAGGTGCCACGTGGCCTGGTCTTGATACCGAGGTAATCTCGGCTAGGCCGAGGTTATCTGCGAAGATACTAGAATCTGAGATAAGCGAATAAGGGACAAGAGTCCTAGAATAGAGGAGGATCTCAGTCTGGATAAAGATAAAGCTCTTATGAAGTTTATCCCTATTTAGCTGAGAGTCCACGATGAGCATTAAGCCTGAGTTCATTGAAATGAGGCTTCTACAAGGATCAGGTCAATGTTGGCTATAAAAGCAAGACACTCTCGTGGGTGTCAGGTATGTGTGATAGACTGTGAACAGTAAGTTCTTTCTTGTGAGTTAAACACAATTAGCTATCTTTGACAGATATTTGATCACTAACTTAAGCATCGGAGTGCCCCCGAGGTGGACGAACCACCGCCAGATTCTTATCTTTCTGTGACAGGTTGTTCAGGCTTAATCTATTTTGCCGATGCTCTCCAGCTAAGTTTCCCGTTTGGTTGTGTGGTCAGAAATCAACACCTACAATTTGGCACTATCTATGGGAACTTAGTTAGAATAGATGACCATTATCGTGCAAGATCAACGTGTCGGCGACGATGAGTTCAGTGAAGATGGCAAATGTATCAACATTGACAGAATAATGACTCTTCCAGAAGGGATGAATGCAAAAATAAGGAGGCATGAGCGCTCTCGAGGAAATAAAGACGACCTTCAAGTGAGCATGGCCTAGGTGGAGCAAATCCCAGATGGAAGAGCATGGCCTAGGTGAAGTAGATCCACTATGGAAGAACATAGCCTAGGTGGAGCAGATCCTAGATGGAAAAGCATGGCCTAAGTGAAGTAGATCCAAGATAGAAGGGCTCAACCTAAGTGAGCAGATCCCAAATTCAGAAGACAAGATCTCGGCCTAGATGATTAGGTCTGATAAGACAAGCGCTCAACTTAAGTGAGCATATCCCAGATCCAGAAGACAAGAGCTCGGTGTAGACACCCATTTTTTACCGTCCTCAAGACTTGGACGTCATCACTTGTGCACTCGATAATTATGATTGCATGTGCTCGTTTTAGTGCCCGAAGACCTCGGCAGAATGCCCTACCTTTGAGCCTTTAAACCCTGTCCATTCTGTGCCTTGTTTTGGACCAAAACCTTAGTGCTTCAAACCTCAAGACCCTGGGACTTACAAGCCTCCTCTGGTGGGCTGCCGGCCACCCTTGTGCCTTCCCGGCCAATGGTGTGGCCTACCGGCCAGGCCACCAGTGTCTTTTTTTGCAGATATTTTGTTGACAGCTGTTCCAGGTGTTGGCACAATGGGCTTCATCTCCCTACACATGTATGGAGGGATTTATCTAAACCAAATGCACGTTTTTCTATATATAGAGGGTCTCTTCCCCCATTTTTGAGGGTTGAAAAATTTGGAACAAAAATCTCTCTCTCTCTCTCTCTCTCTCTCTCTCTCTCTCTCTTGCAAATTTGTGCACATTAGTCTACACACACCTCACTTTTGCCTACACCTCCTTAACAAAAGTTGATCATCTTTGAGTTGAGGTTCTTTGAGGCCTTCTTGGAGCTCTAGAAGGTAGTTTTGGCTTGAATTGTTGCCTAAAGTTGATATTTGCTTCAAGAGGTATAATACTTGCCTTTTTAATTTGTTTTACATACTTGTTTTTCTATCTTTTTCCCATGGATTTTCGGCTATTTTGGGCTATAAAAAACTCTGTTTTGTTGAGCTAAAATTGCTGGGTTTAGGCCATTTAAGGTTAGGGGGTGGTTTACCTCTCTTTATTCCTTGTTTGTAAGGCATTTCCTCATTTGTTTCCCACTTTCAAACTATCTTTTTTTGGGCTTTTGAACACTGAATTTCAGAGTATTTTCAGTGGTAAAAATCATCTTTTGAAGTCTAAATTTGGAGGGATTAGCCTCCCCTCCTTATGTCTTGTTTACTAGCCTAATTAGCTTTATGTGTTCGATTAATTTTCTAGCCTTTTGTGGTTTAATTTTAGCATGTTTTAGACTCTATTTTGGATTGTTTTAACTCTATTTTTTGCTAGTTGCTACATTTGAGTCTTGTTTTGCATGCTTCTAGTGCAAGTGCCCTCACAAGCTTAGTGTTTTAGGCCTTTAGACACCACTTGTTTGAGTTGATTGCATGTTTTAGTGTTTTTCTCACTTATTTTCAACACTCATTAATCTCTGCAACCTCTCTCATTTCTTGACTTTTTTTATTTGCTTTGAGGGTTGTTTCAACCTTAGGATAGTTTAAGCTTGAGATTGAGGTCTATGCCTAATGGTTTAATCCTCTTTTGAGGGTTCATTATTAACAGCATGACACTTCTCTCTTGCCTTAAACTATCCCTTGTTTGACACTTCCTTCTCTTTTAGAGGGCTAACTCACCAATGGACTTAATTGGTTAAAGAATGGAATGGTAAATTAAAATGAGTAACTAAAAATGGAAACTAAAATTGTGCAAAGATTTGGTTATTTTTTGATATTGGACGTTAATTGAACACAAGAAAAATTGAGGCGTTTCATACTCAAAGTGATGAAATGTGCCAATTTTTCTAAGTTCTCCATTGCCCTTAATCATGCATGATAGGGTGATGGTTTTTGGTCTCGTTTGCGTATTTATTAAACTTGTACATCTTGGTTCCTTAGCCATCATGCAATAAAATTGCTTGGTTGATGGTTTGAGGACCAAGTGTATCACTCATTTGAGATGTTTTACTGATAAGGAGGGATATACAATACAAACTATCTGTGAGAATACCCTCTCTTTGCCCTGTTTGCTCTTAGTTGCAGTAAGGAATAGTGCATCATCAGTGGCCGGCCGACCACTGTTTCTGGCCAGTAGGCCATCAGTGTTAGACGATAACCCCCCAATGGTAGCCGGCCGGCCACCACTTCTGGCCACCAATGAATTTTGAGCAGAATGTTTGTGAAGCAAAGCAGCTTTGACCTGGAAGTGGAAAATCAGTGTAAGTGTTGTGCAACCAAAGGCTTTCAGAAGCAGACAGTGGATGTTCTTCGGGTAGAAATCGAGCATGCATGGACCTCCCTTGCTTCCCGGAACTAGTTAATTAGTTTAATTGGCAATTAGTCATTTATTTGTTGTACTTAATTAGTTGTAGCTAATTCGTTTGTTTTGTACTTATTTAATTAGTTTAGATTGACTAATTAAATTAGTTTGTGTTGTAAATATTTAATTAGCTTAGCCTAGTTAAATTATTTAATTGTTATAATATTTAATTAGCTTAGATAGCTAGCTTATTTATTCAAGTTTTGTAATAATTAGTTAAGTAGTTTAGCTTAGCTAGTTTATTCATTCGGCCCCTCCTACGCGAGGGCATCTATGTTGTAATAATGTGTATGTCTTCCAACCCCATGTCTTTCTCTCTTTTATTTATCCGCTTTTGATGGTTAGATTAGGGACATCACGTTTTAATTAGCATATCGCATGTTTGCATTCATTCATTTGTATTGCATGCACCGAGGCTCGATTCATCATTTTAACTACATTGTCATTTCAATATATTCTTTGAATACATGCTTAGAACGTATGTTATCAAATCAATTCATATGCCATGCTTATTAGCTGACCCTATTTTAGTTGCAATATTGCATGTGTTGCATTAGCCATCTTGTATAGTTAGGGATCATGCATATTTTTCTAACTCTTTTGTTTTATCTTAGCTTGGAGTACTAGGTGAGTTTTTAATGCTTTAGTATACTTGCATGAGCATGAGTGATTGCTATGACTAGTATGCTTGCCATTAGGCTAAGTGCTTACTTGTTAAACTGTTTGAGTGCCTGTGGATGAAAGTTTGTTGCTTGAATTGGAATGATTCAATTAATGTACGTTTAAGCCCACTTTGTCAAGTGGCAAATTCACAAACTTTAAGCCCACTTTGTTAAATGGCAAAATCAAACCCTTTTCGAGAAACAAACATAAATTTGAATTGTTCCAATTCAGGCAAACTAGTCTATACCTTGTGTGTGTGTGCAACACATAGTAAATGCTAGCCTAATAAACCGAAATAAGAGCATATAATATTGATAAGAATTATATCATGATTAGTAGAGGCCGATCTTTGATCGAACGAGTGGGGGTGCTCAATTCATGACCTTCTTCTCTCGTACCTAAGTTCCCGAGCCGAGGCAACTTTGGTGATGATGGATACGTGGCCTTTGGCACAAGTCATGGGTTTTAGGTGGTGACTCTGTATTTGGAAAAGCATTTCATTTTTTGGCAATTTGATTCAAAATCGATTTTTCAAAAGATTTACCGGATTTGGACTCTTTGGTGTTTATCAATTTCATATTGCACTTGTGAGATTAGATTCATAATTGCGGGAGTCCGAACGTAGGGCTTATTCCGAGAATCCAAAAGGGGGCGCGAAAAAGACGAGCTACACTCGACCTAGATAATTAGGTCCGAGAAGACAAGAGCTCAACTTAAGTGAGCAGATCCCAGATCTTGGAAGAGAACATCTCAGCCTAGATGATTAGGTTCGAGAAGACAAGTGCTTGACCTAAGTTAGCAGATCCCAGATCCCAGAAGACTATCTCGGCCTAGATGAGTAGGTCTAAGAAGACAAGAGCTCAACCTAAAGGAGCAGATCCCAGATCCAGAAGACAAGATATCGGCCTAAATGATTAGGTCCGAGAAGACAAGAGCTCAGGCTAAGTGAGCAGATCCCAGATCCCAAAAGACAAGATCTTGGCCTAGATGAGTAGGTCCAAGAAGATAAGAGCTCAGCCTAAGTAAGCAGATCCCAGATCTCAGAAGACAAGATCTTGGCCTAGATGAATAGGTCTAAGAAAACAAGAGCTCAACCTAAGGGAGCAGATCCTAGATCCAAAAGACAAGATCTCAGCCTAGATGATTAGGTCCGAGAAGACAAGAGCTCAAGCTAAGTGAACAGATCCCAGATCCTAGAAGACAAGATCTCAACCTAGATAAGGAAGTCTGAGAAGATAAGAGCTCAGCCTAAGTAAGCAGATCCCAAATCCCAAAAGACAAGATCTTGGCCTAGATGAGTAGGTCTGAGAAGACAGGAGTTCGACCTAGGAAAAGTGTGTAGATATTAGATACCAGAAGACAAGATCTCAGCTTAGTTGAGTAAGTTCGAAAAGATAAGAGCTCACGCTAAGTAAGCAGATCCCAGATCCAGAAGACAAGATCTCGGTCTAGATTATTAGGTCCGAACAAGAGCTCAAGCTAAGTGAGCAGATCCCAGATCCAAAAGATAAGATCTCGGCCTACATGAGTAGGTCTGAGAAGACAAGAACTCAACCTAAGTGAGCAGATCCCAGATCTTAGAAGAAAAGATCTCGACTTAGATGAGTAGGTCTAAGAAGACAAGACCTCAACCTAAGTGAGCAGATCCTAGATCCAGAAGATAAGATCTCAGCCTAGATGATTAGGTCTGAGAAGACAATAGCTCAGCCTAAGTGAACAGATCCCAAATCTTAGAAGACAAGATCTCGGTCTAGATTAATAGGTCCGAGAAGATAAGAGCTCAACCTAAGTAAACAGATCCCAAATCCTCGAAAACAAGATCTTGGCCTCGATGAGTAGGTCCGAGAAGACAGGAGTTCAACCTAGGAAAACAATTTTGAAAATATCAGAACTTACTGGAGGCAAACAGAGTTGAACTAAGTTTGTGATGTTTCAGTATGAAACATGACGAATAACTTAGACTTGCCATGGTGGTAGAGTTGAACTAAGTTTACAATGTTTCGGCATGAAACATGACGAATAACTTACACTTGCCACAATGGTAGAGTGGAACTAAGTTTGCAATATTTCGATATGAAACATGACGAATAACTTAGACTTGCCATGATGGTAGAGTTGAACTAAGTTTGCGATGTTTTGGTATGAAACATGACGAATAACTTAGACTTGCCATGATGGTAGAGTTGAACTAAGTCTGCGATGTTTTAGCATAAAACATGACGATTAACTTAAACTTGTCATGATGGTAGAGTTAAACTAAGTCAGTGATGTTTCGACACAAAACAAGACGAAACTGGCCATGACTTGGTCAGTTTGTAAGAAAAGCTGAGATAGTTAGTAATCTCGGTGCACTAAGGTTAAGCCTAAAGTGCTTCGTTTGGGTGAGCCAAACATGATGATCTCGGTTGACATGATGATCTCGGTTGAGATGTTAATCTTGGTTAACATGATGATCTCGGTTGAAGATGTTGTTCTTGGTTCTTGATGAGTTGATACTAGGATCTTGATATTCTTGAACTAGCAAGTCATGATCTCTGCTAATAGTGCGATCTCTGTCAATATGTTGGACCTGGATGAGATAGAACATGATGGTTCTTGGTTCTTGATTTTTGATTCTTAACGAGTGGACATTTGAGTCCTTGTTTCTTTACGTCAGCGAGTCATGATTTTGGTCGGAAAAGTATATCTAGCATGTTGTTCAGCCGACATGTTGGAAGATGCAATGATGTAGGTTCCATCACCTTAGGTTGCTGAGGTAATAGAACCTAGGGGGCAGTTGTGGGGACATATTTTTGGGTAGTCCACATGGCCGAGGTTGTTAGCCGAGGTGCCACGTGGGCAAACCATGGTGTCGAGATATGGTGCGGTAATACAGGAATCCAAGATATTTGGATAGAGGACTAGAGTCCTAGATGAAATCAAGCTACCTATTTGGATAGAGATGGAACTCTTGAGGAAATTCATCTTAATCTAAATATTGTGAGTTGTGATAGATGTTATCTTTGTAAAGGATACAATCTCATGAAGTGAGACTTCTAGGGAAAGTTGGACACTGAACATTATAAAAGTGAGGCACCCCCGTGGGTCTAAGGTATGCTTTATTTGAGATGCTTTTACTTGTGAGTTTAAGTACTGTTTTGATATCTGTAAGAGATAAGATTTACTGACTTGATCGTCGGAGTGTCCCCGGGCGGATGAACCCCTGCGATATTCTCATTTTCTTGTTGGCAGGTGGTTATCTTAATTTATTCTACCGCGTGCTCTCCAGCTGAGTTCCCGATTTTGGTTGTGTGGTCAAAAATCAACATCCACTGAATTTAATTTTAAGAGTAAACCGAGAAAAATTTGAAACATGAAAAGTAAAAAAAAAAAAAAAACAAAAAAAATCAAACTTTAAAAATTAAAATAAATAAAAAAAAGTCAAATATAAAAGGGCCAAAGTGTAATTTACACATTAAGATTCATGAACCTTACAATCAAAACAATTTTATTTATTCTTATTTTTTTTTCTTTTCTTGACACAAATCACCCTAATATCCTTGACTTGACTGCCACAAATAAAACAATTTTGATAATCAATAAAATCAGTCACGTAAGATATTAATCAATAAATTAATCATACATGGGTCCACAAGGATACGAGATATTCAATATTTTATTGCAAAACACGTCATCATCTTACTCAGCATCAAATATTTGTATCTCCTAAACACCTTTATATCGTTAATTTCACTTTTATCTTTTAACTTTTCACTATTTTTATTATTTCACTGATTCAGTGGATAATATAAGCCAATTGGAAATGATTATCAATAAAGGCCGAAATTTAATTTAATAAAAGAATATTTTTTAGAATTTAAACAACTTAACTCATATAACAAAATACTTATTTTCTTATTGTTTTAATCAAATTATACTCTGCAGCTAATTTAATGCGCGTGTGATTGTCTGAGATAACTTGTCTAAATGATAAAACTATTTTTTTTTGCCCATTAAATTAGAGTTCAACGGTTATATTTTGTATCTCTATAAATTGGACAATATGAATAAAAGTTCAAAACTTTAATAATTAAATGGAAAAGCTTATGGTGTGCATCTTTTAGAGAGGTGCATATATATATACACCTTATCACAAATTAGTATAATTTTATTTTAAAATTTTGTAACATTAACCACAAATTAGCATAATAAAATGTCTAAAATTTTGTGATTCATGCAACAAAAGTTTATGATTTGATTATGACATTTTTTCTTACGTCAATTTATAGTAATGTTATAAAATTTTATGATAAAATTACATTAATTTATAATATGATGCATATGATATGTACCCTACAAGGAAGTGCAAACTATAGAGTTTTTTCCTAATTAAATAGATGAAATTGATAACTTACAGATGAAATAGAAACTTTGTAATGATTTAAGGAGTAAAAGTAAAATTAAACCTTGTTTATAGAAGTTGCCCTACCATTGAATTGCAGGTGAGTAAAGCTGCTAACTTTTTTATTTTTTATTTATTTTTGAGAAAAAATAAGTGGCAACAAGAATTTTGAATTGGGTTCACACGGTTGTCCAACAAGAAGTAAAATAGAGGATAGTGACACGACCGCATAACTGAGTTGGTAAGATTTGAGATCGTAGGTTCGGATGAATAAAAATAAAATATGAGTGAGATGGTGATGAGTGAAATTTGTTTTCTCTTTTTGTAATTTAAGAGACAATCTTGGTATTGTAATTATTTTATAACCAATTAACTTGTTTTCTATTAAATCTCATTAGTAAGAAAGTTTTATTTCTCAGCATTTCTTATCTCTTCTCACTATGTTTTACTCAACTTACAAATTGCACTAGAAAAGAGTAATCTTTCTTATCATTTCTCACCAAATCACCCAATATAAATAAAGTATAATTCTTTGATTTAATTCTTGATTACGTATTAATAACATTTTAATTTCGGCTTAACAGAATCCCAACATAAAAACTTTACTAATCAACCAAGCAATTAAGCGATTGTTGGTAGTTCAGTGCCTTGAAAGATTCAAGGAACTTCAAATTTATTCAGTGTAGAGAAAAACAAACAATAAAAAGAAAAAGTAAAAGAGAGAAGAATATAATGATATAAAATGATTGAATGAATAATCAAATTATAAATAAAATATATTAAAACTATTCTTATCTAAGTTATAACTACTCTTATGATAGAAAATAAAAAAAATAAAAAATTTAGAAATCAAATTATATTTGATTAGTTGGAGATCCTTACAATAGAGACATGAATGTCCATTTATAAAGAAAAAAAATAATAAAAGAAAAAATTAACACTAACCACTACCAAAATAACTATTCTTAACTTCCTACATCTCTCATATTTTTTCTTACAAAATCATGTGTATGTTTTCATAACTTTTCTCAACTTGCAAGTGACCAAGAGAAAGCAACATGTTTTGTATAATAATGAGTAATAGAAAGTTTAAACTTTGGCCATAATTGATATAATCAACCGGCCATAATTGATAAAATAAATAAATAATTTATGATGCAAACAACATGCAAGGCTCTTGCTTTTTGTCCGATGTAAAGTAGTGCATTTCATTAATTCAAGTTTAGATATCTAATCTAACTAGGATTTAAGATTCTGCCTAATCTAAACTTAAAAAGGATCATATGTCTTGAGTAATAGAAATAAATAATAAATTATAAATATACTTTTTAAGATTGGTTTAAATGCGAATTATCCGTTATAATTTTAAAAATTATATCTTGATCTTTCAAATTTTTTATCAAATAACAAATGACTCATTTTATTAATAAATTATCAAATTAATCAATATTTTTTAATATTAATATATTTCAATTAAATTTTTAAGTAATTTTATTATTGTATAAGATAGTAATTATAAATTTTATTTTTTATTAATTTTTTAAAATAAAAAATTATAACAAGAAAGTTTTTGTAATTTTTAAAATTGCAAAGAGTAACTTATATTTTAAATAAAAATTAATATGTAAATAAAGTGAAAAAAAATAAATAAATAAAGGAGGAAAGAGAGTGGAAGGGGAACGAAGAGAGAATAGCCGACAGTGTGAACAGGGGAAGAAAATAAAAAGCAGACATGGACCACTTGATAAAGTGATTCATAGAATATCTATCCCTATATATAAAGGCTGAATATCACTGCGAATTGATTTTATTGCCCTATCTTTGCTTGCTTTTATGTCATCTCATCATCACCTCATGCCATCTCAATCATCATCCCATGCCAATGCTACTTGTGGGGTATATTTTTGTTAAATGATAATACATGACTAATGTGGCACTGAAGTGCCAACTGACGTGCCACGTATGCTAGTTATGGCACCGAGGTAATCTCGATTAAGTCAAGGTTATCTGCGAAGATACCAGAATCTGAAGTAAACAGATAAGTTATAAGAGTTCTAGAATGGAGGAAGACCTCAGTCTGGATAAAGATAAAACTCTTAGGGAGTTTATCTCTATCTATTTGAGAGTCCAGGATAAACATTGAACCAAAGTCCATTGAAACTAGACTTCTACAGGGATTATGTCAGTGCTAGCTATAAAAGTAAGGCAACCTCGTGGTTTAAGGTACGCTTTTTGTATTCTGGCTAGTAAGTTGAGCACTAATTGCTATCTTTGAGAGATACTGAGTATTGACTTGATCGTCGTAGTGCCCCCGGGTGGACAAACCACCACCGGAGTCTTTTCTTTTTGTAACAGGTTGTTCGGGCGCAATCTATTCTGCCGGGGTTCTCCAGCTGAGTACCTGTTTGGCAGTGTGGCCAGAAATCAACACACACAATTTGACGCCATCTGTGGGAAAGAAAGGATAATAGATAGCCAACAATAGACAGAAAGAGAAGATTAGGAACGACATCCCTATTGGAAGTGGTAAACACATTGACCCCAACGTAGAGGGGGATAACTGCAACAAAGAACCTCAGGATAAGAATCCCAAAGAGAAAGACGTCGGCCAGGAGGGAGACGTACCAAAGAAAGCAAACCGAGGCGAGTATTATAACGAGAACGACCTCCAGGTATGGAAAGAAAGATGCCTGCGGAGGGATGGCGAGATGAAGGGAATGGCGAACAAATTAGTAGACCTACAATCAGTCGTCAGTTTCATGATGCAGAATAACATCATGCAGCCACCATTTCTGTTACAAGATACACTGACTCCGGCGGCCAAGAACGATGCCCAAAAAGGGGGGTAGAAAACAGTTCCTGTAATCCCTCAATGCAAGACAAAAAAACATTCTCACCGGCCGTCACGGAGGGTCGGGTAAAGAGAGTCAATGAAAGAAAAGTCTTAGAAGACAAATCATACTAAAGAAGCCTACACCAAAGAACATCGGTATGTTCAAGGAAATGAGCTTTGTTTCGACACGACTAATGAAGTGAGGTCCAAAAAGACTCATAACGATACCGGGAGTAGCGCACCAAAAAGGCTGAAATCCGTTGATAATCGAGCTTCTGGACGGACCAAGAAGGACTTGAGGGATTACCTCCAGAGGAAGCGACAAGGTGCCGAGGTAACCTCTCTGGTCAAGCCGAGAACATTGTTTTCGGTAGAATTGGACAAATTTGAGTCCCCGAAAAGGTTCCATATGTCGAGATTTCAGATAAACAACAGTAAGTCTGACCCTAACTTTCATGTCGGCTTGTACCTACCTGAACTCAATGGCACTGTACACCGGGAATGAGCCATTGCTCTGCAAGGTGTTCCCCTTATCCTTTGGGGAAATCGCATCAAACTGGTTTCACAAGTTGCCGAAAGGAACTGTGAAAAGCTGGAAAGGCTTGACCGAGATGTTCGTGGCTAGGTTTGTGATAAACAAACTACAGCCGTTGAGGGTGGACTCCCTGATGGCTTTGAGAATTGGCCAGGATGAAAGCCATAAGGCTTATGCCAAAAGGTACTATGAGGTGTTTAACCGAATACCAGGGTGCAACCAAGAGGTGGCAGTCGTGTCTTTTAAGAACGGCCTAAACGATGACTGTCTGCTTCAAAAATCACTAGCAAAGACACTACCAAAAAGTATAAAGGAACTCATGGCCAGGATCGAAAAGTATGCGAAAGCTGAAGAAGACACGCCAGGGACAAAGGCGTCAAAACAAGAGAAGAGAAACAGCTCACCGAAGCGAGGTCGAGGTAATACTAGATATAACAAACAAGTGACAAGACTGAGGGCTGCACAGGCAGTCACTATCGTATTCCGAATTCCGGTTTACAAAGTCTTGGAAAGAATCCAGAATCAGCCCTATTATAGAGCACCAGAGAAGATTCCTGAAGAATTTATGGGAAGATGCCTAGGGAAGCACTGTACCTACCATAATAAGGATGGGCATCTGACTCAGGGATGTAGAGCCCTAAAAGCACATCTGGAAGACTTGGTAAGACAAGGTCATTTAAGGGACCTAGTAGATGAGGCCAGGACAAGGGAAGAACAAGTGAGACTACCTCACGCACTAGTAGCACCACCTCCACCAGCACTACAACCGCAAGCAGACGGACCTCAAGTGATCAATGTGATTTTCTCGAAGGTCAATGAGAACGAGATACGTGGGGAAACTCAGAAGGTGAAACACTTACAGCATGTGTATCAGGTCTGGCAGAAAAGACCTAGGGCAGACGAGTGCCAGGGACCAATGGTGTCCTTTATTGAAGACGACCTAGAGATGGTGCAGCATCTACACAACGATGCATTGGTAATATCTTTCAAGGTTGGAGAGTGCCAGGTAAAGCGCATTCTAATTGACCAGGGCAGCTCATGTGACATCATGTATGTTAGATGTTACAATGAGCTTAGCCTTCACCAAGATGATGTGGAGTAGTCCAATGGTCCAATGGTTGGGTTCAACAGAATGTCGACGTGGCCCCTGGGAGCAATAAGTTTGGAGGTGCAGGCTGGCACCAAGAAGGTAAACATCGAGTTCACAATAATTGACACCCCATCCCCTTACAATGTTATCCTAGGAAAGCCATGGCTACACTCAATGGGGGTTGTTCCCTCAACACTGCACCAGCTGTTGCGGTTCCCAACAGAACAGAGCATGGAATTGAAGAAGTCAGAGAGGATCAGGTGTAGGCAAAGAATTGCTCCATGGCAGCAATGAAATCCACCTGCAACGTGTGAGAAGTAGAATCAGCAGAAGTTGAGGACGAGGACGTGGAGGTCCTGGATGACGTCGGCAAGGAACTAGACAACAAAAGCGAGGAAGCCCTAAAAAAGATCCTAGTCCAGCAAGGAGATAAAAAGCGCTTCTTCCTTCTCAGCTCAGGCTTGGCCGAAGAAGAAGAAAAAGAGTTAGAGGTGTTCTTGCGAGCAAACATTGAAGTATTTGCCTGTATAACATATGAGATGCCTACCATTGACCCTGAGGTCATTTGCCATAGATTGAATATGGACAGATCGGCCAAACCTATCATCCGGTGAGCAAGGAGGCCTACATTGATACATGTTGAGGCAGTAGAAGAGGAAGTAGATAAACGGGTACCTAACATGGTTATCAACCACAGTTGTTGTGAAGAAAAATAATGGGAAGTGGAGGGTCTGCGTGGACTTCACCAGCCTGAATAAGGCTTGTCCCAAAGACAGTTTCCCGCTTCCCAAGATTGACCAATTGGTGGATGCCACATCAGGGCATGGAAGGATAAGCTTCCTGGACGCTTACAGGGGGTACCATCAGATAGCCATGTACCCCTTCCCCCCCCCCCCCGAGATAAGGAGAAGATTGCATTTATCAACCCAAAAGAGTTGTATTGCTACAGAGTGATGCCTTTCGGGTTGAAAAATGCAAGAGCAATTTACCAGAGATTAGTGACTAAGATGTTCAGACATCTAATAAGCAAAATAGTGGAGGTATACATTGATGACATAGTCGTAAAGACCAAAGAGCTTGAGGATCATCTGGCTGACCTGAAACAAGTCTTTGATATCTTGAGGACATTTTGACTCCGACTCAATGTGTCAAAGTGCGCATTTGGAGTTGGGTCAGGAAAGTTCCTGGGATACTTGGTTACTAGAAGGGACATTGAGGTGAGCCGGGATCAGATCAAGGCCATCCTGGACTTGAAGAGCCCAACATCGGCAAAACAAGTGCAGATGTTAACTGGAAGGGCTACAGCCCTGAATAGGTTCATAAACAAAAGTTCTGACAAATGCAAACCTTTTTTTAGTTTAGCAAAGAAGGTTGCAGATTTCTTGTGGACAGAAGAGTGCGAAATTGCCTTAGCCGACTTAAAAAAATACTTGACCATAGCTCCGGTTCTCTCAAATCTAGTACCCGGAAAGGAACTGTTCTTTTACTTGGCGGTTTCGGAACATGCAGTAAGTGCAGTAATAATCAGAGAAGAGAATGAAGAACAAAGGGTAGTATACTACATGAGTAAAACCCTAGCAGATGTCGAGACCAAATACTTACCCTTGGAAAAACTGACACTGGCTTTAGGGATGGCTTCCAAGAAGCTGAATCATTACTTTCAAGCCCACAAGATTGTGGTATTAACTGAGCATCCTTTGAAGTCCCTATTACAGCAAGGAGATCTGACAGGTAGGATAACCAAATGGGTTGTAATACTAGGCCAATATGACCTGGAATTCAGACCTAGAACAATAATCAAAGGCCAGGTTTTGGACAACTTCGTGGCTAAGTTCACTCTTGGAGCCATCCCACATCAGGCTCTGTTAAATCACGGTTTAGGATATCCAGGTGAACAAGAAGAAACCCAACTGGGGATAGCAAAACAGAAGAAAAAAGAGAACTCAGGCCCTGCGATATTTACATTGGCGACTCATTCCGCCTATTTGTTAATGGGAGTTCAAATCGTCAGGGAGTAGGGCCAGGAGTAGTACTAGTATCGCCAGATGGAAAGATACTGGAATAATCTATTCATTTGGTGTTTAAAGCCTCAAACAATGAAGTAGAATATAAAGCACTAATCGCAGGATTAAAGTTGGCAGCAGCAATGGAAGCCGACGAGGTGGTGGTCTTCTGTGGCTCCCAGGTTATCGTCAACCAGGCAATAGGCGAATACACAGCCTAAGATGAAAGAATGATGGCCTATGTAAAAGAGGTTGTTAAACTGGTAGCCTTATTTCGTGATTACCGACTACAGCAAGTTAGCTGAGATAACAACAGCCATGCCGATGCCTTGGCTAACCTGGCTAGTGCAATGAAATCAGGAGAGGCAAGGACAATAATGGTTGATTATTTGTCAGGCCCAAGTGTAGAACCATTGAACACAGAGTATGAAGCAATGTGTGTGGAGATGGGACCAAGTTGGATGGATGCGATAATAGTACTCCTTAGAGATGGGAAATTGCCAGATAATCACAAAGAAGCACACAAGATTAGACTGAAGTCAGCGAGGTTCATTCTGACAGTAGAAGGACATCTCTACAGAAGATCTTTTACTGATCCCCTTTTGAGATGTGTGCATCTTTCACAAATTGAAGACTTCCTGTATGAAATACACAAAGGAGTATATGGAAGCCACGCTAGGGGTAGGTCACTTTCTCATAGGGCCATTACTCAAGGATATTGGTGGCCCTATATGCAAAAAGATACTGAAGTTTATGTTAGAAAGTGTGAGAAGTGTCAAAGGTTTGCACCTTTGATACATCAACCAACAGCAGATTTAAACCTAGTATCCAGCCATTGGCCATTTGCCCAGTGGGGCATGGATCTTGTTGGACAACTGCCTCAAGCAATTGGACAAAGGAAGTTCCTATTGGTAGCAACAAATTACTTCACCAAGTGAGTAGAAGCTGAACCCCTTGCAAAGATTCGAGAAATTGATGTAAAGAACTTCATATGGAAGAACATCATCACCAGGTTCAGGATCCCAAGGGCAATAATAGCAGACAATGGCATACAGTTTGACAGTAAGGTAATCAAGAGCTTGTATGCCAAGTACAAAATCAAGAACTACTACTCCACTCCAAGCTTCCCTCAAAGCAATGGTCAAGCAGAAGCCTCCAACAAAACTATCTTGGATGGGATCAAGAAAAGGCTGGAAGCAACCAAGGGAAAGTGGGTAGATGAGTTGCCCAATGTCCTCTGGGCATATCGGACTACACTGAGAAGATCAACTGGGGAATCCCCATTTGCCATAGCTTATGGCACAGAAGCAGTCATCCCACTGGAAGTCGGCATCCTTGGGATCAGAACCCAGGGAGTAGAGAATGGGACTAATGAGGCATTCTTGGCTCGAGATCTGGACCTACTGGAAGAAAGAAGGGAGAGAGCAGCAATTCGGCTGGGGGCATACCAGCAGCAGCTTGCTAGGGCTTACAATAAGAAGGTCAACACAAGAAAGTTTCAAGTTGGGGACCTCATCCTGAGAAAGGTCGTTGGCAACAAGAAGGAACCTAGAGATGGCAAGCTTGGCCTAAATTGGGAGGGACCTTATAGAATCATCTCGGTCGCCGGAAATGGAGCATATCGGCTTAAAGACAGTCAAGGCAAAGAGTTGCCAACACCCTGGAATACTTGCAACCTGAAGTTTTTCTATCATTAGATTTTTTGTTTTTTAAAGTTTTTTGTTATTAGCCGAAGTAATAATAAAATTTTAGCTCGATTTTTAGTTTCAAACTTATGTAATGCGACTGACCAGTCCTTTGGCGATGTTTCTAAGTGAAACATGACGAATAACTTAGACTTATTACATGACAGAGTTGAATTATACTTGCATATAATAGAGTTGGACTAAGTTGGTGATGTTTCTAAGTGAAACATGACGAGTAACTTAGACTTATTATATGGCAGAGTTGAATTATACTTACATATAATAGAGTTGAACTAAGTTGGTGATGTTTCTAAGTGAAACATGACGAGTAACTTAGACTTATTATATGGCAGAGTTGAATTATACTTACATATAATAGAGTTGAACTAAGCTGGCAATGTTTCTAAGTGAAATATGACGAATAACTTAGACTCATTATATGGCAGAGTTGAAATTATACTTGCATATAATGGAGTTGAACTAAGTTGGATTAACCTAGATCTGCCATATCGGCAAAATCAAACTCAGATTGGAACTAAGTGCATTTGAGTAAGATTAACAAAGGAACCAAGGTTGAGAACCTCGGCTAGTCTTTGTTTGAATCTAACTTTGGCAATGAGATCACAGGCATGCTTAATGTAAACATAAGTAACACTTAAGTTCACATTAGGGGGGCAAAGAGCTGGAGAGTAATAAGTAACAGTTTAAAGTACTTGAGACTTGTTGAAATTTTATAGAAAATTTACAAGTTAAAGTCAAGCCAAGGTAAATTTGAAAGAAGTACATACGTACTTGCCGAGATTACCAGTTTGCCAAACTTGGAAAATATGGAAGACTGAAGTCTTGATAGAAGACAATAGGTAAAGTGGCAAGTTTAAAATAACACTTGTGAAAATATTTTTACAATGTTTTCAAGTGTTAACCCAAGGCCGAGATAAAACATTATGAAGTTATCTCTGAGGTGTTATACTCTGAAGAGGTTATACAAATAAAAGTATACTTTGAAGACATGCAAAATTATTCTAAGTATGGAATGGTTAACATACATAGAAGAAAAAAAAGGCATACATTCAAACACTTGGAAGAAAATATAAAGACTTGCATTCAAAAAAAAAAAGTTGATCAGATACACAAAAGGCGCATTGGCCTGCAAAAGGATTACTTGTTCACAGTTACAAAAGGAGGTGTATCGGCCAAATATGAAACTGAAATATTGTTCAGGCAAAACAAAATACAAAGATAGAAAGAGAAAGAATACAAGGAAAAGCATAAATATTCTAAGTGCTAAGATTGGCTTCATCGGTTGGTGGTGTTACACTCTTGTCGGCCTCTACCTCGGTATCAATCTCACGCAGTGTGTCATTTAGGCAGTCTCGACCTCGGCTTCAGAAATGGTCTTTTGGACCTTGTCCTCCTCATCCTAAGTCAAGTCCAAAACTTGCTCATTCAGAGTCGGGGACGTGGCCACAACAAAACCTACAATGTTAGTTTTCACTTCGGCCTCTTCGTCTTCTTCTTCTACTTCATCTTCTTCTTCTCCTTCTTTCCCCCCAGTCTTAACCTCAAATTGGCTTGAATCAAGGGGGAATGGCACTGCAAGTCGACCTTCATCTTTGAGGGAAGAGTCCTCGGGGACAGTCAATTCCTTCAGAGCAGCCATCCAACCAAGGGTGTAACCCTTATTGTATGCATGTCTGACTTGTTTTTTGTACTCCTCGCAGACATCGGCTACCCCCTCGGCATAAGCCTTCTCGTCCGCCACTTTGATTTCGGCTTCTTTTGTGGCCAAGGCACTTCGGAGCTCTGCTTGGGCTTCGGCAGTTTTTGCTTCAGCCTCTTTTATTTCAGCTTTGAGAACCGCAACAACAGCCACTACAGCACCTGCCCTTTCCTTGGTTTGATCTTAGGCTTGTTTAGTTGCCTCGGCCTGATCTAGCAGGGCTTTCATTTTGGCCTCGGCATTATTTAAAGACTTAAGCAAGCCAGTAGCTTCCTTGGTCTTGTGGACTAACTCCTTCTTCATGTCCTTAGCCTGCATTGCAAAGGAGTAGGCGTGCTGGATTGCCTAGAAAAAACGGAATGAACAAAGTTAGTAAACTTTTTTAGTATGAAAACAGAGAATGGAGAGTACCAAGTGTTAGGAAGTTACCAGTACAGAGTGTTGTATCATTAGAGCAAAATTTTCATACTCACTGACCTTGGCCATACAGTTGAGGTCATTGGGAAGGAGCAACGTAGTGGAGAGGGCAACGCCGACCTCAATATCAGTAACGCTATCACCGGCTCTGACTGGCTTGTCTTCAATCGTGATAGAGGGGCCCAGAGCTCATCAGGTTTAAGAGAACTCGAGGTGGCTGCAGATAACGGTGTTCGCAGATCAGTTTGTGCGGTTTGTGGTTCGGTTTTGACCCGCCCGCATTTATGTGGTTTGGAAAAAAGTCAACCCACAACCGCCCGCAGTGCGGTTTGCGGTCTATGCGGGTAAGGTTTGTAGATGTGCGGGTGGTTGTGGGCGGTTTGCGGTTTACACTTTTTCTTTAAAAAATAATTTTTGAGTTTTTTTTTCCCATCGAATTTAGGCATCAGATTCATTTTATATATTTGTGATCATTTGACAACAATTTTCTGATGAGTTTACAAATAAAAATTGAATATCAATGCATTAAATGAAAGTACCCAAAACAAAGAGACCCTACACTAGTATTTTTGCCATGAGAAAAATGTATATCAATACATTAAAGGTTGTACTCAATTAGAATTGTCAGTTCAGTAATCAATAATCAAATTAGAAGTTCCATCGACCATCAGAAGGAAAATTTTATTAGGAAAACGTGGATGAATCACCAATGAAAATCATATAAAAAACCAAGTTTAGGACTTGATAATTCTACGGCATTAAGAAAATTGAAAAATACTTAAAAATAAAGGTCCTAGTGTCATAGAGAACATAATGGTGCTCTTGTTAAAGTTACATAGTTGGTATATAAAAAAATAATAATAATAATACTAATAATTAAAGTGCGGACGGTTTTTGCGGGTTGCGGGTTTAACCCGCGACCCGCCCGCAACCCGCAAATTTGTCATATTTCAAACCGCATCCGCCCGCATTATGTTTGTGAAACCACCCATTTATATCCGGATTGGGCGGTTTGAGCGGTTCGGATAAACCGTTGCCCACCCCTAGCTGCAAAGTCCGACTTCGGCTTCTTTAACTTAGTGGTTTCAGAGGGGTCAGCCTCGGCGGGCCTCTTCTTAGAGGTAGAGGCGCTTTTTTCAACCTCGGCCAGCTTAGATATAGGCAAATTGTCCTCAGAGTCGATATGAGTCACTATTGGCTTGGCTTTGGCCTTCTTCACCCTTTTTGGCTTGGCCCTTGGTTGGGATTGCGATGGTGAAGATTGGACTGTGACAACATCGGAGATGTCGGCTAGAAGGTCTTCGGCGACGGCCTTGTTGCACCCCATCTTGTCGGCGGTGATAGCAACAGTGACTCTAGTGTCGAAGTCTATACAGTCAGTGAGTTGGCTGGATCGTAAGCTGACGCCTCAGTACTTTGGCATTTTCAGCTACGAGTTCTGCCTGCAGGGGCGAGCAGTGGAGCTCGACGTTGGCATTGACGCTAGGCTAGAGGATTTAGCTGGGGAGTAGATGTTGATGGCTGCTCTACTAGGTCAGAGGTTGAGGCCTGATCAGGTCTTGGCGATGAAGTGGCAGGGGGAGTTGTTGCAGAAGGCGGAGATTTACTCTTCCGAGGGATATCGGGGAGAGGACTCCGGTATGTTGGGATGTAGTTGAGAAGGATTGGAGCCTTGCGAAGCTCGAGTGGTAGGCCGAGAAGGCAGACCAAGTCTTTGCTCGGCACGTAGTATTGGCGAAAATTCTTTTCTGGCTGGGAAAGAACTGTAAAAAGAGATCATACATTAGAAACAAAGTGACAGAAAAATTGATTAAAGAAGGTAGGAGGGACTCTAGGGAGGAAAACTAAGTCCTTACCTTTATCATCCCTAAAGACCCTGCGGCGCAATGAGAAGAGGTGGAGTTCGTCGTCTGGTGCGAACTCCCAATTGCCCGAGACAATCAGGTAGTCATCAGTCGCGCCTTTATTGGAGTCTGGAATGTCAACTATCAGTTTGTATTGGGTAGATCTCGGCTTGAGGTAGTATGTGTAACCAGCTTTGGTCTTAAGGCCACACATCGTGTAGGAGTATTGAATATCATATAAAGAGATCCTGGCATTGTGCCGATGCTCCAACTCAGCGATTCCGTTTATGATCCGAAATGAGTTTATAGCTAGTTGCAAGGGGTTCAGTTTGTAATAGTGAAGTACCTCCCTGAAAAGGGTGTTAAGGGGGAATCTGACTCCTCCTTCTATAATGGTGACTACGGGAAAGGGCATATAGTCCTTCCCGGGCATAACGGAGTCCTTCTCTCCAGCTAACTGGATTTGAACATTGGCCGGGATAGAAAACTCCTGCCTAAAGTACTCTAGTTTGGTCGGGGTGTCCACCCTCCACCTAAACATACCCATTATCTTGGCCAAAGTGGGTCTAATTTTAGGTTTTTTAGTAAGAAGTTTGGAAAGTGGAAAAATATCTCGGCTAAACCCTAGAAAGCACTGAGGTAAATTTTTCTGAAAATCTAAGGGGCTTTTGGTTCGATTTTCCTAAAGGACAAGGTTCTAGAACAAATCCCAAGCCTAGGTCTACGAAAACAAGAATTGATGGTAAGAATCTAGAAAATGCAACAAGAAAACAGAAAAAAGAGCATGATTTAGACTCAGGAAAAAAAAAAAAAACATTGTAAGAAGTGTGTGCAGATATGCAAAGCCAAGAACAATGGCAAGATCGCAAGTGTGTGAGCAAAATGTGTACCTAGAAAAATATTGTACAAAGGCAAAATCACAAGCAAAATGAAATTAAAACACAGATAAAGATTTAAGAACATGAGTAAATAAAATTTTGAAGTAAATTGAAGACTGAAAATGGGAAAAAACAGTGACTTACCGAAGAGAATGATGCCGGTATGAGGTACGCCGGAGTCAGACGGTGACAGTGAATGGAGCGAAACGGTGAATGTTTCGCCAACGGTGAATGTTTCGCCAGAGGGGATAGACGGAGCAAGTTGCAGAACTTAAGAACTTAGACAATGGCGGTTTGGAAGCGAGAAACTTTAGAGAGAGAAAGCTTAAGAGAAATCAAAAAACGTGAAGTGAAAAGACAAAAAGAGAGGAAAATGTTTTTGTTAAAACACAAAAAGGCGGCAAAGTTACATTGAATGTGCCTAAGACGACGTGCCTATCAGGCGGCACACACAGAAGTGACACGACCTGATGGCGCATGTCAAGTACGAATCAATGAGGAAAAGAAGCATGGCGAAAACAGTTGAGAAACCATGCGTGATGGCTCATGCGTAGGTAGAAACTCTTGGAGTTCTTGATTTAATGGAGCAAGAACCTCGGCTAGGGGGACGATCTCGGTTAAAGAACTTAAAAAACTTGGTTCTTGGTTCTTAGGCATTGATAAAACAGACTGCAGTCTTGGTCATATGGAGGCCGACGTGTGATGACCTCGGAAATGAAGGATAGAGCAAGTCTTAGCCGACATGCTATATGAACAAACGATATAGGTTCCATCACCTCAGGATGCCAAGGTAATGGAACCTAGGGGGCAGTTGTGGGGGCATATTTTTGTTAAATGATAACACGTGGCCAAGGTGGCGCTGAAGTGCCAGCCGAGGTGCCACATGTCCTGGTCATAGCGCCGAGGTAATCTCGGCTAGGCCGAGGTTATCTGCGAAGATACCGAAATCCGAGGTAAACGGATAAGTTACAAGAGTCCTAGAATCGGGGAGGACCTCAATCTAAATAAAGATAAAGCTCTTAGGGAGTTTTATCTCTATATATTTGAGAGTCCATGATAAACATTGAACCAGAGTCCATTAAAGCTAGGCTTCTACAAGGATCAGGTCAGTGCTGGCTATAAAAGTAAGGCACCCCTATGGGTCTAAGGTACGCTTTTTGTATTCTGGCTAGTAAGTTAAGCACTAATTGCTATCTTTGAGAGATAACTTAGTATTGACTTGATCGTCGGAGTGCCCCTAGGTGGACGAACCACCACCGGAGTCTTATCTTTCTGTGACAGGTTATTTGGGCGCAATCTATTCTGCCGGTGTTCTCCAACTGAGTACCTGTTTGGCAGTGTGGTCAGAAATCAACACACACACTATTTTATACATACCTTGGTTTGGATACACCTCAAATAAGTTCCTTATTAATTTATTAAGTTATTTTTATCATATTATTTTATTTTATTTTATTTTTATATGTCATTCTTTTCGTAATGATAAGTAAAAAAATCAAAAAATAAATCATACTAAAACAAAGTATTGTAAAAATTACTCTTTGCTTTTTTATATTTATTTATTTATTTTAGTTTTTGGGTTAATTGTTGTTAGAATGGTTGAGAATTTGTAGTCAACTTTGTACTATAATTTAACTAGGTCCGAAGTACTGATTATAGCAGGTATTGGTGGTAACACTTTCTATGTCGCATTGTGATTCACGTAATATATTTGGTTGTTCAAAACCATTATCGGGTGAATGAAAAATTGAAGCCAAAGTGAGCTCTATGAAAATGGTGTGTTTGGTGAAATTTCTATAAAGGTTGAAGTTAAGATTTGTCCCACATTGCTTTGGTGGGCAAACTTTGTGTGGGTTTATAAGCTTTGGGTTTGCAACTTGGGGAGGGCCCCAAGGGATACCCAAGTTTTGTGGAAATGTGAGGTTATAGGCAAAGTAGACTAGACCTATTGGACCCAAAACAAACACACACAGGCAGACTGGGCTGGCCGCGAGTGTGTGGTGTGAGGTGTGAGGTTAGATTGGGCTTGTTCGGCCCAATGCTTATCTTTTTGGCCAAAATCTGTTCAAATTTAAATCCGAACAGGTACTATACCTGTTCATATCAGTCCGAACAAGTTTCTATCTGTTCAACACTATTCCGAACAGGTTTTTACCTATTAAAACCTATTCTGCAAAGCCACAATTTGTAACGCCCCCAAAATAATACAAATACTTCAACTTATAAGAGAAGTGAATGTAATAGAATTGGTATACTTTCATATATCAGTGTTCGTATTACAAAAGATATTACATGCATTATACATTCATAAATATTCATCCCGAATCTACAACATGTAATACTAGTTAATGATAACAAAATGAATGCCCTACGGGCTTACATCTTTCCAAGATATTACCTGGGAAAAGCAAAGAGAGTCATAAGCTCTGTACATATATAAAGCCCTTGGCTTGAATAAACATTTAACAGAAAGTACAAAATAAAGCCTCCAGCTCCAAAGCCCTCACAAGCTACGTCCTTTGAGAAAACATGTCACCTGTACCTGAAAATGATTTCCCAAGTAAGGTGAGTCAAAGCCCAGCAGAGACAGTCCAACACAATATATAAAGTTTAACTAAGATATAAGTGTCAGATAAACATTAACACACATTCTTCCTATTGACCATTTAGTACCGATATACACATCTCAATTCATTTTCATTTATTCATACCACGTTAATCCATTTCAAAACAACTCATGGGCCACATTTATAATTTTCCGAATAACCCAACCGAGACTAC
Source organism: Camellia granthamiana (assembly GCA_036172215.1). Lineage (NCBI taxonomy): Eukaryota > Viridiplantae > Streptophyta > Magnoliopsida > Ericales > Theaceae > Camellia > Camellia granthamiana. The sequence goes on from CM069912.1 coordinate 10,112,174, forward strand.
AACTCAAAGGTTTTCAATCAACATAACTATCATACAAACACTTTAATCTTCCCATTTTACGAAAATTTCGTCCGCGGGATCGGCAGCCATGTATACATAAGATTTCGGGACTTTCACCCTAGACATTCCGACCAACTTAATTCTCAATGGAGTCCATCCCCTATCTCCTCCCAAACAATGGAGTACATCCCATTTCTCCTCCCAAAACATTATACATATACAATGTATTTAAAAACATTATCATATACAATGACTAACCACAACACATATTCAATGCCTTAATCATACCGTCATATTCAATGACACAATTTAAATGATTAGTTTCGATTTACCTAATCCTCATGCAATTTCTACAACAATCATAGCTATCCTCCACCGATAGCCCAAGACAGATATTTCTAAACAGATATGTAATCTTTTAAAAAGATAATTCCTTAAATTTCCATAGGTGAGTGATTCAATAAATCCAACTGTACCATTCATACATACATCCTCTAAATTTCACATTCTTCATACCAATTTCATTATTTTTACAAAATAATTATTCAAGATATATTAGGGCAAAACTTCTATTTCTTCTAATATTGATCCAAAGGTTAAAATCAACTATTTTAACACAAGATGACTTCAAAACCAAACCCCATGACCAATTATATAACATTACATAGAAACCCCTCTTTTTAGACTTGAACCCAACCCTAGGTTTCTTCCCAAAACCTCCAAATCCCACCATTTATCCATAACAACAAATAACTAGGTTAAAGTTCATAACAAAGTGTAGAATATCCTTACCTCAAATGTAGAAGCTCAAAGGATAAGTGGAGAAACCTCAAAGATGTCGAAATCCGACTCTATTCGGTTCAAAAAGTAGATCTTGAGATACTCCAACTTTTTAATGAAGGCACAAGGGTGTAGAGACCACTAGATCTAGGCCAAAATATAGAGAGAAAGTATTTTAGAGAGAGAGAGTCTCAATCTAGGTTTTTGGAAAGTTTTAGAGAGAGAGGGGAATGAAAAAGTGATATAAAATGTCACTTTCATGATCTGATATACGCATAGTCTGCTCGAGCGGAGAGTTTGACGCTCGAGCATCAGACACAAAGTTTGGTTCCGCTCGAGCGCAAAAATGGCCCGCTTGAGCGTAGAATACACATATCCAGTATTTATTCAGACAACCCGCTCGAGCGCAAGAAATGCCGCTCAAGGGTCCACCCACTCAAGCGTAAAAAACGTCGCTCGAGCGTGGAAAACACCCATCCAGTATTTTGCAAACATGCAAAGTACTAAGGGTGTGTTTGATTGGGGGGATTGGGGGGGGACTATCCACTATTTGGACTTGAGTCCAAATAGTGTTCCTTATCCGCCGTTTGATTTTTTTTTAGTCCGGCGGACTCCATGTCCGGCCGGACTCCATGTCCCCCATATGGGGGACTATCCTGTCCTGGGGGGGTGTGGGACAGAAAGTGGGGGACTAATCACTGTTTGGATTAGATGATGAAATGACCATTTTGACCCTCTATTATTTAATTATGTATTATATTTAATAAAATTCAATAAAATTTAAATGTCTCAATTTAAAAATAAAATAATTTTATTTAATTTTTTATTGATGTTTTATTTATTTAATTTTTTGAAATAATTTTTTATGGATATTTTATTAATGTTTTATTTTAAAATTTTGTTTATGTTTTATTTAATTTCATTATTTAAATTTAATAGATGTTTTATTTAATTTCATTTTTTGATTATTATTTTTTTTAAAACAAATTTATTTAAAATCTTAATTAAAAAAAATAATATATATTTTTATTGATATTTTATTTATTTATTTATTTATTTTAAAAAAATAAATTTATTTAATTGTGTAAAAAATAAAATAAAATAATTTTTTATTTAATCTAACTAAAAATAATTAAAATATTAAAGATATGTTTAATATTACTATTACTTAGTAAACAATTAAAAAAGGATAAAATAGTCATTTGTTCATTTATTCTATCCAGTCCGTCCAACCAAACGTTGGATTCACTAAAAATAGTCCGGGGGATTCACAGTCCGGACATCTAATACCATGAAAAAACAAACACAGGATACATATCCAATCCAACCAAATAGTCCGGGGGATTCCAATCCCAGGACTCAAGTCCGATGGATTCTAATCCCCCATTTTCCAGTCCATCCAATCAAACACACCCTAAGTGTTTGCGAACCCTGTTTGAGCGGAAGACCAAAATTCTGGGCAACAACTATCAAGACTAACTAGCAACCAACCTTCTAAAATATGCCTAAGACATTCCAAAACTCAAATTTAAAGACGAAAATGAGAAAAAGACATCAACAACAATATTAAATCACAAGACCCAAGTCCGAAATATAATGGCTGACGGGTCCAAACTGGAATCGCTATACAATTTCTCCTATAAATAGTCAGTCCCTTATTTGGATTTAACACTCAATTATTTTCGTTCTTACTTCTGCTATTGCTCTCTGCATTTTACTACATTAATTTTTTTGTGAGAAAGTGTATAAACACAAAGTGTGTTAGTTGTGCGAATAGTTTGTAGTGCTGCTACTATTCGTTGTAGATCGTTTCATCCTGGAAGATAGACATTCATAATCTATGAACACCCTAGAGAGAACAGAGTCTTAAGGAGACAATGTTAAATACTAGACTTGATCATTCTAAGAAAATATTTTCTGTAAGTATTTTTCTTTTCTTTCTTTTTTTTTCCTCTTACTCTATTTCCATTTTCTGTTTGGTTTCTATAATTAAACAGATTTTGGAAAATCTTTCTTTTAATTTATTCCTTGTATGTTCTGTTTGTTGTTAAGTACACAAACAAAACTTAATTTTAATACAGTGAAGATTGCCCAACAATCTTAAGATAAATTATTTTGCTTTCTTTGATAAGTCTTCATTGTATTAATAATTTCGTTTTATAACCTTGTTTTATTTGAATTCAAGAAAATATTTTCTAAAATAATTTTTTGATTTTTGTAACAAGAAAATTATTGTGTTGTGTTTTATTTTTCTAGTTTTAGTAACTAGAAAAGTAAAATTATTGTATGTTATAACTTATTTTCTGATTTTAGCAACTAGAAAATTAATTTGTGTTTTGGTTTTGGTTTTTTTTTTTTTTTTTATAATCATATAATATAGCTTTTGCAACTGAAAGTAATACTCAAAATCCGATTGTTACAACAACTCCAATCCTTACCCAAAACCATGTTCAAGTTCCAATAAATCATAGAGAAAAACCAAAAAAATTTAATGGCACTAAGTTTAAGAGATGGCAGCAAAAAATGCTGTTATATCTTACAACTCTTAATCTCGTCCTGTTTCTTCATGAAGATGCTCTAGTGCTTAAAAATGATGAAAGTGATCGATAAGTTGTTACCGCGGTGGATGCATGGAAGCATTCTGATTTTCTATGTAGAAATTTGTAGACACCTCATTTTTGACCATCCTCAAGACTTGGACGTCACCGTTTGAACACTCGGTGATTATCCATGTTTGTGTTCGTTTGGAGTTCCCGGAGGTCTCGGCTACGCGCCCTGCCTCAGGATCTCCGAACTCGACCGTTTTGTGTCTGGTTTTACACCAAACACTTGTGTTTTTCCTTGGAAGGGCAGGGAATGGCTTATCAGCCATCCCCACACCCCACCGGCCCTCTCCTATCATCACCGGTCGGCACTATGTTTAGCCGACCGTCACTTTATTGTGCCGATGACCCCTTTTGGTGGCCGGTGTGCACCCTTTGCACCCTTGAGGCATGGTGCATGCCAGCTGTGCCAGCTGGAATACAACATCACTCATCCCCGTGCATGGGAGTGACCTCTTTGCACCTTTGAACCCCCAAACCTTCTAGAAGGTTGACCCCTTTGGCCAAGCTTCTTGGAGAAGCTTGGCCGGCTGTCTTAGCTTCCCCAAGAAGTCAAGACCCCTTTGCACCCTTTGCCCCTTTTAGTTAGCTTCTTGGAGAAGCCTTGAGCCTTGTTTTTTGCTTATATAAGCACCATCTCTCTCCCTTTGTTAGAGGTTAGCCATTTTCATCAAAAAAACCAGAGCTTGTGTATCTATGTATCTGCCATATATCTCCTCTCTCTAGATTTTCCCTCTCTCTCCTCTTGTGTGTGCGTTTTTAGGCCTAAAAGTGTGGTTTTACCTTACTTTTGCACTAATACACACACCATTACACCTTAGCTCGAGATTGGGAGGCTTGGAGGGTTGTTTGCTGAGGTTTTGGATTGTTTTTTATCAGGAGAAGAGGGCTGGATCATCTGTTCTTGAGGTGTTCTTCAAGGGTGAGCACTTTGCTTTAATTTCCCCATTTTTGCAACAAGTTTTTACCTATTTTTCTTACTGTTTTTAGCTTTGTGTATAACATAAAAAAGTCTTATATTTTCTTGCTTTTGAACTTTCATTAAGGTCACTTTGTGGTTTGAGTGCAAACTCACCCTCTTAGGCCTTATTTTGGCCTCTTTGGTGCCTTTTCTTGAGGCCTTATTTGCCTTGTTGTTTTGGGTCCTCTCATCACTGAAAACCAGTGGGTTTTTAGTAGTGAGGAAGGTGGTTTGAAGTCTTGCATAGGGGAGGGACACCCCTCTCCCCTTTGTCCCTCTTTTGCCTTTGTTTTTGGCTCATAAGGGAGCATGCATACTTGGTTTGTTTTGGCCTCATTTCAGAGTTTATTTGGGTGTTTAGCATGTTTTACCTCTGTCTAATGGTGGTTTTTTGGCCTCTTTCATGCATGTTATACTTGCTTTGCATTCCTTTATTTGACATAGAAATGCATCTTGTGTTTAGGCCATGATCCTTGCATGTATTAGCATAATTCCATGAAGATATTAGCATCATTTTGCCATGTTTAAGGGCTGTGAGCCACTGATTTTGCCATGTTTGGCATGCTTGGTATAGTGGCTTTGCATTTTGGCTTGTAAGCCTTGGTTGTGTAGATCACTAGCATGCTTAACTTAGTTTTTTGTTTTTTTCTCATGATTTGGCATCATTGTAGGCTATATTTCAGTCCCTAAATCATGCTCATATGCTTGCATTGGTCATTACTTTCATGCTTTGGAAGGTTGTTCTTTTGTGCCTTGAAATAGGCCTTGTGCATGTTTGTGTATTTGAGGTATTTTGGGGCTATCATATCAGAGGGTTTGGGTGTATTTTTGCATGCTAGAATTCTGTTTTTTATTTGCCTAATATATGCCATGAGTGGTCATTTTAGTAGGTAGTGGAATGCTCCACTTTGTGCCTTAGCTTTAGGCCTTTATGGTTGCATGTTGGCTTGGACATTTGCCCACCTTTTGGGGCACTTTTGGCCACTGTTTTGGGGTGGATTGAGGTCTGCCCCATCATGGTTTAAGTCCACCATTGCACATTTGTCTAATGCTTGTTGCATGTTTGATTAATATGGTCTTGCCACATGCTAATCCTATTGCCTAAATTGTCCATGATTGCATCGCATTTGCACCTTGCATGTTGCATTACATTTGACATGTTTGCATTTTAGTATTAGGTTGTATTGTGGAGCCATGCTTGCATAACATGCATTGCATTACTTGGTTTGGGGTGTCAAACCGAGTGTGAGGGTTGAGAGGAGTTCATACCATAAGTGATGTAACTTGTCCCAACTCTCGGTCATCGAGGCCCTTGACCAATACATGATAGGGCCTTGGTCTTCATTTGTGTGTTGCATGCATTTCCATTAAAATGCAAACTCGGCCTTTTAGGCCATCATGCACCAAGATGCATCGTTGATGGCCCGAGGGTCGAGGGCCATGCTCTCTTGAGTCTAACACATGATAGGGAGCATAGCCATGCTTACATTTGCTCAAAACTCCATGTCATGCACTGCCTGTCTGCTGTTGCTGTCAAAACTGTCTTCTGCAGAAATTTTTTGCCGACCGGCAGTATAGAGTGCCGACTGGCCATCAGTGCATGGCCGATAACCTCATGGACAGCCGGTAGATATTTTAGATGGCCGGTGGGCATTTCCTCCAGCCGATGGTGTGCAGCAGCATACAAGGAAGGTATTCTGGGACTTTGGCAGTTTTTGGAGAGACAGGGCAGTAAAAATAGAGGCAACAGTGGCATGACGCGGGTCTTCCGGGCAAGTTGGATCGAGCATGCATCATTTGCGCATCCCGAGGCAGGGCTGAGGCCCCTTTCTTTTTATATTGGATTTAATTTGATAATTAGAAATTTTGTAATAATTTATTTATTTATTATTTGGACTGTAATATTTATTTGGTCCCTCCGAGCGAGGGCGAATTTGTAATAAGGGTGTGTGTGTGTGTGTATGCATTCCAACCCCCACTTCTTTCTTTCCTTTTATTTACCTGCTTTGGTGGTTAGTATTAGGGCACGTTTAAATTAGCATACCTCATGCAATGCATGCGTGCATCCATACATTTGTCTTACATGCACCGGGCTCGGTACATCACGCTAACTGCATTGTATTTCAAATTCCAAATTGAATACTTGTTACTTGTAGCATTTCACATGTCATCGTAGATTAGCCGAGCCTATCCTAATCACATTCTGCATGTGTTGCATTAGTCACTTTAACATGAACTAGGACATGCATGTTTGCTAACTAGTTTATTGTTTTAGCACGGAGTACGATGTAAGTATTTATGCTTTAGCATATCGCATGCGTGTGAATGTTGCCATGACAGTATGCTTACCATGTGGCTAAGTGCTTATATGAGATAAACTGTTTGAATGCCTGTGGGCCAAGGTTGGATTGTTTGAGTTGGAAAAACTCATTGAAATCCGTGTTTTAACCTACTTGCGAGTAGCAAATTCTAAAGCGCTTTTCAAAACAAACGGATATGCAATGCTTGTTTCCAAATTAGGCAATCTAGTCTATACTTGTTTGCTGTGCACATAACATAGTAATTCTAGGCTAATAACCGGAATAAGAACACATAACGTTTTCAAAATCGGATATCATGGTTAGTAGAGGCCGGTCTCTGGACCGGGCGAAAGGGGGTGCTCATAGCTGACCTTCCCCGATCGTACCCAAGCTCCCGAGCCAAGACAACTTTGGTGATGACGGACACGTGGCCTTCAGCACCAAGTCAGGGTTTCCTAAATTTCCCATTTTAAAAAAATATTTAGGTGGCGACTCTGTATCTGGCAAAGTAGTCCATGTTTGGCACTTCTTTTCAAAATCTGTTTCTTTTCTCAAAACGATTTGCCAGAGTTGGACTCTTTGGTTCAGATTAAGAACCGCAACAAACAAAAAATGGGAGTCCGAACTGTAGCTGAGGTCCCACGCGGGCTTGTTACAGTTTCTGGCGACTCTACTGGGGAAGTTTAGAGAGCTGGACTCAAACTCGTGATATCCTGTTTTGACTACACTTATGTGTTTCTTTGCATTGCATGTGCATTGGTGCGCCTAGGACACCGTGTTGGCCATCTGCTATTCCTGAGCGGTTTGCTGGAGGCTTGTCTTGTCAAGGCATGACCATAAGGCTGACCGGTTGCGGGCTCTGCCAGTATGGGAACACAAACCCCGGTTTTACCAGGGCACCCTTTTTGACCATTCAACCTAGTGCATATCGGAATCCATAGTGACCATTCCAAACTAGGACAGGTTGCTTACCCGATATAGGTTGTTTGAAGCCGCTGTGTGCGTAGTGAAACCCTAGCTCCTGACAAAATAGGACAGGGAAACCCTATCCCAACATAGGGGTGTATTGGCTCTCTTTTACATGCTATGTGCTTTTAGAGTGTATCTCTACAGGAATGCGCATATCAGTTTGCAAGTTTTGATATCCGGCCTGAGGGCACCAGTAACAGTATTTTGGGAAATCAGTTATCTGTGGGTACCAGATTCAGACATGGGGGCAATGATTCAGAAACAGTGATCAGTATTTGAGGAACAGTGTACCCAGTTCACTAGCAGTGTGTTATGATATCCAACCGTATGTTGTATGTTTATTTTATGCCGTTATGCTATCCAATTGTCTGTTTATTTATACGCTTTATTTATCTTTTTACTAGGTAGTTGAGCACAATTGCTTCTGACCCGGTAGATATTCCCCAAGCACCGTGGATTAGAGGTCGTCGACTCCATCGATCTGAGGATCTGGTAGACGGACAACCAGTGTACTACTCACTACCCCCGGTTACTAGACGGAGGTCAGTCAGGCAGAGGACATCAGTACAACAGTCAGTTCAGAGGGCCTTATCTACCCCACCTGTGTTCAGTAGGGATCAGGATTCCGTGTCACCAACAGCGAGAGAATATATACCGGTAACTCAACCAGAGCAAAATAGTATGGCTAGTTTGGAGGAGATGGTGCGCCACCTCCAAGAGAGCATGAAAACAATGCAGCAGGATGCCATCCGTCAAGCGGAATTCGCTAGGCAACAGGCCACAGTTGTGAAGGAACAGGCAGAGACAATTGCCAGACTAGAGCAGCAAACCGGAGCATCTGCTTCGCATCAAGCTTCTCCCCCACCAGGAGTTCCAAACCTCGGGGAGACAGCCAATGTTCAGAATGATACAGAACTGCCCACAGGACCACCCCCACCTCCAATCCTACCTCAAATCCAACCTCAGCTATCAAAAACACCCACCAACCTACCGGACTCTCCCTTTGAGTTCGAGACTGATCCCACCGCACTAAAGTTGAGCAAGCTTGAAAAGTTGTTCAAAAGATCCCATGGGGTCAAGACTATCCCCGACATTGAAGATGGATATACTGACGCAGCTGTGACGCTGCCCAACAGATTCAAAATGCCTCATATTGATCGATTTGACGGGTCCGGGGACCCCATGGTGCACTTAAGACTATTTTCAGATGTCCTAAGGCCAATGGGTCTCAGTAGGCTTCAGAAGTTGTCTTTATTTGGCCGGACCCTGTCGGGTGTGGCGGCCATATGGTATGCCAAGCTAGAAGATGACGTTAAGAGGAATTGGGACGAAATGGCTGAGGCCTTCATCGCGCAGTACTCATACAACACACAGATTGAGATTACGACCCGTGATCTCGAGACGACTAGGCAAGAGCCTAAGGAGAGTTTTTCAGAGTTCGTAACCAGATGGAGGGCCAAGGCTTCGATGATGACCTTGAGGCCTATGGACAAAGACCAGATTCGGATGATTGTGCGCAATCTTCAGCCGAAGTTGATGCAAAAGATGATAGTACTCCCCTTTCCTACTTTTTCTGACCTACATGAAATGGGGGTGCAGATTGAAGATGCCTTGAAGCAAGGCTTGATTGATAACGATCGGGAGCAACCCCGAAGGACCTTCAACCGCAACACTAATGCAGGCCCGAGTGGCACTACTACTATGAGAGCCTCCGAAGTAAGCATGATCACCGCCAACCCCCCACCAAGAGCCATGGCAGCTACGTCATTCTCCGGTGCGTCCGGAAGCAACCCGCAAACAACTAAATACCCACCTAGAAACACCATAACTTTCGCTCCACTTTATATGCCCTTATCCAAAGCTCTGGGGGTTTTGATCAAAAAAGGGCATCTGAAGCCCCTGGAGCCGCGGCCCCTACCAGAAAAACATCCCCCTACCCATAACCCAGCCAAGTATTGTGCATTTCACCAACAGCACGGTCATGATACCGATCTGTGCTTCCGGTTGTGTCATGAGATTCAAGATCTCATCAATAACGGGGTGATTTTGCCTCCCGAGAAGCCTAATGTTACTACAAATCCCCTCCCCACACATAACCAAGTTCCACCACCTAAAAGACTTAATTTCATCCATACTGGGGCCGTGTCCTACGACCCTAGTATCTATATCACACCTACCCACCTGCCTAAACCGGAGGTGTTTCTTCCCGATTGCACCAACTTGTGCATGATGGACATCTCCATGACCCAACCTAAGCCAGCGGTGGTGACCACCGAGAACAGGAGAGAGGAGATCCCAAAGGAAAAACAGGTGGTTGAGTCAGAGTCTGCGGAATCGAGGAATTATGTTGAGAAGACATATAGTCCGGATGACTACATTTCATCAATAGGTCAAGATGGGCCCGGAGTAGAATTGCCAACAGATGGAGAGTTGTGTGTGATTCACGGGGATAGTTTGGGACAGGGAACAGATGATGTAACAGTTGCGAGGGAGGACCTTGCCGATCTTCAGTTTTACAGTGATCAAGACCCAGAGGATGCGGCAGTCACATGGTTCGATTATGAGAATTCAGCAGAAGTTACTGGGTGGTTGGACAATCAACCTGATGTGATAGGAGAGTTTCAGTCAAAACAAGGCTCAGCAGGGTTGAGAATATCAGTGATGGCCGGAAGGGTCGAAGAGCAGAGTACATCGCCAGAGGGCGCCGGTGTCAAGAATTTCACCCGAGATTGGAATATTTTGAGTACGAGGATTATTGAACAGTCAGTCATGTCGGAACAAGCAAGTTTTGAAGATTTTGAGAGAATCAGGAAGGCGAAGGCCCATGTGGGAGTTAAAACTGCTGTGTGCACAGGAACCGAGAATGTTGCGGGCATGTGGATGGAAGGTGTTGCCAGCGCAAAAACAATCATACCAGAGCCGGACAGGTGTCTGTCAGCCGCTAATGGAATGTGGTAGAAAGATGAGGACTTATGTCTTGCCCACATGGATGAAGATTGGGGGAATAACCAACCTGATGACACCTAGTACCTTGGAGAGGTCGACCACATGACGCGGAGTGGGCGGTATTTCAAACCCCCACACTTAGATCAACCAGAGGCCTCGGGGAAGGATAGAGAAGCTGAGAAGCAAAATGAGAAGCAGCTTGAGGAGGAAGCTGTACTCAAACAGCTAAAAAAGATACAAGCAGACATCTCCATCTGGGGACTGCTCATGGTCTCACGAGTACATAGGCAGGCTGTCCTGACAGCTATGGATAAGGCCAAACTCTCTATAGAGACTACACCAAAGCAGCTGGTTGGGCTGGTTTTTCCGGAAGAAGGCTCCCCGGCATTAACCTTTTCAGACAAAGAACTGTCGCCTGAGGGCGTAAATCACAATAAACCCCTCTACATCTCCGTGGAATGTAGAGATAAGTGGATACCGGTGATACTTGTCGATACCGGGTCTGCCATCAACGTCTGCCCAGCAAGGACGGCGTACGTGATTGGTTTGAAAACTGCAGATTTCGTACCAACAGCCCAGGTCATCTGGGCGTATGACAATACAAGTAGAGAAGTAATGGGAACAGTAAAAGTTCAGACAAAGGTTGGGCCGGGACAACACGAGATAGATTTCCATGTCCTAGAAGTTCCTGCAACTTTTAATTTGCTTTTAGGGCGGCCGTGGCTGCATCAGGTGAAGGCAGTGTCATCTACTTTACATCAAATGGTGAAGTACCCCTACGGGAAGGGAGTAGCCATTGTCTTTGGGAATTCATCAATCCACCCACCACCAGAGGTATCCACGCCTGTTCTAGAAATCGAGCATGGCATGGAGGATGTGTTCATATCAGGTTTTACCTTGACCGAGGCTCAGGTCGTACAGAATATCGTGGCTGCTAACGAAGGGATATATGTCAATGCTCAAGCAGTGTATCTCATGAACAAGCTCCAATACATTCCCGGGATGGGATTAGGAAAGAGCGGCCGTAAGGGCATTGTAGCATCGACCGAAGTGCCGCACAACCCTCATACCTTCGGCTTGGGTTATCTGCCCACCAAGGAAGATTGGGTAAGAAAAGGAAAAGAGATGGTTGGAAGAGCCAAAGCAAAACAGATGGGAAAACCCTTTGAATTGATGCATCGACCCATCCGAGGTACCCTGAACGGACGCTTCGTCCGGAAGGGGAGGATTTTCCATTCTGTGGTTTTCCGGAGCCATGGCTGAACGCAGAGAAGAAGCGCGTGCCAGGGTTCAAAATTTTCTTTGATCTACAGTTAGCTGGGGATGATGTTGCTGGAGAGCAGACAGACCCAACAGTTGAGGCTGAGCATAGCAAAGAATTGGAGCCTGCGGACACAAAGTTTGAAATGGGGGTAGTACTGGCATGTCTACTTTCAGATCCTTCGATCGACCAGTTGTGCTTGGGGGATGACTCCTCGGTGTCCATGCTCGGAGATGAAACGGCTGCGGACCTACTTGCAAACATTTTGGATGCACCCATCGCACCCTCTCTCGTCTGGCAGTACCAAGAGGGATTTCTGAGCAGCACCGGGTCAGGTAGTGAGCAGGAATCTGATTCCACCGAGTCTTGTGAGTCGGAATCAGGTTCCAGCTCGTCTGAGTCTGAGTCCGGTATTCCTGGGGGTGATAACCCGGATGCCACAATCCTGTCCAGGTCGTCTTTTTCGTTCTCTTTTGAGTCTGTTGTAACAGAAGAATTGGACAGTTTGGAAGTACATAATGAGAATGAGGTGAATGTGGTTTTCGAGTACCTTTCTGTGCCTTTGATTTATTGCTTAAATCAGGACTTTCAACATTTTGATGAAAACGATGAGGACGAAATTCCTCCGGTTTTGCAACGACTAATTGAACAAGAGCAAAAGAGGTTTGTTAAACCCTTAATTGATGAAATCACTACCGTGAACATTGGTACTGAGAAGGACCCGCGGCTGGTCCAGATCGGGTCCACGTTTTCTTCGGAGGAACACAAGCGCTTGGTCGCTTTATTAAAAGATTTCAAAGATGTTTTCGCGTGGTCCTACGAAGACATGCCTGGAATCGATCCTGAGATTGTACAGCACCGGATCGCTCTTGACCCCGAGGCCCGACCTGTCAAACAGAAACTCAGAAGGATCCGCCCTGATTGGGCCATTAAGATCAAGGAAGAGGTCACCAAGCAGATTGACGCAGGCTTCCTGCTGGTATCCGAATACCTGACTTGGTTGGCCAACATTGTTCCAATGCCGAAGAAGGATGGCAGAATCCGGGTATGTGTGGATTTCAGGGATTTGAACAGAGCCAGTCCGAAGGATGACTTTCCCTTACCGTATATCGACGAGTTGGTAGATTTCACAGCGGGGCATGCTTTGCTTTCGTTTATGGATGGCTTCTCAGGTTATAATCGATAGTAATGGCGCCCGAAGACCGGGAAAAGACTACTTTTACCACCCCGTGGGGTACATATTGCTACAGAGTGATACCATTTGGGTTGAAGAACGCTGGGGCTACATATCAACGGGCTGCAACCACAATATTACATGACATGATCCATAAAGAGGTCGAGGTGTACGTGGACGACATGATTGTCAAGTCCAAAGAAAGAAAGGGCCACTACACCGCCTTGCAAAAGTTTTTTCAAAGGATCAGAGAATTTCGGCTGCGGCTGAATCCTCAGAAGTGTACGTTTGGTGTTACAGCGGGAAAAATGCTGGGAGTTCTGATTACACAAAGGGGCATCGAAGTCGACCCTTCCAAAATCAAGGCCATCTTAGAAATGCCACCACCAATGACTGAAAAGGAGGTGCGAGGCTTTCTGGGTAAAGTGCAATTCATAAGGCGGTTTATCTCAAAACTAACCTTAACTTGTGAACCACTTTTTGGTCTTCTGAAGAAAGGAAAGAAGTTCCAATGGGACGGCCGATGCCAAGCTGCAATTGAATAGATTAAAGAGTATCTACAGAATCCGCCCGTGTTGTCACTACCAAAGCCGGGGAAACCGTTGATATTGTATCTGTCAGTAACCGAGACTACAATGGGCTGCATGCTCGCACAAGAGTCGAAAGATAAAGTGGAAAGGGCCATCTACTATCTGAGTAAGAAGATGCTGGATTACGAGACCCGCTACACTCCGCTGGAGAAGGCTTGTTTGGCCTTGGTATGGGCTACCAGGAAGCTGCGGCACTACCTGTTAGCTCACTCTGTAATGTTGGTTTCACGACTCGATCCCATCAAATATCTTTTCGAGAAACCAGCACTTACGAGTAGGCTAGCTCGTTGGCTGCTGTTGCTCTCCGAATTTGATCTCAAGTATGTGACGCGCAAGTCGGTAAAAGGGAGAGCGGTAGCAGAGTTCCTTGCCGACCACCCGGTTGAAGGAAATAAAGCTATTCTGTACATCGAAGATGAAACTTGGACGATGTACTTTGACGGAGCGTCAAATCAGTACGGGTATGGGATAGGGGTGTTGCTGATAGCGCCTGACGATTCCCGTATCCCTTTAGCATTCAAGCTTCGGTTCAAAGTCTCGAACAATGAGGCAGAGTATGAGGCATGTATTGCCGGTCTAGAAGCGGCCCTAGAACTAGGGGCAAGGTGATTGGACGTCGTTGGGGACTCAAACCTTGTTGTGTCTCAGGCGAAAGGAGACTGGAAAGTCAAGGAGGAAAAGATGATAATTTACCACCAGACCTTGGATTTGTTAATTCCTCGGTTTGAGAAGTTAAATTTCACTCACCTAGTAAGAGAAAACAACAGGTTCGCAGATTCGTTAGCAACTCTATCTTCCATGATAGACATCCCATCTGGAGTCCGGATGCGTCCAGTCATTATTGACCAGAAATTTGCACCTGCTTACGAGTCAATCTCTGCCATAGATGAAGTGCAGGACAACAACCCCTGGTATTACGACATATGGAACTTCTTGGAAAAGGACGCGTACCCACCAGGGGCAAATGCCAAGGACAAAAGGGCAATTAGAAGAATGGCTGTTCAGTTTATCATTTGCGGGGGTAAATTGTACAAAAGAGGTCACCAGGGAATGCACAAGCTGTGTGTAGAAGCTGAAGAGTCGAAGCGCCTGATGGAGGCCATCCATGGAGGAGAATGTGGGGCACATATGAATGGGGTAATGTTGGCACGGAAGATCCTCAGACAGGGTTACTACTGGTCTACCATGGAGGAAGATTGTATCGGCTTTGTTCGGCGATGCCACAAATGCCAGATCCATGCAAATCGCATGAACATCCCGCCGTCAAAGTTGTACAACATGACGTTGCCATGGCCATTTTCGGTTTGGGGAATTGATGTGATTGGGGCTGTTACCCCAAAGGGGTCAAATGGGCATGAGTTTATCTTGGTAGCAATAGATTACTTTACGAAGTGGGTCGAGGCCTAATCTTATGCGGTGCTTGTAGACACCCCATTTTTGACCGTCCTCAAGACTTGGACGTCACCTTTTGAACACTCGGTGATTATCCATGTTTGTGTTCGTTTGGAGTTCCCGGAGGTCTCGGCTACGCGCCCTGCCTCAGGATCTCCGAACTCGACCGTTTTGTGTCTGGTTTTGCACCAAACACTTGTGTTTTGCCTTGGAGGGGTAGGGAATGCCTTGTGAGGCATCCCCACACACCACCGGCAGTGGCTAGAGGCCACTGGCTGGTTTTTGTTGCCGCCGGCAATGTATGTGGCCGGTCGGCACTCTTTGTTGCCGGTCGGCACTCTTTTTTGTCAAAATAACATTTTTGGCCAGCCGACTACTGTTCATCTACTTTTGCAGATATTTTAGGACAGCTGTGTGGCATTTGGTTCCCCTCCATACACGTGTATGGAGGGATGCCCTCCTTGTAAGCTTGTTGTATAAGCTTTACAAGTTTGTTGCTTATAAGAGAAGGGGCTCTTCTCTTGGTAAGGGGGTTAGAGAATTTTGGAGAGAAAAACACAGAGAGAAGCTCTGGTTTTAGGGTTAGGGTTGATACATATCTCCTATATCTCTTTTTCTCTCTTTATGTTCTAGGTGTTTTAGTCCATATTATTGCACACAAACACCTAGTGCTTCACCTTCCTTTGGCTACTGAGGTTCTAAGGGCTTGTCCTTGCTATTTTTGACTGGATTGAAGCTTAAGGGGGCAACAAGATCACCATTGTTGAAGAAAGGCTTCAAGGGTAAGAAACTAGTACTTTTTACCCCATTTTTGCATCCTATTTATACCTATCTTAGAGCTATTTTTGTGTTTAGTGTATAACATAAAAAAGTTCTTTTTTTAGGCCCTCTTGATTGTTTGTTAAGAGTGTTTTGTGGTTTGGGTGTGTTTGACCACCCTTAGGCCTTGAAAGGCCCCATTTTTGTGCTATTTTGTGCAAGTTTCGAGACTTTGGTGTTTGGGCCTCTTCACCACTGAAATTTTGAGGGATTTCAGTGGTGAAGATGGTGCCTTGAAGTCTCAAAAAGGGGAGGGCCACCCCCTCTCCTTGTTGTCCTTGAAAAGGACCAATCTTGGCCTCTTAAGGGAGCATCTAGCTTAGGCTCTTGTTGATCATGCCATGGCTGTATTTTATGCTTATATTGCCATGATATAACTTTGTATTAAGTTAGTTTTGGTACACCATGCATGCCTTGCATACCTACCTTGTAATGCCTTGTTGTTGCCTTAATATGCCTTGGGTTGTAAACCATTATTCTAGCATGTTTTAGGCTTAGTCTTGTGAAGCTTTTGTGCTTATTTTTCCATGTATAAGGTCTGTCCTAGGTTGTTTGGGTCGACCCTAGCATGCATTGTGTAGCCCCTTTGTATATTTGGGCTTGTTGGCTTTAAGTGCATAAGTGTATAGCATGCATTGCATGCATTATTTCAGTGGTTTGGAACCACTTAGCATGAAATTTCAGTCCATTTAACATGTTTGCATACTTGCCTTAGAGGCTTCATTGTTGCTTTGAAAGCTTCTGTTGTATGCTCCATGTTTTGGTCATTATGTATGCCTTTGGATTTGAGCCACTTAGATGCCATCTAGGTGCACCCTTGGTTTTGTTTAAGCCTTCTTTTGACCTGTTTTAAGCCTCCTTAGCCTTGTGAGGCTTGATGGAATTGACCTTGGTTCAAGCCTCCACGACTTGCCTTAAGTACTTGGACCATGCTTGCATGCTTATGCTTGTCTCATTTGAGTTGGTTTGGCACCACATTTTGACATGATTTTCAGAGCTAATATCGCATGCTAATTATCCATCATAGCCTCTTTTAAGTGTGCTTGAAAGTTGCTAGTTTAATGCTTAAGCTTTAGACCACAATATGTGCACATGTGCATGTGTGTTTAGCCTTCATTTTTGGGCATTTTGGCCACTGTTTTAGGCCTATTTAGAGCCGCCTAAATCATGTTTAAGTCCACCTTTTCATTAGTTTGCATTGCCTCATGTTTGCTTGTATGCTTGCATAAGTGCCTTGCCATGCCATGTTGCATCCTTAGCTTGCATGCCTAGGTTGCATTGCATCTTGCATGCATGCCTTGTTCCTTGATTTGGTGATAGGAATTGGGCCTTGTTTTGTTTCATTGGTTTGCATTTCATTTGACATGAAAGTGCATACTTGATTCTTTAGGCCATCATGCATGGAAATGCGTAATTGGTGGCCCGAGAATCGAGGCACATACCCCTTTGAGTCGCAAACATGATAGGGGGCATGATTGGTGCATACATTGTTTGAATTGTATTGCCATGCAAGTTTTTCCCTCTGCTGCTGTAAGTTGCAGGTTCTGCAGGCATTGTTTGCCGACCGGCAACATTTGCTGCCGGCCGGCAGTAAGTCATCAACCGATGGATTCATTTTGTGCCGATGGCCACATCCTATTGCCAGTGGTAATTCTACTCAGCCGATGGTATCCCCCAGTGTCCTGAGAGGCATTCCTGAGACTTTGGCAATTTTCAGAGGAGCAAAGCAAGGAAAATAGAGGCAAACTATGCATGGCAGTGCGATTCCGAGCAAGTCCCGAGCATGCTCTGCATCTGACCCGCTTCCCGAGGGCTTTACTGTTTTAATTAGATTAATTAATTTGTTTAGTTAATTTAATTGATCTGTAATATTTAATTAGCTTGCGTAGTTAATTAATTTGTATATTCTTTTGGTCCCTCCGGGCGAGGGCAAATCTGTAATAAGCGTGTGTGAGTGGTGTCTTCCAACCCCCAATTCTTTCTTCCCTTTTATTTACCCGCTTACGATGGTTAGTGTTAGGGCACGTTTATTTTAGCATACCTTATGCTATGCATGCGTGCATCCATGAATTTGTTGACATACACCGGGCTCGGTACATCATGCTAATTGTATTTGTACTTCAAATCTAACTTGAATACGTGCACCGAATGATTGCATTTCACATGCCATTTCAGGGTTAGCTGGGCCTATCCTAATCACATTCTGTATGCGATGCATTAGTCACTCTAACATGAACTAGGGCATGCATGTTTGCTAACTAGTTTATTGTTTTGGCATGGAGTACAATGTGAGTATTTATGCTTTAGCATCTCGCATGCGTGTGAATGTTAACATGACAGTATGCTTACCATGAGGCTAAGTGCTTACATGAGATAAACTGTTTGAATGCCTGTGGGTGAAGGTTGGATTGTTTGAGTTGGAAAAACTCGTTGAAATCCGTGTTTTAGCCTACTTGCGAGTATTAATTCCGAAGCGCTTTTCAAAATAAACGGATATGCAATGCTTGTTTCCAAATTAGGCAATCTAGTCTATACTTGTTTGCTGTGCGCATAACATAGTAATTCTAGGCTAATAACCGGAATAAGAACACATAACGTTTTCAAAATTGGATATCATGGTTAGTAGAGGCCGGTCTTCGGACCGGGCGAAAGGGGGTGCTTATAGCTGACCTTCCCCGATCGTACCCAAGCTCCTGAGCCAAGACAACTTTGGTGATGACGGACACGTGGCCTTCGGCATCGAGTCAGGGTTTCCTAAATTTCCCATTTTAAAAAATATTTAGGTGGCGACTCTGTATCTGGCAAAGTAGTCCATGTTTGGCACTTCTTTTCAAAATCTGTTTTTCTCAAAACGATTTGCCAGAGTTGGACTCTTTGGTTCAGATTACGAACTGCAACACAAACAAAAAAAAATGGGGGAGTCCAAACTGTAGCCGAGGTCCCTCGCGGGCGTGTTACAGTTTCTGGCGACTCTGCTGGGGATTTTAGAGAGCTTGACTCGAACTCGTGATATCCTGTTTTGACTACACTTATGTGTTTCTTTGCATTGCATGTGCATTGGTGCGCCTAGGACACCGTGTTGGCCATCTGCTATTCCTGAGCGGTTTGCTGGAGGCTTGTCTTGTCAAGGCATGACCATAAGGCTGACCGGTTGCGGGCTCTGCCAGTATGGGAACACAAACCCCGGTTTTACCGGGGCACCCTTTTTGACCATTCGACCTAGTGCATATCGAAATCCATAGTGACCATTCCAAACTAGGACAGGTTGCTTACCCGATATAGGTTGTTTGAAGCCGCTGCGTGCGTAGTAAAACCCTAGCTCCTAACAAAATAGGACAGGGAAACCCTAACCCAACATAGGGGTGTGTTGGCTCTCATTTACTTGCTATGTGCTTTTACAGTGTATCTCTACAGGGAAATGCATATACCAGTTTGCAAGATTGGGTATCAGGCCTGAGGGCATCAGTATCAGTGTTGTTGAGAATCAGTTATGTCTGCAGGTATCAGTTCAGTTTTGAACAGTGATTCTGGGAAGCAGTGATCAGTAGTAGAGTGCAGTTGTTCGGCTACACCTGTGTCTGTTTGGGGCTAAAATACTGCTTATTTTCCGTTTCAATTCAGAGATTCAGAGAGTTGATCCAGAATAGCTAGTGTCTTCTCCTTGCTGAGGCAGAACTTAGCATAACGCAGAATTTAGAAGAGATCGTGGTCATGACGGCCGCGTTGGATCAAGGAATCACCCTACACAGTGAGACTACTGTTGATATGCCGCATCCACCCAGATCGCCGGTTGCGCACCCGGTCTGGGCTTCCCAGCTATATCAGGCTCGTGAGCCTACTACTTTTGAACTAATGGGGATGATAGGTGATCTCCAGAGGTCTGTGGCGGATCTCGCCTATGGAATGTCAGCTTCACCGCCAGCTACACCGTACACCGGGAGCTTTGTACCCCAGGAGCCCCTGCTGTTGGGCCGAATTGTTATTGAACTTAGTCAACCGGAGATGGCCTCCAGTTATAACAATGACGTGTCAACATCAATCCAAACCCTCAATCAGGCCGAGGCCAGAGGTAAAGATAAAATGAAGACAGATGCCGACCCTATCGAACAGCTGCTGTGGGCAGTCGAGGCTATGAAAGCCGGGGGGATGAACAAGCAACAAATATCTGCA
Source organism: Camellia granthamiana (assembly GCA_036172215.1). NCBI lineage: Eukaryota > Viridiplantae > Streptophyta > Magnoliopsida > Ericales > Theaceae > Camellia > Camellia granthamiana. The sequence goes on from CM069912.1 coordinate 10,132,139, forward strand.
GTTGTGACAAAAGTTGTGGAGGATGCTTTTCCCACTCCGCCTGAGGGCAATTCCAGTCAATTAGAGAATCGGGATAGGCCCCGTCATGCCAAAACAGTTCTTCCCGCTCCCAACCTTGCATCCGGAAAGGATCAAAAATCCAAGGCCGCACCCGCCGATCCGTTTGCTAATGCATCTAGCAAGAGTGCTCAGGCTCCAAAGTACCTGCCCAGAGGGCGCAGGGTCTTCCATGCTCTCTACATGCCATTGTCCAAGGCACTTCAGATCCTTGCCGAGAGGGGACACCTTAAACCCCTGGAGCCTCGGCCTCTCCCGAAGAATCTCCCTGCTACTCATGACCCTACTCAATACTGTGCGTACCACCAGCAGACAAGCCATGCTACCGACAATTGTTTCCGCCTCCGTCATGGGTGCAAGATTTGATTGACAACGAGGTTATTCTCCCCCCCACCTCAACAAAGTCCGTCACTACCCAACTACTGGATTTTGAGGACACAGATACTGCGAGTATGTAATCAGAAGGTGAACCGCCTGCGGGCAGTGCCTGGCACATTTTTTGATGTGGCGTTTGGCACGCATTTTTGAGCATCTGTCAATGTTAATTTTGTAAATTCTGACTCGGGTGTCGAGTCAGTCTTTTGTTTTGTTTTGAGTCTGTCTCTCTGTATTGAGTCAGTCTTTTTGCTTACAGGGTCTGTCTTGTTGTAGCGAGTCAGTCCCCTTTGTATAGTATACCAGGTGATTTTGAGGTTGTTGCCTCAAACACTGTTTTGTCTTGTAATTAGTTATTTTCGCTCTTTGAGTCTGTTACTACCGAGGAGCCAGTTATATCAACAAATCTGAAGGAAACAGCCGCGGCTATCACATTTCAGTATTTGTTGTTGTTTCAGTTAGTTGTGCCAGAGGACGTGAATGGAACAATAGTACATTTTGCCTACTCTCTTGTGCCTTAAACATCGTTATAATGACCTAAGCTTTTCATAAAACCCCTTTTCGAACACTGCGGTGATGAAAACGAAGAGGAAGTAATTCCTCGGGTTTTGTAAAATTTTGATCATTTTGAGGGAAAGAGAGGCATGCTAAGCTTTTAATGAATGAAATCATGCTTGTCGGCGTGAGTAATGAGAAGGACCCTAGTCCGATCCAGACTGGTTCCACACTATCTTCTGCGCGAGCGATTTGTCGCTTTCCTCAAAAATTTCAAAAACAAAATGTCTTGCGCGGTCCTGTGAAGACTTGTATGGAATCGCTCTTGAGATTGTGCAGCCTAGGATCGCTCTCAGCCTCAAGATTCAACCTATCTGTTTCAAACCTGGAATCCGTTCAAAACATTCAGTGCCATGAAAGACCCGTGTGGCCAGATTTGAAAGCGGCCCTCGAGCAAGAGGCACCAAAGCCAGATTTAGAAGATCAGATCCCACCAGGCAAGGCTCATGAAGCAGCCGTGATGAACTTTTCTGCAAATCAACACAACAGTCACTCTCCTGGATACAGAGAGGCTTCAATCTCAAAACCATTTGGTATGGGCTTGCTACACTTTTTACCCTTTGAGAGGCTCGCTGGGCCGAAAACCCGAAAAGGCGATCCAGGCAAAAGTTAGAGCAAAGAAAAAAAAGAAAAAGAAAAATACAAAAAAGAAGCAAAAAAGAAAAGAAAAGAACAAAGAATAGCAAAAGAAAAGAAAGAAAAGAAATGAAAATGCAAAAGAAAAGAAAAGAAAAAGAAGAAGAAAAACATAGCTCGCAAGGTCGAAAACCCGCATTGGGCACCTTGGCAAAAGTTAGAGCCTAAACAGTGAAGGTTAAAATACCCGAGTGTACCTTAACCGGAACTATGTAAGGCTTGATTCCCATGTTTGGGATACGTAGGCAACTTCATCTTGAAGTCCAGCCCCCAACGCTTCCATAGCGTCTCAGTCCATGTCATGGTTTTGATCACTTGTGCCTCCTTCAAATCCGATGTCTCGATTGCAGCAACCTGGAACTACGTGACCAACTTCCTCTTGAAGTCTAACCACCAACGCCTTCTAGGTGACTGTGTCCATATATTGATTCAAACCGTCTTCGTCTCCTCCGCGTCCGAGGGTCCAATCGTCATCAACGAGGACTGGCTTACAGCATGCCACGGCATCATCCAAACAAGGGGCAACTTTCCGTTGCCATGCATTGCCATAAGTTGCCCTGAGTTGCCGTCCAAACCAGGGGCAACTTTCCGTTGCCGCGTTCCCCCCCTTTAAGCCAGGGGCAATTTTCCATTGCCTCTGATCCGAGGTTGCATATCTCGAGGGTAAGTTCCACGCTCGTTGAGCGTTGATTGTTTGCAAAAATAGTTTTTGAAAATTTTTACTAAAGTTGATTATTTTCTCGAAAACTATTTCATTTTCCAAAACCGGACCATTTTCTTGGAACTGAAAAGGAGAATTTTCAGTGCTCACAGCCTGACTTGTATGATTTTCAAATCAAAAATCGAACAAGTATGTTAATCCAACTCTCATTTTGGTTAAAACTTGTTTTAGGAAGAAAACAAAAAAAAAATGGTCAAAGTGACGAACTAGGGGCACAATTGAGTCAGGTCTTCTGTCTTTCCCCCGTCAACATACTCGCCGGAAAGGCACTCTATCCACTGGGAGAAATAGCCGTGAGCTAACAGTGCTGGGCATGAACCTGCGACTTCCTATTCATCCATTAATCACCCTGGGGAGGGATAAAAATGAGAGAATAAAGAATAGAGAGGTGTAAGCAGAGAGAGAAGTGAGAAAAGGGTTTTGAGAGAAAAAACCGAGCCTGAGGGCCGAGTGATGTGAGTATCACAAATCAGAAAGGGTAGGAATAATACCCGGAGGAATTGGCTCCTTGAGATTTGAGGTCTTTTTGTAAACATGTCCGTGTGTCGTGTCTTTTGATTTGTCGGTCTCGATTTTAGCTTTGAGTCTTTTTCGAGCATGTTTTGTTATGATAGGTCACGTGCCTTTTATTTCTTTGTTTGAGTCTGCCTCGCTGTGTTCTGTGGTAGGCTCGACACCCCGGTTGAAAACCCTTCTTTATTTCAAGAAGAAAATCATTCGTGCTCAGAATGCTGTGCCATTCTCTACATTTAGGCGAGGCAGGAGAAAGAAAGGGAAATTTGGGACATTCGAGTGTGTTTCAACTCCAACTGTTTCAGTTTTGTGATCCGTCTTGTCAGATTGGGTTATTTGTTCAGGGTTTACTGTGTGCAGAACGAACCGAGTGCTGTGTTATGGGCTGTATGCAGATCAATCCCCAACAGACTATGGGCTGTATATTCAGTTTGAGTAGTGGTTTGTGTGAGTGGTTTGCCGTTAGTTGGTGGTTATCTGATTATCATAGTGCAAGTGCTTAATTTTCAGACAACAGATCAATATCATTTACTTCGAGGTGTAATATGATGCAATGCAGTGCAAGGTATGAAATGCGCAGATATAACACTCTTTTAGACAAAAGTTTGTTTCATTTCATATCATCTTTTCAAGTACATAGTTTTGAAGGAAACAAAATCTGCCTGCGGCAGTACAAAGTACCCTAACCACTAACAAAAGAGGAAAATGCAAAAAAGAAGAAAAACAGCAAAGTTTGTATCAAATGTCAAAAATTGCCCCAGGGCTATCAGTTTGTCCTAGTCATCTTCCTGGACTAAGGTCCAGGAGCGTCATCACCAGGGGCACCACCAGGGGCATCGCCGTCTGAGCTCGAGTCTGAGCCATCACCGGTCTCCTCCGCCTCTGTTTCTGCCTCAGACTCGTCATCTGGAACTGGAGCCCATGAGCTGCTCCCGACATGAGTGCGCCCCCCTCTGGTGCGGGGATATACTCTGCCATCCCGGGTAGAAATGGGAGGTCCAGCCGGAGCGCCACCCACCAGAGGAATCTGGAAGGGAGGCTGAAAAAGCATGAAAGGCGAATACATCAGAATACTGTGAGCAGTTTATCCGTGCAGAATGCAATGTATGGGTACAGTCTGTGAGTGCCGTGAGCAGTGAATCAGTATAGAATGCAATGTATGAGTACAGTCTGTGAGTGTCGTGAGCAGTTTATCCGTGCAGAATACAGTGTATGAGTACAGTGTGTGGGTGCTGTGAGCAGTTTATCAGTACAGAATACGGTGTATGAATACATTGTATGTATACTGTGAGCAGTGAATCAGCGCAGGGTGCAATGTATGAGTACAGTGTATCAGATGCCGTGAGCAGTTTATCAGATGTTGTGTTATGCATCAGATTATGTAAAGCAGTTTGTGTATGGTTTGAGGCTATGGTTAGAAAGAACATACCGGAATGCTGTAAAGGGCTAGGAGGTCGAATGTCCGCTGTAGCATCCCCATCATGGAGGCATTCATCTCCAATGACTGCCGGGTGTACTCGGAAGACGCCTGCAAAAGTATCAGATGCATCAGTATTCTGTGGAATATCAAATAAACTGAAATGAAATAACTGTGCAAGAATGAAGTAATACATACCGGAGGCAAGTCAGGGACACCGAAAAACTCGTGATCAGCCGGCGAAGGAGCAAAGGGGATCTGGTAGGTCGCCCCACCCTGCCCTCTGAAAGTCAATGAAGCGGGCAGAGCAGGCCAACCGGTCCCCCGCCCTCGCTGAACTCCGCCCCTGCCACGGACTCGAGCTCTCCTCGGCGCTCCCCCTCCAGCCCCCGCTCCCACTCCAGCCACTGGCGCCGCAGGTCTCTCTCTCTCTACTCGGTGACTGCCACTCAAAGGTCGCATGATGAAGGTCCGGACGTACTCCGAGTAATCGCCCTCGCCTCTGAAATCGTCCACCTCCCAGCCAATGGTGTAGTCCGCCATCTGCTCAGCGGAGAATCTCTCGGTACCCCTCATATGCTCAGGAGGGTGCACCGGGACTATCTGCTCCGGTAAACCCAGGGTCTGGCGTAGGAAACGCTCGCCCAGGTACCAAGCCCGACAGACCGAGCCCTCCAGCAGAATCCAGAAACGCGAGGTCTCATCGGCACCGGCAAACCGATCCCGCATCACGGCTGGCAAAGGAGCCCAAGGCTGCCAGGTGATCTGAAAATAAAATACAGTTTGTTATCTACTGTTATTGAAACATGCAGTGGAAAGGCGAAGCTTAAATGAACTGCAAGTAAAACATACCTCGGCGGGGGTGATGGTGTCAAAGTAGCGGCGGAAGAAGCTGAATGTCTCTCGAGGCCTCCGTACGTACCTCCCGTCGAAGCGGCGCGAGAATGGGACGACAAGAGGAGTCTCCGTCTCCGGTACGGGAGCGAGCCTACGAAAGTAGGCATAAACCCACAACTGCAAGGTAAATACCAGTGCATTTATCAGATAAAGCAGAATACAGAATAAAAAGCAGAAATAGCAGAGCCATGTGTTGTGCAAGTGTAAAGCAGAGTGTACAGTGTGAGCAGTGTACAGTCAGTGTAAAGCAGAGTATGTGTGTGCCGTGTGTACAGTATACAGCAAGTGTAAAGCAGACTACAGTGTGTGCAGTGTGCAGAGTACAGAAAATATAGGACAGAAATGAATGGCAGAAAAAGAAATGTACCTCCCAAACACACCAGTAGCCCCCGAGCAACTGTCCACTGCCGCGGGAAGCTGAGCTCATATATCCATAGAGAGTGGCCAGAGCGGCGCCACCCCAATCATAATGTAAGATGTCCCTGACATCCACTAGTGCACTGAGCAGGCAGAGAGGCACTGTGTTCGCTCGGTCGGCGAAAATAGTCGTCCCAAACAGGAACATGAGAAAGCCGCGTATGTATCTCTCCACGGCCTCCGGAGTCATTGGGGCTGCATCGACAAGGAGGGGCTGGACCCTGAACTGCACCTCAAACCAGGAGTATCGGACGAAACCGGGATGCGCAAGAGGCGGTGCCGCGCCGAGCAAGTAGACCTGAGCCGCGGTCCACTCGTCTATATCAATGTCAAAAGGGATCGGATCACCCCCTACCCCGATGCCTGTAAGCATCGAGAAATTATAAGGGGTCATCGTCATGTCCCCTGCCGCAGAGAAATGGAATGAATCAGTGGTGTCCCACCACCTCTCCACCAGAGCGGCAAGGAGAGGTCTGCATGTAGTGAGCCTGGAGAGTCCCCTGCAGAATACGCCAAAGCCGGCCTGGTCTACGATGTGGCGAACTGCGTCGGGTAGCTCGGCGTACCACTCACGAGCGACAGTGTTCCCATACCCGCGGATGGTATGGGAATCTCCCTGTTTTCAAACAAGTAGTTGCGAAGCAATATAAAATGTACAGTTTTGAAGAAACAGTGAATCAGTGCAAATTTGGCGTGCGTGCGTATTTTCAGATTCAAACAGATACCGGGTACCGGTGTGCTTACAGTGAACCACAACGCATGATGCGTCTGCGTGTTTGAGTGGTTCAGTGCAAATGTGGCATGCGTACATATTTTCGGATTCAAACAGATACCGGGTGCCGGTGTGCTTACAGTGAACTACAACGTGTGATGCGTCAGCGTGTTTGAGTGGTTCAGTGCAAATTTGGCATGCGTGCGTATTTTCAGATTCAAACAGATACCGGGTGCCGATGTGCTTACAATGAACTACAACGCGTGATGCGTCAGCGTGTTTGAGTGAATCAGTGCAAATTTGGCATGCGTGTGTATTTTCAGATTCAAACAGATACCGGGTGCCGGTGTGCTTACAGTGAACTACAACGCGTGATACGTCAACGTGTTTGAGTGGTTCAATGCAAATTTGGCATGCGTGCGTATTTTCAGATTCAAACAGATACCGGGTGCCGGTGTGCTTACAGTGAACTACAACGTGTGATGCGTCAGCGTGTTTGAGTGGCTCGGTGCAAATGTGGCATGCGTGCATATTTTCAGATTCAAACAGGTATCGGGTGTCGGTGTTTGCAGTGAAATACGGTGTATGCCGTGTGTTGAGTGGTTCAAGGCTAGTGCAGTGTGTGTGCACGTGTGACTCTTAAACAGATAATCAGTTGCAAGTGCATTTGCAATCAACTACAATATACAGTGTATCAGTGTATCGGAACTAAGCAGTTAAAGAATGCAACCAGCTATGGCAGTTGACAGTTTAAAGCATTCTACATTGTAGAAAATAAAGTAGAGAAAAAAATGTTACCTTGGAAGCGCCGAAGGATAGGTGAGAGGCAGGCTCACGTAGCAGGAGCTCAGGATCCAACGCCATGTCGAAACTCCTGAACTGGCGCAGTCCGTCGGGTGGCAGAACATGAATCGCTGGCCGGTAGGTCGCCGGGTCGAACGGGCGCTCGCTCAAAGGTAGGAGCTCAACCCCGGGATCCATCTCGTGATCCGAGGGAGTCCCACCGCGCGGAATGTTGTCGGCCATGTCGAGAGTGATGAGAAAATGGTCAGAGAATGAAAATCGGGTCGAAATATGAAGAGTCAACCGAAAAGTCAACTCCCGGGAGGGTGGAAAATGGCCGGAAAGGTCGGGATGTGAAAAGGCACGGAAATGGAGAGGAAAGTGAGGGGAACAAACCCCAAAAAGGTGGAAATGGCAAAAGAGGCACCGAAACAAAGATTTGTTCGGTTGAAAATGTCCGAAACGCGAAGGAAATCGCGAATCCGACGACGAAACGGGCTTAGAACGCAAAGAAAACAAGGAAATGAGGAGGAAAAAAGACTATAGAAAGAGAGAGGGGTCATTTTCGGCGAAGGATAATGAAAAGAATAGGGTTTGGAACCCTATTTTAAAACACCCATGGTGAAATGTTGAATCTGCCCCGATCCAGGAACTTTTTGCCGATCGGTAACATTTTGTGCCGGCCGGCAGAATATTGTGCCGATGGAATTATTTTGTAGCCGGTGGACAGCCGGTGCCTTCCCCTTCCGGCCGGTGGTGTTCCCACAACCTTGTTTAGGCCATATGAGTGGTTTTTGGTCTTTATAGCTCGAGAAAGTGCAAGAAAGTGTGTCTCCGACGCTCAACCGGCCTTCGTTTTGACCTCGGGCCGCGTCTTCTGTGCGTAGCACTCAAATTCATGCAATGATTGTATCCTTTTGTATCCTTTTGCCTTTTACAAGACTCAAAAGTTGCCCCGTGTGCGTTGCATGCTTCCATAATACTATCCGGCGCGTCGCATCTCACCATCATGCACACCTCTCATGCATTGTCATGCATTTTATTACGAGCATTGTCATGCATTTCAAAAGACGTGCGTTGTCACGCACTTTAGTTCATTCGCATTGTCATGCATCTTTCGATCTACATTTCAGTTCAGGCCTTGTGGCATGCGTGCCTCAATTTCCATGAGGCATGCGTGTCTCATTTGCATTGTTTTGCATTGTGTGAGGCATGCGAGTCTCACTTACATCTCACGTTCCGTGAGGCATGCGTGTCTCACTTACGTCTCACTTACATTTTACATTCCGTGTGGCATGCGTGTCACACTTGCATCATTTTCCAATCTTATGAGGCGTGCGTGTCTCATTTGCATCATTTTGCATTCTTATAAGGCATGCGTGTCTCATTTGTTTCATTTGCATCATTTGCATCATTTCCCATTCTTATGAGGCATGCGTGTCTCATTTGTCTCATTCACTTTCATTTTACATTCCGTGTGGCATGCGTGTCACACTTGCATCGTTTATCATTTTCATTGGCACGTGTGCCTCATTCTCATTGGCACGTATGCCTCATTTGTATCGGCACGTGTGCCTCATTCGCATCGGCACGTGTGCCTCATTCTCATCGGCACGTGTGCCTCATTCTCATCGGCACGTGTGCCTTATTTGCATTAGGCACGTGTGCCTCATTCTCATTGGCACGTGTGCCTCATTTGCATTGGCACGTGTGCCTCATTCTCATTGGCACGTGTGCCTCATTCTCATTGGCACGTGTGCCTCATTCTCATTGGCACGTGTGCTTCATTTGCATCGACACGTGTGCCTCATTTGCATCGGCACGTGTGCCTCATTCCCATTGGCACGTGTGCCTCATTTGCATTAGGCACGTGTGCCTCATTTTCATCGGCACGTGTGCCTCATTTGCATCGGCACGTGTGCCTCATTCCCATTGGCACGTGTGCCTCATTTGCATTAGGCACGTGTGCCTCATTCCCATCGGCACGTGTGCCTCATTTGTATCGGCACGTGTGTCTCATTCTCATTGGCACTTGTGCCTCATTTGCATTGGCACGTGTGCCTCATTCTCATTGGCACGTGTGCCTCATTTGCATCGGCACGTGTGCCTCATTTGCATTGGCACGTGTGCCTCATTCGCATCGGCACGTGTGCCTCATTCGCATCGGCACGTGTGCCTCATTCGCATCGGCACGTGTGCCTCATTTGCATCGGCACGTGTGCCTCATTCTCATTGGCACGTGTGCCTCATTCGCATTGGCACGTGTGCCTCATTCTCATCGGCACGTGTGCCTCATTTTCATCGGCACGTGTGCCTCATTCTCGTTGGCACGTGTGCCTCATTTGCATTGGCACGTGTGCCTCATTCTCATCGGCACGTGTGCCTCATTCTCATAGGCACGTGTGCCTCATTTGCATTGGCATGTGTGCCTCATTTGCATTGGCACGTGTGCCTCATTCTCATCGGCATGCGTGTCTCATTTCCATTGGCATGTGTGCCTCACTTTCATCGGCATGCGTGTCTCATTTCCATTGGCATGTGTGCCCCATCTTCATCGGCATGCGTGCCTCATTTCCATTGGCATGCGTGTCACATTTTCGTTGGCATGCGTGTCGTCATGTGCATTAGCATGCGTGCCTCATTTGCATTGTCTTACATTCCTTGCAACCTGCGTTGTCTTGCTTTTCATTTGCATTGTCATGCGTTGTCGTGCCTCATTTGCGTTGTCAAATTCCTTTATATATACATTGCGTGCATGTGTGCATTGCTTTACTTACATGTGTTCAAGTTCCTTTTATATACATATTGCGTGCATGCGTGCATTACTTTACTTACATGTGTTCAAGTTCCCTTTATATACACATTGCGTGCATGTGTGCATTGCTTTACTTACATGTGTTCAAATTCCTTTATATACAAATTGCGTGCATGTGTGCATTGCTTTACTTACATGTGTTCAAGTTCCCTTTATATACACATTGCGTGCATGTGTGCATTGCTTTACTTACATGTGTTCAAATTCCTTTATATACACATTGCGTGCATGTGTGCATTGCTTTACTTACATGTGTTCAAGTTCCCTTTATATACACATTGCGTGCATGTGTGCATTGCTTTACTTACATGTGTTCAAGTTTCTTTTATATATACATTGCGTGCATGCGTGCATTGCTTTACTTACATGTGTTCAAGTTCCTTTTATATACACATTGCATGCATGTGTGCATTGCTTTACTTACATGTGTTCAAGTTCCTTTTATATACACATTGCGTGCATGTGTGCATTGCTTTACTCACATGTGTTCAAGTTCTCTTTCCATACACATTGCATGCATGCGTGCATAGCTTTACTCACATGTGTTCAATCCCGCTATTTTTTCTATATACACTGCATGCGTTATCGCGCACTTTCGATTGCTTTGTCACGCATGTTGCTAACGACATTGTCCCTGTTAAGTTTGTTCTCTTTACAGGCACGATATTGTATGTACGGCTCATTTAAGGCCGGTGCAACCAGACGAACCACACAGGAATTATATCCTCCGAGTGAGACGTATTGAGAATTGCATAATTCTCTTACATCCTTTCTGCATTGTAGTGTAGCTTGGTGTATGCTAGCTTAAAACTGTTGCATGTGTGCTTCGTTATAGCTTTCTTTGCATGATCATAAGTTATGCTCGGCTTCTTGCATTTTCAGTTGCATTTTGCCCCTGCCTTCGGGCGCATACCTTTTTTGTCTTGCATGTTTGTCCAAGTCTTCGGCCTTGTCAAAAATGGGTCGTCTCTGGGCTTTGACATTCACTCCCGTCATTGTTATGACTTTCGAGTTCTGTTAAAGAGGGGCAACTGTAGACACCTCATTTTTGACCGTCCTCAAGACCTGGACGTCACCGTTTGAACACTCGGTGATTATCCATGTTTGTGTTCGTTTGGAGTTCCCGGAGGTCTCGGCTACGCGCCCTGCCTCAGGATCTCCGAACTCGACCGTTTTGTGTCTGGTTTTACACCAAACACTTGTGTTTTGCCTTGGAAGGGCAGGGAATGGCTTATCAGCCATCCCCACACCCCACCAGCCCTCTCCTATCATCACCGGCCACACATGTGTACCACCGGCAGTGTTTTCTTAAAAACAATGGCTGGTCAGCACTATGTTTAGCCGACCGGCACTTTATTGTGCCGATGACCCCTTTTGGTGGCCGGCGTGCACCCTTTGCACCCCTGAGGCATGGTGCATGCCAGCTGTGCCAGCTGGAATACACCATCACTCATCACCGTGCATGGGAGTGACCTCTTTGCACCTTTGAACCCCCAAACCTTCTAGAAGGTTGACCCCTTTGGCCAAGCTTCTTGGAGAAGCTTGGCTAGCTGTCTTAGCTTCCCCAAGAAGCCAAGACCCCTTTGCACCCTTTGCCCCTTTTAGTTAGCTTCTTGGAGAAGCCTTGAGCCTTGTTTTTTGCCTATGTAAGCACCATCTCTCTCCCTTTGTTAGAGGTTAGCCATTTTCATCAAAAAAACCAGAGCATGTGTATCTATGTATCTGCCATATATCTCCTCTCTCTAGGTTTTCCCTCTCTCTCCTCTTGTGTGTGTGTTTTTAGGCCTAAAAGTGTGGTTTTACCTTACTTTTGCACTAATACACACACCATTACACCTTAGCTCGAGATTGGGAGGCTTGGAGGGTTGTTTGCTGAGGTTTTGGACTGTTTTTGATCAGGAGAAGAGGGCGGGATCATCTGTTCTTGAGGTGTTCTTCAAGGGTGAGCACTTTGCTTTAGTTTCCCCATTTTTGCAACAAGTTTTTACCTGTTTTTCTTACTGTTTTTAGCTTTGTGTATAACATAAAAAAGTCTTATATTTTCTTGCTTTTGAACTTTCATTAAGGTCACTTTGTGGTTTGAGTGCAAACTCACCCTCTTAGGCCTTATTTTGGCCTCTTTGGTGCCTTTTCTTGAGGCCTTATTTGCCTTATTGTTTTGGGTCCTCTCATCACTAAAAACCAGTGGGTTTTTAGTAGTGAGGAAGGTGGTTTGAAGTCTTGCATAGGGGAGGGACACCCCTCTCCCCTTTGTCCCTCTTTTGCCTTTGTTTTTGGCTCATAAGGGAGCATGCATACTTGGTTTGTTTTGGCCTCATTTCAGAGCTTATTTAGGTGTTTTACAGCATGTTTTACGCCTGTCTAATGGTGGTTTGTTGGCCTCTTTCATGCATGTTATACTTGTTTTGCATTCCTTTATTTGACATAGAAATGCATCTTGTGTTTAGGCCATGATCCTTGCATGTATTAGCATAATTCCATGAAGATATTAGCATCATTTTGCCATGTTTAAGGGCTGTGAGCCACTGATTTTGCCATGTTTGGCATGCTTGGTATAGTGGCTTTGCATTTTGGCTTGTAAGCCTTGGTTGTGTAGATCACTAGCATGCTTAACTTAGTTTTTTGTTTTTTTCTCATGATTTGGCATCATTGTAGGCTATATTTCAGTCCCTAAATCATGCTTATATGCTTGCATTGGTCATTACTTTCATGCTTTGGAAGGTTGTTCTTTTGTGCCTTGAAATAGGCCTTGTGCATGTTTGTGTATTTGAGGTATTTTGGGGCTATCATATCAGAGGGTTTGGGTGTATTTTTGCATGCTAGAATTCTGTTTTTTATTTGCCTAATATATGCCATGAGTGGTCATTTTAGTAGGTAGTGGAATGCTCCACTTTGTGCCTTAGCTTTAGGCCTTTATGGTTGCATGTTGGCTTGGACATTTGCCCACCTTTTGGGGCACTTTTGGCCACTGTTTTGGGGTGGATTGAGGTCTGCCCCATCATGGTTTAAGTCCACCATTGCACATTTGTCTAATGCTTGTTGCATGTTTGATTAATATGGTCTTGCCACATGCTAATCCTATTGCCTAAATTGTCCATGATTACATCGCATTTGCACCTTGCATGTTGCATTACATTTGACATGTTTGCATTTTAGTATTAGGTTGCATTGTGGAGCCATGCTTGCATAACATGCATTGCATTACTTGGTTTGGGGTGTCAAACCGAGTGTGAGGGTTGAGAGGAGTTCATACCATAAGTGATGTAACTTGTCCCAACTCTCGGTCATCGAGGCCCTTGACCAATACATGATAGGGCCTTGGTCTTCATTTGTGTGTTGCATGCATTTCCATTAAAATGCAAACTCGGCCTTTTAGGCCATCATGCACCAAGATGCATCGTTGATGGCCCAAGGGTCGAGGGCCATGCTCTCTTGAGTCTAACACATGATAGGGAGCATAGCCATGCTTACATTTGCTCAAAACTCCATGTCATGCACTGCCTGTCTGCTGTTGCTGTCAAAACTGTCTTCTGCATGAATTTTTTGCCGACCGGCAGTATAGAGTGCCGACCGGCCATCAGTGCATGGCCGATAACCTCATGGACAGTCGGTAGATATTTTAGATGGCCGGTGGGCATTTCCTCCAGCTGATGGTGTGCAGCAGCATACAAGGAAGGTATTCTGGGACTTTGGTAGTTTTTGGAGAGACAGGGCAGTAAAAACAGAGGCAACAGTGGCATGACGCGGGTCTTCCGGGCAAGTTGGATCGAGCATGCATCATTCGCGCATCCCGAGGCAGGACTGAGGCCCCTTTCTTTTTATATTGGATTTAATTCTAGGCTAATAACCGAAATAAGAACACATAACGTTTTCAAAATCGGATATCATGGTTAGTAGAGGCCGGTCTTCGGACTGGGCGAAAGGGGGTGCTCATAGCTGACCTTTCCCGATCGTACCCAAGCTCCCGAGCCAAGACAACTTTGGTGATGACGGACACGTGACCTTCGGCACCGAGTCAGGGTTTTCTAAATTTTCCATTTTAAAAAAATATTTAGGTGGCGACTCTGTATCTGGCAAAGCAGTCCATGTTTGGCACTTCTTTTCAAAATCTGTTTTTTTTCTCAAAACGATTTGTTAGAGTTGGACTCTTTGGTTCAGATTAAGAACCGCAACAAACAAAAAATGGGAGTCCGAACTGTAGCCGAGGTCCCACGCGGGCTTGTTACAAAATTACATCCTTAATGGCCTAGACAACATGCTGTATAATATTTATAGCCCTCTAAAAACAGCAAAAGAATTGTGGGATTTTTTGGAGAAAAAATACAAGACAAAGAATGCCAGCATAAAGAAATTTGTTGTTGATAAATTTATGGATTTTGTTATGGTAGACTCCCAAATGGTAATTTCTCAAGTTCAAAGTTTTCAATTAATTTTGCATGATATTCATACTGAGGGTATGTCTCTTAGTGAGTTTTTCAAGTCGCTACATTAGTAAAAAAATTACTACCAGCTTAGAAAGATTTCAAAAATTATTTAAAACATAAATGCAAAGAGATGACCATGGATGAACTGATTGTAAGATTGAGAATTAAGGAAGATAACCGTAAGGATGAAAAGATAAATGGTAAAAATCCTATTAAGTCCAAGGCTAATGTAATGGAACAAGTGCCCAAACCACATAACAAGAAGAGGATGTTTGCTAGAGATGGTCTTAAATAAGGTGACAGTGACAACAATGGCAATAAAAAGTTCAAAGGAAAATGTTATAATTGTGGCAAGACTGGACATTGTGCCTTCTCTAATTGCAGACACCCTAAGAAGGATTGCAGAAGTACAAGCAAAAAAGGCACCCATCAAGCCAATGTAATAGAAGTCGATTACATTTCTGACGGGGTAAATGACATCAATCTCACTACTATGGTGTCTGAGGCTAATTTGGTTGGAAATCCAAAAAGTGATGGGTCGACACTAGGGCAACTCGACATATTTACTCAAACAAAAAGATGTTCACTACTTATAATGAGGCTGCAAATGGTGAACAACTATTCATGGGAAATTTGTCTACTTTTGTTGTGGCTAGATAAGGGAAAGTTGTCTTGAAGATGACATCGAGAAAGGAACTTACCCTCAACAACGTGCTAGATGTACCAGACATTCGGAAGAATTTAGTTTCTGGTACTTTTTTAAGTAAAAATGGTTTTAGACTTGTATTTGAATCTGATAAGTTTGTATTAACAAAGAGTAATATGTATATGGGTAAGGGTACATGACCGATAGTCTTTTCAAGTTGAATGTAATGACTGTTGTACTAAAATCTGCTATGAATAAGAATAACACATCTTTTGCTTATATTCTTGAGTCAAATTTATGGCATGGTAGATTAGGATATGTGAATTTGATGCTTTGGGTAGACTAATTGGTTTGGATTATATACCAAAGTTTGAAATTGATCCTAATTACAAATGTGACATATGTGTAAAAGCAAAACTAACTAAGGCTCCATTTAAATCGGTTGAAAGAAAAACTGAATCTCTAGAATTAATTCATACTGATGTGTGCAATCTTAAATTTGTTCAAACTAGATGAGGCAAAAAGTATTTCATAACATTTATCGATGATTGCACAAGATATTGTTATGTATATTTACTTAGAAGTAAAGGTGAAGCCTTGGAAATGTTTAAACTCTATAAAACTAAAGTTGAAATTCAACTTGGTAAAACCATTAAAATGGTTAGAAGTGATAGGGGTGGTAAATATAATGTACCTTTAAATGAATTTTGTGCACAACATGGCATTATTCACCAAACCATAGCTCCATATTCTCCACAACAAAATGGAATTGTTGAAAGGAAGAATAGAAGTCTTAAAGAAATGATGAATGCCATGTTACTAAGTTCAGGCTTACCGCAGAACTTGTGGAGGGAAGCAATATTGTCTGCTAATTATGTTCTTAACAGAATACCCCACAACAAAATGAATAGCACTCCTTATGAATTGTGGAAACGTCGACCACCTTCTTATAAATACTTAAAGTGTAGGGGTATTTGGCAAAAGCAGAAGTTCATGTTCCGAAAAAGACTAAGATAGGACCAAAAACAGTGGATTGTGTGTTTATTGGTTATGCATATAATAGTAGTGCATATCAGTTTTTGACTTATAAATCAGAAATACTTGATATAAATGTGAACACTATTATAGAATCAAGGAATGCTATGTTTTTTGAACATGTTTTTCCTTACAAGAAAGTACATGAATTAAGTTCACAAAAAAAAAAAAAAAAAAAAAAAAACTTATGATTGTACACAAAGTCAAGAGACTAATGACAATCAAACGCAAAAGACTAGTAATGTTCTCAACCAATAGGATTTAACTCATGATGAACCAAGACGAAGTAAGAGAGTGAGAATATCAAAATCCTTTGGTCTAGATTTTCTAACATATCTATTAGAAAATGAACCTCAAAGCTTTAAGGATGCAATGACAAGTCCTAAAGCACCTTTGTGAAAAGAGACTGTTAATAATAAAATTGAATCCATTATGCAAAATCATACTTGGGAATTGGTGGATCTTCCACCCGGTTCTAAACCTCTTGGATATAAATAGATATTCAAGAGAAAAATGAAAGTAGATGGTTCAACAGACAAATATAAAGCAAGACTTGTGGTAAAAGGTTACACACAAAAAGAAGGTCTGGAATATTTTGACACATATTCCCCTATGACAAGAATAACATTTATCCGCATGCTTATTGCTATAGCAGCGTTGTATAATTTAGAAATACATCAAATGGATGTTAAGACAACTTTCTTAAATGGTGATCTAAATGAAAAGATCTATATGAAGCGATCAAAAGGGGTTGTAGTGCCAGGACAAGAAAAAAAAGTTTGTCGGCTTGTAAAATCCATCTATGGGTTAAAACAAGTTCCTAAGCAATGGCATGAAAAATTTGATCATGCTATGCTTACTAATGGGTTTAAGATAAACGAATGTGATAAGTGCGTCTATGTTAAAAACACTGACAAAGGTTATGTCATCGTTTTTGTTCATGTGGATGACATGCTTATTATTGAAAACAGTCAAAACGTGATCACATTAACCAAGCAAATGTTGAACAAAAGATTTGATATGAAAGATATAGGGGTCGTAAATGTTATATTAGGAATGAAAATTACTAAAACATCTTATGGATATGCATTATCACAATCTCATCATATTAGAAAATTCTTGATAAATATATCAAGGATGATGTGAATATAGTAAGAACACCTATAGACATTAATATTTATTTATCGAAAAATAAAGGTGATGCGGTGTCTTAGTTAAAATACTCCCAAATCATTGGAAGCCTAATGTACCTAATGAATTGCACGCGTCTTGATATTACTTATACTGTTACTAAATTGAATAGGTACACTAGTAACCCCGGAGAAGACCATTGAAAAGCGATCATTCGGGGTCTTAGATATCTAAGATTTACCCATGATCATGGCTTAAACTTTACTCGATATCTAGCAGTACTCGAAGGCTATTGTGATGCAAATTGGATATTGGATACTAAAGATTCAAAATCCACTAGTGGATATGTCTTTACTCTGGAAAGAACTGCTATTTCTTGGAAATCCACAAAACAAACATGCATTGCACGATCCACAATGGAATCTGAGTTCATCGTTTTAGACAAAGCATGAGAAGAAGCAAAATGGCTTTGCCACTTCTTAGAATATATTCCAATGTGGCCAAAACATGTGCCAGTTATTTGCATTCATTGTGATAGTCAATCTGCAATAAGCAAGGCACAAAGTCATATGTATAATGGTAAGTCATGACATATTCGTCGTCGACATAATACCGTAAGGCAATTACTCTCAAGTGGAATAATTTCAATAGATTATATAAATTTTAAAGAGAATAATGTGGATCCGTTAATGAAAGGTTTGGTAAAAGAACAAGTGTATAGTTCGTCAAAGGGGATGGGATTTAAAGCCTATTACATAAGCGTCATCATAATGATAACCCTACTTAGATGACTGGAGATCCCAAGAACTAAGTTTAAAAGGACAACTAAGTTATGTGTGGCTTGCCAAAATCACCAAAGGATTAAAAAATCCCTACCCATTCCTATGGTGGGAGTGATATCTGCATTATGTGTTGTATGCAGGGGTTTAAGGATAAGCTTTGCTTTTAATGATTACTTATATCTTGATTTAGGCATAAAAAGTCAAGATGAGTATAACATATACTCTCAATAAGAATCACCTATATGAGTGTCGAACTGGGGTCGGTTCTATAAGAATAAAGAGGCTAAATTATCTAGAAGCACTTACGAACAACCAGGAGCGTTCAAGGCCAAAATGAACACAACTATGAGAACCACTATGTGTCAGAAGATATTTTGTATGAAATCTATTGTCTTGGCTTATACTAACTGCTAAACAATTCAAGACATCACGTCCATTGATTAACTAGTAAGTCCGATAGGTTATCACTAGAGAAGGTTCAAGGCTGAAAGCTACCTATCCTAATACAAGAAATTTTCGATTTATACTCTCTCGACAAATTCTGCATATTGTTGCATTTCCATTGTCATCAAATTCCATTCATGTATGGGATTGTTAGAATGGTTAAGAAAATTTTGTACAAAAATAGAATTTTTAGTCAACTTTGGACTATAATTTAACTAGGTCCCAAGTATCAGTTATACCAGGTATTGGTGGTAACGCGTTCTATGCCGTGTTATAATTCATGTAGTATATTTGGTTGTTCAAAACCATTATCAGGTAAATGAAAAATTGAAACCAAAGTGAGCTCCATGAAAATGGTGTGTTTCATGAAATTTCCATAAAGGTTGGAGTTAAGGTTTGTCCCACATTACTTTGGTGAACAAACTTTGTGTGGGTTTATAAGTCTTGGGTTTGCAACTTGAAGAGGGCCCCAAGAGGTACCCAAGTTTTGTGGAAGGGTAAGGTTATGGACAAAGTGGGCTAAACCTATTGGACATAAAACAAACACACATACGTACATCGCCGTTGCCATCCGTCATGTCGGTCAGGCAGGCTAGGCGCGGGTGCATAGTGTGAGGTTGGGTTGGGCTTATCCGGCCCAATGCTTATCTTTTTGGGCCAAAAATATTTGAATTTTATTTTTTTTAAATTAAATTCTTACCATTTGGAATTTGAATTTCGGTTTAAAATTCAAAATTAATTCATTTAGTCCAATGCACGTATTCTTCTTTACTAAACAGGTTCCTACCTTTTTAAATTAAACCTGAACAGGTTTTATCTGTTCAAATTTAAACCCGAATAAGTACTGTACTTGTTCATATCTGTCTGAACAAGTTTTTATCTATTCAACACTATTCGAAACAGGTTTTTACTTGTTAAAACCTGTTCTAAAAAGCCACAATTTCTCCTATAAATAGTCAGTCCCTCATTTGGATTTAACACTCAATTATTTTCGTTCTTACTTCTGCTATTGCTCTCTGCATTTTGCTGCATTAATTTTTCTGTGAGAAAGTATATAAATACAAAGTGTGTTCGTTGTGCGAATAGTCTGTAGTGCTGCTACTGTTTGTTGTGGATCATTTCATCTTAGGAGATAGACGTTCATAATCTGTGAGCACCCTAGAGAAAAAAAATCTGTCTTAAAGAGACAATGTTAAACATTGGAGTTGATCATTCTAAGAAAATATTTTCTGTAAGTATTTTCCTGTATTTTTATATTTTTTTTCTTCCTTCTACTTTATTTCCATTTTCTGTTTGGTTTCTGTAATTAAACAGAATTTGGAAAATCTTTCTTTTAATTTATTCCTTGTATGTTTTGTTTGTTATTAAATACACAAACAGAACTTAATTTTAATTAGGGCTGCTCACGGGTCGGTTTTGGCGGGTTGCGGGTCAAAACCAACCCGACCCGCACTTATGCGGTTGGGGAAAAATGGACCCGCAACCGCCCGCGATGCGGTTCGCGGTTTGTGCGGGCGGGTGCGGTTCGGTTTACGGTTTAGATTTTTTTTTTTTTTTTTTTTTTTTTTTTTTTTTAAACGTAAGCAAATTTGACATTTTTTGTTACTTTTTAAACACTTTTTTTTTTTTTTTTTATAGAAGAGTTATAAATTAAATTACAAGATATACAATTCATGATCATAATAAATAGTCCACATGTTAGATAAGATGATATGGAACCATGCTTGAGGATAGTGGATTAATCTTTCCTCCTTAGCTTGCAAAAACAAATCCTTAAAAGTCAAACTAGTAACACTAATTTAAATATGCAAAAACAAACCCTTAAAAGTCAAACTAGTAACACTAATTTTAATAGTGGATTAATCTTCACTGTTTAGTTTTTAATATGTAATAATGTGATAATAGAATGACAATTCAAAATATCATATTTAATTGTGTCTACTAGACTAATGGAATATAATGATTTATATATATATATATATATAAATAAAAGTCAAACTAGTAACACTAATTTAAATATCATTAGATCATGATAATGTATATAAGTACCCATATAATAAATTTTACTTTCATCCAAAATGTAAAAATAAAAATAATAACTAGTTATCTCCATCTATCCAAAATGCAAAAAAAAATAATAATAACTAGTTATTTTTTCTTAAAAAAAAAAAAAAAAACTGCGGGTTGCGGACGGGTCGGGTTCGACCCGAACCCGAACTTTTGTGAATTTCTTGACCCGCACCCGCCCGCCTACCTACATCGAAACCGCCCAAAGCACTGCGGGTAGGGTAGGGTCGGGCGGTTTGTGCGGGCGGGTGGGTTGGTTGCCCAGCCCTAATTTTAATATAGTGAAGATTGCCCAACAATTACACTTTTCACTTTTATAGTTTGACTTAAATTTTCACTTTAAATCTTTATATAATTTTAATATGAACAATTTAATCCCTACATTTTTTCGTTCCAAACTTAAATTAATCATTTTGTTCAAAATTTTATTAATTTTTTCAACGTGTACACTTTAAGGGATTGACAAGTGTTTCATAATCATTAATCTTAACTTCTAACTTGAATGGAAAGACCAAATTAAAACTAGAAAAAACCAAATTAATCAATTTAAAACAATAAAAACCAAGCAAAACTTAAGTCAAATTAAAAGGGTTAAAAACATAATTAAACCTTACACACACACACACACAAACATATATATATATATATGTTTGTGTGTGTGTATTAAAGTAATAACTACTTTGTCTCTTTCTCTGGGTTAAATAACATACTTTTTCTAGTTAGATTAAGGAATTAAGTAGAAATTTAAAAAAAGAAAAAAAATATATGATGAAAATATAAATGAAATAAAAATTAATTTTTACTCTATATTTTTTACCTTTTTTTTTTTAATCTCTTCCCAATTTATCTATGATCTAACACAACTTTATATAATTATATATATTATATTTGTGTGATTCTTTCACCTTGTTTTACAATTACCAACATTTGTTTTAAAACTATATATTGTACACACACTCTATTATTAAAAAAATAATAATCTATCTATATCTTCTATATATATATATATATAATTACGCAAAGGCCTCAATTGCTGTAATGAAAACTTACTCTCCTCATGTTACGTGGCAGTATTTTTTATTTTAAAAAAAATTACACAAAGAGGTGGACAAGGTATGAATTTTTGCAGTATTATTTTTTTCTTTTCCTTGAGGTTATACTTTTTTCTTTGTGATAATTATATCTTCTCTTGGTTTAGATATTTGATTTCTTTATCTTATCTTATTGTTTACCAAGATTTATTTATAAGGAAAATTTGATTTAACATTTTTAATCCTTAAAGTGAAATTTTAATAACAAAATTAATCGGGGTTTTCAATCATCTACAACAAATGGATATTTATAAAGAAATTTCTTTTTTAGAATAGCTACTTTAAATATTTTAAATTTGTAGCCAATGCCCCGATCTAAAAAAAAATTGTCACCGATGATTTCTAACGTAATAAATGGATATGTAAAAATAAAAATAAAAAGTAATATTGTAAAAAATATGCGCTTCAATTATTTTTTAAAAAATTTTTATAGTTAAACGTTTGTGTAGACACCCCATTTTTGACCGTCCTCAAGACTTGGATGTGCTTGCAGGTACATCCAGCAACAAGGTTGATTGCTCGTTGAGTGTTCGACTTTCGCAACGGAATGCTCCAGGTTTGATCCTTCCAAACCCTATTTCCATTCTGTCTCATTTTTGGACCATGTGTTGGTCTTTTCTTTGTGGTATTCTAGGTGGCCTGCCAGCCATCAGAGAGGACTACCTGCCATCAATTTGTGCCTGCCAGCCATTGATGAGGCCTGCCGGCCATCAACGAGGCACTGCCGGCCACCACTGATGACCGGCAGGCCACCTTGTTTCAACAGATGTATTTTAGATATTTTTGAGCCAGTTGTTGCACACTGGGTGTATCCTCCATACACGTGTATGGATAGATTAAGACAAGCTTCTTACTTGTCAATGAAGCTTTGGCTTGCTTGTTCTATATAAGGAGACGCTCCTCTCCCTCTCCAGGGGTTCTGAAATTTGAGAGCTGAAAATATCTCTCTCTCTCTCTCTCTAGAATCCTCACACACACACACACACACACACACACTCTCTCTCTCTCTCTCTCTCTCTCTCTCTCTCTCTATTGTGCTCAATAGTGCTTTAAAGTGTATTTTCTTCACACTTTTGCACTACAACACCTAGTAAAACACCATTACCTTGTTGCTGAGGTATTTGAGGGTCTTGTTTGGACTCAAAAAGCTGGTTTCAGCTTGGAGAACTTGTTGTTTTGCTGCTGTGCTCCAAGGGTGAGCATGTTCCCCTTTTAAGCTTATTTTTGTATACCATCTTAGCCACCTTTGCATGCTGTTTTAGGCTTGGTTGTTAACTACAAAAAACTTTATTTTTAAGTGTTTAAAATGGTTGTTTGAGGTCTCTTTGGTGTTGGGGGTGGTCTATCCCCTTTTGTGGCTTATTTTGCTTTGCTTTGAGCTATGTTTTAAAGCCTGTGAGATCACCTTTGTTTGGCCTTCTCACCACTGAGTTCTAGAGGAATTTCAATGGTGGAAAGTGGGTTTTGAGGTCTAAAATGGGAGAGGGTGGTCCCCTCTCCTTTTGTCTTGCTTGCATGTCTTATTGGCTTACCAAATGAGCATGTGTTTCTACTTCTTTGTGGCTTTGTTCAAGCATATTTTTGTGACTTTTTGGACCTTCTATAACTCTGTTTTTGGTTGATTTGGTCATTGGTAGCTTGCATCTCATACTTGTAGTATAATCATACTTATTGGCCTAACATGCTTCATGCTTTAGTTCATTATTCTAGCATGTGTTAGCTTTGTTCCAGCACATTTTTGCCACTGATTTAACATGCTTGAGGTCTTTTTTAAGTGGTCTTGGTCATATATGCTTAGCTTTGTATAGCTATAGTGTAATTGGGCTTCACTAGCTTTGTGTTTGAGGTCCCTAACATGCTTTGAATGTGATGATTGTATGCCTTACCCTCATTTCTTACATGATTTTAGTGTGTATGGTGTAGTCACACTCTCACATGTTCCACTCTTTCATTGCTTTTGAGAGTTGTGTTTTGATACCTTATTTGTGAGCCAATAAGTGAGCATGTTTTTCTTGCCTTTTGTGCTTTAATTCTAGCATGTTTAGGCCACTATTTTGGCATGATTGAGCTCTGTCTAGGGTTGGTTTGGTTGTTTGGGCTATATATTGCATGCTTCTTGTGTATTGCTCTTTACTAGCCTTATGTTTTAGGCCTTCTAGCATGCCTTATTTGTGTGGTAGCTGAATAATCGACAAACATAGAGGAGGTACATTTCGAAGGCTTGACGATAGCCGGCCTCTGTCACACAAGGATAAGGATCCGAATAGGATCGAGGGCCGAATATGGTCCATCCCTATAGCCGAGTAGTAGAAAAGGTAATGATTGAAAAAGTAGGCCCTGATCCCGAGGATCAGAGGAGGCGAGTATAAATATAGAGACAACGGACTAAACAAAGGACCAAGAATTACTACTAATAACTTAGGAAGCAAGCTCTCTCGCGGGACGAACTAATTTGTACGTCGGAGTGCTAATTCCGTCACCCCCCGACCGGAGTTTTCATATCTTCTCAGGTGACTAGCTGAGGATCATTGGCGTCTTCCAGGATCCGAAGAGTATTTCCAACCCACTTCCCCACAATTGGCGCCGTCTGTGGGAATACTCAAATATATCCATGGAAGGCGTGACTGAAGATCCCCCGATAGCCACCGATGAGATCGCACGGGAAGACAACCTCACCCCCGCTAACATGCTCGGAAAAGAAACCATCGCGGCACGACGCGCCTTGAACTTTGATTCGCCAACAACTTCAGCACAAGAAGCAATGCAGGCTATCATGGAACAAGCAAAGCAGAACGAACAAAGGCTCGAAAACATGATCGCTGAGAACGAACGACTCCGTCAAGACTTGGCCTTGGAGGTAGCAAAATCTAGAGAGGCCATGCGCCAGGAACCAGAACAACTTCCAAGGGTAGACGGACAAAGACCTCGGGCCCGACCGAAGGATACCGATAACAACTCCAATTCATTATCTACGGAGTCCGACGCAAAGGGACGACCCGAAGCCTCCAGCTCCTCCGAAAAGGATCCGCGAACAAGGAACAAGCGCAGGAGAAGTAGCTCCAACGAGGAAGACCAGCACGATCCTTTCGTTCGACGGATCGCAAGGGCGTCCCTGCCCAAGAAATTCAAAGCTCCGTCGTTTACTCTTTACGACGGCAAATCAGATCCCACAGATCATATCCGTCATTACAAACAGGCTATGACGCTGCACGCAGACAATGAAGCCCTCATGTGCCGAATATTCCCTAGCAGCCTAGGTCCACTAGCTGTCCGGTGGTATTACAAGTTGGAGCCAGCTTCAATTAAAAGTTTCCGCCAACTGCAGAAATCCTTCAGGGCCAGGTTCATCACCAACGAGGTACAACCGAAACAGGCCGACTCCCTCTGGACCATGCAGATCCAGTCGGGAGAGACGCTCAGAGCGTACTCGGCACGATACTGGGAGTGCTTCAACCTCGTCGACGACGCTTGCAACGACTCCATGGCCATCACCACTTTCAAAATGGGCTTACATCCTGACAGTGCTCTGCGCAGTTCCCTGACCCGGAGGCCCCCGAAAACAGTCTGGGCATTGATGAAGAAAGTTGAGGAATATTGTAAAGTGGAAGACGATGCCCTGAGGACAAAAGCAGGACAAATATCCAGCAAAACGGCCCACCCCGAAGTTGCTCGACCAATCAGCTCCGTGCCGCCACAAAGCCCTGAACCCCGGCAACGAACCAAGCGAGACAAAAGGCGGGACTCTCGCCGATCAAGCGATCAGTGCTCCCATCGCATGAACGAACAGCTACAGGTCGACAGCAGACGCTCAATGCGAACCGATAAGAAGTATACGGAGTTGACGGAGCCGATCGCGACAATAATGACCAAAGTCCAACACCTTCCGTTTTTCAAATGGCCGTCAAAGATGGTGGGCCCTCCCGACACACGGAGGAGGGACAAGCGATGTGAATACCACAAAGATCACGGCCACGAAACTGAGAACTGTTATGCCCTAAAGGATCATCTGGAGGAGTTGGTGCAAGATGGTCGACTGCATCAGTACGTGGGCAAGGGCAGGCCAACCAAAGCATTAGCCTTGAGGCAGGACTCACCTCCACTTGGTGTAATCCACGTAATCCACGGTCCGCCGACCGTGCATACGATCCAATCGCGCCCAATACCCCGGCAACATAACATGTCAACGGGCAGACACAGCGAAGCTCCGACAATTAAGTTCGATGACTCTGACTTCATCGGAACAGTGCCCAGCCACGCCGATCCTCTGGTCGTCCGATTACGCGTACGCCAGTTTAGCGTTGAACGCATTCTTATAGACCCAGGAAGCACTTCGGAGATCTTGTATTACAGAACTTTTGTTGAGCTCGGCCTCAAAGAGTCGGACCTGTCTCCATCGTCTCAGCCACTGTTCGGCTTCAACACGAATCCAGAGTACCCGTTGGGGAGAGTCGTGCTACCGGTTCGAGCGGGCTCAAAGACGGTAGACGTGGGATTCTTTGTTGTGAAGCTTCCGTCGCCGTATAACGCCATCATGGGGCGCCCCTGGCTGCACGCCATGAAGGCTGTCCCTAGCACCTACCATCAGCTTATGCGCTTCCCGACTGACCGCGGCATTGAGGAGATCCGAGGCTCGCCGCACTCTGCGCGAACGTAGATTTTGTCAATATCCATCCCCGGACCCGACTTCTGGGATCTGATGCTTGTACTGGTACCACATTTTAATGGAAGTCGATTTTCTTTGTCACTCTTCCAAGCCTCTTGGCCCAAAT
Source organism: Camellia granthamiana (assembly GCA_036172215.1). NCBI lineage: Eukaryota > Viridiplantae > Streptophyta > Magnoliopsida > Ericales > Theaceae > Camellia > Camellia granthamiana. The sequence continues at coordinate 10,158,426 of CM069912.1, forward strand.
TAAAGTCTCCGGATTCGGAGCGCCGCTTGGTGCAGGTCACCATAGGGCCGAATAAGCCTCCGAATTCGGAGCGCCCTTCGTGGATACCACGATTGGCCAAATTAAAGTCTCCGGATTCGGAGCGCCCGTTGGTGCAGGTCACCATAGGGCCGGACAAGCCTCCGAATTCGGAGCGCCCTTTGTGGATACCACGATTGGCCAAATTAAAGTCTCCGGATTCGGAGCGCCCCTTGGTGCAGGTCACCATAGGGCCGGACAAGCCTCTGAATTCGGAGCGCCCTTCGTGGATACCACGATTGGCCAAATTAAAGTCTCCGGATTCGGAGCGCCCCTTGGTGCAGGTCACCATAGGGCCGGACAAGCCTCCGAATTCGGAGCGCCCTTCGTGGATACCACGATTGGCCAAATTAAAGTCTCCGGATTCGGAGCGCCCCTTAGTGCAAGTCACCATAGGGCCGAATAAGCCTCCGAATTCGGAGCACCCTTCGTGGATACCACGATTGGCCAAATTAAAGTCTTCGGATTCGGAGCGCCCCTTGGTGCAGGTCACCATAGGGCCGAATAAGCCTCCGAATTCGGAGCGCCCTTCGTGGATACCACGATTGGCCAAATTAAAGTCTCCGGATTCGGAGCGCCCGTTGGTGCAGGTCACCATAGGGCCGAATAAGCCTCCGAATTCGGAGCGCCCTTCGTGGATGCCACGATTGGCCAAATTAAAGTCTCCGGATTCGAAGCGCCCCTTGGTGCAGGTCACCATAGGGCCGAATAAGCCTCCGAATTCGGAGCGCCCTTCGTGGATGCCACGATTGGCCAAATTAAAGTCTCCGGATTCGGAGCGCCCGTTGGTGCAGGTCACCATAGGGCCGAATAAGCCTCCGAATTCGGAGCGCCTTTCGTGGATACCACGATTGGCCAAATTAAGGTCTCCGGATTCGGAGCACCCGTTAGTGCAGGTCACCATAGGGCCGAACAGGCCCCCGGATCCGGAGCTCATTTGTCAACTAATAGGTCCGCCGGCTAGGGCGTGCCTGAGCCGGCCCAGGAGTACGACCCATTGTCAAACTCGTACCCCGCCTAAGGCAAGGGCCAATAGCGCTATCAAACCATACGAAATGACATGCTCAAACTATTAAACAAGAGACTCAGAGTCCTATATGAAATAAACTTTTAGCAAGCTGTCAAACCATATGAAATGACCTGCTCAAACTATTAAACAAGAGACTCAGAGTCCTATATGAAATAAACTTTTAGCAAGCTGTCAAACCATACGAAATGACCTGCTCAAACTATTAAACAAGAGACTCAGAGTACTATATGAAATAAACTTTTTTATTTGATTTAAAAAATGTTACACAGACGCAATCCGCGTTCGAACATTACAATATCTATCTCTAACTTCGAAGACAAATCAACCCATCACTTGAGCAACCATTGCGGTTCAAAACGCATCGATCTAACCGCGCCGGAACCGGCATGTCGCCGGGCCCCTGACACCATCGACAATGTCAAGGCCAAGATCCAAGACAAGGGAGGTTAGGGGCAGCGGTCGTTGTGTCTCCTTTCGGGGCGATCTGCTTCAACGACTTGGAAGCTGACAATTTTCCAGTTTCTCCTTTCAGCGGTCCACCTCCCACATCGGAGAATCCTCCGCCGCAAACCATCTGAGCGCCAGGGTCGGCTGGAACTTGAGCTCCTGCAACTATCATCACCATCTGATGATGAGAACTCTAGCCTATCCCTCGCAAATATGTTCGACTGCATAAGGCACCTGCCGCTTTTATTCTCAGTAATGGCCGCAATCTCAATAACCAAATCTCGAAATGATTTTATCAACACCAAACCCCACGAGACAGGCGTCGGTCAACATTCTCCATGACCTAGTCATTCAGCGGTTGGCTAAAACCCGCAGAGAATACGCAAGGGCAAACATTACCTTGCCCAATCGGCTAGACACTCGATATTCGAGCTAAGTCCGTAGCCCCTCCGACCCCTGACTCACGGCCTCTTTAAATTTCAACACATCAAAACGGCTTTATACAAAAATAAACGGCCTACACATGTAGGCCGAACACTCCAAAGAGTCGGCGCACCGATTTGATATGCTGAGTCTGATTGATGTATTCACGTCTATCCAAACAATCCATGCAATAAAGTTAAACACCCACACGCCGAATGCGGGAGACAATTTGATACTTTTAACAAAGCGTCTTTTATTCAATAAATCGAGAAATTACATAATTTCGAACCTAACAACAATTAAAGTCATACTACAATTAAAGTCATACGGCGTCGCCCTCATCCTCGCTCTTCTCAACTTCGAAAGCAGAAAACGGAAAGTCCCTACTGTGGTAGAGAGGTGACGCCGAATTTATGCCTGACAAGCAAAGAGATTCGGCGACTTGAGTTGCTTTGATCCAACCATGCCTGAACCCACGGTTTTCACATCGGCAAACCTCTTCGGCAAGCTTCTCCTTGGTCTTTTGGATCCCAACCAAGCGCCCTTCGTGGAAACCTTTTTCATAAGACCTCCCCTTGGCGGACTCCAATGCGAACATGCTCGCCGTTTCTCGATCGGCAAGGGCAGCGCTTATAAGCTGACTCGTAACCCTCTCTTCCACTATTGGATTCACCTGCCCCGCTGGTTGTGCTGGCGCCGTTTTGATCTTTCTTAACTCACGTTCAGCCGCCTCCACGCGAGCCTCCAAACTACGGATATGCTCATCCTTTTTCTCCATTTCTCGGCGGGCGGCGCGCAATCGCATGCCAACTTCATAGGCTGTATAGAGCCCCTTCACCGCCCCGTGAATGCCCTCGCGAAACACTTCGTAGTCCTGACGACCAACCATAGACTGCTGAACTTCCGGAGGAAATATTTGTCGAGCGAACTCGACCGCCACATCTGGATCTCGAACGACCGAGTCCGCTTCCGTCATGGGCTTATTCTTCACAAATACTGCAAAACTTAACGGGCTCGGATTCGCGTCTGATCCCCTTGCGACTTGGGCGTGTGGCGATCTCCCTTGAGACTGCCTATCCCGTCTGGGCGACCTACTACGACGTCGAGGAGATTGACGCCTCTCTCGACCCATAGAACTCTTATTCGCAGCCCGCGAGGGTGCTCCACGGTGTTCACCTCGTGGCATATCACCGCCAAGCTCAGCCAGCGTCTTGGCTTCCCCTTTGCTGTTGAAGAAGAGCTTGTTTGACATTCGCACAACAGATTTTTCTCTCAGAAGTCTCACACAGACACCTACCAGACTCTTAAAAACTGTACCCTTGATCATTTAACACTCGCAGAGGCAGCACGATCGAGACAGGTTCATTAATCGCGAAACCCAAGTGCCCGACGCCGACTAAATTAACGGCAGGACAAGCTGGTACGGGCAAGGGCAGATACATTAATCTGTTCGGCTAAACTACCCCAGCTGGCTCACTAATTGATCCCTTTGTCAATCTGAGGGCCCAAGATCAATAGGCAGTGAAATTGCAAATGGTGATTTTGATGGAACGTAAACTGAATCTGCAGGAACTCACATATTGAACAATCTTTTCCTCTCTACCCTCAGCGGTTGGCGACTTCGGATAAATTTTTAGATAAAATCCAACTAAAGTTTGGACAGACGATATTCTACGTAAAAATTCTAGATAAAATCATTCGTGCCACAGTAAAGTTATCCGGCTCACGCTCAATCTGTTCGGACCAAGTACCCCAGCCGGCTCACAAGTCGGTCTCACTTTGTAATCTTTTTATGAGCCCGCTGGGGCAAGGGCAGATTCACAAATCAGGGTTTCCCCACAGTATATGCAATGCCGTTTTACTAAATGCATCGAACCACAGAACTCTTTCATACAAAGTGCACACAATAAATTTCTTTAATAAATTTACAAGGAAATTTTCATTAATAAATTGCCCACAAACGTCATCCAATTTATACATGAAAACTACCCTAAACCGAAAACAAGAACAAAAACAAAAAGACGCCTGCTCAGTAAACGGCTCCAGATCATTCTTCGGTATCGGATTCAAGCGGCTCAACATCCACCTGCTCATAAGGGATTGGCAAATCCAATGTAGCCTCAGCAGCAGCGAGGGCTTTGAGCCACCCATGTTTGAACCCGCGATTCTCAAATTTGGATACTTCTTCAGCATATTCCGTCAGAGCGGCGCCTCTCCCCGCCTCAAAGGCCTCTGATACGGCTTTCTCACGAGACGCCTTAAGCTCCTCTAACTGAGCTTCCGCTTCAGCAAATGCCTTCTTGGAAAGACTGAGCGATTCCTCGCTCGCACTTGCCCTTCCCTCAGCATCAACACGAAGCTATTCGGCGACCCGAGCCCTCTCTTTCTCTACTTCGGCCCGCGCGCTCTCCATTTCAGCTCTCATAATTTCGAACTCGGCCCTACTTTTCTGACCCTCCAGCTCCGTTTGCAAATGGTCAGCTCTCCCGAGAGCACCACGCAGGCGGCGTCCCAAGTCAGCAATCCTTCCGACCGTCTGCAAACCAGGGTGATACGATTAGACGCGTTTAACAAACAAGACCAATTAGACGCCTCTAGCAAACAAGACCAATATGAAGGTAGCTTACCAGATATGCCGATTGAGCAGCTAGGGCAACGGCCAAAACATCAGGCACGGCACCAAAGGTTGCGTTGTCAGCCGGCAGAGAGATTGAAGCCGCCAGGCTCAGAGCCACCGCTGGATCCTCGATGGCCGAAGCGTTGGATAAAATCGGCATATCCCTGATCTTTGGCTGAATGACGAACGGAGCGACCACGTCCGGTTCTTCAAGCCGAGGCCGTTTCCTAACGGGGCCAGCTTCCGCACTCTCCTCTCCCTCGGCATCACGGCTTTGGCCTTGCTCCAGAATCAGCCGTTCCTCGTCGGCTTGTTCTCCCCCTTTTTCCGTTTCAGACGCAGCAACCTCAACCGTCCCCTCAGAAACGGGCACGAAGGGCTTGATCAAGCTAGGGTCCGATACAGCGCATTCGGCCTTCTTTCGGGCGGCTATCCGCTCGGCATTCCTTCTACGCGCCATCTACGTTAGGCTTTCCTTCGCCATACCCTCAAGGAAATCGCCGGGTAGATCCTCCAAGTTCGCAAAAATATCCCTGGAAGAGAAGTCTGCTCGTCCAGACCCAGACGGCTCGGTGGCCTCGAACGACGAGCGTACGGCTTCGTCGCCCTTTACAACCGCCTCAGTAAATCCCCCAGCCTGATCGGCAAGCACCTCAGCAACCTGTTCGGCGTCTTCCCCCAAATCAGAAGCCGCTAGACCGATCTGCCTAAGGTTTACGAAGCTGGGGAAGATAAGGGCCGAGAGTTGTTGATTGCCGACTGGAATCGGAATGTGATCTGCAGCCGAGAACGTGGTGTAAGTGGGCTCGTACCGAAGGAGAATATGGGCGGCCCTTCCTTGTTTTTGCAAGTTTGGGCGGCCGAAATAACTGAGTACAGTCTTGATCTCCCCAAGAACCACGTCGTCAACTAAAGTCAGAACTTTCTTCAACCTATTGCCTGCAGAAGATAAAAAGCGATTTAGAGAAAAGAGCCGAATAAGAGACAGACCAACAAATATAAGGTATTGCGTGGCAACCTGGGTCACCCTTATGTCTGGGAATAGGGTCCAAGCGATCCTCCCCTTCAGCGAACTCCCAGTTACCTCGGACGTTGACCATCACGTCGTCAACCCGCTTACCAGAACTGGCAAGCATAGTCACTAAGTGATGATCAGTATCTTTGGCTCTGAGGAAATATCGCCCCAGCCGACCGGAGGATTTGGCTAAGGCGTAACAGTGCCGAATGGCCGGAATCCCAAGGTTAATCCTAAGGCGTTGATTCAACTCCACAACCCCCATGATGATCCAAAAGAAATTTACATTGGGCTGAGAAGGAATCAAGCCCCAATAACGGAGAACGGCCCTAAGAAGTGGGTGCAGGGGGAAACGAACCCCGCCCTCAGCAATGGATAAAAGAGGGAATACAATCGTGTTTTGATCTTCCCTCTCCATGTCGAGAGCGTTGTCCGTTACAAGGGATAAGTGGACGTCGTCAGGAATAGAAAAATGCCGCCGGAAGCCGGAGACACGATCCTCAGAAAGGAGGTCTTTCAAATGTTTGGCCATCTTAGAGGAGAACTAAATACTTGCCGAAGCTAAATAAGCAAACAAAAAAATATATAGGATTACAAAGAAGGGATGAGGAGACTTACGAAGAGCAGAGGAGACGAGGAAAAGCGGAAGAAGTTGCAGAAAAATGCGAGTCGCGGAGAGATATGCATTGGCGTTCCAAAAGCCGCAGAAAATCAACCAAACCTAAATTCGAAAGGACCAAAATTTCAAATCGCAATAAATGCTGATATACGCATGAATAGAGCGGGAAAGCGTAATGATGGACAAAGAAGCGCGTGCCCCCTGACATGTATTGGGGAACGCGAAGCCGCGTGATGATAAGCTTCCCGAATTCTAAACCAAACACGCCGATTGACTACCGTCAATAGGGGGTTCGGAGGGCAATTGTGGTAGCCGAATAATCGACAAACATAGAGGAGGTACATTTCGAAGGCTTGACGATAGCCGGCCTCTGTCACACAAGGATAAGGATCCGAATAGGATCGAGGGCCGAATATGGTCCATCCCTATAGCCGAGTAGTAGAAAAGGTAATGATTGAAAAAGTAGGCCCTGATCCCGAGGATCAGAGGAGGCGAGTATAAATATAGAGACAACGGACTAAACAAAGGACCAAGAATTACTACTAATAACTTAGGAAGCAAGCTCTCTCGCGGGACGAACTAATTTGTACGTCGGAGTGCTAATTCCGTCACCCCCGACCGGAGTTTTCATATCTTCTCAGGTGACTAGCTGAGGATCATTGGCGTCTTCCAGGATCCGAAGAGTATTTCCAACCCACTTCCCCACAATTTGTAATGTTTATGTGATATGGCATCATTCAACACATAATTTCAGAGCATATATCACTATCATACTCTCATATGTATCACTCTTTCAATGTGTTTGAGAGTTGAGCTTTGTGCCTTGCTTGCGAGCCATGAGTTGAGCATACATTCCTTGCTTTTTGTGCCTAAGTTTTAGCGTGTTTTGGCCACTGTTTTGGAGTATCTTAGGTCTGTCCATAGCTGGTTTGACCATTTGAGATTAGTGGTGCATGCCTCATGTGTAATGTTCTTCACTTGCTTTAGTGATCTTGGCTCTATAACATATCTTGCATGTATTGCTTCCATGATAGAGTCTTGTGCACACCACCTTAGCATTGTTAGATGAGCCTGTTGCATTTTGCATTGCATCGTGTTCAACCAGACATTACATTGAACCCAAGGTGAATTGCCCCATTTCATACTCAAAATGATGAAAGTGAGCCAATTCCCTTTGGTTCCATTGCCTTTGATCCTCTAATGATAAGGCCGTGGTATTAGAGTCTTGTTTGCATTGCATTTATTGAATTTGTACAAGATTGGATCTTTGGCCATCATGCATTGCATGCTTGATTGATGGTTATGGATCCAATAGTGCCTCTCCCTTGATGTTTTCAAATGATATGGAGCGGCACAGTACACACATGCCGTAGGGAGACCCTCAATTTCCTCTGTTTTTGTGCTCTATTGTAGAAGGGTGTCATAGGACACCAGTGGCCAGCAGTGCCACATTGTTGGCCGGCACCCTTCCATCCTTGGCCGGCAAAGGCCCACTCTTGGCCGGTAGGTGGCCGACAACCACCTTTCATGGCCGGCAGGCCACTGGTGCACTCCCCAGCTTTGGTTTGGTGAGTTTCAGCAGCTAGTTCTTAAAGACACCCTGCAAACAGAGCCTCAAGAGAGCAAATTGGAGAGCTTTTCGGGACAGAAACTGAGGCATGCATGTTCATACTTCTTCAACTTGCTGGGGCAGCATAGTTTAAAGCTTTGCTTGTTCATTAGCATCTCAATTTGTGTATTTAATTAATTTGTTAATTAATTAAGTGTTGTAATAATTAGTAAGTAGTATACTAGTTATTCCTTTTGGTTTGTAATAGTCTAATTAGCTTAATTAGATTAGTTGCTTAGCTTAGCTTAAGATTAGCTTAGCTGATTCATTCGGACCCTCCGTCGAGAGGGCACAATGTTGTAATAAGGGTGCGTGTGTGTGTGCATGTCTTCCAATCCCTATTTCTTTCTCCCTTTTACTTATCAGCTTTTGATGGTTAGTTTAGGACATATTTCGATTAGCATACCTTATGCTTGCATGTTTGCATTCATTCATTTGTCTTGCATGCACCGGGCTTGGCGCATCATTTAAACTACATTGTATTTCAATTCCTATTTGAATACATGTATCAAGTGTTGCATTTATATGTCATGATTAGATAGCCGAGCCTATTTAGTTGCATTTTGCATGTGTTGCATTAGGCATCTTGTATAGTTAGGATCATGCATTGATTTCTAACTAGCTTTTGTTTTGGCTCGGTATACACTGTAAGTGTTTATGCTTTAGCATCCTTGCATGAGTGTGAGTGTTGCCATGATAGCATGCTTGCCATGAGGCTATTTGCTTAAATGCTAAATTGCATGAATGCTTGTGGATGAAGGCTTCATTACTTGAATTGGAACAATTCATCAAAATGTGAGTTTTAAGCCCACTTGGAGTGGCAAATCATCATGTTTAAGCCTACTTAAGGGTGGCAAATCCGTGCTTTAGCCTACTTGCGAGTAGTATCTTCAAACCATTTTTGAAAAACAAACATGAGATGTTTTGTTCCAAATCGAGCGATTTAGTCTATACTTGTGTGTTGTACGCATCACATAGTAAGTTAGTCTAATAACCAGAATAAGAACACATGTGTTTTCAAAACAACATATCATGTTTAGTAGAGGCCGATCCTTTGATCAGGCGAGCGGGGGTGCTCATTTCAGGACCTTCCCCTTTCGTACCCAAGTTCCCAAGCCGAGCCAACTTTGGTGATGACGGACACGTGGCCTTAGGCACGAGTCAGGGTTTCCTAAATTTCCCAAAACAAAATATTTAGGTGGCGACTCTGAAATCTGGCAAAACAGTCCATGTTTGGCGCTTTTTGATTAAAATTGATTTTCCAAAACGATTTGCCGGATTTGGACTCTTTCGTGATTTATCAGTCTTATATTGCACTTTGTGAGATTAGGTTCAGAACCGTGACAGGAGTTCGAACTGTAGTAGCTAAAACCCAATTCGCGCCTTCTGCCAAAAGGGGGGTGCGCGGAGAGAGTTCGGGCGGTCTACAGTTTGACCCAATGAGATATTGACACTTGTAAGATTAAGTATTTTTAAATTTATAGACAAATTGCATAATAGGCTAAGTGCAGTTTTTCTTATCTTAGGTTCAAAAAAATCATGAGTTAAAAGTATTCCTCCTCAATTTTCATATAATTAGGTTTTTTCTTGGAAAAATTACTCATAAATTTCAATTTGGAAAATGTTACTCTATTTAGTCCTGAGTGCTTTTATGAAACCATTTCCTCCTTTTTATTTTTGGTATAATATATTTTTTTGATATATTGTATATAGAGTTTACCTTTCTGCTCATATTGTGATTTCTTTTTGATTTTTTATTGGGGTGTGCATTTAAGGTATGCTGTAACATTACTTTTTTTTAGGAGGGGATTTCGTGGACTCCTATGGAAGCATATGATGTGTCCTAGTTGGTGATGTGTGTTGCTAATGTTGTTTTGGGGGCGAATTGCTGATAGATTTTTGGGTAGGGTGTTTGGGGGAGTGCTGATTGATTCTTCGAGGTTGTATGTGATTGACGTGCTATGTGAAAAAATTCAGGTTAGTTTTATTTTTGGTTTTCTGTTTTTGTTTGTGATGGGTTTTCTGATGCTGTTTTGGTGCATTTATTGGACTATTGTGTTTATGATGGTTGTTGTAGTTTTATTTTCGCATTGTGGTTTCTCGGTTTTGTGTAGGGGGTTTTGGATTTTGATTTGGTGTTCTTTTGTAGGATTTGGTGTTTGTAATGTGTAATTCAGTATCTTTTTTTTTTTTCGCAATGTGGTTTTTGGGTTTTGTGTGGGGGGTTTCAGATTTTGATTTGGTGTTCTTGTGTAGGAATTGGTGTTTATAATGTGTAGTTCGATGTCGGATAAACATTTTTTTTTTTTTTGCAATGTGGTTTCTGGGTTTTGTGTGCAGGTTTCAAATTTTGATTTGGTGTTCTTATGTGGGAATTGGTGTTTATAATGTGTAGTTTGGTGTCAGATTAAAATAAAAAAATCTCAATGTGGTTTCTGGGGTTTGTGTGCGGGTTTTGGATTTTGATTTGGTGTTCTTGTGTGGAAATTGATGTTTATAATTTGTATTTCGGTATCGTATTGTCATTGGTATGTATACACAATATGCCAACGATGAGGGTTTTGTGAGAATTTTCCTTATTGATGTTTATGTCGTGTCGATTAGTTGTGATAGTGTTACATTTGTTAACATAAGACAATGGAGTAGTCTTTTATTAAGATATGCCGATATAATTTGTAACAGATGTCGATGCAATTTTTAACGTTGCATCTGGGTCTCATTGTAACAATGTGACTAGTACGCAACATTCAGTCGATTCAATTAACGTAGCATAACCATGAATAGTGGTACGTTTATGAAGCTCTGTATGTAATGGTTTTTTTTTTTTTTTTTTTTTTTTTTTTTTTTTTTTCAGCCATGGAGTTTGCAGTGTTGTTGATATGTACGTTCGGCTAGACGAATGGAATGTTTACATTATTTGTACATAACAACTTGCGTAGAAAATAATAAAAAAAACCCACCAACAACATTATCATTGCCAAATACGCGAATAGATAATTCTTCAACTACATTACAACACCAATAAAATGTGAACAAAAAACTGTACCAACAGTACAGATAATCCTAACAATTAGTATTATTTCAAACATTACGAACAAAGTACATATACAAAATGTGTCATCCCTTTCATAAAATTGTATCCCACAATGATGTTTAAATTATTTGGACGTAACAATGTTATCACTAGCACATTCAAAATGCCATCGAAAAAACTCAAAAAAACCGTTGTACTCATACACCTCTAGGCAAGTCAACCAAAAGACTTTCCACAAAAACTTTTATCCCAAAAAGATGTTTAAATTATTTGCATGTAACAACGTAATCAATAACTAAGTCAAACTATAAGCGAAAAAGCTCAAAAAAACTATTGAACTTACCCACCGCCAAGTAAGGCAGCCAAAAAATTTGATGTTACGTACGTACAACAACAAACCAAAAAATATAAATAGTTCAAATACCAAGTCCAGGAGCAAAGTGTAGTGTATTGGGATGGGGGGTGAAGACAGTGCCATCAACGTATTATTGCACGGAGTCCTCTAATCGAGTCGTTTAAGAACATCTTAACAATTGTTGTACATAACTCAAGTGGCGTTAGCCCATCCATCGTGTTAGCAATGTCGTAACCATACATGTACTGCCTGATGATGAAACAGGAAAAAATCGCACGATCTGATCTGATACGTAACAGAAAACCAACAATCTTAATACCCCCATGGTTGGAAAACAATTCAACTGTTTTTAAAAAATAAAAGCAACAACCAAAGCAACATCACAACTTACGTTTTCAGGCTCTATTGTGGACAATCCATGACTGAAACAAGTGGGCCGTCAAAATTCGGCGTTCTAACACTACCGGCTGCCAATCGTGTCCAGACAAATCTCGTATAGTAGTCTTCCACCCACTTCTATAAAATCAAAGTTTCACATACATCAATTGTATGCCACACATATCAACTTCAAACCAACAAAAATAATTAACGTAAATACAAAAAAAAAAAATTACAAATTTCCCTACCTATCGCCAAACTAATGAAAAAAATCACTACGCCTTCTAACAAGTAATTTCATGTTCATAGACTTACCACTTTCAACGATTCATTGTAATATTCATCTCACATTCCTCTTATTGGTTTTGTAGAATTATGATGTTTCCATGTCTCGTTGAACGAGTCGTACACCATTATAGTCCAGTGTTTGGCATGGTACACTAGGTAATGTGTGCATCTGTGTTCTTTTGCAGTTTTGGTTTGAACATTCAGATACTACGCTCGCAACAGCGCACTCGAATTCCTCATCACATCCTATTACATTTTTCCAAACACAAATAGATTCGGATATTCAAATATCCCCATGCGTATGACAATGTTGGGTAGGTGGAAATGTCTACGTATAAGTCTGTGCGCTTACAGTACATACATTTACTGAGCATAAGCTACTAAAAACGTAAGACATGTCAACGTTCTCGATTCTATCAACAACTTTTTTTCTGCAACTCCATCAACATTGCTGCATATGCGTCAATTACCTATACAAATCACCGACAATGTTCGTTCTGTCAAACTACAATCTCAAACCAAACAAAGTCATAACTAATCATTTATATTTATTCACATAGTAAAAACTTGAATAACACTTTACTTACGTTCCCTTGAATATAGGTGTAGGCACCCCATTTTTTATCGACCTTAAGACTCAAACGTCATTGATTGAACACTCGGTGATAGTGCATGTTGTGCTCGTTTCAAGGTTTCGGAGTTTCTGCTGAGTGCCTTGCCTCCGGGCCTCTGAACTCTTTGTGTTTCAGCTCGGTTTGCGGACCAAGCCTTGTTTTCCTTGCTTGAGGGAAGGAGAGGTCTTGTAAACCCCTTTCTTGTGGTTGTAGACCACTTTTCCCGTTTGGAGACCAGTTTTCGGTTTTCAGAGCCTTCGGTCGCGCGCCTTGTCTCAGGACCGCTTAATGTTCTCCGTTTGGCGTGGTTTTTGAACCACACCTTGTTTCCTTGGCCTAGAGGGCCACTGTGGTTTGAGAGACCACTTTTGTGGTCACAAACCACTTTTGGTGCTTGTCAACTAGTTTTCAAGGCTCCCGGCTGCGCGCTTTGCCTCTCGAACTTTCGTCTTGCATCCGTTTTGGTTTGTTTTTGATACAAACCTTGTTTTCCTTGTTTGGAAGGTGGTACAAGGGTGGGAGACCAGTTTCTCTCCCTGCAAACCACTTTTCTTCATGCCAGCTAGTTTTCTGGTCTGACAACTGGTCTCCCTGATCTTTGGACCATCAAAAGTGGTCAACCACCATACCATTTGCTTGTTTTCATGCTTTAGACTCTTTTCCATCATGGCCGACCAGTTTTTGTTCTGGGAGACTGCTTAAAGTGGTCAACCGACCACTTTAAGTAGCTGGCCGACCGTTTCAAGTGGTCGGTAACTTTTTGTCACCTTTTTGGAGATATTTTTGGCCAGCTAGCACAGCTAGAGAACACAAGAACCATCCTCCATACATGTGTATGGAGGGATGGCCTTGAGCCTTAGCTTCTTCAAAAAGCTTGTGATTTTGCTCTCTATAAGAGGGAGGCTCCTCCTCCCTCCTCCAGGTTCATAAAATCTCCCTTGACCTATACATATAATCTATATCTATACATCTTCATTTCTCTCTTGTTTTGTGCCTTAAAGTGTCATTTTGTTTCACTTTTGCACACAAACACACACTTAAACACCATCCCTTGGTTGCTGAGGCTTCTTGAGGTCTGTTTTGGAGTTTTTGGGATGGTTTTGGTTCAAAAAGTGTGCTGGAGTTGCAGTCTTGAAGAGGTTCTACAAGGGTGAGCTTTTAATCTTTTAAACCCCTATTCTTGCTTAAGCTTTTGGACCCTTTTGCATGTTGTTTTAAGACTAACTCTTAACTAAAAAAATTTTTGAATTTTGGTGCTTAAGATCTTTGTTTAAGGTCACTTTTGTATTTGGGGTTGTTTACCCCCTCTTAGGCCTTGTTTGGCCTTGCTTTTGTGCCTTCTTTGTGAGCGTTTGGGACCACCTTGTTTTGACCTTCTCACCACTGAAACTCAAAGGAATTTCAGTGGTGAAAGTGGTGTTTTGAGGTCCTAGATAGGAGAGGGTCCCCTCTCCTTGTGTCTTCAATACTTGTCTTGAATGCCTGATGTGTAAGCATGTTTGTTAAGTTTATGTTGGCCATATCTTAGCTTGTATTTGGGCTTATTTTGCTAAGGCATTCCATTGTTTTTACTTTGTTTGGTCACTCCATGCATGGTTTATACACTCGTAGTGTAAATCTCATAAACTAGCTTTGTATGCTTCATGAAGTAGCATGTCCTTCTAGCTTGCCTTGAGTCCATTTCAACATGTTTTTGGTGATGTTTTGCCATGTCATACCTCTGTTAGGATTTGGTTTGGTCACCTGTTGCATGCTCCATGCACTTGTAATGCATTTCCATGAATTAGCCTAACATGCATCATGCTTTAACATGTCATTCTAGCATGCTTTTGGCTTAACTTCAAGAAGCTTTTGTCCATATTTTAGCATGCTCTAGCTTAGATTTGTGTTGTTTTGGTCATGCATACCATGCTTTGTATAGCTATAGTGCATTCTAGCTTGTTAGCTTTGTGTGTCAAGTCCACTAGCATGCTTTACTTGGCCTATTTGAATGATTTGGCATCATTTCATATGTGATTTCAGTCCATGTTTCATGCTCATGCACTTGCATTTATCACTCATTCAATGCGTTGGAGGGTTTGCCCCTTTATGCCTTAACATGAATCATTGCGTATGCCTTCATGCCTTAGCTTGCGAGCCATCATTTCAATGTGTTTTTGGGGTTATTTTGCCATGATATAACTCTGATTTTTGTTGGTTAAGTCATCTCATGCTTGGTCTTAATAGGTGTAGTGTAATCCACCTTATTTGCCTTGTATGCATCATGCCTTATGCCTTATGCCCTTCATGCTAGCTTGTTTTAACTTCCTTCCATGCATGTTTTAGTATCATTTTGACATGTTCTAGGACTGTTTTGGGTTGCCTTTGCCATATCCTTCATGCTTTGTATAGCTGTAGTGCAATTGGCCTTGCTAGTTTTGTGTTTTGTTGACTCATGCATGCTATCTTTGAGCTATTTAGATAATTTGGCATCATTTAATACTTCATTTCAGAGCTTATAGCATTGCCATATTCCCACTTCTTTCATGCTTTAAATGCTTAAAAGGGTTGTGCATTATTGCCTTGCTTATGGCTTAGCTTGTATGCTTGCATGCCTTGACCTTTGAGCCCCTAACTTAGCATGTTTTGGTCACTATCTTGACCTATTTCAGCTCTGTCCATGTTTGGTTCATGCATTTGTGCCATGTATTGCATGTCTCCTTTGTAGTCCTCCTTATTAGCTTTCATGCTTTAGGACCTTTGCATGCTATGCTTGCTTTGTTTGAATGATTTGGCATCATTTCTTACTTAATTTCATGCATTTAGTGTTGTTACACTTCTGCATTTATCACTCCTTGAGCCTTCTTGAGGGTTGTGCTCTTAGGCCTACTTGGTTGGCCAATGCATTGCGCATGCATGCTTTGTATTTTGTGCCTTTGTTTTAGGTGTTATGGCCACTGATTTGGGCATGACTGAGGTCTGTCCATTTTGGTTTAAGTCCATTGAGCATGTTGGTTTTCATGTTGTTACAATTGTGCATGCTTATTATTCATTGCCTTGAGTATACCATCTTACATTGCATTATGTATGCCATGTAGTTCATCGCATTGTGTATACCATGTTGTTTCATTACATTTGTGTATACCATGTTCATTGCATTGCATATGCTAATTGTCATTTAGCATTGTGTATGCTAGTTGTTGTTCTTAGCATTGTGCATTGTGCATGCCATTAGCCTTGTTAGGTTGTTCATGTTGCATTGCATGTTTGCATGCTTATCCCTTGCATCTTGTTCATATGCTTGTTTCATTACATTGCATGTTTTCATGCTTGAGTCGCATTGTATATGCCATGCTTGTGTTGCATTGTGTTTGGAATAGGTGTTAGTCCAAACACGGGGAAACGAGGGACGTTTCATACTTGAAGTGATGAAATGTGTTTCAATTCTCGGTCACCGATGCTCTTGATCATACATGATAGAGTTCTAGGCCTTATGTGTTTACTTGTGCATTCATTTTCATATTGAATTGTGCAACTTCGTCTCTCGGCCATCATGCATCGAGATGCGTGATTGGTGGCCCAAGGGTCGATAACCACACTCCCTTGAGCTTATGAAATGATAGGGAGGGTAGTTGTGCACACATATCTTGCAAATACATTGCCACGCCCTTTCTTGCTCTCTGTTGCAACAAATTGGTGAAGTGTAGCAACAACTGGTCGGCCAGCTAGAAAAACTAGCTGGCCGACCACTTTTTCTGGTTTTCAGCACAGAAAGTGATCGGCAGGTGGCTGCAGACACCAACAACTGGGCGGCCACCCTCCCACAGGTTCCCATGGTGGAGTTTAAGCTTTCTGGAGCTTGGTGCAAGGTTTTGAGAACAATTGAAAACAGAGGCAAGTTGGGGCATCGCATTGGATTTCCGAACGAGGCGACCGGGTATGCATACACTCCTCTCCCTTTGAAGCCATTGTTTTATTGCTTTACTTAGCTAATGTGCTTAGCTAGTTTATGCTTTGGATTCTGTATTTAAGTAGTTAATGCGTTTAGCCGCTTAATTGTTTTGTAATAGTTAGTTAACTAGAATTAGTTAATTAGCTTCGTTGTGATGTAATAATTAGTTTAATTAGCTTAGGTTAGCTAGTTAGCTTCTTATTTTGTCCCTCCGTCGAGAGGGCCAACTGTTGTAATAAGCGTGCGTGTGTGTGATGCATGTCTTCCAACCCCCATTTCTTTCTCCCTTTTACTTAACCGCTTATGATGGTTAGTTTTAGGACATATTTCATTTAGCATACCTTATGCTCGCATGTGTGCATCCATCCATTTGTTTTGCATGCAATGGGCTCGGCGCATCATACTAACTGTATTGGCCCTGTTTGTTAGAGATTATTTTCAGCTTTTAGCTTAATTTAAGCTGTTTTGATATGTTTGGTTTAGCTTATGCTTATAGCTTATAGCTTTGTGGAAGTCAGAAATCAGCTTATTCTTTAAGTGGGGCAGGAGATGCTTTGAGAATAAGCTGGAAATCAGCTTAAACTGAAAGTTATAAGCTATAAGCTGTTTGGGCATAAGCTATAAGCAGTTTCCCACAGCTCTACCAAACAGGGCCATTGTATTTCAATTCCAAGTTGAATACATATATCAAGTTGCATTTCATATGCCATTCTAGAATAGCCGAGCCTATTTTAATTACATTCTTGCATGTGTTGCATTAGCCATCTTAACATGAACTTGGATCATGCATGATTTCTAACTAGTTCTTTGTTTTAGCTTGGAGTACACTGTGAGTGTTTACGCTTTAGCATACTGCATGTGTGTTATTGACTGCCATGAAAGCATGCTTACCATGAGGCTAACTGCTTATTTGATATAACTGCATAAATGCCTGTGGATAAAGGTTGGATTACTTGAATTGGAACAATTCATTAAATCCCGAATTTAGCCTACTTGCTAGTAGCAAACTTCAAACCATTTTTTACAAAATGAATATACAATGTTTTGTTCCAAATTAGGCGATTTAGTCTATACTTGTATGCTGTGTGCATCACGTAATAAGATTAGCTAATTAACCGAAATAAGAGCACATGTGTTTTCAAAAACAAAATATCATGCTTAGTACAGGCCGATCTTTTATCGGGCGAGCGGGGGTGCTCATTGCATGACCTTCCCCTCTCGTACCCAAGTTCCCAAGCCGAGGCAACTTTGGTAATGACGAACACGTGGCCTTAGGCACGAGTCAGGGTTTCCTAAATTCCCCCAAAATAAAATATTTAGGTGGCGACTCTATATCTGGCAAAGCAGTCCATGTTTGGCACTTCTTCATTAAAATCAGTTTTCCAAAAACGATTTGCTGGATTTGGACTCTTTGGTGATTTATCGGTCTTGCATTGCACTTTGCGAGATTAGATTCAGAACCGTGACATTGAGTCCAAACTGTAGTAGCTCATGCCCCTCGCGGGCGCGGATATCGGAGAGTTCCCAAGAGCCCAGGAGCGCGTCTACAACAGGATCACTGCACTAGGTCACAAATATCTGCGAACATGACTTATATACCACTTTCACCTCCATCCCAAATTACAGCTCTGCAAACAATTTCACATCATTACCAATTTATAAACTTACACCGTCCCTCATACGTGCTAAAATAAAAATGCAATGAAATTGTTAATGACTACCCGTCGCAATCAAAGGTGTACACTCTTTCCAAAAGCTGCATTTCGTCATCCTCAAGCATGTTTCACACAGCATGCTTCCTGCTCATTCCAAACCCTTGCCACGTTTTATTTCTAACTTCAACATCCTCAACGTCATAAATTACTTCAATCCTAACGGTCTCCCTATTGCCCATCTTCCATTTTTGTTTGGCACGACCACCTAAATCGGGATACTCGTAGTCGCTTAATCGGAATTCACATCATGCCTTACTCTTGACTCTTCTTACCAATGATGTCATGTTCGGACTAGGACTAATGTCTTCACCCTTGCCCATTCCTTCCAAACCAATGTCGTCAAGAATGACGACGGTGTCTAGTTGGCCACCAACATCGAAATTCTCAATGTCACTCTCTCGCCATATTATCACATTTTGTATTGTCAACACGTTCATCACCCAAATTTGCTACCCAATCCATACCATCAACACACTTTATCGAACCCTTCCCAACTTGGACAAATTTTTCACCAACTAACACTGAACATTGACCACTGTCATAACTTAACAAATTTTCTAACTCATTACTTTTACCTGATCGATTTTCTGATGGCGTCCGTAGGTTGGAATTCTCCTTTAGAACTGACTGAGTCACTTCGTGGACCTCACAGTTGTCCACGTGGTCTTCCAATGTTGTTATCCTTGCTTATAGCCTACTAACTAGTGTACTCAGACGAGTAATTTCAACATCTTTTGCAACAATTACACTATCAAAGCCAATGAATAGGTTGCTGGCCTGCGCACCTAGCAGCCTCTCCATGGCCTTGACCTTACCATCTAGCTCACCCACATACCCAGACTTTGCTCGAATTTCTGTCTCCAACTCATCAATTCTGTTCAAAGCTTTCTTTAACTATTCTGTTGCATCATTGGTGTCTTCACAAATAGTGGCCCCAAGTGGTGTGCATGATAGGTCCAGCATATTGGGGAATAACACCGGCCATGCTTCCCCAGCCGCCAATATTTTCCCAGCCTCGTTGTTACTACCACATGACTGTGGCTTGGGAATGTCTTTTTTCTTAGCTTCCGATGTCAATTCAACCTCACCACCATATGGCGAATCTGGCTGCCAACAATCCAAACTCGGTTCAACAAAGTTCACAGCATCAACTGGCGCATTAGCAGCCCACCCATCCCATGTACTCATCGGCTCCACTTCCACCACCTTCCCACTTTGTTCCACACTGACTTGTGCATCTGCTAATACCTTAACGAAATACCTTTCAATGACAGTTCCAACAAGTTCATTAGGATTAACTTGGAAAAAAACACAACGGTACCATATTTTTAATTACCAATCAACCAAACATGTAACACAACTCACCAACAAGTTGTAAGTCATACCTCTATGGAACCCTCCACCGATAATTCCATACTTTTCAATTTCCCGAAAAGTTTTCCAAGGTTCCACCGGCAAAAACGTAATGAAACATTGCACCTATCCAGCTCTACAATGCCCATGTGCTTACAAAAGAAGAACTGCAAACATTAAAAAATGATAATGGTAAACATAACATCAAGGATTCATGTTTACTGTTTAGTAGCGTTTGGGTACTTTAATACTATAAATCGAAAACATACCAGTAACACAGCCACATACCCAATAACCCGTTCTGGCCTGTTGTGCGCCTCATTCAACGAAGAAATTTGTGCATTCCAGATCGTCGCTGTGTAATCATACAAACGTAACATCTCCGACTTATCAATAACCCAAACGAACGCCTACCCAATGGACTCGCCCGTTGTAGTGAAAAATAACTTTGCACATATGTATAAACACATCAGTTTCGCGACATCTTCTTCGTCACACTTCGTTCTCCCACGCATTGCCACTACAAGTGAATTTTTGATTACCTTCGATGAAATCCTACTGACATTATGGCAGGGTTGTATAAAATTTGACGGAGCCTTCCTACTATGCGCTAAATCCAACTTCTTCTTCCTACATTGCACCCCAAAAACTAAACAGATATTGCTATTCTAGATCAACAGCCCTCTCCCCCCGATGAAAAATTTCTCATCATTCGAACTGTATATCTGAATTATATGACACACCATTGCATTACACTTCTTATATGCATTCGAATCCAATTTATACACTTGGATCACATCAATCATGAGCCAAAATGGGGTCTTCTGTAATTGCTTGACATGATCATCACCCAAATCGAACTCCAACATGGTTTTGATCACTCTGGCAATATTCAACAGGTACATTAGCTTCGTTGTGTCCACGACAACTTTTTTCACAGGCCTCGTAACTGTTCTTCTTGTTTTCAACTGCAATTTTGCTTGTCTCCTTGTTGCCAATCGGGTAAAAGTCTTAACTGAAGAAAATGATTGTGGAGTTCTACATTCCACCTTGTGTCTCACACTCTGCCAACTTGCACTTCTTGCAACAACATTAACATTACTATATCAGCAGAAGAACAATCAACTTAACAACAACAACAAACAACACAACATTCTCGATATCACCACAAAAACAATCAACAAAACAATACCATAACAATAACACGTAATAATAAATTTGTCTTTAACCATTAACTAGTTGCCCCACTGTGTATTTGACCATTGCTTCCACATCTAAACACAATATTTGAAACTATCATTTTTTATACATTTTAACCAAAATACTATTCGTCGCCGTGGGCAAAAACCACCAAGGGTTCTAATGTTAATTCACCGCATAATGCAAATGCCATAACATTTCAAATACCAAACTTCAAACCATACTATAACATCTACCACCTAACTAACGTACACAACCATTAACTCTAACAAAATTAAGCATTACGTAAACCGCATATATGTCCTCAATTACTGCCTTGCGCATATTACACCACATCAATACAATCAAATCAATGGTACAACCTTCACTGAAATTCAAGCAACTTACAAATTCAAATTAACATTGACATTTTAACACCACCACATCACCTATTAACTTATTCTCAGACCCTACCCAAATAGGTGACCATAGTCCAAAAAAAAAATAGTAGTTTCCAGTGCCCACTCCTTCACTTTTTACCACTCATAACGACATCACCCAAAAGCAGGGGTCCCTCACCCACGTAAATAAACACACAACTAGACCATCACAAAAGATCATAACCACCACTATCGCTTACTCAAACCAAGACACCAATCCACATTATAACACAACTACATCATAATAAAGGGCACAATAGTAACAACCATTAAACCCAAACTCCAATCCCGTCCTTCCATTAACACACGCCAACGTACAACACAAAACACATCACCAATCGACAACAGGATACAACGTAACAAGTACATTTCAACAATCTGCAACGGAAATCAAAGGCATACATCAGAAAACTATACAGTACATATCTGCCGCCATGTGTTCCTACGACGATCATCGGCGCCAATGATGTATAGATGTCGTATTCAATGCCAATTGAAGGATGGAATGGTGATCAGACCCAACTTCACGATGGCAGCAATGTATTTCAATGAATGAGGTTTCCAGCAACTTAGGGTTTTTGGTGACAATCAAATGTTAAATTCGGAAATTAACATCAACATTACCAACCCAAACAAAAAATCTCAGAAATCACACAAACAATATCGCTGCAACGTTCAAATCCTAATCCGCAACCCAGAAATTACCTTCCATATTCACCCAGATACTTGGGACAACAACGGAACACTGCATTTCGATGTTGGACACTTCGGTAAAATTAACACCAATAATGACCCATATTTACCCTTACTTTTTGCCGCGTAGCACATCAAATATGGACTTTCAAGTCTTTAATATTAAAATGGGACCTATCAATCTTCCAAAAAAAACACAGGACTAAACGGTTTAACATTTCCAAATTCAGGATTTAAGAGTGCTTTGCCCTTTCTTGGAATAAGTTATTTAAGTTATTTCTATATTACAAGTTATAAGCAAAAATTGTACCAAATATTTTGGTATATATTTTCAAAATTTTTAAAAAAGAAAAAGAAGCTATAAGCAAATCCAATAAATTACGCCAAGTGTGGTTGATATCATAGAAAATTTTAATTTGATTTATTATGGCATGAATAAAACAGCAAAAGATCTAAAACATTAAGAAGAAATCTATAGTACAACCCTAAATTTGTGCATATTATAAGAAAGCTATGTTTTTTTGGGGAGATTTATTAGAAAATCTTTTTTCACGTGTTTGTATCTCAATTAGTCTATAAGATATTCTTGTATTCCAATAAATTCTATTATTTGAATATTTGATCCACAAAATCCTAATTATCATATTTAAGGTATTTTATGGACATTTCTACCCTTATAAATATTTTTTGAACGGTTAACAATTTGATAATGTGAACATTCATATTTTACAATATGAATATTCACATTAACGTGTGAATATCCACATTGACGATGCGACTATTCACATTGATGTGTTAACATTCACATTGATGGTCTAAACATTCACATTGATGATGTGGACATTTATATCGCAGAACATTCACACTGTAAATGTGAATATTATTATTAGGGGTATTTTGGTAATTATGTCATCTATAGGACTTGTTGGAACAAAAGAAAATAATATGGACTAAATGGAACATAAGTAGATAAAAAGAGATTTATGAAAAAGTGCCTCTTTTTTTAACTGAAAATTATAAATATGTATACTGAGTTATGTCACTTTGTGGTAAAATTACGAATAATAAATTTATGGTGTCCACTCTCAAGTTGCAAATGAAATAATTATGATAGTTTTTTGCCAGCCAAGTCATGATATTTTATAGTAAGAAAATTTATGACATTTTGTGATTTATGTTATGAAATGTTGTGAACTTTTTATAAGAAAAAGGTATATATGCTTTACAAAAATATTATAAAAATGTGAAGTTTAACTTGAGATTTTAGATGAAGTTTGAAATGAATGATTTTTTTTAATCTACTTATAGCACCTTGAATTTTGAAAGATAGAATATTCAAATAGATTGTTTATTCTAAATTGAGTGTTTTTTTTAATCCAATTGAAGCGGATAGTTTCTTGTAAATTTTGTTACACATCATGAAAGAATATCATGAAATTAATCCAAGAATGGTTGCATAACATATAATAAAATATTATAAATTAATCTGATGTTGAAAAATCTTCATGAAGGCCTTTCATAATACTTAATATTTTCTTAACACAAAAATTAAATACACTCTAATAGATGTTTTATACCATGAATAACATATACATATATTATACACCTTGTAATGGGCATCAATTCGCGCGCTTCGCGCGCATCACAGTCACTAATGCTAGAATTTTGTAAAGGAGTAAATATCTTTTACAAAAATGATTAATTATATTTTATCCTCTTTATGGGTTGATTTTATGTTTAGGTAGGGCCTCATGTGTTGTTAATTTTTTATTCTGACTCTTAAAAATTTATTTTTTCTCATATTTATTCTTCAAGTTAATTTATCTCTAAAAGTAATTAGAAAATCAAACATTGTCAGTCATGTAATATCAAAATATTTTATAATATATAACTTACCCAACTCTTAATATAATAATATTTTTTTTATCTCATATGATAACTAATATGACATTTTCTGTCTAATTTTAAATATAAGTTAGTTTTAAGAGTAAATTTAAAATTAAAAAAAAAAAAACTTGAAGGGTTAAAACAGAAAAAAATAAATAAATAAACTTCAAAAGTCAATGTAAGAAAATAACTAAACATAATGGAGGCAAAATATAATTTACCCTAAAAGAAACGCGTTGAAACTGGAATTTTACAAATCACACCCAATTATGGAATGTTTTGGAAAGTAGGTTAAAAGTCAATTTTTTGACTTCTTTTTGAAAAAGCTCGTAAAAAAGTAAAGAGGAGATCAGCGGCGGAGCCAGAAATTTTATGTAAGTGGGGCACCTATTAATTACAATCTCAAAATTTTTTCTTGATCATTAGGGTTATAGTCCATAATCCAAGGTCGTAATCCTGGATCTGCAGGAAGGTCTGCCAAGTTGATTTTTATACGATTTCGTTTTGCAGAAGAAGAATTATCATTTTCTTTTTTAAGAATAGATGACTTCAACTTTGATTTACTTTTGAAGTATTTCTCCATGACTATTTTAAAATAAAAATAAAAACCCCTAATCAAAATCCCTAATCTCCAATTTTAACACAAATCAAAATCCCTAAATTTAACACAAATAACAATAAATCAAAATCCCTAATTTTAGTACAAATCACAACAAATCAAAATACCTAATTTTAATATAAATTTTAGTATAAATTAAATCCGTAATTTTAGTACAAATCACAACAAATCAAAACCCCAAATTTCATATAACTCACCACAAATCAAGATTCCTAATTTTATTGTTAATTTTAAATCCCTAACAAATCACAACAAATCAAAAACCCTAATTTTAATATAAACCACCACAAATCAAGATTTTTAATTTTAGCATATCAAAATCTCTAATTTTAACATAAATAATCACAAATAAATCTTTTTCTAAATTTAACAAATCAAAACATATCATTTTAACCGCAAATAACCATAAATCAATACATTATTTTTCATTTAAGAGTAAAAGATTAGAGAAAGAGAGAGAGAGAGATTACTTGTAAACAATGGAGAGAAAAGGCCGAGAGTTGGAGTGTGGTCCCTTGTGTGGTGTGGTCCCGATTCGCCGTGAGTCGAAGTAAAAGTGAGTCGAAGAGTCGAAAAGAAGACTACAGCAATAGCATAAAGCAAAATGTTGTGATATGAATAAAAAAATAGGGGACAGGATGTATGTATGTACATCTTAGAGTTAAAGATTGAGTAGCGGGCAAGGCGCATTGCACGTGTTTGGTAAACAATTTTCTTTTTGCAATTTTTTTTTTTTTTTTTTTTAAAGATAAGGCCATGTCTGTTTTGTGTTTTAAAAATAAATAATAAAATATAAAAAAATTATAAAAGTTAGGGGGGAAACGTGACCCCCCGGTCCCTTCTTAAGTCCGCCTCTAGAGGAGATATGACCCAAAAAAATTAAAGTCAATTGTTTTGACTTTTAACCCAATTGTCAAAATTGGCCATATACTTGTAAACCATGTTCAATTGCAGAATTAGTTCATTAAATAGTAAGAAAGCTAATAAATGGAAATTTTCAAAATTCTATTAGTAGAAATCTACACTGCAATTTTCCAATATTTTTAAAATAATAATAGTAATCTTCACATTCAATAACCCTGTTTTGGCACGAAACAGTTCTCGACATCCCATCTCTTAATAATCTCCTAATTTTAAAATTAGGAGGTTATCATGTTTGGTTTAATTTTCATAAATTTATTTTAATTTTTTCTTTAAAAAAATAAAAAATTAATTTAGTGAAAGAAATAAATAATAAATAAAAAATACTTACTATTTTCATATAATTTTATTTTTAGGAGAACAAAAATAATTTTTTTAAACTTAAAAAATATTTTTTTTATCTTTATTTATCAAATTAATTTCTATTTTTTAAAAAAGAAAATTCTGAAATTCTTTTTGAAAGAGAAACCAAACATGAGTTCCCAGATACTTTTGACAGTATCGGCAAATCGAGACTCCCGCACCGAGGGAGCAAAGTGGTAGCAAAAAACAACAAAAAAAAAAAAAGAAAAAAAAGAAGGGAAATCACACCACAATAGTGTTAGCAAAATATATTCATAAATAGATAGTAAACATTATAAATATTAAAATTATAAAATTTATCATGAATTTGTAATAATTTTTTGTTGACACCACAAAATAGTGATCCCCCCCCCCACCCCAACAAAAAAAAAAAAAAAATCAAAAGATAGAAAAAATCTTACAGAAAGAATTCATCACTTTCATTACTCATAAAATGTCAACACTTTCATTCAAAAACATCATCTTATCATCGGCATCACTACAACCAAATATCGCTCGCGTAATAACAAATTTAAAAAATCTATTAAAAAAAAGTATAATATAAACATCCCTTTGCCAACCACTTTAACAAAATTTTATTTTTACAGGTTGGCAGATGCAGAATTTCCCTCTAGTTAGAGCCAAAAATCATAATCATATCTTCATTCACTCTTAAACTTTCTTCATAAAGTTCTAATAACAAATTTAAAAAATCTATTAAAAAAAAAGTATAATAATACAACTTTGTATAAACAACATCCCTTTGCCAACCACTTTCACAATTTTTTTTTTTTATTTACTTTTTTTTTTTTTAGCAGTTTTCAGATGCAGAATTTCCCCCCCCGGTTAGAACCAAAAATTATAATCATATCTTCACTCGCTCTTAAACTTTCTTCATAAAGTTATCCTCAGAAAAACAAGAGCAAGGCCACCATCACTTCACTTCTCATCAGAATAATATTGGGTCATCCGTACCTTACCGGACCAGTAGCCAAGCCACCTCCCACCATTAATCTATGGAACTTGGAATGTGTGTCGGTTAATCTGATTTTCTTGATTTCAACTACGTAGCTTCCAGATATATAACTTCAATACCTTTTCTACAGCAGCTCAAAATTGAGAACGTGAGTTCCCATATGTTCTCCAAGACTGCTTCCAATATCGCCTGTTTGCAATGCCGTCAAATGGAGAGCTGTAATAATCAGAAGGTCCTCTAGAACCTCTACTTCCATTGCTCTCCTTTTGGGCATCCCTCAATTCCTCCTGAAGATCATACTGTGAACGCTGCAAATCAAAAATGGTAATTAACATCCAGCAATAGCAACTCATAAAGAACAGAAACAAATCAAGAGATAGTGTCATAACTACATTTATTAGACTCAACACAATGATCGTGACAATCTTTTGTTACGAGGAACAAATTGCAGGTAAGCCTCAAACTCAAGAATGCATTTTGAACCAAGCTAAAGAAAACAGTCTTTTAGACCTAGCAGAAGTCATTTTTGTGCTGCAGCTAGTCGGTTTTAGATACTGCATTAGCTGGTCTTTTAAAGAGGCAATGCCCACTACAAGACAAGTATCAGAAAAATTGATCAAAATGCAGAAATTATCATTTATTTTTATCCTCCTGATTTGAAGAATTCCTTTGCTATTCCGTAGAAATTTCCTGTTGAGAAATTAACATTAGGCAGTCCAATCTACAAAATCATTGTGTCATAACCATTCTTTCTACCATAAGAATGCTTACCAGGAAACATTTATTCCCAGATCCCATCTATTATTCATGAGTCAAGTGTATAGCATGGAGGTATTAAAGCATTGAGTAGTCAGATTAGCGTTTATACTTCATGTATGTTATATCTGATGGTGTGTCAGATTCTCGAGATTGAAAGGAAACGAATGGAGTAGGCAATGATCCAATTATTTCAGTTTGAAACTGTATCGTGGACTTGTAGTTTATATGAATTTATATATTTAAGACAAGTCAATAGAATGAAAGACCAAAACATGCAGATCAAAATCAATACACATGATTAGGAAAGAACACAATAAGCAAATCAGTTTAAGAACAAAATATGCACAAAAAATTCCAGGTTCCCAACCCACATCTTGCAGAAAACCTCATCAAGTTAAACGTATCTTGCTAATAGCATACCTTGTTTGGATCTTAAAGTACAGAATATGCCTCTCAGATCATTTTAAAAAGTCTGTCAGCATCCTTGTGGACCTCATCAGCTATTTCCTTCCAGAGTTCTCCATCATCTCCACTCTTACTTCTTGCCAGGAATTGACCAGCCCATATTCAAATAAACTCATCAAAAAGAATGACAAGGATGACAGAGCGATAATAAATAACTCAAGAAATTTAAAGACCTTGTCTGGATGATGTCTCAATGCTGCTTTCCGGTATGCCTTTTTGATCTTGGATCCTGCATCAGATGGTTTAATTCCCCTGTAATAAGGAATGACCTTAGAAGCTTCCAATACAGAGTTATTACATCACAATCACAATGGTAGACTCAACAACTTCAATCTCACAGAGTAACATATTTTAGCCCCTTTTTTTTGGTAAGTAAAAGATTCTTAACTAATAGTGCCAAAAGGGGCACAAGTTACCACTAATACATAGTACATGATATATATTGTACAAAAAGAAACTGTTATCATATGCAGATAACTGAATATAGGAATTAGAAAAAATTAAATTTAGGACTAGCCGCTGCTGGCCCAGCTAGAATTAAATTTGTACACCTGACACTAAGCCAAAAAACAAATTACATTACTAGATTCTAGTTTTTGGTTCATTAAAAAAGTTAGAAGTGGTTTATCAAACATCATTTGCAACTGACACACGTTAAAATATGATCTGAAAATGAATGAAAAGATAAACTTAAATAATGGGGCAGAATGAGGAACTTTTCAGCCTGATTCCAAAATGCTAAAATTCATCAAATTGTGCGTGAAAATCAAATATGAAAAATGTAGATACATCAGGCACAACTTATTGGAAACTACAGAAAACAATACAAAATTATGAAATGTATCAATATGCAATCAAAATTTATATAATAAATGAGTTTCATAACAGAAATCCAAGTCCATGGAAATAAAATATGTCATAGGAAACACAAATGCAGAGGACTTACAAAATGAGGTAATGATCCAAGGAGATTCTTTTTTTATCCTTTTCTTCCACTGAGGATACGTGGCGACGAGCTTGGTCAGCCTGGTGAGCCACACCGTTGAACCTTGTCTTGTGATTGCTTTTCAAGAAGAGAGGTTAGTCTATTAAGGTCACTGGCTGATTGTTCCTACAAAATGGAGTCTTGAGGAGAGCTACTCCCGGATTCGACACATAGCATTCATCCCTCAGATTTGAAGTCTTACTGCCTTTTGATCAAACGGCCAAGGGTTAATGTAGAATAATGACTTCCATTTCTTGGGGGATACACTAGAGATGCTTCGGCAAGGTGGCTATCACGGGACACTTGGCAGTTTAAGAGCTAACCTAGCATTCCACTAATCAAAGTGGTTGAGGAGAATCAGCCAGCTGTTCCTAACAATTAGGAGATTCCCATTGCAATATAAAGCCATTCGAAAATGGAAAAAAGGACATCTAATCCAACTCAAATCAAATATTTAGCAAGACATCCGTGTCAAAATTTAGCCTAGTTTAGTTCAAGGCATCTGTGCCAAACAATATCCATGTTGAATTTAGTTGTAGTTTTGGCTAAAGTAAGATTTGGTGTAAAGTAAAATTTGCCCTATCCCAATATTTCATTATGCCCTCAGAATCTCTTAAACTAATGAATTTCATATATCTGAAATTATATCAATTAAAAATAAAATATTAAACTATCTCCAAGTTGGGTTTAGAACCTTTTTCATCTTGTCAAAGGTTTTATCTCCGTTACTTTTTTGCGAGGTATGTAACAATGTAATGGAGCTCCTGAATCTGATATACAGTGCTTGCTGGATTTTTATGTAGCCTTTTGAGGTTGGAAATTATGTGGATTTCAAGATTGGGAGACTATCTAAAGAATAGAGGAACAATGTGTGATTTTGACCCTAATGTGTGGATCCTACTCCATATAAGAGAGTAGTATCTGATTCTGTGATCAGATTCTGTGCACATAGAAGACCTGTTCGTTGTGGTTTTTGGGCTTCCAAATGCCACTTCTTCCCGTCACATCTGTCTTCAGAACGATCTAGTCACAGGGTTTCACTTCTCAGTGAGTGAAAGATTTGCCCCCGGGTGTACGTTGAAAGCTTCTATAGTAGAAGTCATTCGAGAGGGCTTGGCCACACTCTAATAAGTTCCCATCCCATCTCCTTTTTTTTCATTAAACAATAATGGACTTGGCTTTGTGCACTCCACAATCATTGAATCTGGATCCGGAAGTGGCTGCACTCTGTAAAAGTAAAAGCAAGACGGTAAATAACGAAAAAGCTCGCCTTGGAAGAGTCAAGGAATTAACTACATTTGACTGACTATACTTCTCTTTGTCCTCCACCAGGTGAGCCTAAGCGACAGAAATGCAGTAAAATTTGGTGGGTGTGACGTGGCAGAATTTGCTGTTAACTACCTTTTAATGCCAGGTGTAATATTAGTTACAACAGGATAATTAGTGTAATGTCAGTTAATCTAAGGAGGCAGAGATGGACAATTCAAAGCCATTAGGAACATTTACTAAAAAGCCATAGCTATATAACAACAATAATGAGAAACACCAATGTTTAGAAAAGAATTCCACAAGAACATTACATATACAACATACCCAACAAAACAACATTAATAGCAGAATCCTAAATGCAGTTAAGTTCATACCCAACAAAACAACATTAATAGCAGAATCCTAAATGCAGCTAAGTTCAAGGGCTTCTGACGCAGATAACAGCTCCTTCCTCCTCCCTTTTAGAGACAAGTCATTCATCTGTTGGTTTTCCATCAAACACCTGTCACTTCACCCTTCGTGGTTCTCTTACTAATATGAAATTTCCATTACATGCACTAAGACAATGTTAAGAAGCCCATCAGATGCAGCAGTTAATGCTAGAAAGAATAAAAATACAAGCAATACTTTCGAGTACAATGAAATTGACTCACCTGGGAGAGCCACAAACTCATAAAATCTTGTACCCTTGAATTTATTGAAGCCTCCTAAGGCCCATAACGTCCTCCCACCCTGCCAAGTCAAGATTTGGACAATTACTAATCTCAAGATTCCTCAACTTGGGTAGGTTCTTCATGGTACTTGGCAGAGAGGTCAATTTGGGACAAGCTGCAATAGTCACTGTTTTGAGTTTGACAAGGTGTTGCATTCCTTTAGGCAAAGATTTAAGGTTTCCACATCCTGTAATCCGAAAGGATTGGAGAGAGGTCAAGCGTTGGATTTGTCTCTCTGGCAAACGACTTTGTTGTGTGGTTAAGTACAAATGCCTAAGACAGATTAAGTTCCCTATGTTTTTGGGCAACTTTCGAATTTTCACACAATACCAGATTCTCAAAGTTTGCAAATTGAACAGTTTGCAAATGGTATTAGGCAGTGTCTCGATATTTGCATTCCCACTGATGTCAAAAAATCTCAAATGCTTCAAATTACCAATGGAATGTGGCAATACCTGAAAACATGAGTTACTCAAATCAAGCACATACAGATACTTGA
Source organism: Camellia granthamiana (assembly GCA_036172215.1). NCBI lineage: Eukaryota > Viridiplantae > Streptophyta > Magnoliopsida > Ericales > Theaceae > Camellia > Camellia granthamiana. The sequence goes on from CM069912.1 coordinate 10,189,658, forward strand.
ACTTTGAGATGCATCTGTTAACAAAGCCTGTGTCACTAGCTCCCAGTCCTTGAAATGGAAAGAAAACAGTCCTCAGATTCTTTCGTTCGAACAATGCCTTTGTGACTTCTTCCCCTGAACAATCAAAATCATGAAATGATACATGCTTCACCTTATCAGAAATTGGCCCAAAACGATAATTTGTTGCAATTAAGCATTCTTCATTTGCCATATATACTGCAAGATCATGAATGATCTCAGGCATTCTACACGTGTTTGATAGATTGCCATGTTGTTCTTCAGTCTTTTCTAAGAAAAATATGGAACATAACTGATTCAAATAATCAGTGCCAGTATCTTCCAACTCACCAGTTAGGCCAGATGATTGAATGAGCCCCTGTGCCATCCACAACTGGATCAATTTATCAATTTCAATTTCATAGCTTTTTGGAAAAATTGAACAATATATGAAGCAGCGTTTCAACTCAGTTGATTGTGTGTCGTAGCTCGATCTTAACACGACCAAAATGTCACGTTTCTTTTGTGGCAATTCCCATAGTTGTTTCTCTTTTAATTCTAACCATTTACTTTCATCAGTCTCCATAAACAAATTGTTGCCTAAAGTCTTTGCTGCACGAGGATATCCGTGGCACTTTTTCACAATTTCCTTTGCGATTTTTGAGAGCTTCGCATTCACATGTTTTTCCCCCAATTTTTCACGACAACCTGCCCACTTCCAAAGCACTTCAAGGCAATCCTTATCTGAAAGACTGTCTAAATTATGTGTGGGAACCGTGCCCACAATTGTAGCAACCCGTATGTAACGTGTAGTCACTATGATCTTACTTCCCATGATACCACCACATCTCAGTAAGTCATACAACTTATGCCAATCTCGATTATCACAATCACATAAATTGTCCAAGACGAGTAAAAAATTCGTATTATGTAATTTTTCTTGGAGGAGATTCTTTAACTGATATGAATGGAGGCCAGCACAATGGGGGGAATCTGTTATGCGCTGAAAAAATTTTTGCATCACATCTTTAACATTAAGATATTGTTCTACCTTCACCCAAATCCTCAACTGAAAATGCTTGGCGACCATTTCATGATTGTACAGCAATCTAACGAGAGCTGTCTTACCAATACCTGCAATGCCAACAATGGGCAGGACAAACATGTTCTCATCATTGTTAACACGTGGGGCCATTATAAGGTGTAACAATTTTACTCTATCATCGAACCTTCCAACAAATTCCGACTCATTGACTTCAGAGGAGATTGATGAGCTGGCCGCGTTATGTTGTGATGTTGTGGCAATGGGATGAAACTTAGTCCTATTATCCGCGATCATGTCTAATCTCTTTCTGATATTTGCGATTCTACTACTCATTTTTAATTTAAATCGGAAATCAATTGTGCATGAGGATGAAAAGAAATTGCTTACCAGAAACGTCCTCGTCACTCGACGTCGTAAAACTTCGTAGTGAAATTCATCGACGAGGTTATCTGCATCATAGATAGCAGCTTGGAGTCTGTCAAACCATACCCCCATCGCTATTGAGTAATTAGGAAAACCGCCATGACCGTACAATCTCTCAGCATCTAAGAGCACAGCATTGATAGTGGACAAGGTGTCTTTTAGTGCGTTCAGCTCCTGCTCAACACCCCATGCCTTGCCAACTTCCCCGATTGAACCGGAGCCTATCGTGCCCAGAATTTTACTTGCTAAGTTGAAAAGAATTGTTTCTACCATGTTCTAATTTCTTGATGATCAACAACAAGTTGAAGAAGAAGAAAGATTAATGGAACCTAAGGTGGGTTGGGTTTAGCTGAGAAATAACTCAAGACTCAAACTATTATCTGCATTTTTTTTTTTTTTATTCAAGATTATCTGCATATTTGTTTTGCACTAGTAGTAGTTGGTGCCATTGAATTGCAGGTGAGTGTTGCTGGGAAGTTTCTATTTTCACACCACAGAAACTTTTTTTAATCGTTTCATATTTTCTCAATTCACACCGACACCTTTTCATAAGAAAAAAAACCCAAAATTCCCTCACCTTCCCAACTTTCAAACCACCCTAACCTCTAGGTCACGTTGGTTTCGCCGTGTGAAGAAGTGGACTAGATTAAGATGGCCGTTGAGTCCATGATCATGACTCAGTCTTGGAGCTCCTGGACTAACACTCCAGTGATATTCATAATATCCTTCAGTGATCGGATTAGTATAACTGTAGAAGAAGTGGGATTCAACAACTAATTCGGGATTAGAGTGTAACGAACGTTCGGCTGGTTAACCAGTCGCTTCTTTTCTTTTTTTTTTAAGGGTGCGGCCTGTTATTTCTGAATTTTTTTTAATATTTGTTTAAGATTTTTTTTTTTTACATATAAAAATAATTTAACAATTCTTTCACTAATAACTATCATCAAAACAGACACGCTTTTATTTAATCTCTTCATTAACAATTCTCACACTAACAATCTCCTCACTAACCATCCATTTACTAACAATCACATCCAATTTAATCCGTCAAACAAATATGAACCTAATCTTTAACTCTATAACCACTATCACCGACGACTATTATCCCTCTCGTCACTGTCCCTTCCCTAGCATCCTCCTTTTTCTTCTCCAACCCAATCTCAATTAACAATTTTTAATGATGTCATACATATATTACAATTAATAATTTAGATAATTTTATTGTTACATAGAAAAGTAGTGAAAAGTTTTATTTTTTCTGTTAAATAATAAATTCTAACAAATGGGATATTTTTAATTTTCAGAACCACAAGAAAAAATTTGTATTTTAAACAAGGAGTTTTCTTAGGTGTGCAACCCACAAAAGGTGTAAGTGGGTTGCACACCATGTGCCACTTACACAAAAGGTGTAAGTGTAAGGTGTAAGTGTAAATGTAAGGTGTAAGGTGTAAGTGAGTTGCACACCATGTGCCACTTACACAAAAGGTGTAAGGTGTAAGGTATAAAAGGTGTAAGTATAAGGTGTAAGTGTAAAGAATAAGGTGTAAGATGTAAGTTGCACACCATAACCAAACCCTTTAAACAAATCTCACTGATAAATTTATAATTTACCATTTTTTATCTGTTTATACAATAATGTGCAGCCATCGTTAGATTTTTATTAAGGAAAATTACAGTGTTTTACTTTAAATTTGAAAAAATACAATAATGTCATAATTTTGACGTAATTATATTTATGTTTCTTTTAATAAGATTAAATAGATCGAATTTAATGTAGACAGTGTAAAAATATAAAAATAAATAACATAAAATTTACAGCTTCATTTTAAGAAGATGATAGTATCATTTTCTCATATATATATATATATATAACTAACAAATTATGAAAATTTCATAATAACTCAACATAATTATATTAAAACGGTAAAGTATGTTGTATTTTTTAAAAATATAAAGGAAAATTGGTATAATTTAGACTTTTCTTCTTCTTATTATTATTATTTGAGAAAAATATGCAATTACTAGGTTGTTGTCTACACATGGGTCCACACGGTTTTTCACTTTAAGATTTTCTTGTGGGGCGGTTCAAGCTTATTGTAATTTTTTATTTTTTATTTATTTATAACATTTTCTATTTAGGATAAATTATAATATTCACTTATAAAATTCAGAGAAAATATAAATATAATAAATTATATAATTTTAATATAATTACATTAACTTTTATTATAACAAGGTCAAATAGATCAAAACTAATATAGATAGTGTAGAGTAAAACTGTTAAGGCTCTTTTGTTTTTGGAGTTAGATTGGATGTGATTATTAGTGTGAGGACTGTTAATGAGGAGACTATTAGTGTAAGGGATTATTAGTGAAAGGAGTAAAAAAAATTATGTTTGTTTGTAATATATTTTGTGGGTATTTGGAAAGTGACTATTTTAGATTTTTTTGGTTTTTGGCTATTTTAGTAAACTATTTTAGTTTTTGTGTTTGAAAAGATAAGATTGATTTTTATTTGAGTTGGTGTATTGAAAAATGTGTTGAAATGATGTTTAAAATTAAAATGACAAATTTGTCCCTAATTTCACATTTTCAAAATTAATTTAAAGGGGTAAAATTATAATTAACCAACCTGTCACAGTGACATTCCTACACTGTCACTGTGACAGCCCATAGCCGGGCTTTTTTTTTTTAATTTATTTTTAAAAAAATCAATGGTCTAAAGGGGCTAAAAGGCTTTTTTTATTGTTGAGGCTAAAATAGCCTCTACCCACGCTTCCCAAACACCGCCTTTAGAAAGGGGATTAACTATATAAAATACCATAAATAGCCTTTAAAGTTTTTGCTATATGTTAATATTAAAAAAATATATTTTATAAATATTTTTTGTACTATATTATTTTCATATATATATTTAATGACATAATACCAACGAAAAAAAAAAAAACCCAAACAAATAAGGAGAATTGACCAATAAATCTCATTTTGTGGACTTGTAATCCATAAGGTCCTAAGAGCATGTTTGTTTTGAGGGATAAGGGGGTGAGATTGGACTATTAGTCCCACTGGACTAATAGTCCATTGTTTGTTTGAAAAATTTTGTTCCGGACTATTAGTCTTACAAATATGGGACTATCCTATCCCATGGGGGGGGTGTGGGATAGAAACCATGGGATTGGTATCCCATGGGATTATTTTGTGAAATGTCCATTTTACCCTTCATGCTATTACTTAGTAAACAATTAGAAAAAGGTAAAATAGTCTTTTGAACATTTATAAATTATTTTTTTAGTGTTGTTAATTTAAAACTATATATTAAATAAAAAATTTAAATTATAAATTATAAATTTAATTTAAGTAAAAATAATAAATTATAAATTATGGCCTTATAAATTAAATTTTTTTAGTTTTGTTAAAAAATTAAATTTACATATTAAATAAAAAAAAATTTTGTATTGTTAATTTAAAATTATATATTAAATAAAAAATATAAATTATAAATTAAATTTATTTAAAAATAATAAATTATGGCCTTATAAATTAATTTTTTTTTAGTGTTGCTGAAAATTTAATTTATATATTAAATAAAATTATTTTTTTATTGTCGTTATTTAAAATTATATTTTAAATAAAAATATAAATTATAAATTATAAACTTAATTTAATTGAAAATAATAAATTAAAAATTGTGGCCTTATAAATTAAACTTTTTTAGTGTTGTTAAATTATAAATTATAGATTATAAGGGTAAAATAGTCTTTTGAACATTTATCCTTATCCAGTCCGTCTAACCAAACATTGGATTTACTAAAAATAGTCTAATCCATACATCTAATCCCATGACTAAACAAACATAGGATGCAAATCCAATTCAACCAAATAGTCCCGAGTCAAATAGTCCCGGGACAATGTATCCCGGGACTAACAGTCCGATGAATTACAATCTCCCCTTATCCAGTCCGTCCAAACAAACACACCCTAAATGTTTTCTTGGTGACTGGGTGGTCCTTTAATTTGTTTGTTGATTATTTTGCCACTGTTAGTATTATTGGTTGACAATTGGTGTGGGTTTGTATGGGGAAAGGTGAATGGGTGTTTATGTGTCACGTTGATCGATAAAACGCACTAATACTTTTTTTAATTTAGTAGGTTTGTAACACGAGCAGAATGGGACGTCGGTTACATTGTAAGTGTTGTTTCACGCATGACGTGAACACGCAGAATAAGGCACACTGAACTGGTTTTCAAATTTCTCACAACTCGACCCTTTTTTTCCAATTGCCGTTGCCGTGGGTTTTGAAATTCAAATACCTGTGACTGAATCCCACAAACATGATTTGTGGGATTGTATTCGAAATAATTTTTAGATCAATTTGGTGTGGGTGTGTTGGGGTTGGGGTGATTCTTGTGGTGTGAGAAACCCACCAACCCGGAAAACGAACCCCTTTCATCTAAAAAACCCAACCCGATGGAATGTTTCCACACATTGGCAATCATCCCCATTTTGGAAAGATGAATCAGTGGTGCATGTTGACGTGAACCCTACCATTTGTTACGATTATCCCATTTTCTAATTTGAATTTCAAATATTTGTGATTCCGAAACCCACATTATAGATTGAGGGAATATTTCACATAGTATTGGTGTAAATCAGAATTTCTTTGTTGTTCAATTTTGTTGAGTTCGTGGTCGTGAAGAACCCTAATGCCTTCCTAGAACAGTGGGTTTTGCACTATGAACCCCGCCGATCAAATTTGAGCTTCATTGTCGTCGGCTGCAAAGTCTTAATCGGTGTTTGGAAAATGTAAGTTGTTCATTGTTGGGTTCACATTATAGATGGAATAAGTGGTGTGATTCTGAAACCCACGTTATAGATGGAGTGAGTGGGTTCACGTTATAGTTGTTCATTGTTGGGTTCACGTAAGTTGTTCATTGTTGGGTTCATGCAATGTTGGTGTGATTCCGAAACCTACGTTAAAGATGGAGTGAGTGTGGCTGACGTCAACTACAGCACTGTTGGACTACAACACAGAAAAATGGACTCGGAATGAAATCCCTACTTGGAAAACTTTATAAACAAATTTTCACCACTCCCACCCCCACAAATCTTGGGATTACACATACCTAAAATAATACAAAACATCTCCATAAATTATGTAAGAACATACTCATCCACCATACAACTATCAACATTCAAAAAATGATTTGTCAGTAAGCAACTTCCACTCACATGGACTTGTCAATCAAACAAAACTTAGTAGAATCAAACGGAACACAATTTAACCATATAAAACTTTCGATAAATAATATTTTTAGACTTTTCTTCTTTCTTCTTCTTCTTTTGAGAAAAACACGCAATTACTAGGATATTGTATACACATGGGTCCACTCCAAACGGTTTTTCACTTTCAGACTTTCTTGTGCGGCGGTTCAAGCCTATTGTAATTTTTAATTTTTTTTTATTTATAACAATTTCTATTTAGGATAAATTATAATATTCACTTATATAAATTTAGAGAAAATATAATAAATTAAACAATTTTAATATAATTATACTAACCTTTATTATAATAAGGTCAAATGAATCAAAACTAATATAGATAGTGTAGAGTAAAACTGTAAGGGCTCTTTTATTTTCGGAGTTAGGTTAGATGTAATTATTAGTGTAGGAACTATTAGTGTGAGGAATTATTAGTGAGAGGACTAAAAAAACTGTGTTTATTTGTGATATATTTTAGTGAAGGGATTAACTATATAAAATACCATAAATACCCTTTAATGTTTTTGATATAATTTATTATTACAAAAATATATTTTATAAATATTTTTTTATACTATATTATTTTAATATATATATATATACACATATAAAAAATAAAAAAATAATAAAAAAAAAACACACACACACACACAAATACACAACACACAACATGGGCAAAAACAGTCTTTTTCTAAACTAATCCTCTCACTAGTTTTGAAACCCAACACTTAGGGGCCTCTAGTAATCCTCTCCTCCAAGGCCTATCATAATTCTAAGGCCCGTTGCTCGAGTCTTGACTTAAATGAGGCTTGTGTTGAGGGGTTGGTATAAGTTTTCAAGTTATAATCTCTCATCCGAAACGGACAATAGGATACCTTGGTAATCTCGTCACGAGCGCTGCCTTGGACTTGCGGGAAGATGTGAGAATTTTTCTGTAACAAAAAAATAATAATAATCCTAAGGGACTATGAATCCCTTTCCCTATTTTGTAAACAAACATCATTATAATGGGTTACGCATCTATCCTAATCTAATCCTCTTCTCTATCACCCAAAACAAACAAACCCTAAAAGATAATATAATTACACTTTTATACCGTTAATTTTTCTTTTATCTCCTAAACTATATGTGATCCAATTAAAAATGATTATACAAATCAATAAGCCAATTCAAAACGATTATCAAGAACGCTGAATAAAAAAATATTTTTTAGAATTTAAACAACTTAAATCATATAACAAAGCACTTATTTTTTTTGTTATCTTGTACAAACTACACTCTGCGACTAATTTATATTACAAAAAATTAAGATTTAAAAAATTAAAATTTAAGGATAAAATTATTTTTTAAGGATTAAATATTTTTATTACAAAAAGTGTCGTCATTATATTTTTAGCAACGAAAATTGGACATTAATGATGAATTATTATCTTTTTGGGACCAAATTTTGTCTTAAAAAATAAATCATTTTGAGATCAAATTATTTTGTTCTAAATATATATATATATATATATTTCGGTCCACCCTAAAAGTATATTTATTAGTGACATTTTCAAAATTTTGTCGCTAAATATCTAGTTTTGACTTTTCGAAATGACCTTTAGCGACTATTCTCATAATTATAGAAATTGGTTTCTAAATGTCTTTTGTAATAAAATTTTCACTTTTAGAGATCAAAAAATTTGATTTCTAAAACTCTTATATATTATAGTATTAATAGATGTGTGATTGTATGAGTAAATTATAAAACTACATTTTTTTTACCCATTAAATTAAAGTTCAACGGTGATAATTTGTGCAATTGTCTATAAATTGGATAACATGAATAAAAATTTGAAAATTTAAAAATTAAATAGATGAAATAGGTGGTAGTTTACAAATGAAATAGAAAATTTTGTAATAATTTTAAAAGTAAAAGTGAAATTAAACATTATTTTATAGAAGGTAATTACAATGAGTAGAAAAAAGAAGCGGCAATTGCGGTTTTGAATTGGGTCCACACGGTTGTCCAACCGTGAGGAGAGGAAAATAGACGATAGATAAACCACCGCATGGTTGACTAGGTAAGACTTGAGATTGTAGGGTGAGCTAAATGAAAGTATTTGTTTTTATTTGTCATGTTTAAATGAATAAAAAAATAAAACACGTAAGAAATTAATATAAGTGAGATTTTTTTTATGAGTCTTGTTACGTCGCTCGAATTCGGATACTCCCGAATCCCCTAAATCCAAAAGAGAAGAAGATCAAGAGAGAGACGGAGGCAAGGCAGAGGTGATCGGCCGACGAAGAAGAAGAGAAGGACTGGAGGGGGCACATTTAACCAGGCAGAGGCAGAAACGGAGGCAAGGCGGCGACTCCGACGGCGGCGAAACAGAGGCACCATTTCGTTGATGGAGTTTGAACTCAGCAACAGCGGCGACTCCGACTCCGACTTCTGCGATCGACATCCACCGTCGCACCCACCGTCGATGGCGGGGCTGGGACGGCGGGGCTGGGCTGCGACGACGACCGGCGGCTGGGCATCGACGATCGACGATCGTCTTCTCTCTCTCTCTCTCTCTCTCTCTCTCTCTCTCTCTTTCTCTCTTCCCCTCTGCCTCTACTTCTCTCCCTCTCCCTCTCCCTCTCCCTGTTTCAGATCGAAAATGGAGAAAAAAAAAATCCCCAAAACGACGTCGTTTTGGGGATTAAGGGGATTAGGGAGGCCAAATTCGAGCTCTCAAACATTATTCTTTTTTTATTTATTATTATTTGTATTTTAAGGGGCAACATGTTATAACTAATCAACTTGTTTCCGACTAAATATCATTGTCTTTAGTGAGAAATAAAATAAATTTAGCAAGATAAATTTTTTCTCATTATTTTTTTATCGTTTCTCATCATATTTCACTCAACTTACAAACTACAGACACCAAAAAAAAAATGGTTATTTTTCTTTTCATTTTTTACCAAATTACTCGTATAAACAGAGTGTAATTCTTTGATTTAACTCTTGATCATGTCAGGCTCTTGCTCTTTGTCTAATGAAAAGTAGTGCATTTCATTAATTCGTGTCTAATCTAACTAGGATTTATAGATGTCTAATCTAAACTTAAAAAGGAATTATGTGTCCTCTGTAACAAAAATATAACAGTAAATCACAAATATATTTTTGAGATTTATGTAAAATATGAATTGTCTTTTATAATTTTAAAAATTACATCTCAATTCTTTAAGTTTTTAATCATATAACAAATGATTTTTTTTATATTAATAAATTATTAAATCAATTAACAGTTTTTTAATAACATTATGAATATATTTTAATTAATAATTTAAATAATTTTATCATTATTGTACGGGAAAGAAATAAACTTTCTCGTATAATCCTGTTGATCAAATATGCGCTTCTCCGTACGTCGTCGCTTTACTCCCTGAAAATACAAACGTAAGCTAGCCGGCGGGTGTGTGCCGAAAACCTCTCCGATGCCTAAGTCAGCAAAATAGACAAATAGACAAAAAAGCTCTGTGAATTCGGGAATCAAAGTTGTGTTACCTCTCCATAGGTGATGTTTGTGAGCTTTTGTAGGTTCCGCGTGGCACAATCCTAGTAGGACTCTTACTCCTCCATGTAGAGTCCTCTTGGGATTCATACTCCTGAAAGATAATGCTTATCCTTCAACACCCCCCTCACTGTTTAAACCAAGTGAGATGGTTTTACCATGGTCGGATTCCAACATGACCGAAATAAGCATGGCTATGCTTAAGCCGCAGACTGGACCGAACTATCCTTAGTTCGATTCACTGCCCCTACCTTTGTTCTTCTTCCATAAACCATAGTAAGCCTAAACAGAGCTAACTTTTAGTAAGGTTTAGACTACGTACTGTGCTATGACCGGTATAAATTTTAATATGGTGACCGAACTAACCGCAAGCCCTTTAAAACCGGAGTAACTTCACACCTCCGCAAGACCGGAGTAACTTTATGGCTATTTTACTCAGCACTTCACACAGCGGCCCATAACGGCCCATTACCTAGCTCAGCTCAATTTTCATGTAAATTACCCTCTCAATTGCCCCTTAATTCCATCTGCACAGCATGATAGGAATTACCTATCTATCAGCCGAGCTTATGTTTTTAAGCATATCCAGCCGAGCTAAAGTTTTTAGCCTATCTAGCCGAGCTAAAACCTTTTAGCCTTTCCAGCCGAACTGAATTCAAGCCGAGCTGTACCTGTCCGGTCCAAACGTCCCTTCAATCAAAAAAACTAAATCGCTTCTCCTTCCCATGACACGTGGCACACTCTGATTGGTCAATCGTAGCTGTCACGCCGTCTTCATATTTCGCAAAATTTGAACAGTTCCCGCCTTTATGTCTTTTCATCAAAACAAACCCTTTCGTTTTTCTATCAAATTTATTCACCTCACTATTCAACCCCTTCTCTCTCTCTTCGAATCTCTATTGCTCTTCAACCTTGCAATTTTTGAAGCTCGTGTTCTGCTACTGCCGTTGCTTCCATTTTCAAGTTCTTCCTCTTTACCTGGTAAGCTATTCAAATCTATCTTGCTTTCTTTGTTTTTGCATTTGTTTAATCCATAGCTTTAGGTTTGTGTTTTCGTGAACCACTTTCTTTCCATTTGCTCTGCCTTGTATATTTCTGGAAAAACTTAGCAATAGAACACTTGAATACATATAATATCTTGTAGAACGCTGTGTTTGATCTAAAATCATGATGCAACCGAACTAGAAAGTTGTTTGTAGTTGATGTCACTGCAACCAGACTAGCTAACCGAACTAGAACTTCATGCCACCCCGTTAGTCTCAATAAGCCAAAGTACAATACTCTCCTCAACCGAGCTAATGAACCGGACTAGGGTTGTTCAATAGTGTACTGGGAAACCTCAACTCCGACCGAGCTATGTCTCGGGGCTAAACCAGCATTCTTAGTTTTAGACCGAACTAAGAAAGCTGCCCCTAGAAGCTCAACTGGTCTAACAAAACCCCTTTTTTTTAACCGAGATATCGAACCGTTCGCCAAGACCGAGCTAACAAACCCTTTTCTCAAACCGAGCTTAAAAGCTCGTAGGTTGCCACAAAGCCGAACTAAGACTTGATATATATTGCCTTTATTTCATTTTAGGACGATCCAACGGTCTGTGCTTAATACCTTTTTTTCTTTTACTTTGCAGACTTTAGGTTGCCCAGGCACTCCTTTGACCGCTCAACCGAGCTACTCAACCCTTTTGCTGTGACCGAGCTACCACAAGTATAACGTATACATAACTTAAGAAAAATGGGTAAATATAGGTTTTTAGTAGAAACACCTGGTGGCCTGGCTGAATTCTGCAGGGAATATAACATTCCTGACGACGTCCATCTCACTTTAGCCGAACAAGATATCGTACCTTGGGAAAACCCTGGTTTTGTTCCCTTCACCCTTCTTTCCATTGTAGAAACCGGCCTGAGATTCCCTGTACAGCCCTTACTTTGTGAATTCCTTAGGCAAACTAGGATATGCCCAACCCCCCAACTTTCCACAAACTCATACCGCATAATAAATGGTATAGCCGAGCTAAACCACCGTGCTGGTATTAACCTTGGCTTAGCCAAAATATTCCACCAATATTCTATAGGCTCAAAAGAAGATGGGTGGGTCTACTATTTAAGAATACGCCGCCGCCGAGAGAAAATAATAAAAGACACACCGGACAAAGACTTGAATGATGACGATTTTTTCTGGGTATCTGGCAATTTTGAAGACCACCAAGCCCAGATCCCAGGCCGCAGTATAAACTAGAAAAAAGGAATACCTGGTATAATTACTTCGGTTTCTTTGTATGCTTCTGTTTTATTTTGGTTTCCTATTCCTGAACCGAACTAACAGTTATCTTCTTTATGCAAACTCAGCCCATCTTCAATCACTGTATAGTTACCCCAATCTGAACACTCTCCGCGCCGCACTACGATTTCCAGAAAGAAGTTGGGCCAAGCTGCTGAATTTTGAACCGACGTACAGATACAGCAGCCGACGAAAAGCTAGGGTGACAGACTTCTTGCTGAAAGACGCCCCTGAACCGGACCCCACCTTGCCCCAAATCAATCTAGTCCCTTTGACTGCCGAACAAGAAATGGCAAAAAGGAACAGAGTAAGGGCCCTTTTAACCGAGACAAACCGAGCCGAGGTACTACCACCGAACCAAACTCAGGAAACCGTGGTGGCCCTTCCTTCTCAACAACCTTCTTCATCACGCCCAAGTAAGCGAGCCCGGACTACCCAAACCGAGCAACGCCTTGCTGATGAAGACGAAGTCAGTCTTCCACCAAGCCCTCCACCAAGTCCACAACTGAACCGTGTCGACCGAGCTAGTTCCTCCAAATGGCCTCCAAGAATGACTTTCCAAAACCGTGCCATTTGTGATACTGACTCAGTGGTGGCTGACAAAGACCATATGCTAGCCTTTAACCTGGCTAAGAGCGTATGTCTGCCCCCTGATATGGAGCATCACAAGCATTTGACCGAGCTCAAGGCCATCCGGTCCGCAACAAAATCAATGATCCTGGTTAGTAGCTCCTCTTGTCTCTCTAATTTTTCCAACTTTCTGTTCGGTTTTGTCATTAGTTTGTTTGTATTCTTTTTCAGGCCATGCAGAAGAGCCAAATTGCGCACAAGCGTGTGTTGGAGCTTCAAAAAACAGCAAGGCAAGCCATGGCCGAAGCTGAAGAAAAAACCACCGAGCTAAGAGAATCCAAACAAAAGATAGCCGAGCTAGAGGCCAAGGTAGCTCGTCTGACCGGACTAGTTACCTCGGCTAATGCTGACAGACAGAGGGCCTTGACCGTAATGAAGAACAAGTACCTTCGTGAGCTAGCCAAGCTCGAAGGAAAGACAAATGCTGAAATCGCCGAGCTAAAGAAGAAGGTAGATGCTGCAAATACTGAAGGCTTCAAGGAGGGGGAGGCCCTCTATATGCAACAATGTGAGGCTGCCAAGTATTTGTTCTTCAAATGCGGTTGGAGGGCAGCCGTGGTGCAGCTTGGTTGTGAGCCTGAGACCGAGGTCTACAATCCTCCTCAGTACTTTATACCGAGCTCACTGGCGGAGTATACTGCATCCGTTCAGCAACAGTTTCTTCAGGGTTCAGATGATGATAATGACACTGAGCCCAATAATACCCCAGTTGTCAATGAACCTGTCGATCAATCAGCTCGATTGGAGCCAACGGTTGAAGACCTGTCTACCGAGCTGCCGACTGATACCGTGCTACTAGTAGACACCGAGCTCCCAACCGAGACCGCATTACAATCTGAAACCAGGCTTCGGGTTGATATTGATGCTGATGCCGATCTTGGTGACCTTTTTAATTGATTTTGTTTTTTTCTTTTTTTGTTGGAAAAATGTAACCGAACCAGGCTGGGGCCCCTCCTTTGCAACTTTGTTTGCTTTTGTCAATGAAAATCTTCATTTGCTCCAACTGTTATCTCAGTTTGCTGTTCTACTTGTGCTTGCTTTCTTACTGTAGTTTGAATGAAGTAGTGCATTCTCTTGCCGAGATAATTCATCCTGGTCTTAGTCTTGTAATCAGACTGGTCATACCAGCCAACCACTCTTTAGCCGATATACCTACTTCGGCTGAAGAGTACTAAGAGTTGGTTTAATCTAGCCAACCACTCTTCAGCCTAAACCCTTACTTCGGCTGAAGAGTAATAAGAGTTGGTTTAATCCAGCCAACCTCTAAGTTGGTTTTTCCAGTAAATCCTAGAATAAAATGTTTGGTTATTCCGACCAAACATCCTGCAGCTTGGATCCTTATCCTGGGCTTAGAAAGGGTGTTGGTTTAGTCCAGCCAACCTCTAAGTTGGTTTTTCCAGCCAACTTGGAATAAAGTGTTTGGTTATTTCAACCAAACGTCTTGCAGCCTGGATCCTCATCCTGGGTTTAGGAAGGGTGTTGGTTTAATCTAACCAACTTCTAAGTTGGTTTTTCCAGTCAACCTAGAATAAAATTTTTGGTTATTCCGACCAAACGTCCTGCAGCCAGGATCCTTATCCTGGGCTTAGGAAGGGTGTTGGTTTAATCCAGCCAACCTCTAAGTTGGTTTTTCCGGTCAACCTAGAATAAAATGTTTGGTTATTCCGACCAAACGTCCTGCAGCCTGGATCCTTATCCTGGGCTTAGGAAGGGCGTTGGTTTAATCCAGCCAACCTCTAAGTTGGTTTTTCCAGCCAACCTAGAATAAAGTGTTTGGTTATTTTGACCAAACATCCTGCAGCGTGGATCCTTATCCTGGGCTTAGGAAGGTTTGCAGTTGGTTATTCCAGCCAACTATCTTTTTAATGCCCTTAACTCACCTAACTCACTAAAACGAACTTTTACAGAAGGAAACGTCTATACTGAAAAGAAAACTACTTGTTTTATTGAGAAAGGAAAGAATTACACATATTTAAAAGAAAAAAGCTAAAAATAAAATAACTTGAGATTGGCAGTATTCCATAGCCTAGGAATTGCTTTGTCGTCCTTATCTTCTAGGTGGTATACCCTTTTGCCTGCTAATCCAACCACTTTGTAAGGTCCTTCCCAATTAGGCCCTAACTTGCCATCTCCTAGTACCAAGGTGTTTTCCATCATTTTGCGCAGTACCCAATCTCTGATTTTGAATTGCCTTGGATGTACTGTCTTGTTATACTTTCTGGACAATTCTTGTTGGTATGAGACGATGTGAACTAGTGCTCTGTCTCTTCTTTCTTCTGCAAGGTCGAGCTCCAATGTTATGGCTTCGCCATTCAAGTCTGGATCAAAATTCTCGCTTCGAATTGTGGGGAGGCCGACTTCTAGTGGGATTACTGCCTCCATACCATAGGCTAAGGAAAATGGAGTTTCTCCTGTTGACCGCCGAGGTGTGGTGCGGTAAGCCCATAAAACATGAGGGAGCTCTTCTGCCTACTTGCCTTTGGCTTTCTCTAATCTTTTCTTCAATCCATCCAAGACTACCTTGTTTGATGCTTCTGCCTGACCATTTGCTTGGGGATATGCCGGTGTAGAATTGTAGAACTCTATCTTGTACTCTTTACAAAAGCCTCTAAAGATTCGACCGTCGAACTGCGTGCCATTGTCAGATATTAGGGCTTTTGGTATGCCGAACCGAGTAACAATGTTCTGCCAAATGAACTTTTTTACATCCTTTTCCTTGATTGATGCCAATGCTTCTGCTTCCACCCACTTTGTGAAGTAGTCTGTTGCTGCAAGAAAGAACTTCCTGTTTCCGGGTGCTGTTGGAAGTGGTCCTACTATGTCCAAGCCCCACATTGCAAAGGGCCATGGGCTGGTCAATGGTAGGAGCTCTCTGGCTGGCTGATATATTTAGTGTGCGAACTTCTGACATTTCTCGCACTTCTTCACATATTTCTCTGAGTCTGCCTGCATGTATGGCCACCAGTATCCTTGCGAAATGGCTCTGTAAGCTAACGATCTTCCTCCTTGATGGCTTTTGCACACACCTTCGTGTATTTCGAACAAGAATGTTTCAACTTTGCTGGGATGAACACACTTCAGGTAGGGTCCTAAGAATGATTTCTTGTACAATGCCATAGAAGGGGAGAGCCAAAATCACTGTGACTTTGCTCTTATTCTGTTGGCCTCTTTCTTTTCTTCCGGTAAGGTGCCATCTTTCAGGAACAGTATGATGGGATCCATCCAAGAAGGGCCTAGCTCGGCGCAACATACCTCTTCTGCTTCGGGGTCTTCAATGCTTGGTCTAGGTAGGTAGTCGATCAGCAATGGATGAGGGATGGAAGTATTTGCCATTGAAGCAAAGCCTGCTAATTCATCTGCTCTGCTGTTTTTTTCCCTGCCAATTTGTTCTATCCGCACTACTTCAAATTTCTTGATCTCTGTTCTGACCAACTCTTGGTATTTAGCCATCATATCGTCCTTTGCCTCGTAGTCACCTGATATTTGGTTTACCACCAGCTGTGAGTCGCTGTGAACCATTAGCTCGGTGGCCTTCATGTAGAATGTTGATTTGAGGCCTACAAGAAGCGCTTCATACTCCGCTTCGTTGTTTGATGCTGGGAAGCCAAAGTTGACTGCTTGCTCCACTACTAGGCCGTTTGGAGAGATGAGGACTATGCCGAGTCCTGCTCCATGTCGGTTGGATGCTCCATCCACAAAGAGCTTCCACATCTCTCCAATGAACAATTTCCAGCAAGTGGAGGGATCAGATGATGCATTGGGGTCAAGAACGTTGCTGGTGTCTTCTTCAGGGTCCATGCTTGCTGTCTGCCCCTTATTATCTGATTGTACCAAGTCTTTATTTGTTGATGAGTTTTGGCTTGATGTAGTATGGTTTTGTTCTTCCTCCCTTACTTCACTATGGTCTGCCTTGGGACCTGACTGGGTAACTTGCACCAGGGGTTGCGTTATTCCGATGTCAACTTTCATCCCTAGTTCGGTTGTTTTAGTCAGGTCGATTGGGCAGATATAATGACTTCCTGGGGTGAATTCTGCGACAAAGTCTGCCAAAGCTTGAGCCTTTATCGCGGTTCTGGGTTGGAACTTGATGTCATATTGTCCCAACTCTATTGCCCACTTCAAAATTCGCCCAGAGAAGTTCGCCCTTTCAAACAAAGCTTTTAATAGGAAAGCTGTGAGGACGACTATGGTGTGGGCGTGAAAGTAGTGTGTCAACTTCCTTGAGGCCATCATCAAGGCCAAAGCCAGTTTTTCTAGTGGCAAGTACCTTATTTCGGTGCCCAGCAATGTCTTGCTGACATAAAAGATGGGCAGATGTTGGATTCCTTCCGCACGGACCAACACTGCGCTAATTGCGTGCTGAGAGACTGCTAGGTACAAGAAGAGTTCTTCTCCAGGTATTGGGGTGACAAGCAGTGGTGGAGAAGACATGTATTCTTTCAAACTTTCTAGAGCGCGGTCGTATTCTTCATCCTACTCAAACTTGGCTTTTAAAGCGTGGAAAACATGGTCGTAGTCTGTCTGACGACTGGCTTATGAACCGATTGAGCACAGTCACCATGCCGGTGAGATGCTGCACTTATTTCACTGAGTTAGGCCTCTCCAGATCCTGAATAGCTTTGATTTGGGAGGGGTCTGCCGCTATATCCCGGTTGGTTACCAGGAAGCCCCGGAATTTGCCAGATCCTACTCCGAATGCACACTTGGACGCATTGAGGCGCAACTTGTGCTTCTTCAGGATCTCAAACATTTCACCTAGGTCCTTGAGATGGTCGTTCTCATCCTTGCTCTTGACCACCATGTCGTCGATGTACGCCTCCATTGTTCTGCCTAAAAATGGTTCAAACATCTTGGTGACCATCTGTTGGAATGTCGCTCCTACGTTCTTTAGGCCAAAGGGCATGACCTTGTAGCAATACAGTCCTTTTGGGGTTATAAAGGACGTGACTTCCTAGTCTGGTTCATGCATGGCGATTTGATGGTAGCCTCTGTATGCATCCAGAAAGCTAAGTCGGTTGTGCCCTGTCGTTAGGTCTACCAGTTGATCTACCCGTGGTAGAGGAAAGCTGTCTTTTGGGCATGCCTTGTTGACTGTTTTGTAGTCGACGCAGACACGCCATTTTCCATTCTTCTTTGGCACCACGACTGTGTTGGAAATCCATCTGGGGTAGTGCACCTCTCTGATAGCCCCTGCCTCTAGCAAATTTCCTACTTCTTCTGCTACTATTTCGGCATGGTGGAGTGCCGATCTGCGTGTGCGCTGAATGATTGGTCTGGCGGATGGGTGGACATTGAGTTGGTGACAGATGAAGTTGGGATCAATGCCTGGCATGTCGTATGGTGTCCAAGCGAACACTTCGATGTTAGAGGTCAAAAATTCCAAGACCTCTAATCTCTCAGTGCTGGATAATGACGAACCGAGCAAAAAGAACTTATCCGGGTTCTTTTCATCTATTTTTACCTCTACCAAGTCTTCCACCGCTTTTTGATTAGCTGCTTTGCCGACATCTGCGAACAGTTCATTGCTCTCAGGTTCTTCTACCGAATGAACATATCCTTTGGCAGCGCTGCTGCCATTAACCGTAACAAAGCATTGCTTGGACATGATTTGGTCTCCAAAGACCTCTTCAATTACCCCGGCATCATTGGGGAATCGCATTACTTGATGGTAGGATGACGCTACCGATCGCATGGCATGTAGCCATGTTCTTCCCAAGATTATGTTGTAAGTGGAAGGGACCTTCAACACCCAGAATTTCATTTGTTTTGTCACGCTTCCTGCTCTGACTGGTAGAATTATTTTGCCGACTGGCCATTCTGATTGAGTTGAATCCGATCAGGGAAGACACGCTAGGCGCCATGTCTTTGTCTTGTAATTTTAATTGCTTGAATGTTTCGTAATACATTATCTCACATGAACTTCCCTGGTCAATCAAAATCCGCTTGACGTCAAAATCCTTGACTCAGAGAGTGACCACCAGGGCATCATTGTGAGGGCAATATATCCTCGCCAAGTCTCTATCTGAAAAGGACATGACGTTCGTGGCCTCTGTCTTCTCCTTTTTTATGGTAGGTTGTGCACTTAGTACCTCTCTTAAGTGCTCAGCCTTCTTGATTGACCCTCTGAGCTCGCATGCACGCTTAGGTTCAAAGACTCCATGTATCACATTGATTATGCCTTGAGGTGGGGCATCGATTGGCATCCCGTCGGGGTTATTGTGGTCCTGGAGGGCTGGTTGCGTCCCTCCTTCAATGTATTTATCCAGGTGACCGGCTGCCACCAACTTCTCCAGGTGCTGCCTCAATGGCGTGCAATTCTCAGTGCGGTGCCCCTTTTCTTTATAGAAGGTGCACCGCGACCTTTCGTCGTAGTCCTTCTGAGCTTCCCCTAGCTTGGCTGGCCATCTGACGAAAGGCTCATCTCGTATTTCACTTAGAATTCGGTAGATCAATTTTTTGAATACCGTGGTTATAGCAGTGCGGACCCTCAACCATCTTTTATCCTGGTCTTCTCCGTTGTCTCGTCTGCTCATCCGTTTCTACTCGGACGGTCTACCGCGTTGACCTTTGCTGAGGCCTTTTTCTCTGGTATTGCGGTCGTGCCAGATTTTGTTTTGGCCTAGGCGCCATCCTCTTCCACCCTGATGTACTGATGCACTCTTTCCATTAGGGCCTCCATGGTGAGGAATGGCGTCATGGTGATTGAATCCCTTAGTCTGTTCCCGACTGGAAGGCCCCTTTTGTACTGTGCAATGGCTAGATTGGTGGGGCAGTCCCCAATCTGGTTGAAGGTCTCCCAGTAGTGACTATTGTAGGATCTTAAGGTCTCTTTGTCGCCCATGTCGATGGAGAGCAGTTGATCGATCTCCACCGAGGTTTTGGTGTTCGTTCTAAACCTTGTTACGAACGCCTCTGCCAGTTACGCCCAGGAGGCTATGCTTCCTTCTGGAAGTTTTTCAAACCAAGTCAAGCCTAGGTCACCAAGGCTGGATGGGAAAAGGATGCACATCAAGGCCTCGTAACGTCGATATACCGCCATAACCTAGCGGAAGTGGCTTAGGTACATGTAGGGATCTGTCTTCCCATCATACGTGGTGAATTTGGGCTGAAGGAAGCCTGAAGGCAGGGGCGCGTTTTCAATTGCCGGAACGAACGGCGAGGTTTGTAGCCTCGCTAATGCTTTGTCCGTCGGTTCGTAGGCAGGGCGCGGAATTGGCATTCCAACCTCGACGCTTCTATGCGTCCGAGGAGCCAGCCGCTATAAGGCTGAAACTCTATGCGGGTCGCGCGCCCTGGTATCCTCCTTCCATCGTGCCCTTTCTTCTAGCACGGTTCATAAGTCGGATGATCTAGGCAACTCTGTTTGCCTGAATGATGTCTAGTGCGTGCGCGAGGGCCGATAGGTGCTTCCTTCCATGTATGACCTCTCAGATCTCGTCCTCTCAGACCTAGAGTGACGAGTTCTGGAAGTCCTGGATTGTGTATCGCCTGTCCTGAGGCTTCTACTCTCTGCTTGAGATGGTGTGGTACGTCTACTACGATTTTCCGAGTGGCGAGGGGACGTCTTGCCTTTGCGCCCCTCTCCTGTCGCCACTTCTTTTCCCTTTATCTGGCGTTTCATGGACTCCATGTCCGCCGCCATCCGTCATATCAGTTCATCCTGCTCCTTCACACGGTTCTCCAGAGTTTGAGGATCAATCCTCCGCCTTTGTCTCTCAGGACTTTGTGACCGAGAGTGATGGGGGCTGTTAGTCCATCTTCTCCTCCTCGCATCCCTCATGGGATTCTGTCGTTGTGGCTCTAAATCCGCCATAGGAGGGATAAGAGGTAGACCTTTGCGCCTTGCACCCACCTCTGGTGTTTGTCCGTCAATGGCAGATTGTGGCAAATCTTCGTTGTGCGCCATTGATTCTAAAGAAGAAAAGGTTGATCAAGAGGTTTTGTTCTTGTCTGTATTCCCACAGACGGTGCCAATTGTACGGGAAAGAAATAAACCTTCTCGTATAATCCTGTTGATCAAGTCTACGCTCCTCCGTACGTCGTCGCTTTACTCCCTGAAAACACAAACGTAAGCTAGCCGGCGGGTGTGTGCCGGAAACCTCTTCGATGCCTAAGTCAACAAAATAGACAAATAGACAAAAAATCTCTGTGAATTCGAGAATCAAAGTTGTGTTACCTCTCCATAGGTGATGTTTGTGAGCTTTTGTAGGTTCCGCGTGGCACAATCCTAGTAGGACTCGTACTTCTCCATGTGGAGTCCTTCTAGGATTCATACTCCTGAAAGATAATGCTTATCCTTCAACACCCCCCTCACTGTTTAAACCAAGTGAGATGGTTTTACCATGGTCGGATTCCAACATGACCGAAATAAGCATGGCTATGCTTAAGCCGCAAACTGGACCGAACTATCCTTAGTTCGGTTCACTGCCCCTACCTTCGTTCCTCTTCCACAAACCATAGTAAGCCCAAACCGAGCTAACTTTTAGTAAGGTTTAGACTACGTACTGTGCTATGACCGGTATAAATTTTAATATGGTGACCGAACTAACCGCAAGCCCTTTAGAACCGGAGTAACTTCACACCTCTGCAAGACCAGAGTAACTTTATAGCCATTTTACTCAGCATTCCACACAGCGGCCCATAACGGCCCATTACCTAGCTCGGCCCAATTTTCATGTAAATTACCCTCTCAATTATATAGAACAATAGTTATGAATTTTATTTTTTTATTAATTCTATTAATTGAAAAATTATAACAAGAGAGTATTTATAATTTTTTAAATTATAAAGAGCAATTTGTATTTTAATAAATTACTAATAAAATAAAATAAATAAGAGATAAAAGAGGAAGGAGAATAGCCGAGAGCGTGAATATAGCGATCCCAATTTCCCTTTCTTTAATTGTTGTATCCAGACTTAGGTTCCGTGGAGTTGGTTGTTGTGTATATCTTGTTTACATCCTTTACTCCTTGTATTCGAGTCTTGGGTTGTGTTGGGCAGGTTTGAAACAGATTGGTTGAGCTTAGGAGCCAAAAGTAGTTGCCCAGATTTTGGCCTGCACGCTCGAGCGGAGCTTTTGACGCTCGAGCGGACCTTTGTTTTTCTTCTCCGCTCGAGCAGGGGGTTTTGGCGCTCGAGCGGGAAAATCCATCTCCCAGTATTTTCCTCTGCAGTGTTGGACGCTCGAGCGAGCGTTTGGAGGCTCGAGCTTAAGTTTGTGTGTGACGCTCGAACGGGGAGTTTTACGCTCAAGCAGGGACCTGGTTCTGCAAAAGTTCTGGAAGCGTGTATCCGGCGCTCGAGCGGGGGTTTGGACGCTCGAGCGGGGGTTTGGACGCTCGAGCGTGAGTCTGTATCTGACGCTCGAGCGGGGAGTCGTGTATATCACTCCGAGATTTAGCTTTTTAGATCACTTTTTCAATTCCATTTCTCTCTCTTACTTTTCAAAACAGCCATTGAAGAGCCTCTCTCACTAAAACCTTCACTTCTCTCTAGGTATTGATCTAGTATGAGTGATTTCCTCACCTTGGGCCTTTGCAAAAGTTGTGTTAATCATCGAGGGCTATCTTTTGATCCGAAAATTTTGAGATTTGGAGCATCTTCAATTTCTTCATTTTCTTCCATTGGGCTCCGAATTTGAGGTAGGGATTCCTATTCACTCTTATGGGTTTTGACCTAGATATTGAGTATTTTGTATAAATGGTTTTGGGTTTTGGAAACTAGGGTTTCAAATGTATAATTTTGAAAAGAGGGTTTTGTTTATTTTGGACCATAAATATGTATTTGGGTTTCAAAATGGGTATATTGATGTTGTTGGTAATATATGGATTCTTGGGGTCAATATTGAGAATAAGGGGAATTATGCCATGTTTGGGTATATTTAGGTCACTAATGTAATTAATGACATTTGTTGAGAAAATATAAAATTGAGTTGAATATAATGAAATTGGCTCATTATGAGATGAATTAGTGAAGTTGGATTTATTAATTGCTTACTTTTGGAAATATGGATATTTTATCTGTTGGTGCTTTTATTATCTGTTTAGAAATAATTGCTTTGGACTACCGGTGGAGAGTAGTTATGAATGTTGTAGACAATGCATAATGATCAGGCAAACTAAAACTAATCAATTGGATGTATCATAGAGTATGACGGTTGACAGAATACATTAACTGTATGTATTGATTGATTATGTATATGACCTATGTGTATATACGTTGTGTGTGTGGGAGAAGATAGATGATGTACTCCACGGTTTAGGGGAAGATAACGGATGGACCTCTAAACCGGATATTGTTTGGGAGGCGATAGGGGATGGACTCTGTTGATACAGCTCATATGCTTATCAGTTAATGTATTGATATAGCTCATATGCTTATCTATGGAAGTGTTGATATAGCTCATATGCTTATCTATTGAAGTATGGATACAGCTTGTATGCTTATCTGTTGAGATGTTGATATACCTTATATGCTCATCTATCGAAGTGTTGATATAGCTAGTATACTTATCTAGTGTGAAATGGGAAATGTTTAATATGAGTCACTATCTCATGTAAATTGTTGGCCAGGTTCTGAGCCGTTGTTGTGAATTGTGAATTTGATAAGAAATGGAAAATGAAATGAAACATAGACATTGTGGTCATGTAATGAAAGTGGTATATGAATTGGTTTATGTGAGTCAAACATTTATCAATTGCTAATGTCTTAGTTACTACTTATATTGTGCTTAGCATATCTCTACTGGGCGTTGGCTCATCCTATATGGGACATCATTTTCAGGTACAAGTAGCATGTCACCTCCAAGGACATAGTTTGGATGGTTATGGGAGTTGAAGACTCTTTTTGATTATTTTGCTTGTATTACATGTATATCAAGCCAAGGGCTTATTTTGTATAGAGTTAGTACTCTTCTTTTTGTAACAAAGTGTTGACTTGGAAAGCTGTAAGCCCGTAGGGCATTTGTTTTTGTTGTTAACATGTAATATTATTGTAAGAACTACTCTGATGAATAGAAAGGTGTTGATTTCTCTTATATCATTGCATGTCTAAAATGATGGGTTTTATGTATTGTTTTGAGGGCGTGACAGTGAAGGAGAGAAAAAATAAAGGGCAAATTACACAAATAGTCCCTATAGTTTGGGGCATGTGTCACTTTGGTCCCTGACTTTGTAATTGTGACACATTTGACCCTGAATTTTGAATCTTATTCCAAATAAGGACAATTGAAGATACCATTGTTTAATTTCAAGGGCAAAATTGTCATTTTAATAAAATATAAACTAATTTGACAAAAATAATGTCAAAAAAATATTTTAAATTTTTTAAAAATTATTTTTATCCACCAATGATAAAATTATGTCAAATTGATAAAAATTAATAAAAATTACATCATTAATTTTTTTAAATTAATTTTACATGATCATCATCCAAACACATAATAAAAATTAATTTGGTAAAAAAAATAAATAAATGTTTAAAAGATTTATCAATTTTACATAATTTTATTTTTAGTGGGTAGAAATAATTTTTAAAAATTCAAAAACATTTGTATGGCATTTATTTTTGACAAATTAGTTTATATTTTATCAAATTGACTATTGTATTCTTGAAAATTCTAATAATATCTTCAATTGTCCTTATTTGGAATAAGATTCAAAATTCATGATCAAATGTGTCACAATTGAAAAGTCATGAATCAAAATGACACAAGTCTCAAATTATATGAACTATTAGTGTAATTCACCCAAAAATAAATTTAAAAAGATGGCAGGTCAAGATTTTTGCGTGTAATTGGGCCCTAGATTTATGGAGTCCTGCTGGGAACCTCCAGCAGGAGAAGACCCCCAGCACCCCCCCCCAACCTCCACGTGGGGGGCTGCCAATGGATGAAAAAAAAAAAAGAAAAAATTGTTTTGGACCAATCAAAATGGACCCCAGCACCCCACTGGGTCTCATGCATTTTCCAAATTTATGTGTGCGCGTTGGGCGTACAAAGATCATTTTAGTGGAGATATTAATTTTGTGTTATATAATAAAGTGTTAAACTTAAAATTAATATATATATTAGTGTACTAATAAATGATGTAATATTATTTGGGGCATTTACATACAAGTCCCATTTTGTGAACTTATAATCCATTAGGTCCTAGATAAAATTATTTGCTCCTTCAAGTCCTATTAATTTTTAATAAACTAATTTACCTATCCAAATCCCTTTCCTCGCTCCTCTTCGAACTAGATTGGATAAATTCAACCCCGATAAATCTCCAGAATGGTGTACTACGCTGAATTTGAACGGAACACCCATTAATCTCGCGAACTTCTCCATTCTATTTTCGATCTCTTTCATCACCTTTTGCACCGCTGCTGCCCCCTCTCCGATTTCGGCCTCTCCGACGTACTGGAAAACCAACTCCGCCAAGAGATGCTCCATACAGTTTTCCGAACTTCAGCGTACACCTCGCAAAAAGTCTTCATTGATTTTGATTATCTTCATTGAAATTTCAGTGTGTATGTGGATTTTTGAAATGGTGTGGGTTTGAATCAGGTGAGAGAGAGAGAGTTTTTTAAAATTGATTATCTTTTTCTTTCAAAAAGGTGTGGGTTTGAATCAGGTGAGAGAGAGAGAGAGAGAGAGAAAGTTTTTTAAAATTGATTATCTTTTTCTCAAATGAATCAGATGATTATCTTTTTCTCAAATGAATCAGTTGAGAGAGAGAGAATTTTTTAAAATTGAGAACATTTTCAGTTTATAATATTTTCAATTTTAATCATTAAAAAATTGAGAAATTTCTCAAAATTAATAATTATAAATTTCTTAGTTTTGATAGTTTTGATAATATTTTCAGTTCATACTAGAAAAAAAATTTGAGAAATTTCTTAGTTTTGATAATTATAAATTGAGAACATTCTCAGTTTTGAAATTGAGAACATTCTCAGTTTTGGGATTAAAGGGCAAAACGTCTTTTTACCTATAAATGGGACTTATTGGTTCAAAAACTTTTTGACAGGACCTAAGCTACCACTAAATATGTAAACAGGACTTTTTGGTAATTAACTCATATTATTTTTGTAACTTGTATAATAAATGTAATTAGTATTTATATTATAGTATTAGTTGATATACTAATATGTACATTAATTGGTGTATATAGTACCATCGTTTAAAAATGTATTAAGAATTTATTAATTTAAAGATTGAATGGTGGAATGATAAATATGTTAGAGTGTGTATTAAAAAAATATAAATATATATATATATAAATAATAAATAATATAAAAAGTGCAATAGATCTCGCCCCACTAGTGTGCTCTCCCTCAAGTGGCTTGCTACCATTGGCAATGCTACTAATCTAGGCATTATTTGATATAAGCTAAGCCTTGTTTGTCATCTCTTTAAAAAAGTTAGAAAGTTAAAAAATTACTATCATATTTAAATCATATCATCTTATTTAAGTCACATCACTTCTATACCACATCACTTCAAATCCAATTCATATCCAATCCATATTTCATAAAAAGTCAAAAAGTGTACTTATTTAGATTATTCCAAACCAAATAAATGTATTTATTTAAATGAATATATTTATTTGAGTCATATTACATCTTTTTTTTTCTTATACATATTTTTTTATAAAAAATTAAAATATATATTTATTTGAATTATCCCAAATAAACTCTTAATTCTTCTCTTAAGAGTTCCAATTGTAGTACATTATGTCCATTATCTACAAAGCTAACAAACATATGACACATCTTCGTTTAGAAAGAGTTAAAATAATCTTCTCTTTTTTTCTTTTTTTTTGGCTATTTTAGCCTTGTTTGATTTTTGTTTTTGGCTTTTATGATTTTTGTATGAAAAAAAATATAATGATTATGGTTTAGATGTGATATTTTATCTTGCTAACTTATGTAGTCAATTTTACCTTTTGTGTTTTTTTAATCAAAAAGCCAAAACCAAACATAGCTTTGTGTTAGTGAGTCCAATGTGAATGCTCTAAAGGAGTAAATATTGTCATTAAGAAAAGGTAAATTAAAAATATTTTATTTGAGATTTATTTAAATTACAAATTATTTTTGTGATTTGAAAAATAATAAATATCTCTTATAAGAATTTTTTATTTAATAGAATTAACTAAAAAAATAAAATTTCAATTGCTTTCTTATACAATAATAAAATTATCTGAATTATTAATTAAAACATATTTTTGACATCATTAAAACCTGTTAATTGACTTAATAATTTATTTAGGGGTGGGCGCGGGTCGATTGTTGCTACGGAACTTTCAATTTGTCATTTGTCCGCTAGATTGGCAAATTAGAAAAAATCAATCTGCATTCGTCCGCCAATCTGGCGGATGTGGATTGAGTGGATTGGCGAATGAATACGAATCGGTTTTGCGGTTTAAAATTTTATAAATTTTTAATATAATTCAACTTATGCACTTCCTAAAAAAAAAAATTTATTATAGTCAATGACTTAAAAAAGTATTACAATCACTGTATGTCTCATCCAAATAAAAAAAGCTTGAAACTTTAGAATATTATAATCACAATATGAATTATCTACATATTACAATCACAGCATATTTCATCCACATAGTTCTTAAAATATAAAAATAATTCAAACCATCAAAACCATAAATACAGCAATAGTAGAGATTGTATGTCTCTGTATTGTTACATCTATATCTATTTTTGAAAATAAAAATCAACCAGCATATATCATCTTTTTTATTTATTATTTTTAGAGTTAGATTTAAAAACTAAAAAATGTAGATAAATAATACATTTATTTTTTTTTAAAATTTAAAAAATATATTCAAGTTAAAAACTCTTTTTCAACAGAACATATTCAACAGAATATTTAAATTTTTTTTCAATTGAAAAGACAAACAAAATATCTAAACAAATTGAAAACACAAAATCTTACAAATTATTAAGAGTGCTCGTGGTTTGACGGTTCGGTTGCGGCTAAAAGAATCTTAAATCCGCAACCGTCCGCTCGTTATCACGCATTCATCCAAAATGTGGCGGATCGGTTCGATTCGGTCGGTTTGGATAAATTAATATATCCGTTGTTCATCCTTAAATTTATTGATAAAATAAATAATTTATTATGAAATTATAAACTTTAAAAAGTATGATATAATTTCTAAAATTATAAGAAATAATTTACATTTTAAACAAATTTTAGCAAGTATATTTATAATTTATCCTTAAAAAATTGTTACTAACGGGACTTGAGATTAGAATCTTGTAATCATTTCATCAGAAATTTTCGAAGACTAGTGGAAAGCCAATTTTGAAAAGGCCACATCTCATCAAAAGAGAATTTGACTGGCTGGTGTGTCTAGTTTAGTTTTTATAATTTAAATTGTTTATTTTTTAAAATTTATTAAGTAAAATATTTATATAAAAAATTAAAATAATTAAATATTAGTAATTATATGTTTAAATTGAATTTGTATTACAAAAATAAATAATTATTTTTGAAATTATATTTGTCGTCTATTATTTTAAAACAAATATAATTCATATATATAGGTACGGATATCCAAGTAATTTGATTTTGAATAATGCTAGGGGCCCAAATGTTTTATAAATATTTTTACCAAATGTCTCGCATGAGTCACATGGGTATAGGATCCATATAGAACTCACACCTTTGGTAGAAATATTGCTAAAACATTTGAGGTTCCTAGCATTTTTCTTTAATTTTTTGTATGAATATTCTACCCAATAAATTTAAAAAGTGAATGGTTTAGATCACCAAAATCAATTTCAAAATAGACCTATATAGTCCAAACACTCTCTCAAATTAAGATGATAACTTGAGAAAAGTCCAACCCTTTCGAAAATTCAGAAATCACCGACTTTTTAATCATACCCAATTAATATTTGTGTTTTTTTAGAAAAAAAAAAAAAAAAAAACAACTCGGGCCGAAGCCGAAGAAAGGAAAATTACAACCAAACAAACCTAAAATCCCCTGCTTTATCGTTATCAAGCACTGCTGCCAAAACGGTTGGAGCATTCAACAAAAGCTCACGCAAGCCATTCGATCGAAGAGCATCCTTTGCAATGAGGTCCGCGCACACATTCACATTCACATTCACTTCACACTAGATTTGCTGGAGGTCGCACTGCCAATCCTTATTCAACAACTCCCAAATCTCTTGACATAAATTGAAATTTGGGTAAATAGAATTGCCCTTCCCTACAGCTTCGATTGCTTCCGCAGAATTAGATTTAATGATAACTCAGCAGTGTCCATAGACCAAGCCAGCTATTGCAGAATTAGTTCATTAAATAGTAAGAAAGCTAATAAATGAAAATTTTCAAATTCTTTTTTTTTGGGGGTATGAATTTTCAGAATTCTATTCATAGACATCTACACTTTCAATTTTCCAATATTTAAAATAATAACAGTAATCTTCGAAACGTATGGTATACATAGCCCTATTTTGGCATAAAATATTTTAATTTGAGAGAGCGTTTAGACTTAGTAATTTATTTTGTGATTAATTTCGGTGATCCGAACCGTTCCCTTTTTAGGACTCGTTGAATAGAATATTAATGTAAAAAAATTAAGATAATTGGATATTGATAACTATATGTTTGAATCAAATTTATATTATAAAAAATAGATGGTTGTTCTTAAAATTATATTTGTCTTTCATTTGAAAAAAAAAAATATGATTAAAACATATGATCTTGATTGTTTGCATAAATATTCTATTCAACGAGTCAAAATAAATGGTTTGAATAACCGAAATCAATATCAAAATAGATCTACCAAAGCCCAAATGCTCTCTCAAATTGAAATGATAACTTGAGATAAGTTATATCCTTTCCAGAAATCTCGTCTCTTAATAATCTCCTAACTTAAAATTCACGAGGTTACTACTTTATGTAAGAAGTGAGTTTCGGATTACTTTCGACAGTATCGAATTCAAATCTAGACTCGGGACTCTATCCGGTCTTTTCGAACTCAAATCTAGACTCAGGACTCTAACCAATCTTTCTTTGGGATGTAAGTTTCGCGCTATTTTTGACAGTATCAGACTTAAATCAAGACTTGAGACTCTAGTCTAGATAGTTGTAATCAAAAAAAAAAACCCGTTTAATTTTGAATTTTTAAAAATAAATTTTTAAATTTTTAACTTGTATTTTTAAATTGTTATTAATTTTTAAAAATATTTTAATTATTTATTTTTTAATTTTTTAAATCCACTTATGTTTAAAAAAAATTATACAAAAATCTTTAGAAATTTCATTGAATACAAGAAAATACAAAAATGTAATAAATTTTCATATATTTTTATTTAATGAATTTTTTAAATAAAAAATTTCATAAATATTATTATTTTTAAACGTATTTAGATTAAGTATATCTAAAAAATTAAAAAAAAAATTATAAAATATTAAAAAAAATCACAAAAAAAAAAAAAAAACGAAAAAAAAAAAAAAAAAAAAACTCTGAAAAGTGGATTCAATTTCCGAAAGCTCATTGTCAATTGATAGAAAATCTCTACAGAAAGAATTCATCACTTTCATTACTCACACAATGTACTTCCACTTAAAAATATCAGCATCTTACCCTCAGCATCCAAACTATTGCAAGACTACAACAATCAAACATCCCTCACTTAATAACCAATTTCAAAAAATCTATTAAAAAAAAGTATAATAATACAATTTTGTATAAACATCCTTTTGCCAACCCACTCTCACAATTTTTAAGGGGTTGCAGATGCAGAATTTCCCCCTAGTTAGAACCAAAAATCATAATTACATCTTCACCTCGCTCTTAAACTTTCATCATGAAGTTATCCTCAGAAAAACAAGAGCAAGGCCACCATCCCTTCTCTCCTCATCATAATAATATTGGGCCATCCGTACATTACCAAACCAGTAGCCAGCCACCTCCCACCAATATTCCATGGAACTTTGGAATGTAGGTCGGTTAATTTGATATTTCTTGATTTCAACTACTTAGCTTCCAGATATAAGTGTTACTTCAATACGTTTTCTACAGCTTCTCAGAATTGAGAATGTGAGTTCCCATATGTCTTCCAAGACTGCTTCCAATATCGCCTGCTTGCACTGCCGTCAAATGGAGAACTGTAATAATCAGAAGGTCCTCTAGAAGCTCTGCTTTCATTGCTCTCCTTTTGAGCATTCCTCAATTCCTCCTGAAGATCATAATGTGAACGCTGCAAATTGAAGATGATAATTAATATTCAGCAACTCATAAAGAACAGAAACAAATCAACAGATAGTGTCATAATTACATTTTTAGACTCAGCACAATGATCATGATGATCTTTCGTTACTAGAAACAAATTGCAAATAAACCTCAAAACTCAAGAATGTATTTTGAACCAAGCTAAAGAAAACAAGGCCTTTTAGTCCTAGCAGAAATCGTTTTTGTACTGCAGCTAGTCGTTTTTAGATACTGCATTAGTTGGTCTTTTAATGAGGCAATGCCCACTACAAGACAAGTATCAGAAAAGAGATCCAAATGCAAAAATTATCCCATATTTTTATCCTTCTGATTTGAAAATTTTCTTAGGTATTCCATAGAATTTTCCTGTTAAGAAATCAACATTAGGCCGTCCAATCTACAAAATCATTGTATTATAATCTAAGCATAGACACTTCTAAAAAGGTGGCATATCGATGTCGTGTCCATGTCGGACACTGACATTCATCAGACACTTTCCCGACATGTGTCCGACTACGTTACACGGACTCGGGTGCATGTATCGGGTACGGGTGTGTATCTAAGGGTCGGACACTTTAAAATTAAAAATTAAGAATACGTGGATATGGATCCAAATTAGGATACGGGTACGTTAAATAGTTATTTTTAAATATATTTATTATATGAAGATGTGTTAAGGAATAACAAATTTTATTTAAAAAAATAACAAATAAAAATTATAAGCATTATTTTAGACATAAAATAAATTATATTATATATGATAAAATAAATTATTTTAATTTTAGACATAAAAGTTATGTTATTTATGATATATTATATTATATCATATTTTTTTGAATAAATAATATTATATAATATGAATAATATTATATTAATATAGTTTATATTATACATAATTCAAATTATATTAAAAAGAAGAGACTGAGAGAGATTGATCAAAAAAGAAAAAAGAGACAGAGAGAGAGAGAGAGTGACGAAGAGACGAGAAGAACAGAGATCGAAATCAAAGGGGAAGATGAAGGAGCACAGTAGATCGACTTCGCAGATCAAGCTTTGCAGATCGATCAACTTCACAAATCGATCGATGCTCTGCAACCAAGTCAGATTGAAGTCGAAGGCCAGATTCTCTCCTTGCTCTCTCCTCTTTCGATTCTTCTGCCGTATCCGTTTCTAAGGAGCCGTATCCCGCACCCATACTCGTGTTGTGTCGACACATACCTTCGAAATTCCAAAGAGTCCGTGTAACATAGGTGCCCGACACTCATTTAAACGTGTCCTATTTTTTTAAATAGAATTTAGACTTGGACACACTTTAGACACTTTGAGGATACACGTGTCCATTGCTTAAATACACGTGTCTATTAATTAGACACAAACAAAACTAATTATAAGTTTGAACAAAATAACTTAGAAAACAATGATAAAAGAAAAATAATATCAATTTATAAAAATTAGTGTTATATTGCACTTATTTATTGTCTTAGAATAATATATTCATATATATAACATATAATTAATATATAAAATTTTATCTTATGTGCATGTCACCCATGTGTCGTGTCCTGTATTTTTTAAAAATTACCGTGTCGGCATGCCTGTGTCATATTCGTGTTGTATCACGTGTCCGTGCTTCTTAGATTATAACCATTCTTTCTACCACAAGAATGCTTACCAGAAAACATTTATCCCTAGATCCCATCTATTATTCATGAGTCAAGTGTTTAGCATGGAGGTGGTATGGTATAAGCATTGAGTAGTCAG
>CM069912.1:10223021-10368794 GCA_036172215.1 Camellia granthamiana
GATGACCTGTAGGAAAAAAAAAATACTAAAGGTTGAAGAATCCTACTCAAGCGTCAGACTGCCCGCTCGAGCGAAGGAGCAAATGCAAAGGGCCCGCTCGAGCATGAAAAGCCCCACTCGAGCGTAAAGGCCAAAATCTGGACAGAAGCTATTTGTTTCTAAACACAACCAACCTGTTTCAAACCTGCCCAACACATCTCAAAACTCAAATACAAAGAATTAAAGGACGAAAACGCGATACAGACAACAACAATCATCCATGGAACCAAGTCCGGAATACAATAAACAACAGAGGGAAAACTGGGATCACTATAACCTCTCCCCCTTAAAGAATTTCGTCTCCGAAATTAGATAAATAAGTTTCAAATTGGTGTTTTCTCAATTCTCAACAAGATTATAATTCAACATTCAACATCCTGACCCATTACCGGTCATCCCACCTCTTTTCAATAGGACAACTTACAAATACAACTCCAACATGCATTACAACATGCATTCCTTTGGAATCCACCAATTTCAACACAAATATCCCACAATTCAATAACATATTTAATGTTAACGATATATTTGCATTTCTAAAACATAATTAACATATACTATGTTTCCAGAATTCATTGACAAAACAAAATTCCCAATACATGATTAAACATTAACAAACAAGTTTGGATATTTCTCTCAGACCTCCAATTCACGTTCCCAAGTGGCTTCCTCCACTCCGTGATGTTTCCACAAAACTTTTACCAAGGGAATCGTCTTGCCACGCAAGATTTGGTCCCGCCTATCCAAGACTCGCACCGGTCTCTCCTCATACGAGGCATCCTCATCTACCTCTAAGTCGGTCCAATCCAATACGTACAACAGATTCGGCTCGTACTTTCGAAGCATACTAACATGAAACACGTCATGCACCCCAGACAACTGCGGCGGTAATGCTACACGGTAGGCAACCTCTCCAATCCGCTCAAGGATCTCAAAATGGCCAATAAATCAAGGAGACAACTTCCCATTCTTCCCAAACCTCATCAAACCCCGCCTAGGTGATATTTTCAGAAAGACGTGATCACCCACCTCAAATGACAAAGGCCTCCTCCTACGGTCGGCATAACTCCTTTGGCGACTCTGGGCTGTAACAAGCCTCTTACGGATAAGTTCAACTTTCTTCGTCGTCTCCCGAACTAACTCCGGGCCCAACAAAGGTGCAACACCCACCTCGGTCCAACACACTGGAGACCTACACAATCGGCCATACAAGGCCTAAAACGGTGCCATGCCAATGCTCAATTGGAAACTATTGTTATAGGCAAACTCCACTAATGGCAAGTGCCTCTCCCACGAACCACTAAAGTCAAGGACAACCTCGAAGCATATCTTCAAGGATCTGAATAGTACGCTCGAACTGCCTGTCAGTCTGAGGATGGTAAGCCATGCTAAAGGTCAACTTAGTGTCCAAGGCACCCTGCAAACTCTATCACAACCTAGCAGTAAAGCACGAATCTCTATCTGAGACGATCGACACTGGGACTCCGTGCAACCTCACTATGTCCCGAATATATAAGTTGGCAAGATGATCTACCAAATCTCTCATACGCATAGGAATAAAGTGCGCTGACTTAGTCAACCGGTCTACTACCACTCAAATGGCATCACTACCCCGTTGAGTCTTTGGAAGACCTACGACAAAATCCATCGTGACGTGCTCCTATTTCCACTCGGCAATAAACAAGGATTGTAACAAACCTGCTGGCCTTTGATGCTCAGCCTTCACTTGCTAATAAGTAAGGCACTTAGACACAAAAATTGCCACATCTTTCTTCATACCCCGCCACCAAAACTGGCGACCCAAATCACGATACATCTTAGTGCCTCCCGGATGCACCACAAGACGTGAATGGTGAAACTCTCGGAGTACTTCCTCTCGGCAAGACTCCGGCACAAACAGATGGTCTCGGTACCTCACACTCAGGTCAGGATACATAGTCAAACCCTTCTCTACTTTCCCATTGGAGATCTTTTCCCGGAGGGATTCTACCTCAAGGTCACTTCTCTATGCCTCTAACACTCAATTCACAAGTGTAGGCTGTGCAACTACAGAAAACAAGGCCGCAGACTCAACAGACTCGCCCAGAAGCAAATCAAACTCGCTAAGTGTACCCAACATTTCCCACTCCCAGATGGCTATACAAGCTACATCACTGATGGATTTCCTACTAACGGCATCGGCCACAACATTGGCCTTTCCCGGATGATAGTGCAACTCGAAGTCATAATCCTCAATGAACTCCGTCTACCTCCTCTGCCTCAAATTCAAGTCTTTCTGTGTAAACAGATATTTTAGACTCTTATAATCTGAGAACACCTCAAATCTCTCACCATATAGGTAGTGCCTCCAAATATTCAAAGCAAAAATCACAGTGTAGACACCCCATTTTTGACCGACCTTAAGACTCAGACATCACCAACTGAGCGCTCGGTGATGTTGCATATTGTGCTCGTTCTGAGGTTGCAAAGTCTCGGCTGAGAGCCTTGCCTCCGGGCTTCGGAACCTTTTCGTGCCTTGCCTCGGTTTGTGAACCAGGTCCTGTTTTCTCTGTTTTCTCTTCCCGAAGTGAGGGAGAGGTCTTGAAGACCATCTCTCAGTGGCCGTAGGCTACGTTTCATGGTCGTAGGCCACTATTCCCGTTTGGAGACCAGTTTTCGATTTTCAGAGCCGTCGACCGTGCGCCACGGTTCGGGACCGCTTAACTTTCTCCGTTTGCTCCGGTTTTTGGCACACACCTTGTTCCCTCTCCCTAAAGGGACATTGTGGCCCAAGAGACCACCTTTGTGGTCGTACACCACCTCCCGTGCCTAACGGCCTATTTTCGGGGCACCCGGCTGTGCGTTTTGGCCCCCGAACCTTCGTTTTGCATCGATGTGGGTTCATTTTTGGCATGGACCCTAGTTTCTTTGTTAGGAAGGTGGTACTATGGTGGGAGACCACCTTTTCTTCTTGGAGACCACCTTTCTCTTCGCCGCCCGATTTTCTTGTTAGAGAGCTGGTCTCCCTCACTTTTGGGCCGCAATTTCTGGTCTCCCATACCACCACTGAGTTGCATTCACCTGGGAGACCACCAATCTTGGTAGGCCGACCACCTTTTTTGCTTGACCCTTTTGACCCCTTGGTCTCCCTCACTTTTGAGCCACAATTTCTGGTCTCCTATACCACCACTGAGCTGTATTCACCTGGGAGACCACCAATCTGGGATGGCCAACCACCTTTTTTGCTTGGTCCTTTTGAACCTGGTTAGCCGACCAACTGAACCTAGTCGGCCAGCTTCCTACTTTTTGTCTCACTGAGTGTTAGCCAGCTGTGCCAGCTAGAAGCCTCAAAAGTGATCCTCCATACACGTGTATAGAGGATCTTTGAGCTTGGTTTGAAGCTTCCAAGAGAAGCTTTAGCCCCTCTCCTCTATAAAAGAAGGGGTCATCTTCCATTGCAAGGGTTGAACATTTTGGCTAGGGCATATACATATACCTCTCTCTATCTCTCTATTCCAAGCTCCAAAACTCCATTGTTCTTACCCCATTGCACTACCACTCATAGCCTACCACCTCCATCATCAACCTAAGCACCTTGGAGGTCATTTTCAAAGCTTGAGGAGTTGATTTCTTGGTCTAGAGCATGCTGCCTTGCTGTGCTACAAGGGTAAGACACCATTTCCCTCTTTGTAGCATTATTTTGCTCCATAGTTTAGCTCTATTTGCAAGCATATTTAGGCTTTGTCATAAACTTTAAAAAAGTCTTATTTTGAGCTCCTCTTCAAGTTTTATTAAGGTCATTTTTCTATTGGGGGTCATCTACCCCCTTGCATGCTTCATTTCCTCATGTTTTGAGCTATGCATTAGAGCATTTGTGTTAGCCTTGGTTTGGCCTTTTAGCCACTGAAATCTAGTAGATTTTTGGTGGCTAATATGTGTTTTTTAGTCCCAAAATCAGAGAGGGGTGACCCTCTCACCCTTTGTTCTCTTTACTAGCTTTCTTGGCTTTACAAAGGAGCCCCTATTTTCATCTTTCAAAGCCATGATCCAGGCCATGTTTGATGAGTTTTGTGACCTGCATGACCTCTTTCCAGAGGTGGTTTTGCCATATTAGATGTCTATTATGCATGTGTAGAGTAATCTTCTTCAAGGCCTTTCAAAGGGGCCTTCACTTGCATGCTTCCTAGACTAATTTCAGACCCTTTTCAGTGAGTTTTAGGGCCCTCATAACCTCTTTCTAGAGATGGTTTTTCAATTTTGTATGTCTATCTTGCATGTGTAGAACAACCCTCTTATTGGCCTTTCAAAGGGACACATCATTCTTGCATGCATTGACTGAATTTCAGTGGGTTTTTGGACATTATTTGGCATGGAATACTTTTGTTTTTGGCTGATTTGGTGAGCTCTCATGTGCTTCATATAGTTGTAGTGCAAATCATGGTTCACTAGCTTATTTTGCATGCTTTGTTGACCCTTGATTTTAGCACTTTTTGGCCTTGCCTTAAACTGATTTTGTGCATATTTTGGACTTCCCTAGCTCTGTTTTTGGGTCTCATGGTCGAATGATGCTTGTTTTGCATGCTTGTAGTTCAATACACTTGCCTAACTTTGAGATTTGAGGTCTATTGCATGCATATACTGAGGTGTTTTCATGCTTTGGGGTCATTTTTCATCATATTTCAGATCCTATGTGAATGCCATATCCTCATGTTTTCTCCTCTTTAAGTGTGCTTGAGAGTTGTGCATGAATGCCTTGTTTTCGGACCATTGAATGAGCTTCATTTCCATGCACTTTGAACCATCATTTTGGGCCATTTTCCCACTGTTTCAGACCTGCCTAGGGTCTTTTTGAGGTTTGTTTTGCCATTCGTGCATTGCTTTGTATACCTCTAGTGTAACGCACTTCACTAGTTTCGGTATTCGAGTCATCTAGCATGCATTGGGTAACATATTTGCATGATTCGGGACCATTGTACCTCATGTTTCAGAGCTGGAAAATGTATGCTTGTATGCCATATTTCATCCTTTGCCATGCTTAGCTAGAGTTGCATGTTATGCCTTAGGATCGGTCCATTGCATTCGTGCATGCTTGTATGTATTTCGGTTGTCTCATCTTCATGCATGGCCACTAATTTGAGTGTGGCTAAGGTTCACTCATATTGGTGTAAGTCCATCTTGCATTGAGCATGCCATTTAGTTCATGTTGTTGCATGTTTGGCCATTGCATTGTGTATGCCTTGATCATCTCATTGATAGTCTTCATGTGCGCATGATAGTCTTCGTAAGTGCATTGTGTATGCCATGTTATGTCACGTGCATTGTGTATACCATTTTAATCCATAGCATTGCATATGCTAGGTTGCATGTTAGTCGCATTGTGTTTGGGATAGGAGTTAGCCCAAACACGGGAAACGAGGGACATTTCGTACTCAAAGTGATGAAACGTGTCTCAATTCTCGTTCGCTGACACTCTGTGTGACACCTCTCTTCTGTATTATGCTAATTGGTCCTTAATTTAAGTATGATTATGTGTTTAGCATGATTTTATGTGTCATTATGTGAATATATGTGATTTTGAGTTTTTATCTGTTCACCGTAGGAATATCTGTTTGATAACTCGCTTCGGAAATTAAATTGAGGGCCTTATCGGCCACAGGACCCGAAATTGATTACGCCATTGTGATTGGCATAATTTTTAGAGCCTATGGTGAAATTTAATTAGAAATTGACTCTGGTCAGATTAAATGGATTAAATTGATGAATTAGAGCCCAACTACTCTATTATTATTAAAATGGCCTTAGTGGGTTTTGTTGTCAAGGCTTTATACACCCAACTCCTCTCTTTAATTCATTTGGCTGATATTGAACTCAAGAATAGAGAGAGAGAGGGTCGGCCTTAGAGAGAGGAGGGAGAGAGTTGTGTGGTTTTGGCTAAAGAGTTGGGAATCTTGAAGGTTAAGTCCAAGAATTGACTAGAGTTTGGAAGATTAAACTCCTAGGTGAGTAAATTCATGAGATTGAACTTGTAAGTTGTGTTATGATTGATGAATTTGAAGTTGAAATGCACATGCATGTATAGGATCACCATGATTTTACATAAACAAGCATGTATTAAGTTGAATGTGGAAATATGAATGTTAAATCCTACATGCAAGCATGTTTTTGTTGAGTTTCATGGTTAGAAGCACCATTTGTACCATTTGAAATAGAAATGGAGTCAAGAATTGACATGCATGCATGATTGATGAGGATATGAAGCTTAAATGCACGAATTTAATGTATTGGAAGTAAGTTTGGTATAATTTGGATTTATTTGAGACATGCATGTAAGTAATACAAGAAATTGAGCCCCATTGTGATGTGTTTTGATGTCTATGGCATGTTAGTACAAACATATGTGAGATTGGGGCCTTAATATGCAAGAAAAATTGGTTGAATATCGAGTTTGAACTCAAGGGAGTGTTCTGGAAAACCCAGAATTTTTGACGTCCGCTCGAGCGGGGGAAGTGCCGCTCGAGCGGAGAAATCGAGCTCCCAGCATTTTCTACAGACATGGTTCCCGCTCGAGCGGGTAAGTTGACGCTCGAGCGGGGAGCTATGTAGACAGGAAGTCCGCTCGAGCGGCCGAATTCACGCTCGAGCGGGAAATAAGGGCAACCAGTACTTTTGCAGACCTAAGGGTCCGCTCGAGCGGAGAAGTCCACGCTCGAGCGGGGACCCTGTTTTGCCGAAATTCTGTTAATGCATTCTGTGTTTCGTTTTCCGTTCTCTTTCACTTCTAAACACTCTTAGGCATGCATTGAGTATTGTGATTGAATTAAGGAGATAAGAATAAAGGCTAAAGAGGAATATGTGAATTAAAGAACGAATTGAACTATTTGTGACCCATATGTGTTATGTGATATGTAGGGTCAAGCTCCAGGGCAAATCCACATGCTGACCACTGTGAGTAATATCTAAATTATGTTATTGTCCCATTTGCTTACTCTTATGTAAGTTTTGTAAAGTTCATTAATTTGAATGGTGGACAGCTTGACATGAAAGGCCTATGTGCCAGTTTGATATGAAAGGCCTATGTGCCAATTTGAAATGGAAGGCCTATGAGCCAGATTGATATAAATATGGGCCGAAGGCCGATTGATAAAATGTGGGCAGAAGGCCGTTTGATATAAATGTGGGCCTAAGAGCCGTTTTGACACAAAAGTGTATTTGGGCCTAAGAGCCGTTTTGACACGAAAGTGTAACTGGGCCAAAGGCCGATGGAAATGAATGATTGGGCCAAAGGCTGATGGAATGAATAATTGGGCCAAAGGCCGATGGAATGAATGATTGGGCCAAAGGCCGATGGAAATGAATGATTGGGCCGAAGGCCGATGGAAATGAATGATTGGGCCGAAGGCCGATGGAAATGAACGATCGGGCCGAAGGCCGATGGAAATGAACGATTGGGCCGAAGGCCGATGGAAATGAATGAGCGGGCCAAAGGCCGATGGAAATGAATGAGGGGGCCAGAGGCTGTTTTGACATAAATGAAAGATAAAGAGGTCAAAAGGCCAGTATGTTTAGAACCACAGTCACTTGACTTACATTGTGTATATATATGTTAATTAGAAATATGAATTGGGCCCAAGGCCGTTCGGATTATGTTGTTCTACATATTGTTGTATCTTTTTATTTGATATTATTCACCGGGCTTTCGCTCACGCTCATTCATGTGTTTGTAGGTGAGCCAAGGGAAACTCAAACCCAACCTCAGTGAAGTCTGTGTGGAACAACAAAGGTTTTGGAGAGTCAGCCCTTGCGTCTCACGTACGAGACTTGCCTTCGCCTTTGTGTCGTGCTGTTCTATGTTGTCATGTCGGCGAAGTTTCGAGTACATTTGCATATAGTTTGTTGGTTGACTCAGTTTTGAATGATCCTGTCTGTACACAAATTTATGTTGCCATGCTTTCTGTCGTGAGTTATTAACACATGTATGTCCGGAATATTTTGAAGTGCATATAAGCACGGCTCTATTTCGTTTGGCCCCCTTTTACTACGATGAGTTTCGTCTTACATGGTTTGAGGCCGCAGGTAATCTCATGATTACTGGCCGGTTATGCCCTTAACCCATGGGGGCGGGTTCGGGTCATGACACTCTGGATTACCCATGATGGAGTTTAGGCCTTGTTGTGTTTTCATGTGCATTCATTTCATATTGAGTCATGCAATTCGACTCCTCGGCCATCATGCATCGGGATGTGTGATTTGTGGCACGAGAATCGAGGTGTGCATACATATGTGAAAATACTTTGCCATGCCCCATTCTTGCTCTCTGTTGCAGCAAACTAGAAATCAGCAGCCTTCTACAGCTTTGCACAACATCCCGGGATTAATTGCAAACAGAAGCAAATCGGGGCAT
Source organism: Camellia granthamiana (assembly GCA_036172215.1). NCBI lineage: Eukaryota > Viridiplantae > Streptophyta > Magnoliopsida > Ericales > Theaceae > Camellia > Camellia granthamiana. Next base: position 10,231,441 of record CM069912.1, read on the forward strand.
CGCAAGGAATTTCTTGACGAGGCAATTCGAGCATGCATTTTTCATCATTCGGAACAAGAGTTGAGGCAGTCCATCTGATAGCTTGCATGCTAATTTATCCGCTTTCCTAGTTAATTTGTTAATTAATTAGGGTTTTGTAATGACCCAAAAATGCGTAGAGGAAGTCATCCTTATTTAATAATGGGGTTAACGTGGTTTAAATCAATTATATCTATTGGAATTGACGACCTTTACTATAACGATCTGAAATTTTTCCTTCCGCTCGAGCGGGAGAGTTAGCGCTCGAGCGGACTTTTGGGGTTTCCAGTAATTTTGCAAGCGGACTGAAATTCTGGGAGTGGTGATTTTCCGCTCGAGTGTATAAGTGGTCGCTCGAGCGGACTACTTTTTTGGTCTCCGCGCTCGAGCGCAAGGTTGGACGCTCGAGCGGGACGCCTAGTTAAGTTTGAACTTCTGAGGCACATGGGCTCATTTTTGGCACTCTTATTAGTGTATTTGGAATGTTCTTACCTTATTTAGGGATATTGATTGAGGTGGTGGTATGATGGTAAAGTAAGATTGGACCAAAGGATATAATCCGGAGAGTTATTCTACGATCAGCCGTCATTCATTTGCCCTTTTCTTTTTCCACACTTTGAATTTGAATGTGAGGTTAGAACCATTGAAAATCTTACTTCCGGGGCTTCAATTTGGACACAAGAACGACCTAAAACGGAGTCCGGATGGGAGAGTTATACCTATTTAAAGTTTTAAAATCTGTGCTGGAAGCAGGTACGCTCGAGCGGGAAGATAGACGCTCGAGCGGGTTTTACGGGTCAGTAGCTTAAAAAACGGGATTTTTGGATCATTTCAGATATTTTCTACTTCCCTCTTCCTTCCTAGGTCCGAAAACCTAACCCTCAAACCTTTGATTTCAGCCATTCTCACCAACAATCCACCATGGATCGTGCATCAAGGATGAAGAAGAAGTGAAGATCAACTTTTCCAACCGATTAGATTTTGGGATTTTCGAGAGGACACTTTTGACCTAGCTTCTTTGCTTCCAATCTTAAGGTAGAGGGTTCTCTTAGCCTTGAATGTTTATGATTCAAAGTGATTTTGTTAACATTTTGGAGTTTTGAGTTGATTATGGGTTAGAAACATTAATGGCTTGTTGTTTATTCACAAATGGGGCTTCTACTCTAATTTTCAAAGGATGTTGAATGTTTTTAGCATATTGGCATATTGATATATAGTAATTGTTGATTTGAAGATTTAACTAAGAAAGGAGGAAAATCCCCAATTTTCTTTAAAACCCTAGGTTGATTAATGATGATAACCGATGAGTTAGCCCAAATTGAAAGTAGAATAATGAAATTGAGGTATTGAATTATATATGTACAAGTTTAATTGGAATTTGGTTATACTTGAAAGTTATGTTTAAAATTTGCGAATGAATTTTGTTATGAACATTCTGAATCATGCAATTATGTAAGATGAAAATTGGGGAACAAGATTATTAATGTTATGGGTGATAAGAGCCTTGGGATGAAATGATGAAATGGGAATTTAAGACTTCACCTTGAAAGATGTTGAATTATATTTAGTGGTAATAAGTTAAATCATGCTAAATAGCGTGAATTATGTTGGATTGTGTTGAGATATGTATGGCGAAGTGTATTGAGTTAATGATGTTAATTGCGAATTGATGTGTAATTTGGTATAAAGAGAATTAAACAAGTTAAGAACGGACTAAATTATATGTGACCCGATTTTTATGTTTATTACGTACTGTGTAGGGTCAGCTGCAGGGGCGGACCAAGCATCTGAACACTGTGAATAGTAGTACTATAGTCGCACGTTCAAGTATTGTTAATTATGCCCCTTGCAAGTAATTAAATTACCAATATATTGATTAGAGAATCTAGAGACATTATTGAGCAGCCCATATGTGGTGATTATGTGGGATGGTATTGACTTTCTGTTGACAATGAATACTAATTTTCTGTTATTTGCAAGATAGATACAATGATTCATGACAAACAAATGGAACATATGAGCATTGTGGAACTATAGTATTCCGGTATCTCTGGAATTATTCAATTGGTAAAATGTGTTTACCTTTCGTTAATAATTGTCAAGAACGTTCTGTCAAACTTAAGTTAACTGCATGAACTCATGTGAATGATACCATGGTTACCATTAATACTCTGTTAATTGCAGGTCAACCATGTTAACATATATGAACGATTAAACAAAGGTGCATGTCACTGATTAATGTCTCAAGTGAACCATGTTATGTCTTAATGAATAAAGAGAATTTATGTTCATCTTCGAAGTATCAGAATAATTGGAAAGTTATGTGAATCCATATGAATGCAAAAGTTTAACATCATTATGTGACCCACATAAGAATATGAATTATTCTATTTTGTTAAGCGCACGATAATGACGTGATATAATAAGTAATGCTCCATTTTCTGATAAGTTATGTTATGACTTAATGAATGATTATTCTTATATGTAAAAGTATGCATGTCATCTTTAGCACAAGGCCCTTACCCGGGGGTAATAATACCGTGGTCTTATGGCCCTTGCCCGGGGGTAATAATACCATGGTTCAAGTATGTTACAAGATATGTTTTACCACCGACGGTCTTGTACGGGTGGATTATGTTTTGCCATCGACGGTCTTGTACGGATGGTACCACCGACGATCTTGTACGGGTGGGTTATGATCAAGCATGAACTCTAATTTCTGTTTCTGATTCAGGCGTAATTAAAAATATGTGTGAATATGTCTCTACTTATCCGTTCTGTTATGCTATGTTATAACATGATATAAATTGATCGGTCTTTCAGACCTATTGATTTCTGATATGGAACAAAGTGTTGTACGGAACTAAGTGCTGCAATGCGAGTCACCTCTAGAATCCGTACGAGCCACCTCTTGAATCCATACACATATGTTTCAAGGGCTTTTATGGCACATGTTTCAAGGGCTTTTATGCCACTATGTTTCAAGGGCTTTATGCCAACACGTTTGAGGGCTTCATGCCATAAGTTCAAGGGCTATATGCCAACATGTTTAAAAGTTTAATGTGAATGATATTCAAGGGCTTAAAGCCATTATGTTTCAAGCTATTATGTTTCAAGATTGGGCCTAAGGCCGTTATGAAATTAGTACAGAATCAGACTAACTATGTGAACTCTGCAATTTTACACGCATTGATATATTATGTTTCAAGTTAAGCATCGTTTTGTTTACGTACTATTATTCACTAAGCCTGGCTTACTTTGTGTTGTCTGTTCTGTAGGTGATCACCTTGGAGGTCAGTCTTAACACTTGATGCTCGCCTTTCATTTGTCAACCTCAGTGTGTCCAGGCACCCAGACCAAGCCCATGCATTTCTGTAAAGTTTTGTTAAAATTTTGGTTAATTGTTTATCCAAGTGATACGTATATGATCCTTTTTCTTTAATAATGTTTAGTCATACGCTCAGTAAAGGGGCTGAGTACGTATATGTGATCCTGGCATGTTAGAAATAGATCAATGGATGTCATTCTATGTTTTTCTTTTTGTATTATTAAATGCTTCCGTTCAGGCCCCGTATGATATGTATAACAGGTTTAGTGTCCGTTTTCGAATGGGTCATGCCCAAACTTTTAGGGGCGGGTTTGGGACGTGACAGGTTTTGTAATATTTAATTATTTATTCAGACTGTAATTATTTATTCGGACCCTCCGAGCGAGGGCACAATTGTAATAAGTGTGCGTGTGTGTGATGTATGTCTTCCAACCCCACGTCTTTCTCCCTTTCATTTACCAACTTATGATGGTTAGATTAGGACATGTTTCAATTAGCATACTTATGCTCGCATGTTTTGCATCCATTCATCTGTCTTGCATGCACCGAGCTCGACGCATCATACTAACTGCATCGTATTTCAATTCCAAGTTGAATACGTGTTAGCTGTAGCATCTCATATGTCATTCTTAGAATAGCCGAGCCTATTATAGTTGCATTTTTGCATGTGTTGCATTAGGCATTTCTGTATAGTTAGGATCATGCATTGATTTCTAACATAGCTTCTGTTTTGGCTTGGAGTACTCGGTAAGTATTTATGCTTTAGCATCCTTGCATGCGTGTGAGTGACTGCCATGATAGCATGCTTACCATGAGGTTATGTGCTTATGTGATATACCTGCCTGAATGCCTGTGGGTGAAGGTTGGATTATCTGAATTGGAATAATGCATTGACTGTGAGTTTTAAGCCCACTCGAGAGTGGCAAATCATCGTGTTTTCTAAAACCCACCTGAGGGTGGCAAATCCACACTTTAGCCTACTTGCGAGTAGCAAACTGTTTTCAAAACAAACATGAGATGTTTCGTTCCAATTCAGGCGATCCAGTCTATACTTGTATGCTGTGCGTATCACATAGTAAATCTAGGCTAATAATCGGAATAAGAACGCATAATGTTTTCAAAATTCGATATCATGGTTAGTAGAGGCCGATCTTTGATCAGGCGAGCGGGGGTGCTCACGAAGTGACCTTCCCCAATCGTACCCAAGTTCCCAAGCCAAGGCAACTTTGGTGATGACGGACACGTGGCCTTAGGCAACGAGTCAGGGTTTCCTAAATTCCCCCCAAAATAAATATTTAGATGGCGACTCTGTATCTGGCAAAGCAGTCCATGTTTGGGACTTCTTTCAAAAAAATCTGTTTTCAAAAACGATTTGCCGGATTTGGACTCTTTGATGATTCATCGGTCTTGCATTGCACTCTACGAGATTAGATATAGGACCGTGACATTGAGTCCTGAACTGTAGTAAGCCCAATGAACAAAACGGGATTCCCTCACACGATGTTCGGGGACGTCTACAGTTTCTGGCGACTCTGCTGAGGAGTTAGAGAACTTGACTCGAACTCATGATATCTGGTTTTGACTACACTTATGTGTTTCTTTGCATTGCATTTGCATTGGTGCGCCTTAGACACCGTGTTTACATTATGCTATTCCTGAACGGTTTGCCGGAGGCTCGCTTTGTGAAGTGTGCCATAAGGCTGACCGGTTACGGGCTCTGCCACGACGGGAACACAAACCCCGATTTTTACCGGGGCACCCTCTTTGACCATTCGACCTAGTGCATATTCGGAATCCATAGTGACCATTCCAAGCTAGGACAGGTTGCTTACCCGATTATAGGTTGTTTGAAACCGCTGCGTGCATAGTGAAACCCTAGCTCCTGACAAAATAGGACAAGAAAACCTTACCCCCAACATAGGGGTGTTTTGGCTCTCACTTGTTTGCTATGTGCTTTTAGAGTGTGTCTCTACAGGAATGCATATATCAGTTTACAAGTTTGGGTATCAGGCTTGCGGGCACCAGTTCAATATTTTGGGAATCAGTTACCTGCGGGTATCAGATTCAGTTTTGGGGGCAGTAATTTGGGAATAATGATCAGTATCTGAGAACAGCCTATTCAGCTTATCAATTGTGTGTTGTGATGCCCAACTGTGTGTTGTGTGTTTATTTATGCTGTTATGCTGTCCGTCTGTCTGGTTGTGTATTTCCTTATTATTGCTTTATTTATCTTTTTGCTAGGTAGTTTAGCACAATTGCTTCAGACCAAGCAGATATTCCCCAAGCACTTTGGATTAGAAGTCGCCGACTCAATTGATCTGAAGATCTGGTCGACGGACAACCAGTGTTTTGTTCCTTACCCCCGATTATCAAACGAAGGTCGAGAAAACGCAGTGTATCCGAGCAAAGATTGCCAGATCAGTGGACTTTGAATAATCAGGTTGAGCTTCCCGAGACTACTCCAGAGATAGACCTACCAGTAGTTCAGATAGATCAGGGCAGTATGGTAGGAACGACAGGAGTTGAGGAAATGATGCATCAGATGCAGGAGACCATGAGAGCCATGATGCAGGACGCTGTTCGTCGAGATGCGTTTGCCAAACAACAGGCCGAGATCATGGCCCAGCAGGCAGAGTTAATTGCCAGGCTGCAACAGCAAACCGGGGCATCTGCTTCACACCTAGCTCCTCCCCCACCAAGAGTTCCAGCACCTGGGGAGGCACCAAATGTCTAGGGAGATATGGATATCCCGACAGGGCCGGCTCCGCCCCCGATTCTACCTTAACTATCCAAGGCACCTACGCCTGTCAATCAACAGGACTCTCCCTTTGAGTTCGAGGTGGACCATACAGCGTTAAAGTTGAGCAAGCTCGAGAAGTTGTTCAAGAAATCCCAAGGGGTAAAGTCCATCCCAGACATCGAGAACGGGTACACTGACGTGGCTGTGACGCTGCCAGATAGGTTCAAAATGCCACAAATCGACCGCTTTGACAGATCTGAGGATCCCATAGTGCATCTCCGGTTGTTCTCAGATATACTACGGCCGATGGGCCTCACCAGACCGCAGAAGCTTTCACTATTCGGCCGGACCTTGTCAAGTGTGGCCGCTATCTGGTACGCAAAATTAGAAGACGATGTTAAGCGAAACTGGGATGAGATGGCTGAGGCTTTCATTGCACAGTACTCCTATAACACTCAAATCGAGATTACAACCCGTGATCTTGAGACGACAAGGCAGGAGCCTAAGGAGAGCTTCTCTGAATTCGTAGCCCGCTGGAGGGCCAAGGCCTCAATGATGACCCTTAGGCCCACTGACAAAGATCAAATCTGGATGATTGTGCGCAATCTCCAGCCTAAGCTTATACAGAAAATGATCGTACTCCCCTTCTCTATCTTTTCAGATCTGCATGAGATGGGAGTACAGATCAAGGATGCCTTGAGGCAGGGCTTGATTGATAATGACATAGAGCAACCTAGAAGAACCTTCAACCGCAACAACAATACAGGCACCAGCAATGCCGCAAATGCTAGAGCTTCAGAAGTAAGCATGGTCACCACCATTCCCCCTCCAAGACCCATGGCAGCTACACCTTTCTCCAGCGCGTCTGGAAGCAACACACAAACCACCAAATACCAACCTTGAGGCCAGAGAACCTTCACCCCATTATATATGCCCCTGTCCAAAGCTCTGGGGGTATTAATCAGGAAAGGGCACTTAAAGCCCCTGGAGCCGAGGCCATTGCCAAATCCACTCCCTCCCTCTCATAACCCAGCAAAATACTGTACATATCACCAACAACATGGTCACGACACTGACCAATGTTTTAGATTGCGTCATGAGATTCAAGATCTCGTTGACAAGCAGGTGATTGTGCCTCCAGAAAAACCCAATGTCACAACAAACCCTCTTCCACCGCACAACCAAGCTCCACCCCCCAAACGTATCAACTTTATCCAGACTGGGGTCGTGTCTTACGATCATAGCATATATATCACCCCGTCCCACCTACCCAAGTCGGAGGTGCTCCTTCCTGACTGCACTGACTTGTGCATGTTGGACATCTCCAGAACTCAACCCGAACCAATGGTGGTGACTGTCGAACACAAAACAGGGGAGATTTCAGGGGAGAATGGGATTGTTGAGTCAGAATCTGAGGAATCTGGGAGTTTTGCTGAGGAGGTATACAGTCCGAGTGACTACATTCTATCAGTAGGCCAGATTGGGCCAAATGTGGAATTGCCGGCAGTGACAGAGCTTTGTGTGATATAGGGGGATGAATCTGGTAAGAGGATAGATGACTTGGCAGTTGTGGAAGGGGATTTTGCTAACCTCCAATTTTTCAATGAACAAGATCCAGAGGGCATAGTAGTCAACTGGTCAGATTTTGAGAAGTCAGCAAAGGTCACTGGGTGGCTTGATAACCTACCAGATGTTGTCGACGAAACTCAGTTGGAACGGGGCCCGGCAAGAGTAAGAACATCAGTTGTGGCCAGAAGGGCCGGAAATCAGAACGCATCGCCGGAGAGCGCCGGTGCTAAGAATTTCGCTCAGGACTTGGGCATTGTGAATGCGGAAAGTGTTGAACAGCCAACTGTACTGACGCAGTTGGAACAAGAAAGGTTCGGGGATTCGGAGAGAATCAGGAAAGCTAAGGCCCTGAGGGGGCTGAAAGTGCTGTGTGCACAAGGATAGAGAATGCTGCGAGCATGTGGACGGAAAGTACTGCGAGTACAATTGTTCCGGAGCCAGACAGGTGTCTGTTGGCTGCCGACAGAATGTGGTGGGAAGACGATGATCTATGTCTTGCCCACACGGATGAGGATTAGGGAAGCAACCAGCCAGACGATACTTGGTACATCGGCGAAGTCGATCATATGACTAGAAGCGGATGGTATTTCAAGCCCCACATCTAGATCAACCAGAGGCGTCTGGGAAAGATAAGGAGGCGGAGAAACAGAAAGAGAAGCAACTCGAAGAAGAGGCTGTACTGAAGCAGTTGAAAAAGATACAGGCAGACATCTCTACCTGGAGACTACTTATGGCATCGCGAGTGCATCGACAAGCTGTCTTATCTGCCATGGACAAGGCCAAGCTCTCAATAGACACCATGCCCGAACAGCTAGTGGGCTTAGTTTTTCCGGGAGGGGCTACCCCGATGTTTACTTTCTCCGACAAAAAATTGCCACCTGAGGGTGCGAACCATAACAAGCCACTCTACATCTCTGTGGAGTGCAGAAACAAATGGATACCCATGGTGCTTGTCGACACAGGGTTCGCCATCAATGTGTGCCCGGCAAGGACTGCATATGCAATCGGTTTAGAGATCGCAGACTTTGTGCCGACAGCCCAGGTGATTCGGGCATATGATAACACAAGCAGAGAAGTAATGGGGACAGTGAAAATTCAGACCAAGGTTGGGCTGGGACAGCATGAGGTAGACTTTCACGTCTTAGAAGTTCCTGCGACCTTCAATCTACTTTTGGGGCGGCCGTGGTTGCACCAAGTAAAGGCGGTTTCATCCACCTTACATCAGATGGTGAAATACCCCCATAGGAAGTGAGTAGCCATCGTTTTTGGAAATTCATCAATCCATCCACCGCCAGAAGTATCTACGCCAGTTTTAGAAATTGAGCACGGTGTGGAGGATGTGTTCATGTCGGGTTTTACCCTGGCTGAGGCCCGGGTCGTGTAGAACATCTTAGCTGTTAATGAGGGGGTGTATGTTAGCGCACAATCAGTATACCTCATGAACAAGCTTTAACACATCCCTGGGATGGGATTGGGAAAGAGCGGCCAAAAGGGCGTTGCAGCGTTGGCCGAAGTGCCACACAACCCACACACCTTCGGCTTGGGTTATCTGCCCACCAAAGAGGATTGGATAAGGAAAGGTAAGGAGATGGCTGGGAGAGCCAGAGCGAAGCAGGCGGGGAAGCCTTTTGAGCTAATGCACCGACCCATCCAGGGTACCCTAAACGGACGCTTTGTCCGAGAGGGGGGAGGACTTTCCATTTTGTGATTTCCCAGAGCCGTGGATGAACGAAGAGAAGCGCCGTGTGCCAGGGTTTGAGATTTTCTTTGACCTACAGTTATCAGGGGATGACGTTGCCGAAGAGCAGATGGACCCATTAGCTGAGGCTAAACAGAGCAAGAAAGTGGAGTCTAAGGACGCCGAAAGTGAAATAGGGGTAGCGCTGGCGTGTCTACTTTTAGATCCTCCGATCGAACAGAAGTGCTTGGGGGATAACTTCTCGGTATGCGTGATCGGGAATGAAACGGCTGCGGGCCTACCGGCAAACATTTTGGATGCATCTATCGCACCCTCTCTCATTTGGCAGTATGAAGAGGGATTTTTGTCAAGCAGCACCGGGTCAGGTACTAAGCTGGAATCTGATTCCACCGAGTCTGTTAAGTCAGAATCAGGTTCCAACTCGACTGAGTTTGAGTCCGATATTCCAGGGGGTGATAACCCGGATACCACAGTCCTGTCCAGGTCGTCTTTTTCTTTCTCTTTTGAGTCTGTTATAACCAAAGAATCGGACGATTTGGATGTGCTTAATGAGAATGATGTGGCTGTGGTTTCTGAGTACTTTTTTGTGCCCTTGATTTATTGCATTAACTCAGACTTTCAAAATTTTGATGAAAACGACGAGGAAGAAATTCCTCCGGTTTTGCAATGCTTAATTGAACAAGAGCAGGAAAGATTTGTTAAACCCTTAATATTGGTACTAAGGAGGACCCGTGGCTGGTCCAGATCAGGTCCACGTTGTCTTCAGAGGAACACGAGCGCTTAGTCGCTTTATTAAAAGATTTCAAAGATGTTTTTGCGTGGTCCTATGAAGACATGCCTGGGATCGATCCTGAGATTGTACAGCACCGGATCCCTCTTGACCCCGAGGCCCGACCCGTTAAACAAAAACTCAGAAGGATCCGCCCGGACTGGGCCCTCAAGATTAAAGAAGAGGTCACCAAGCAAATTGATGCAGGGTTCTTGCTGGTATCCGAATACCTGACTTGGTTGGCTAACATTGTTCCAGTGCCAAAGAAGGATGGCAAGATCTGGGCATGCGTGGATTTTAGGGATTTGAATAGAGCCAGTCCGAAAGACAACTTTCCCTTGCCGCATATTGATGAGTTAGTGGACTTTACAGCGGGGCATGCTTTGCTTTCGTTCATGCATGGCTTTTTGGGCTACAATCAGATAGTGATGGCACCTAAAGACCGGGAGAAGACTGCTTTCACCAGCCCGTGGAGGACATATTGCTACAGGGTGATGCCGTTTGGGTTGAAGAATACTGGGGCTACATATCAACGGACCGCGACCACAATATTACACGACATGATCCACAAAGAGGTTGAGGTGTACGTGGACGACATGATTGTCAAGTCCAAAGAAAGAGAGGGCCACTATGCCGCCTTGCAAAAATTCTTCCAAAGGATCAGAGAATTTCGATTGCGGCTGAATCCTCAGAAGTGTACGTTCGGTGTTACAGCCGGGAAAATGTTGGGGTTTCTGATTACACAGAGAGGTATCGAAGTCGACCCTTCCAAAATCAAGGCCATCTTAGAAATGCCACCACCAAGGACTGAAAAGGAGGTGCAAGGCTTTCTGGGTAAAGTGCAATTCATAAGACGGTTTATCTCAAAATTAACCTTGACTTGTGAACCACTTTTTGGCCTCCTGAAGAAAGGAAAGAAATTCCAATAGGACGGCCGATGCTAAGCTGCTTTTGAACAGATCAAGGAAAACTTACAGAACCCGCCTGTGTTGTCACCACCAGAGCCGGGGAGACCGTTGATTTTGTATCTTTCAGTAACTAAGACTATAATGAGTTGCATGCTCGCGCAAGAATCAGAGGACAAAGTAGAGAGAGCCATCTACTACCTGAGCAAGAAGATGCTGGAGTATGAGACTCGTTACACACCATTAGAAAAGGCTTGCTTAGCCTTGGTATGGGCTACCAGGAAGCTGCGGCACTACCTGTTAGCTCACTCTGTAATGTTGGTTTCAAGATTAGATCCCATCAAATATCTATTCGAGAAACTGGCGCTTATGGGTAGGCTAGCTCGTTGGTTGTTGTTGCTTTCCGAATTTGATCTGAAATATGTGACGCACAAGTCAGTCAAGGAAAGAGCGGTAGCAGAGTTCTTAGCAGATCATCCAGTGGAAGGAGGTGAAGCAGTTGAGTACTTATTTCCAGATGAGGCCATTTTGCATATCGACGACGAGTTTTGGATGATGTACTTTGACGGAGCGTCAAACCAGTACGGGTATGGGATAGGAGTGTTGCTGATAGCACCCGACAACTCCCGTATCCCTCTAGCATTCAAACTCCAGTTCAAAGTCTTGAACAACGAAGCAAAATATGAGGCATGCATTGTCGGTCTAGAAGCAGCCCTGGAATTAGGGGCAAAACGGTTGGACGTCATCGGGGACTCAAACCTTGTTGTATCACAAGCGAAAAGAGATTGGAAAGTCAAAGAAGAAAAGATGATTATGTATCACCAGACCTTGGACTTGTTAATTCCTCGGTTTGAGAAGTTAAACTTTGCTCATCTGTTAAGAGAGAACAACAGGTTCGCAGATTCACTAGCAACTCTATCTTCCATGATAGACATCCCGTTTGGAGTCCGGATGCGTCCAGTCATTATCGACCAAAAATTTGTGCCGGCTTACGAGTCGATTGCCGCTATAGATGAGGTTCAAGATCAGAACCCCTGGTATTATGATATTTGGAATTTCTTGGAGAATAAAGCATATTCACCAGGGGTAAATACCAAGGATAAAAGGGCAATCAAAAGAATGGCCGTTCAGTTCATCATCTGCGGAGGTAAATTGTATAAGAGAGATCATCTGGGAATGCATAAGCTATGCGTTGAAGCTGAAGAATCAAAACGCCTGATGGTGGCCATCCATGGAGGGGAATGCGGTGCGCGTATGAACAGGGTAATGCTAGCGCGGAAGATCCTCAGACAAGGTTATTATTGGTCCACCATGGAGGAGGATTGTATCGGCTTTGTTCGGCGATGCCACAAGTGTCAAATCCATGCAAACCGCATGAACATTCCGCCATCGAAACTGTACAATATGACTTCGCCATGGCCATTTTCAGTTTGGGGAATCGATGTGATCGGGGCTATCACTCTGAAGGGGTCGAATGGGCATGAGTTCATCCTGATCGCGATAGATTATTTCACAAAGTGGGTTGAGGCCCAATCCTATGCGGTGTTGAAGGCTTCACATGTTGCGAAATTCATCAGAAACAGCATCATCTGTCGCTATGGGGTCCCAAATGAGATCATTTCAGATAACGGTTCCCACTTCAAGAAGGAAGTGATTGATTTGTTGGAAAAATATAATGTGGCTTTTCATAAGTCATCCAACTATCGGCCGCAGACCAATGGAGTGGTCGAGGCCGCCAACAAGAATATCAAACACATATTGCAGAAGATGGTGGAAACCTATCGGGATTAGCCAGATAAGCTGTCTTTTCTCTGTGGGGCTATCGGACCTCAATTAGAACTTCTACTGGGGCGACTCCGTATTCATTAGTTTATGGGATGGAGGCCGTTCTACCTATCGAGATTGAGGTTCCGTTTTTACGAGTGTTGGCTGAGTGTCAAATAGCCGAAGCAGATTGGCAGCAGAGCAGATTTAAAGAACTCATGCTCTTTGATGAGAGAAGACTGAAAGCATTGTACCATGTTCAAGGTTATCAGCGCAGAATTACCAGGGCTTTCAACAAGAAAGTTAAGTCCAAGAATCTGAAGGAAGGAGATTTGGTACTCAAGGACAACCGAGCTCCCATCCACGACCCTAGGGGCAAGTTCAGACCTAATTGGACTGGCCCTTACATCATTAAATCTATTTGGTTAGGTGGAGCTGTCGTTCTGATAGACCTAGATGGCCTAGAGTTCTCACAGCCGATCAATATGGACAAGTTGAAGAAATATTACCCTTGAGTGGCTCGCTAGGCCGAAAACCCGAAATGGCGACCTAGGCAAAAATTAGAGCACAAAAAAAAATTTGAAATTATAAAAACTGAGCTCGCAAGGTTGAAAACCCACAAAGGGCAGCCTTGGCAAAAGTTAGAGCGTAAAAGGAGAGTGAAAATACTCGAGTGAACCTGAGCCTGAACTACGTAAGGCCTGATTCCTATCTTTGGAATACATAGGCAACTTCATCCTGAAGTTCAGCCATAAACCTTTCCCCAATCAACTTTGTCCATTTGATCATCTCAGTCATCTTTGTTTGTTTAGCATTCAAGAGTTCGATTATGATCTCCGGTGCAGTGTTTTTCAAACTAGGGGCAACTTTCCGTTGCTGTGCAATGTCGCGGTACTATTCAGACTAGGGGCAACTTTCCAGTTGCTAGGATCCGAGGTTGTGCATCTCAGTGACAGATTTCAGGCGTGTCCAGTTCTGATCCATATCGAAAATGGTTTTGAAAAGTTTTAATAAAAGTTGACTTTGTTCAAAATTAATCATTTTACAACTTAGACAGACCAAAGCGGAAAATTTTCAGTACCCACAACCTTCAATTTCATTGATTTCAATACAGAGTTCTCCTACTCTTGCATACAAATTGAAGTTGCTTTTGATTACATTCATAAAGAAAACTTGAAAGTACTAATAAAGCAATAAATCCGAGGCATAGATAAGTCAGGTGTTCCTGTGCCCCCTCCTAGAGCTGGTCGAAGCCTCTGACACCAAGTTGGGCCCCATCTGTGCCTCTTCATCGAGCCAATCCAAGCACTCATCAGACAATGTGCAACTGAAAGTAGGAGCGGGGGCCAGGAGCTCTCTAGTCCTCCATGCTGTGGCATACCGGGCGAGCTGTGCGCCTCGGGCTGGAAATGCAGCAGGGTACTCTACCCCCTCTGGCGGGCAAGTCTGATCATGTCCGAACTGGCGCCGAAACCGGAACGAAAAATAGAAGACACAGTGTGTCATGCCAATCAATTGAATCCCAGGCTGACAGGTCATGTTGTAACTCATTGCCGGCAAATTGAGCCAAGGGCAGTACTAAGCGATGCGGTTTGCAGACAAACTACACATCCAGTTGTACCACCACCCCTCATCCAGGGCATCGACCAGGCATTGTCGAAAAAAGTAGCCGCGAGCTGAGTATGCTGGGCAAGACTCCACAATCTGTAAATTGTCCATTAACCACACTTGGGGAGGGATGAAAAATGAGAGAATAAAGAATAGAGAGATGTACAATGAAAGAAAAGTAAGAAAAGGGTTTTGTGAGAAAAACCGAGCCTGAGGGCCGAGTGATGTGAGCAATATATATGTGAGATTGGGCGAGAAACATTACCTGCAATAGTAGTGGGCTCCCCGCAAGCCTAGCCGTCTCCCGGCGATGAAAAGCGTCTAAGCCCATCAATGTCTCAGCCAATGTCATGGCAATGCAGCTCTTGCCCTCCTTCAAACCTTGGGTAACCTTGATCAACCGAACACTAAATCCATCGGAGCCCGGGGCAAGCAAGAAATGAGATAGCAAGCATAGGCAAAGCGCGTGTCGCCGATAGCCCTGCCAATGATGGTCGCCGCAATCACCAGCATCAAAAAACCAGCGAACCAAGCTTGGGATGTCCAACTCCCCATCGCGAATCAATGATCGAGCGTCATGCAAAGTGAGGCTGCACATTTGTCCTAGGGCTTGGACGTGGCCAAATCGGAGTTGAGGCAAGATTTCCTCGTTGCGTTCGGACTCCATCAAAGATTGGAAATCCTCGAAAGTAGGACACATCTCTTGTTCGCTAAAGCTAAAAACATGTGTTACCGGATTCCAAAACCTTGCCACGGCATGGAGGAAAGGAAGATGCAGCGGAGTACAGCCCAGCGTGAATAGTGCATTCAAACCGAAGCCCCGGAAGTTTAACTTTTCCGAGCCATCCAGAGAAACAATCCAAGCTGTGAGATTTTGGATGAGGAACGCCTCCATTTTGATGCAAAACTGAGACGAAATGAATGAACCACAAGGCTGGAACTTTTAAAGAGGATAAGGCACTGTTCGGAGGAAACGTGTCGAAAAAACTGGTGGTTGCCAAACTAGGTGGTCGGCCAACCACCTTTTCTGGTAGGCCGACCACCCCTTGGTCTCCAATGGAAAAAGCTGGTCGGCCAGCTTCCTTAGGTGGTCAGCCATAGAGAGAAACAGGGCTTTGGTCTTATCCTAGTCTCTAGAAGAAAGTTCCTAGCATTTCCATGCATTGAGAGTGTTGAAGGTGCGAGTGTTCCTCTGTTTCGGATGCGTTTCGTCACTCCGATCGTCTGATATACGTCTGTTTATTGAGTTGTTGTTGAGTTTTGTTTATTGAGTTGTTGTTGAGTTTTGATTATCGAGTTGTTGTTGAGTTTTGTTTATCGAGTTGTTGTTGAGTTTTGCTTATCAAGTCGAGTTGTTAAGTTTATCGAGTTGTTAAGTTTTATCGAGTTGTCGAGTTTTGTCCGTTGAAATTGTTGTTCTTTGTTTATCAACATTTCCGGGATTTGCTTATCGAGTTGTAAGCTTGCTAAGGTCTTGTTGTTTCTTAGTAAGATAAGTTGTTTAGTTTGTTGCGATGGTTCACTACCTGACTTGGCAAATTTTCGATGCTCAATTTTCATTCAATCTCATTTTTGTGCAAAATGATGCGATGCGATGCTAAGAACATAAAATACAACACTTTTTGAACAAAAGCTGTTTCATTCCATCATGCTTCCTTTGTTACAACATTTTACAACAAGGGTACAAGTTTTACAGAAAATAAAACTGCCTAATAATGTACAATGTGCTACAACTACTTGTAAAAAAAGGGCAAATAAAGCAGGAACATCTGCATCAGTGCTCTCAAGTGCAAGAATAAGAGGCCCTCTTCGGCTGAGAAGTCCCTACACCATCTCCACCAGCACCACCATCTGAATCGGAGCTGCTGTCCTCGGAACCCTCCTCGGCATCACCTCCACCCTTAGAACCGGACTCAGAGTCATCCTCTCTGCCTGCAGATGTCTTTGACTGAGGATGCGCAGACTCCTCCTCCTCGCTGGACTCCTCCTCTATGATAGGTGCTCTGCACCTGCCTCGTCTGCAAGACGAGTCCCCTCTCCCAGCTCCCCAAGAAGGCCTAGATGGCCCGGCCTGTGGCCCAGTATATAGCGGAGGCATCTGAAAAGGAAGAGGACAATTTGAGTACATTAGCCAGCATGTATATCAGATGCAGATGCAAGAAAACTACATAGAGAGGGTTTATGCGGATACAGTACATGGATGTGGTGTGTGTCAGATGTGCTCTACACATACAGTCAATCAATACAGTGAAATGTTCAAGATCAGCATGTCATCAGAAGTATGATAAATGCAAGAAACTAAAGAGTACCGGGACACCGACGATGGGCAACTGCGTCTCTCTCCGCAAGACCATACCCTCGAGTGAGGCCACCAACCCAAGCAACCCCTCAGTATAGTAGCTGGGAGGCTACAGATGCAAGTGCAAGTCATCAGTAAATGAATGAATGTCAAAGTATCTGAGTGATAAATCAAAGCTGTAAAGCATATCGGTGGCGAGTCAGGGTCTCTGACGTATGAGTGACCAGGCATAGGAGGCTCTATCGGAATCAGGTAGGAAGTCCCGTATCACCATCCTGTCAACTCAGTCGGAATATCTAGCCATCCGGCGTGATGATAAGTCGGGGGAATCGGGGGGACCAGTCCAGCCCCACCTCTCGATGTGCCGGCCCTGCCAGTAGAAAGGACACCTGCAGCCCGAGCTCGACTCGATGATGGCATGCCAGCAGACCTCCTCGTGAGAGTACAGACACCAGTCAATGGAGGCATAAAGTATATATGACGGTAAGTCGCGTACTCCCCCTCCTCTAAATATAGAAATACGTCGGTACCCAACATGGCGCTATCGACCTCCTAAGGAGTGAGCCCCTCAGTGGATCGCATATCATCTAGAGGTGCTGCGGGGACACTCTGCTCGGGGAAGCCCATAGTTTGGCGCATGAAGCGGTTCCCCAGAAACCAGGCCCTACCAACTGGCCCCTCAAATAGGATCCTGTACCGAGAAGTGGCCCATCCTCCAGCAAACTAAAATCGGGTATCTCCACCCAAGGGCGCCCAGGGCTACCATGTGATCTGCGGATAACCAATGCATAAGCCGATTAGAAATCGTAAATGTGCAAGATGAATCAAAGATGAAACCATGAAGAACTGATAGTTCTGAATTACCTCGGTCGGCCGCACTGTATCAAAAAACTGCCGCAGGTAGGGCAGAGTCTCCCGAGCTCTCGGCCGGTACTGGCCCTCTGTAACAAGCCTGCGGGGGACCTCGCTACAGCTCGGACTCGATTTGTGTCACGGTTCTTAATCTGAACCAAAAAATCCAAATCCGGCAAATCGTTTTGAGAAAACAGATTTTTGAAAGAAGTGCCAAACATGGACTGCTTTGCCAGATACAGAGTCGCCACCTAAATATTTTATTTTAGGAAATTTAGGAAACCCTGACTCGTTGCCTAAGGCCACGTGTCCGTCATCACCAAAGTTGCCTCGGCTCAGGAACTTGGGTACGATTGGGGAAGTTCACTTCATGAGCACCCCCGCTCGCCCGATCAAAAATCGGCCTCTACTAACCATGATATCAAGTTTTGAAAACATCATGTGTTCTTATTCCGGTTATTAGCCTAGATTACTATGTGATGTGCACAGCATACAAGTAGAGACTGGATCGCCTGAATTGGAACAAAACATTTCATGTTTATTTGTTTGAAAATGGTTTGATGGTGCTACCCGCAAGTAGGCTAAGACGTGGATTTGCCACCCTCGGGTGGGCTTAGGAAACATGATTTTGTCACTATCTAGTGGGCTTAAAACACATATTTGATGAATTGTTCCAATTCAAATAACCCAACCTTCACCCACAGGCATTCAGGCAGTTATATCACATAAGTAAATAGCCTCATGGCAAGCATGCTATCATGGCAGTCACTCACACACATGCAAGGATGCTAAAGCATAAAAACTCACCAAGTACTCCAAGCCAAAACAAAAGCTAATTAGAAATCCATGCATGATCCTAATTATACAGAAATGCCTAATGCAACACATGCAAAAATGCAACTATAGCAGGCTCGGCTATTCTAAACATGGCATATGGAATGCTACAGCTAACAAGTACTCAACTTGAAATTGAAATACAAATGCAGTTAGTATGATGCGCTGAGCCCAGTGCATGCAAGACAGATGAATGAATGCAATCATGCTATCATACTGTATGCTAATTGAAACATGCCCTAATCTAACCATCATAAGCTGGTAAATAAAAGGGAGAAAGACGTGGGGTTGGAAGACATACATCACACACACGCACACTTATTACAGCATTGCCCTCGCGCAGAGGGTCCGAATAAATAATACAGTCCCAAATGAATAGTACAGTTCGAATAAATAATACAGTCCAAATATGTATAAAATCCAAATTAATTAACAAATTTAAAGCATTAAATTGGCATGCAAGCTAGGGACTGCCTCGACTCTGCTCTGGATGATGAATGATGCATGTCCGGGTTGCCTTGCGTGGAAATCCATAGCGATGCCCCAATTAGCCTTTGTTTGCAATTATTCTTGAAAGCGCGCCAAGCTCTGGAAGGCTGCTGATTCTTGATTTGCTGCAACAGAGAGCAGGAAAGGGGCATGGCAATGTATTTTCACATATGTATGCTTGCCTCGATCCTCGTACCACCGATCACGCATCTCAATGCACGATGGCCGAGGAGTCGAATTGCACAACTCAATATGAAATGAATGCACATGTAAACACAACAAGACCAAGACTCCATCATGGATAATTCGGAGTGTCGGTGACTGGGGAATTGAGACATGTTCCGTCACTCGGAGTACGAAACGTACCTCATTTCCCATGCTCGGGCTAACTCCTATCCCAAACACAATGCAATATGCATGACATGCATGAATGCAACTAAGATACAACCTAACATGCACAATGCTATGAAATGGCATACACGATGCACGAGGTAACATGGCACACACAATGCTATGAAATAAAATGGCATACACAATGCATAATGGACTTACACCAACATAAGTGGACCTCAGCCACACTCACATAGGAGGCCATTAGATGAAAAATGAGACACTCGAAATGCGTGCACGCGTGCATGCAAATCGAGGACCGAACCTAGGGCACGAATGCCACTCTACCAAAGCACATGGCAAGACATGGAATATGACATACTAGCATGCAAATTTCAGTAGCAAAAATTGATGCAAAACAGCCCCGAAACATGGCAAAAGTGCACCCGATGCATGAAATGAAACCCGAAATCCAAAATTAGGCACATAGAATGACTTATAGCTATACAAAGCATGCATTATTTGAACATGAAGCATGAAGATAGAAGAAATTCAGTCCCAAAAAATGCATATTTACAGTTTTAAGCAAGGCCAAACAGTGAACACAAATGGGGCTAAGCTAGCATACAAAAATGGCCCTAAAATTGAGATAATGAAGCAAGTAGCAGCTGATGGCCCCAAATGGCTGAGAGACCTTAAACAAAGTTGAAGAGGGGCTCAAAAAATGGCATTTTACAGTTAGTGAACAAACCCAAAATAGTGCACAAGCAAGCCTAAAATACTATGCAAGATAAGGCCAAAAAGAGGGCTTCAACACAAAGTATACAAAGGATGCCTCAAACAGAAAAATACCCTTAATGAAACATGAAGAGGGGGTCAAAATAAGGCTATTTACAGTTCGTACTAGAGCCCAAAAATAGAAGCACAAGGGGCTAACAAATCATGCAAAAATAAGGCCAAAAGAGGGATACAAAGGCAAGTGGCAAATTGAAGCCTCAAATAGTGAGGAGCCCTTCAACAATATTGAAGAAGGGCTCAAAATAAGCCACTTTACAGTTTATAACATGCCTCAAAACAGTTTATACATAGGCCTAAAATACTATGCAAGGAAATGGCATAAAAGAAAGGTAAAGAAGCAAGTGCCACAAGGAAGCCTCAAACAGTGAGAGGCCCTTAAACAAACATGAAATAGAGCTCAAAAAAATACTATTTTCAGTTAGGGTCGGAGCTCAAAAAAGTAAGCACAAGGAGCTAGAATATGAACCAAGAAAAGGGTCAAAAATGGGAGAAGAGGACTTACCCTTGAAGACTAATCTTTGACAGCCTTTTGGACCAAAATGTAGCACTTCTAGGCTCTGAAGAACAACCTCAAGCTGCTGGAATAGAGGATGGAAGGGTGGGGCTATGGGTTGGTGAAGAACCAAGGGGGTTTTTAAGGCTTAGAGTAGAGAGAGAGAGATTTAATGTGAGAACTCCAAACCAAAATTTTCTAACCCCTAAAACCAGATTTGGGGGGGTGTTTATATAGGCAAAAAAGTGGGGGAAAAGGGGGGGAAATTGAAATTCAAATTTCCCCCCAAAAAGGCCAAAAAGTGAGATAAAGAGGCAAGTGGTAGCTGATGGCCTCAAACCAAAGAGAACCCTTCAACAAAGTTGAAGAGAGACTCAAAAAAAGACATTTTGTAGTTTATGACCAAGTCCAAAACAGCTCACAAATAAGCCTAAAATACCATGCAAAAATAGGCCTAAAAGAGAGTTAAAGAGGCAAGTGATACTAAGAGACCTCAAACAGCAAAAGATCCTTAATCAAACATGAAAAGAAGCTCAAAATATGACTATTTACAGTTTGGGTCGGAGCCCAACAATGCTTGCAAGCAAGGCTCGGGGGCCAAAACGCACAGTCTTGGGCCCCGAAAACTGACTGTTAGGCACTGGAAGTGGTGTTCGACCACGAAGTCGGTCTCTCGGACCACAGTGTCCCTCAAAACGGAGGAAATAAGGTATGTGCCAAAAACCGGAGCAAACGGAGGTGGTTAAGCGGTCCCGAACTGAGGCACACGTCCGTCGGCTCTGAAAAATCAGAAACCGGGCTCCAAACGGGAAAAATGGCCTACGACCACGGAACGTAGCCTACGGCCACTGTGAGATGATCTACGAGACCTCTCCCTCCCTTCGGGAAGAGAAAACAGAGAAAACGGAGCTTGGTTCGCAAACCGAGGCAAAGCACAAAAGAGTCCGGAAGTCCGGAGGCAAGGCTCGCAGCCGGGACTCCGTAACCTCAGAACGAGCACAATATACAACATCACCAAGCGCTCAATCGGTGACGTCAGAGTCTTAAGGTTGGTCAAAAATGGGGTGTCTACACCCTCAAATATGAGCGAGTAAGGAATCATGAGAGGCACCTCCACCTCAAGCTCCGGGCTAACTTCGAAAAGTACGCGAAAACCCATAGCTGTGGAAAACAGGGCAATAGCCATCAGAATACAGAATGCTGAGTGCAGAATGTGAATACAGAATGTACAGAGAATACAAAATGCTGAGAATGGAATGCAAAGTGCAGAATGTAAAGTGTGTCGTGTATGCAATGTACAGATAATGAAAAACAGAAATGTAAACCAAGAGGGCAGAGAGTACCTCCCAGGCTCTCCAATAGCCGCCAACTATGTTCCCCCCGTCCACGGGAGGTCGCACTCATGTAGCAGTAGAGGGTAGCCAAGCCGGCGCCACCCCAGTCATACTGGCTGACTTGTGATAGGTCTACCAGAGCACTCAGCAGATAAAGTCCAACGGTGTTCCCCCTATCGGAGAATAGAGTGGTCCCGAGAAGAAACATCAAAAACCCTCTAGTGTACTGCGTTATCTCCTCGGGAGTCTCGAGCACCCTCTCTCTAAAATGTGAGGAAAACTAAGTGTACCGGACTCTGCCCGAAGATCTATCAACCGGTGGGCAAGCTTCCAACAGATAGATCCAGGCAGCCTCCCACTCGCCCATGTCCTCGTCGTAGGGGATCGGCCAGCCTCCCATGTCAAGGCCTGTCAGCACGGTAAAATCGAATGGGGTTATAGTCATGTCCCGGTAGTTGAGAAATGAAAGGAGTTGGTGGTGTCCCACCATCTCTCTACGAGGGCACCCATCAGGGTCCTGCTCGCTAGATAACGTGATATCCCCGTGCAGAAGGGTCCGAACCCTGCCAGGTCAACCAGATCGCGAACAGCCTCTGGAAGCTCCGCGTACCACTCCCTGGCGATGATCGATCCATATCCTCGTGTAATACGGGAAGATACCTGCATTCAGAATGAACACATGTATTCAATTTCAAAATAAAGTATATGAGCTGTGTGCAAATTAAATCAGGTACAATGCCATGAGCTGCATGTTGAACATAAAGTATATGGGCTGTGTGTTCAGAATTGAAGTATGTGAGCTGCGTGTTCAACATAAAATATATGAGCTGTGTGTTCAGAATTGAAATGTGTGAGCTGCGTGTTCGACATAAAGTATATGGGCTGCGTGTCCATCTCAAAGTTTGAACTGTGTGTTCACCTCAAAATTTGGGCTGCGTGTTCAGAAATACAACAGTTTGGGCTGCGTGTTCAACTCTCAACCAATGTGTGCTGTGTGTTCACCTCAAAAGGTGGGCTGCGTGTTCAGAAAGTCAAGTGTTTGATCTCTATGTTCAGGCTTCAAAAAAATAGTGGGTTGTGTGTTCATCATCAAAGTGTGAGCTGTGTGTTCAACATCAAAGTTTAGGCTGCGTGTTCAAATTTCAAAACAGTAGGCTGTGTGTTCATCTTAAGGTTCGAACTGTGTGTTCAACATCAAGGGTTTGAGCTGTGTGTTCAGACTTCAAAAACAGTGGACTGCGTGTTCATAATCAACAAATTTGGGCTATGTGTTCATATTTCAGAAAATAGTGGACTGTGTGTTCGCCGTCAAATAGTGGGCTGTGTGTTCATCATCAAAGTGTGAGCTGTGTGTTCAGAAATTCAAGTGCTTGGGCTACGTATCAACTTAACAAGATACTATGTTGTGAGCTGTGTGCTAGAGTAAGCAGAAGTATGGTGTGTGAACGCATTCAGAACGAACAGATAAAAAATACACAGCAAAAGTAGGAAATGCACGGAAAATGCAAAATACATTGCAAAAAATGTAAAAGTGAAGTACATACCTCTCGTGCCTGATAAGAGAGGTGGGACTCTGGCTCCTGCAGTAATAGATCTACAAGTGCTCGCTCATCAAAGTCGGTGAAGTGGTAGAAAACGGCCTGAGGAAGGATGTGCACCGGAGGATCATACCTCTCGGGAATAAATGGCCGAATCCTCAGAGGTAAAGACATAATGTCTGGCTCACCCCCGGCACCTGGAGGACCTCCGCCCTGAGGAAAATGACCTGCCATTTCGAGAAATCTGCAAAAAAGAGCAAAAATGAACAAAATGAGCCAAAATTGGAAAAAGTCAACAAAAGTCAACTCCCGAGAAAATGTTCCAAATATTGAGACAAACTTACCTCAAGTGGTGAAAATGGGGAAAGAAGCTCCGAAATCAAATTTTAATCGGTCCAAAGTGAAGAACACTGAAAGATTTCGCGAAACAACTTTGCGTGGGGCGTTGGAAAACATGTATAGAGCGCAGATCTGAGAGGGAAAATGGTCTAGGAAGGAGGAGGGGCTAATTTCGGACCTGAAGTTGTGAGGAAAAGTGTTTTGGCCAAGTGCATTTAAAGATCCGAATGTAAAAGTACCAAACTGCCCCTGTTTTTGGCTAGGTGGTCGACTGACCACCTTTTCTGGTAGGCCGACCACCCTCTCTCACCAAACCTGATCTGTGGCCCCCATGCATGGTCGATGGCCCTCCTAGGTGGTCTCCAATGCCTCTTTGAGCTCCCTGCAAATTTTGGTAGTGATCGAAGTCCCCAGCACTCGAGAAAGTACAAGGAAAGTGCACTTTTCAGCGCGAAATCCCTCCGCGGGAACTTCAACTCCAACTTTCAATGTGTGTTTCATCGTCACTCGCCGAGAGCGAGGTGTATCCTTTTGAATACGTTGTGACCCCTCCGGGAGGTAAACCGAAGGTCGCAATTGAGTTGTCCTCGTCAAAGCTTTCATTTCTTTACTCAGTGTTTTATTTTAAACATACTTGTAAAGTCGCACTTATCTTGCATTGATTATGCATGCCACTCGCATTGTTGTGCACGTTTCATTGGTATTGTCATGCCTCCATGCTTAACTTGCGTTGTCACGCGCGTTTCTCTTGCATTGCGATGCACTTTTCCATCGACACCATGTTTGTCTGCGTTCGATATAGCATTGAACATGTGTTGCCAACCATGTTGTGCTTGTTAAGTTTCTCTCTTTTGCAGACATGATATTGTATGTACGGTTCATTTGAAGCTGGTGCGACCAGACGAGCCGCACAGGTATTGTATCTTCTCCGTGTGAGATGTGGCGAGAATTGAATAATTCTCTACATTCTTACTACATGAAATGTAGTTGCTGCTTTGCATTCTTGCTTAAAACTGTTGCATCTATTGTGAATATTTGCTTCATTACAACTTGCTGCTTTGCATGATCATGAGTTACGTTCGACTTGGTGCATATCGTTTTGCATTTTGCCCCCCCTACAGGCATGCCTACGGGCGCATCTCTTTTTATCTTGCCTGTTTGTCTAAGTCTTTGGCCTTGTTAAAAATGGGTCGTCTCTGGGCTTTGACATTCACTCCCATCACTTATGACTTTCGAGTTCTATCAAAGAGGGGCAACTGTAGACACCCCATTTTTGACCGACCTTAAGACTCAGACGTCACCAACTGAGCGCTCGGTGATGTTGCATATTGTGCTCATTCTGAGGTTACAAAGTCTCGGCTGAGAGCCTTGCCTCCGGGCTTCGGAACCTTTTCGTGCCTTGCCTCGGTTTGCGAACCAAGTCCTGTTTTCTCTATTTTCTCTTCTTGAAGGGAGGGAGAGGTCTCGAAGACTATCTCTCAGTGGCTGTAGGCTACATTTCATGGCCGTAGGCCACTATTTCCGTTTGGAGACTAGTTTTTGGTTTTCGGAGCCGTCGGTCGTGCGCCTCGGTTCGGGACCGCTTAACTTTCTCCGTTTGCTCCGGTTTTTGGCACACACCTTGTTCCCTCTCTCTAGAGGGACACTGTGGCCCGAGAGACCACCTTTGTGGTTGCACGCCACCTCCCGTGCCTAACGGCCTATTTTCGGGGCACCCGACTGCGCGTTTTGGCCCCCGAACCTTCGTTTTGCATCGGTGTGGGTTCATTTTTGGCATGGACCCTAGTTTCTTTGTTAGGAAGGTGGTACTATGGTGGGAGACCACCTTTTCTTCTTGGAGACCACCTTTCTCTTCACCGCTTGGTTTTCTTGTTAGAGAGCTGGTCTCCCTCACTTTTGGGCCACAATTTCTGGTCTCCCATACCACCACTAAGTTGCATTCACCTGGGAGACCACCAATCTTGGTAGGCCGACCACCTTTTTTGCTTGACCCTTTTGAACCCTTGGTCTCCCTCACTCTTGAGCCATAATTTCTGGTCTCCCATACCACCACTGAGCTGCATTCACTTGGGAGACTACCAATCTGGGATGGCCGACCACCTTTTTTGCTTGGCCCTTTTGAACCTGGTCGGCCGACCAGGGGGAGTGGTCAGCTGACCACCTGAACCTGGTCGGCCAGCTTCATGCTTTTTGTCTCACTGAGTGTTAGCCAACTGTGCCAACTGGAAGCCTCAGAAGTGATCCTCCATACATGTGTATGGAGGATCTTTGAGCTTGCTTTGAAGCTTCCAAGAGAAGCTTTAGCCCCTCTCCTCTATAAAGGAAGGGGTCATCTTCCATTGCAAGGGTTGAACATTTTGGCTAGGGCATATACATATACCTCTCTCTATCTCTCTATTCCAAGCTCCAAAACTCTATTGTTCTTGCCCCATTGCACTACCACTCATAGCCTACCACCTCCATCATCAACCTAAGCACCTTGGAGGTCATTTTCAAAGCTTGAGGAGTTGATTTCTTGGTCCAGAGCTTGCTGCCTTGCTGTGCTACAAGGGTAAGACACCATTTCCCTCCTTGTAGCATTATTTTGCTCCATAGTTTAGCTCTATTTGTAAGCATATTTAGGCTTTGTAATAAACTAAAAAAAAAGTCTTATTTTGAGCTCCTCTTCAAGTTTTATTCAGGTCATTTTTCTATTGGGGGTCATCTACCCCCTTGCATGCTTCATTTCCTCATGTTTTGA
This sequence comes from Camellia granthamiana, assembly GCA_036172215.1. Lineage (NCBI taxonomy): Eukaryota > Viridiplantae > Streptophyta > Magnoliopsida > Ericales > Theaceae > Camellia > Camellia granthamiana. The sequence continues at coordinate 10,257,887 of CM069912.1, forward strand.
GCTATGCATTAGAGCATTTGTGTTGGCCTTGGTTTGGCCTTTTAGCCACTGAAATCTAGTGGATTTTCAGTGGCTAATATGTGTTTTTGAGCCCCAAAATTAGAGAGGGGTGACCCTCTCACCCTTTGTTCTCTTTACTAGCTTTCTTGGCCTTACAAATGAGCCCCTATTTTCATCTTTCAAAGCCATGCTCCAGGCCATTTTTGATGAGTTTTTTGACCTTCATGACCTCTTTCCAAAGGTGGTTTTACCATATTAGATGTCTATTATGCATGTGTAGAGTAATCTTCTTCAAGGCCTTTCAAAGGGGCCTTCACTTGCATGCTTCCTAGACTAATTTCAGGCCCTTTTTAGTGAGTTTTAGGGCCCTCATAACCTCTTTCTAGAGGTGGTTTTTCAATTTTGTATGTCTATCTTGCATGTGTAGAACAACCCTCTTATTGGCCTTTCAAAGGGACACATCATTCTTGCATGCATTGACTGAGTTTCAGTGGGTTTTTGGGCATTATTTGGCATGGAATACTTCTGTTTTTGGCTGGTTTGGTGAGCTCTCATGTGCTTCATATAGTTGTAGTGCAAATCATAGTTCACTAGCTTATTTTGCATGCTTTGTTGACCCTTGATTTTAGCACTTTTTGGCCTTGCCTTAAACTGATTTTGTGCATATTTTGGACTTTCCTAGCTCTGTTTTTGGGTCTCATGGTCGAATGATGCTTGTTTTGCATGCTTGTAGTTCAATACACTTGCCTAGCTTTGAGATTTGAGGTCTATTGCATGCATATACTAAGGTGTTTTCATGCTTTGGGGCCATTTTTCATTATATTTCAGAGCCTATGTGAATGCCATATCCTCATGTTTTCTCCTCTTTAAGTGTGCTTGAGAGTTGTGCATGAATGCCTTGTTTTCGGACCATTGAATGAGTTTCATTTCCATGCACTTTGAACCATCATTTTGGGCCATTTTCCCACTGTTTCAGACCTGCCTAGGGTCTTTTGGGGGTTTGTTTTGCCATTCGTGCATTGCTTTGTGTACCTCTAGTGTAACGCACTTCACTAATTTCGGTATTCGGGTCATCTAGCATGCATTGGGTAACATATTTGCATGATTCGGGACCATTGTACCTCATGTTTCAGAGCTGGAAAATGTATGCTTGTATGCCATATTTCATCCTTTGCCATGCTTAGTTAGAGTTGCATGTTGTGCCTTAGGATCGGTCCATTGCATTCGTGCATGCTTGTATGTATTTTGATTGTCTCATCTTCATGCATGGCCACTGATTTGAGTGTGGCTGAGGTTCACTCATATTGGTGTAAGTCCATCTTGCATTGAGCATGCCATTTAGTTCATGTTGTTGCATGTTTGGCCATTGCATTGTGTATGCCTTGATCATCTCATTGATAGTCTTCATGTGCGCATAATAGTCTTCGTAAGTGCATTGTGTATGCCATGTTATGTCACGTGCATTGTGTATGCCATTTTAATCCATAGCATTGCGTATGCTAGGTTGCATGTTAATCGCATTGTGTATGCCATCTCATTGCATTGTGTTTGGGATAGGAGTTAGCCCAAACACGGGAAACGAGGGACATTTCGTACTCAAAGTGATGAAACGTGTCTCAATTCTCGTTCGCCGACACTCCGGATTACCCATGATGGAGTTTAGGCCTTGTTGTGTTTTCATGTGCATTCATTTCATATTGAGTCGTGCAATTCGACTCCTCGACCATCATGCATCGGGATGCGTGATTGGTGGCACGAGGATCGAGGTGTGCATACATATGTGAAAATACTTTGCCATGCCCCTTTCTTGCTCTCTATTGCAGCAAACTAGAAATCAGCAGCCTTCTAGAGCTTTGCACAACATCCCGGGATTAATTGCAAACAGAGGCAAATCGGGGCATCGCAAGGAATTTCCCAACGAGGCGATTCGAGCATGCATTTTTCATCATTCGGAACAAGAGTTGAGGCAGTCCATTTGATAGCTTGCATATTAATTTATCCGCTTTCCTAATTAATTTGTTAATTAATTATGGTTTTGTAATATTTAATTATTTATTCATACTGTAATTATTTATTCGGACTGTATTATTTATTCGAACCCTTCGAGCGAGGGCACAATTGTAATAAGTGTGCGTGTGTGTGATGTATGTCTTCCAACCCCACGTCTTTCTTCCTTTTATTTACCAGCTTATGATGGTTAGATTAGGGCATGTTTCAATTAGCATACTTATGCTCGCATGTTTTGCATCCATTCATCTGTCTTGCATGCACCGGGCTCGACGCATCATACTAACTGCATCGTATTTCAATTCCAAGTTGAATACGTGTTAGCTGTAGCATCTCATATGTCATTCTTAGAATAGCCGAGCCTATTATAGTTGCATTTTTGCATGTGTTGCATTAGACATTTCTGTATAGTTAGGATCATGCATTGATTTCTAACATAGCTTCTGTTTTGGCTTGGAGTACTCGGTAAGTGTTTATGCTTTAGCATCCTTGCATGCGTGTGAGTGATTGCCATGATAGCATGCTTACCATGAGGCTATGTGCTTATGTGATATACCTGCCTGAATGCCTGTGGGTGAAGGTTGGATTATCTAAATTGGAATAATGCATTGACTGTGAGTTTTAAGCCCACTCGAGAGTGGCAAATCATCGTGTTTTCTAAAACCCACCTGAGGGTGGCAAATCCACACTTTAGCCTACTTGCGAGTAGCAAACTATTTTCAAAACAAACATGAGATGTTTCGTTCCAATTCAGGCGATCCAGTCTATACTTGTATGCTGTGCGCATCACATAGTAAATCTAGGCTAATAATCAGAATAAGAACGCATAATGTTTTCAAAATTCGATATCATGGTTAGTAGAGGCCGATCTTTGATCGGGCGAGCGGGGGTGCTCACGAAGTGACCTTCCCCAATCGTACCCAAGTTCCTGAGCCGAGGCAACTTTGGTGATGACGGACACGTGGCCTTAGGCAACAAGTCAAGGTTTCCTAAATTCCCCCCAAAATAAATATTTAGGTGGCGACTCTGTATCTGGCAAAGCAGTCCATGTTTGGCACTTCTTTCAAAAAAATCTATTTTCAAAAATGATTTGCCGAATTTGGACTCTTTGATGATTCATCGGTCTTGCATTGCACTCTGCGAGATTAGATACAAGACCGTGACATTGAGTCCTAAATAGTAGTGAGCCCAATGAACAAAACAGGATTCCTTCCCGGGACGTTCGGGGACGTCTACACACAGCTGCTAACTCTAGGTCATGTGTAGGGTAATTCCTCTCGTGTGTTTTTAACTGCCACGAGCCATAGGCTACTGCTTTTCCCTTTTGCATCAACACACAACCCAAACCCTCTCGTGAAGCATCACAATACACTGCATAACCCAAACCCCTCTCCAGAATAATCAAAACTGGAGCGGTGGTAAGTCTAACTTTAAGCTCTTGGAATGACTTCTCTTAAGTTTCACTCCATACAAATTTGACCCCTTTCCGCGTCAATCTAGTCAACGGCGAAGCTAACCTAGAGAGATCCTTCACAAACCGATGGTAATAACTGGCCAATCCCAGAAAACTGCGGATCTCAAAAACACTCTTAGGCTATGCCCAATCCTACACTGCCTCTATCTTGGATGAATCTACGGTCACCCCTTCCCCGAATACCACGTGGCTTAAGAATTTAACCTCTCTTAGCCAAAACTCACACTTCCCAAATTTAGCATACAACTTATAGGCTCTAAGTAACTCAAGCACCACTTACAAATGTTCCTCGTGCTCCTCCTTAGAAGGTGAATAAATCAGAATGTTGTCCACGAAAACGACCACAAAGCGATCTAAAAATTCCCGTAAGATCCGGTTCATCAAGTCTATAAACACAGTCGGTGCATTGGTGAGCCCAAAAGGCATCACCAGAAACTCATAATAGCCATCCTGCGTACGGAATGCCATCTTCCGGATAGCCTCTTCCCTAACCCTAAACTGGTGGTAACCCGATCTCAAGTCTATCTTAGAGAAACAACGAGACCCTTTTAACTGATCAAACAGATCATCTATGCGAGGCATAGGGTACTTGTTCTTAACCGTAGCCCGATTCAACTTCCGGTAATCGATAAAAAGTCTCAAAGCCCCGTCTTTCTTTTTAGCAAAGAGGGTCGGTGCTCCCAAGGCGAAGTACTATGGCGAATAAAGCCCTTATCTAGCAACTCCTGGAGCTGAACCTTCAGCTCACTCAACTCAGTTGGAGCAAAACGATACGGTGCCATGGAAATCGGTGTCGTGCCAGGCACTAAGTCAATAGAGAACTCGATCTCTCGATGGGGTGGCAAACTAACAAGATCCTCGGGAAAGACGTCCGAGTACTCACAAACCACCATCGGCAACTTAGCTTGGGTCTCATTACACTCACTACTCATACAGCTAGCGAGAAGACAACTAAGCTCACTCTGCCCTCGTGGATCATACACCGGTGGCAAGACTCTACCAACCCGATCTCCCAAGAAATGAAAACAATCCCTGCTCAAGGTACATACAGTAACCCTCTGGCGGTAGCAATCAATAACAGCCCGGTATGACGATAACTAGTCCATACCCAAAATCACATCAAAACCCGACATAACCATTACTACAAAAGAAAATAGAAGTCGGCAGTTGGCGATCTCTATATCACAACCTCTACACCCTTGTTTCAAAATTAACTCACCTCCAACAGGTGATACAACACAAATAGAAGAAGCTAACTGCGCCAACTCCAACCCCAAAACATATGCAAATGCAGCAGATATAAAGGAATAGGATGCACCCGTATCAATCAACACATTAGCAACCGAGTTGCAAAACAGAAAGGTACCTCTCACAACAGATGGAGCCGGTACAAGATCCGGCACTGTAACAGCATACACGCGCCCTAAAGGTCTCTGATCTACCTGTTCACCCCTCGGAGCATAAGACTGCTGCACAGACTGAGCCGAAGAGGCTCCCTGATTGGCCCTCGAGGCCTGAACTGACTGAGCTGGCAGATGGCCTTGAGTCTGCCTCGAACCAGATGCACCAGATGTGTCACTCAACTGCGGGTAAAACCTCTTCAAGTACCCCGCCTGACCACACTAGTAACAAGAGAGCGGCTGGCCTCTGCCCTGACTCTGGCTCTGAGGACGAGCCAAAGATGAAGCTGTTCTTTGTCCTCCTCCCCTCTGCGGGCAAGCTAGAGACTTGTGGCCCAGCTGACCACATTTGTAACAAGTAAAGTCTCCCTAACTGCCTCTCCTAGAGCCTGAACTAGGCACTGGAAAGGTAGATCTCGCAAACGCACCCTGGGACTGCTGAGGGTTAGAACCGCTCTGCCTCCTACCATCCCCTGGCCATCCTAACTCCGCTTCAAGCCCCTCATCCTATCCTCCTCTGCTTGCATGATAGTCTCAAGATGGGCTGCAGCCTGCACCAGGCGCCCATACTCCTTAGTCATGGAACCGGCCACTGGAAACTGGAGTCCGGTCCTCAATTTCTTCTCAAACTCAAGACAACGGCATTCCTCAAACGCCACCAACTCAGGTGCAAACCTCAACAAGTTGGTAAATGTAGCCTCAAACTCGGCCGCAGGTGTATTCAGCTGCTTGAGCTGACAGAATTGATCTCTCAACTTCTCCCTAATAGTGGGAGGCAAAAACTTCTCCTGAAAGGCATCAACAAAAGTCTCCCAAGTTCCTCCAATACGCCCTCGAACAAACTTCCACCACTGACCCGCGTCTCCCTTTAGCTGGAAGGACGCCAAAGTCACCCTCAAGGCTCCGTCTTCGATGCCTAGCATCTCAAACGTCTTCATCATCTGTTCTAGCCACTCATCAACCTTCAGTGACTCCTTTGGATCACCCAAAAACTCGTTCAGATTCGACCGAAAACACTCCCTCTTCAGAAAAGAAGGCCCTACCTTAGCAACATGGACCTGGACTTGATTCTCAGCTCTGAGAATGTCCATGGATTCCCTCAACGCTCCTGCCATCTCGCGGGCTAAGGCGCCCATGGCCTGCTGACCCACTAGCTCGACCACGTTGGCCTGACCAACACCCTCCTGCTGCACCGGAATTTCATCCGGTATAGGCATCTCCTGCCTCCTAGGCCTACCACGCCTACCACCACGTCCTCGTCCTGACATCCTAATAAAGGTAACGCAGACATTAGCACATTCACAAATGTATTGAAGCTATTTCACTCACGTCGTGATACAATGGACAACTGTAATTCACTCCACGTAAGCACATAATCACATAAGGACTTACGAATTTCATTTACGGATAATGACCGTCCCGAGGCGTCGCTAGAGTTCCAGTTAGAAACGGCAGTGATCAGTGCCTTTCCAATAGGACTCCTAAAAACCCAAGGATCCAATCAACATCCTAGAAACTCAATTCCATACCCAAATAGTCATATAAACATGTTATCACATAAGCACATAACATTACACTTAAGTCTCTAACAAACAAGACAAAACCATTGTGGTACTAATCACTTCCCACGTACCCAAAGTATTCAAACCTGGTATGCTCTGATACGAAGTTGTAACGCCCTCAAAAAAATACATATAAACCAATCATTCTTAATATCCATAGACATAAGAGATATAAACATATATTCATTTATCAGAGTATTCATTACAAAAGTATTACATGTTGACAACAAAAGTAAATGCCCTACGGGCTTACAACTTTCCAAGCCAACACTTGGTTACAAAAATAAGAGTTCTAGCTCTAAACACATTAAGCCCATGGCTTGAAGTACATGTAATACAAATAGGTAACTACAAAAAGAATAGGCCTTCAGCTTCTAAAACCTCCCAAGCTACATCCTTGGAGGCGGCATATCATCTGTACCTGAAAATGATATCCCATATAGGGTGAACCAAAGCCCAGTAAAGATACGCTAAACCAAATATGAGCAATAACTAAAACATTAGCACTTGATAAATGTTTAACTCATATAAATAAACATACATCTCTTTCATAACCAACCCATATTCACAAATATGTTTCAATCCCTTTTTTCCGTTTCATTATCCAAACCAATTCATGGTTATGGTTCTCTGTTTATCCAGACAGTTTAAAATGAGACTACAACCCATATCAACAATACTTCGATCATAATCAATTAAAATAAGACTACAACTCATATCATTAATACATCAACACTTCAATTCAAAATGAGACTACAACTCATAACATTAATACTTCAACACTTCAATCACCTACGTTATACAAACGTCATTAAGCTTCGGCCAACTTAGTTATTGACGGAGTCCATCCCCTATCTCCTCCCAAACAAGATACATATGCAATGTATTTAAACACTTATCATATACAATGATTAAGCAAAACACATATTCAATGTGTTATTCCCTCCGTCATATTCAATGACATACTCAATCGATTAGTTTTAATTCACCTAATCATCATGCAGTGTCTACAACAATCAAGACTATCCTCCACCGATAGCCCAAAACAATTATTTCTAAACAGGTAATAAATTCATCAAACAGATAAATTATCAACAATTTCATAGGTGAGTGATTAACTAATCCAACTACACCATTCAATCTCATAACTTTCTCATTTCATGATTTTCTACTCAATTTCATATTTCCATATTTCCCGAGTTAATTATACAAATTAATCAATTATATTAAATTAGGGCTTTTTCCCTTTTTTTTTTTAAAATATTGATCCTAAGACCAAATTTCATCAATCATACACAATAACTTCATTTTAGAAACCACACATATACTTGGAACCCCAAAAATAGAAAACCCCTCTTTTATAATTTCAATTTCAAACCCTAACTTCACCCAAATTTTTCATATCTCAGCATTTATACAAAATACATAACATTTATGTCAAAACTCATAGAAATGAGTAGGTTATTCCTACCTCAAGTGAAGAGACTCAAAGGAGATGAAGGTGAAAACCCAAGATGCTCCAAACACCAACTTTTTCGGATCAAAACGAAGATCACGCCAAGCTCCACACTTTATACAAAGGAACTAGGGTAAAAGATCACTAGAACTAGGTGTATTTGTAGAAAGAAGATGTATTATAGAGAGAGAAGCTCTCAAATTAGGGTTTTGGAATGCTTTAGAAAGAGAGAGGGCCGAAAAAGTGATTTCAAAAGCTTCATCTTGGACTGATATACAATACAGCCCGCTCGAGCGTGGAACGCCCGCTCGAGTATCAAACACAGACTCTCGCTCGAGCGTAAAAAGCGCCACTCGAGCGTGGAATGCACACTCTCAGAAGTTCTACAGACGAAGGTCCCCGTTTAAGGGTGAAAGTGGACGCTCGAGTGTCCGATGACCTGCAGGAAAAAAAATACTAAAGGTTTAAGAATCCCGTTCGAGCAGTGGAGCAAATGCAAAGGGCCCGCTCGAGCATGAAAAGCCCCGCTCAAGCGTAAAGGCCAAAATCTGGGTAGAAGCTATTTGTTTCTAAACACAACCAACATGTTTCAAACCTAACCAACACATCCCAAAACTCAAATATAAAGAATTAAAAGACGGAAACACAATACAGATAACAACAATCATCCACGGAACCGAGTCCGGAATACAATAAACAACGGAGGGAAAACCGGGATCGCTATATTAACTTAATTCATAGATTTTATTATTAGTATAGAACTTGATCAAATAAATGAAATCTCAAAACAAATCATAATTTTAAATTTAAATTTTATTAAATTTTTATTTAATTCAAATTTTCACGTAAAATGTTTTAATATTTTAAAAATAATTAATTATTTGTGAAATGAAGTTACCATTATAAAAAATACTTAAAAAATTGTCTTTTAGTAGTGTGAAAATCCATTAATTAAATAATTAAATTGATGAGATATAGATTTTTTTATTTATTATTATTTATTTTTTTATTTGTTGAAAACAAAATCAATGATTGTAGCTAATAGGAAGGATGCTCATAATTATACACATTTAATTTCTTTTCACATCCATCACACGTATAAATATATATATATATATATACATACATAATTTAGGCATAAATATTAGTACATATGAGTGTATAAAATAAATCAAAAAAGAACAAAAAATGTACAAAAGAAATTAATGTGTGTAATTAAATCAAAATATTTTGAAGGTTCTTAATTTTTATATTGAATTTTAAAGATTTGAGAATAGTTATATATGGTATGAATAATATAGTATTATAATAAGAAGTAATTTTTAATTTTTTTTTAAAGGAAATAAAAATTAGTAGGAGAAGATTACGTTGGAAAGCTACAAAATATTTTTTTTTATCTTTCCTTTTGAAAACTATTACTTTAATATATTAACTAATACTATTTTTAATTCAATAAATTCACAAATTCAATATGAGGTTTTGGAACTCTCACCATGAGCCTCACGAAAATCACATTTTACTTATATAATATACTAGCCTATCACCCGTGCTATGCACGGGATAATTATAGATATTTATATTTGTTTTCATTTTTTTTAATATATAAATTAAATACATGGGGTTTGACCGAGGAGTTTGAAAGAATTTAATAAGTGTTTATTTATTTATTTAAGAGGCATTTACACAATAATTACATGGGTCTCTTGGAGATACAAAAAGTAAGGAAATTAGGATTTCATTTATTGCGTTATTCATTTAATAAGTGTAATTATTATAAATTAAGTGTTTATTGTAATCAATAGTGTAATTATTACAATCTTTGAACCAATCACCAATCACCAAGTCAATTTTTTTTTAAAAAAAATATTAAAAAATCAGGAAATTAGGATTTTTTAATATATAAATTAAATAAATGGGATTTGACCGAGGAGTTTGAAAAAATTTAATAAGTGTTTATTTATTTATTTATTTAAGAGGCATTTACACAATAATTACATAATATATAAATTAAATACATGGGGTTTGACCGAGGAGTTTGAAAGAATTTAATAAGTGTTTATTTATTTATTTAAGAGGCATTTACACAATAATTACATGGGTCTCTTGGGGATGCAAAAAGTAAGGAAATTAGGATTTCATTTATTGCGTTATTCATTTAATAAGTGTAATTATTATAAATTAAGTGTTTATTGTAATCAATAGTGTAATTATTACAATCTTTAAACTAATCACCAATCACCAAATCAATTTTTTTTAAAAAAAATATTAAAAAATCAGGAAATTAGGATTGACATGTTGGAGCTTCCACAAGCCTTGGGTTTTAAAAGACCCTTTTGCTTAATATATAGACTAGCATATCACCCGTACTATGCACGGGATTGAATTTAAAAAAAAAAAAAAAACTATTCATAGTTATGGTAAACATATTTTTAAATTGTTAGCATAATATATATGTAATTTTAAAAGAAAATGTTGACATTGCATAATTAGAATAATAAAAATAAGAATTTATTACATTTGTTCGAAATTCACTGAATAAATAAAATAAAGTATAACTAAAATCTAAATTGTTGTGGGCCATCGATCAGCATTCCTGCATTGTCAACATGATAGTTGGTGTTATAATTAATGAACAACACATCTATTATATATTTATAAAATGTTATAAAGTAAAAATGTTATACTTACATATATATATATATATTTACCTTCTGAAAGGTATAGACATTTTTCAGACTAATCTATATTTAAAACAAAGGTCACACACGGTGCACAATCTAGTTGAAGTGGCATTGTTGGTGCAGGTATGATAAATGCATAGGCACGGTCTTGGCATGACGCAATACAATCTTTAATCATTCTAACGCCAGCATCCTATAAAATTTTGGAATTATAACTTTGTATTTGAAAAGGTAAGAATAAGTTATTTACAATAAATTTTATAATTTTTTTACCTTTGATCTCATATTTTTCAAATATGATGGTTGACATCGCAAAATAAACTCTACCCGTTTATTTTGAACATTGAAATTTATTGAACCAGTATTGTCTTTTACCACAATGTTAACATTGTATCTAATAAAAAAAAAATGACACTTGTTAAAAAGAAAATATTGTACCTAATAAAAAATTAAAACACTTGTTAAATTTGAATTATTAAAACCCCTTTTTCCTTAATATATGGTAAGAATAAGTATAGATAGATAGATAGATAGATAGATTGCGATTTTTAAGAGTCTTTTTTTTAATATTATATTAAAGTTTAATATTTTGATAATAATCATATGTATTTTTTTTTTCAAAAAATTCATATGTGTTGAACGTTTTAAGGAATTTTTTTTATACTTGTTCAAAAAATCAAAAAAGATGTTATTATGAGAGATAATGCATTAAAGTGTTATTATGAGGGGATTTTGACCAGATATCTCAAAAGGCTTGGGGGTTGGAAGAAATTAATAAGTGGTAAGTTTTTTTTTTTAAATTACATATAATTATTTGTACGGGGGATTTTAAATGCTGATCAAGAAATTTTGACCAAATTAATAAATGTAGGCATGTGAAAAGACATGTGGATTGAAAAAATTAATAAATGCTGATCAGAAAATTTTGACCAAATTAATAAATGCTGAGATTTCATATTTGATATTACCATTCATTGTTTAATTGACATCTCACTTATTAAACTTGCAAATCGTATAGATAAGTATTGAGAATCATTAAGAAATTAAGATTTGAATATTGGAGTTAGTAGGATTTAGATTTTTTTTAAAAAAAAAATTAGGAAATTGAGATTGAAATATTGGAGCTCACACATGGCTTGTGGGTTTAAAACTCCTTTTTCCTTAATCAATAGTAAGTATAGATAGATAGATTGCAATTTTTAAGTGTCTTTTTTTATATTATATTAAAGTTTAATATTTTGATAATAATCATATGTGATTTTTTTTTTCACAAAATTCATATGTGTTGAACGTTTTAAGGAATATTTTTTTAAGCTTGTTCAAAAAATTAGAAAAGGTGTTATTATAAGGGATAATGCATTAAAGTGTTATCATGAAGGGATTTTGACCAAATCTCTCAAAAGGCTTGGGGGTTGAGAGAAGTTAATAAATGCTAAGTTTTTTTTTTTAATTACATATTATTATTTGTATGGGGGATTTTAAATGCTGATCAGGAAATTTTTACAAAATCAATAAAGGTAGTCATGTGAAAAGACACGTGGATTGAAAAAGTTAATAAATGCTGATCAGAAAATTTTGACCAAATTAATAAATGTTGAGATTTCATATTTGATATTACCATTCATTGTTTAATTTGACATCTCAATTATTAAACTTGCAAATCGTATAGATAAGTATTGAGAACCATTTAATTGACATCTTACTTATTAAAATATATATATGCAAAAAGTTAAGAAATTAAGATTTGAATATTGGAGTTAGTAGAGTTTAGATTTTCAAAATAGGGTTTAGGTTTTCGAAAAGGCTCAAATTAAATGATGAGTGAAGGTTTGTTTTAAAAAAAAAAAAATCAAAAAATTTCAAAATTGAGATTGGAATATTAGAGCTCCCACATGGCTTGTGGGTAAGTATAGATAGATAGATAGATAGATAGATTGCGATTTTTAAGTGTCTTTTTGATAATGATCATATTTTTTTTTTTCAAAAAATTCATCATAAAATTTAGATTAAGATATTGGAGCCCCCACAAGGCTTGTGGGTTAGAAACTCCCATGAATTGTGATTTTTAAATGTTTTTTTTCTTTTTTATAGTATAGATTAAAGCTTAATATTTATATTAAAACAGTAAATAAAAAGATTAAATCACATTAAAATAAAATATTGAACAAACTACAATCACATAGCATTTTCCTCATAATAAGGAAAATAAATCAACAAAAAGAACCATTAAACTAACTGCAATACAATCATATTAAAAAAAAGAACCATTGAACAAACTATAATCATATCACATCACATTTTTTTCATAATAAAAAAAATGAAAAAAAAACCATTGAACTAACTATAATCACATTAAAAAAAATAAAAATAAAAATAAAAATAAAAATAATATTGAACTAACTACAATTATTGTAAAAAAGAACCAAAAAGAAAGAAATGAAAGTGAAGAAATGAGAAATGCTCACTATTTGCATGCGTTGGAAAGGCTCACTGTTTGCAAGGGAAAAGTGAAGAATTGCTCACTGTTCACATTAAAAAAAATATATATTGAACTAACAAAAAAGGAGAAATTACAGTGAAGAAGTGAGAAAGGCTCATTATTTGCATACATGAGAAAGGAGGAACAAACTACAATCACATCATTAAAAAAAAACCTCGCCCCTCAGAATCCTCAAACCTAAGAACACTAATATTGGTTTCAATTCTTGTATAATTATGAGCAATTTTCTTAATCATTTCATTTATAATTCATTGGGGTCTTAAAAAGTAGATTTACAAAATGTAGTTATATATCATTTTTTAAGAAATTAAATCTATTTTTAAAAAAATCAATTCACATATTTATTTGGGCTACTCATTGAAATAGTAAAATTAAATAACAAAGTAAATAACAAACACGTTAATAAATAATGGAAACAAAATATTCATCCCAGCTTCAACAAAAATAGAGCACACAAACATAAAATAAAATAAATGAACAAAGACTGGTTTAGAAGTTAAAAAATATTGAAGTTAAAAGGTGTAGTGGTACAATAATATCATCCTATAATAGATTGAGTGCAATGGACAAAGTGAAAGCAAGTATGAACCAGCCCAACACGAAGTATCCAACTAAGGTTTTTGGCCTTTCGTCTTCTGGTTCCTGACAAAGGAGAAAGGAAAGCAAAGAGATAGAGAAAGTTGAGTTTTTGTGTTTTGTTTTTTGTTTTTAGAAAGTTTGAAAAAAATTATTATGAAAACAATTCACATTTTAAGAATTACTAAAAGTGTTTTTGAAATTTTATCAGCAATAACAAAAATGAATAATGAAAACAAAGAATAGCATTTTCCAATTTGAGGAGTTTTGGAGAAGAAAAGGATGAAGGAAGAAGAGAATATTCTAATACAACAACATTGGATTTGGAGTGAGTATTAATTATTATTATTACCTGTGGAGGAGGAGACTGCAATAGGTATGTGTCTGGCTTCTTAGTCCTAGTCAAGCTCCATAGAAAATGGCAATTTCACAAAGAGGAATGTAAATTAATTGGCAATTTCACAGAGAGGAATGTAAATTAATTGCGACTGAGACTGATCTTTAAAAGTTCAAGCTTGAGGGAGCTACAATAGGTATTGAAAAATTAAAAATGGTGTGTTTAATGAAAAAGTCAAAAAGATTTGGAAGAATTCAATTATTGGAGAAGTCAAAAAGACTTGGAAGAATTCATTAAGTGTTGGGGTTTTGTTTTTTAAAAAAAATCAAAAAATTAAGAAATTAGGATTGGGGTATTGAAGCTCTCACATGGCTTGTGGGTTTAAAACCCCTTTTCCTTAATATATAGTATAGATTAGCATATCACCTATACTATACACGAATTGTATTTACAATTATCTATATATGTGAATTGTGATTTTTAAATGTTTTTTTTTATTTTTTAAATGTCTTATTTTTTTTCCTTTTTTATATTATATTAAAATTTATTATTTTAATAATAATTATATGTGTTGGACTTTTCACGGAATTAAATGTCTTTTTTTTATTATTATATTATATTAAAGTTTAATATTTTGATAATAATCATATGTGTTGGACTTTTCAAGAATTTTTTTTATACTTGTTCTTAATACATTAAAGTGTTATTATGAGAGATAATAATTATATGTGTTGGGACTTTTCAAGGAATTCATATGTGTTGGATTTCAAAGAATTTTTTTTATGTTTGTTCTTAATGCATTAAAGTGTTATTATGAGGGTAAGACTTGGGAGTTGTGAGAAGTTAATAAATGCTAAGATTTTTTTTTTTTAAATTAAAAAATCAAGAAATTTAGATTAGGAGATCAAAGCTCTCACAAGACTTAGGGTTAAAAACTCTCTTTTGCTTAATATATAGTATAAATATAGATATAGATAGCATATCATCCGTGCTATGCACGGATTGTGTTTACAATTATCTATATATGTGAATTGTGATTTTTAAATGTTTTTTTTTATTTTTTAAATGTCTTATTTTTTTCCTTTTTATATTATATTAAATTTTATTATTTTGATAATAATTATATGTGTTGGACTTTTCAAAAAATTAAATGTCTTTTTTTTATTAATATATTATATTATATTAAAGTTTAATATTTTGATAATAATCATATGTGTTGGATTTTTCAAGAAGTTTTTTTATGCTTGTTCTTAATACATTAAAGTGTTATTATGAGAGATAATAATCGTATATGTTGGAACATTTCAAGGAATTCATATTTGTTGGATTTCAAAGAATTTTTTTTATGCTTGTTCTTAATGCATTAAAGTGTTATTATGAAGGTAAGACTTAAGAGTTGGGACAAGTTAATAAATGCTAAGATTTTTTTTTTTAAATCAAAAAATCAAGAAATTTAGATTGGGAGATTAGAGCTCCCACAAGGCTTGGGGTTAAAAATCCCTTTTTGCTTAATATATAGTATAGATATAGATAGATAGATAGATTTAATAAGAATTTAATTTGTTTTAGATTTTTTTTTAATATAAAAATTATTTTTTTAGATTTTTTATAAAAATAATTTCATAATCCCATCACTAACTATGGTGTATGGGAGAAGTTGAAAATGGTGTAACAATAGGTATGGGAGAAAACAAAAAGGCTTGTGGGTTGGGAGAAATCAATAAATGCTGAGGTTTTTTTGGACAAATTGCACTAACAGTCCCTATAGTTTGGGACTCATGTCACTTTGGTCCATAACTTTTCAATTGTGACACATTTAACCCTGCATTTTGAATCTTACTCCAAATAAGGACAATTGAAGATACCATTACTTAATTTCAAGGTCAAAATCGTCAATTTGATAAAATATAAACTAATTTGACAAAAATAAATGTCAAAAAAGTATTTTTAAATTTTTAAAAATTATTTCCACCCACCAAAGATAAAATTATGTAAAATTGATAAATCTTTTATATCCATTAAATAAAAAATCCAAAACTAAAAACATTTCATATATTAAATATATCGATTATACATTAAAATCTTAAAAATCACCGATTATATGATCATCATCCAAACACATAATAAAAATTAAAATTATGTAAAATTGATAAATCTTTTAGATATATTTTTTTTTTTTTTACCAAATTAAAATTGTGGGTTGAGAGAAGTCAATAAATGCTGAATTTTTTTTTTTAAGTCAAAAAATTAAAAAAAATTAAGATTAGGATATTGGAGCTCTCACAAGACTTGCGGGTTAGAAATTCATTTGGAAAATGCTAGAAGTCCCAAATTTTCTACCAAATAAATGACCAAATGTCTCACATGGGTGTGGGGTCCACAAAATTGCGGACCCCACACCCATGTGAGACATTTGGTCATTTGTTTGGTAGAAAATTTGGTGTCCCTAGCATTACTCAATTCATTTTCCTTATATAATATATAGATTTTAGAGTGGACGTGTCAAACCCTTATACAAACACTTGACACGTTTTTTGAGCATTATTAATGAAATGCACGATGTACTTTTTTTTCACAATTGTAACTTGTTATTTTTTAATGAGAATTTATATTTATTTTAAATATTTTTTTAATATAAAAATTATTATTTATAGATTTTTGTATAAAAATAATTTAATAATCTCATCATTAACTATAGTATATGAGAGAGTTGAAAAATGCAGCAATATGTATGGGAGAAGTCAAAAAAACTTGTGGGTTGAGAGAAATCAATAAATGTTGAGATTTTTTTTTTAAAATCAAAAAATTAGAAAATTAAGATTGAGATATTGAAACTCTCACAAGGTTTGTGGGTTAAAAATCTCATTTTCCTTATATAATACTAGCCTATCACCCGTGCTATGCACGGGATAATTATAGATATTTATATTTGTTTTATATTTTTTTAATATATAAATTATGTTTTTTAAGATTTTTTATAAAAATAATTTAACAATCTTATCACTAACCATAATGTATATGAAAAGTTGAAAAGGGTACTGCAATAACTATACACGGATTGTATCTATAATTATTTGTATGAGAAAATTTTAAATGCTGATCAGGAGATTTTGACCAAATTAATAAATGCAGGCATATGGAAAGATATATGGATTGAAAAAAGTTAATAAATGCTGATTAGGGGATTTTGACTAAATCAATAAATGCTGAGTTTTTTTTTTTTTTAATAAGAAATTTAGAAAATTCAGATTGGGATATTGAAGCTTCCACAGGCCTTGGGGTTAAAAATCTATTTTTACTTAATATATAGTGTAGATATAGATAGATAGGCCGATGCTTGCTAATGACACTGTTCCCATGATGAATATGATTTAATAGTGTAGGAGGTTAAGGGTTTTTTTTTTTTTTTTGAAAATTAATTGTTTTTACTTTTTAATTTTTTGTAAAAAAAACATATAAATAAATAAATTAAATTAATTAATTTTTTTTTATTTTGGCTATAACCTCTTCTTCTTAAACGAAGCCTAATTTAGTACGAGATCCAACTTAACCAACCAAGCACAACAAAACAGGCCTTACACGTAAAGCAGTGATCAAAGTCCTAGTCAAGATTGGACATCCAAAAGGGAAACCAATTCCAATGGACTTCTTGCAAGATAAACCTTCAAAGTTTTGAATACTAATTTTTACTAAAAGTAGGACCGCAATTTGGGTAGACTTACCAGAAGCCACTCAAGCTCAAATCTAAATTTTTAAAAGAATTTGAAAACATATATTTTGAATTCGGTAATGGACTTGA
Source organism: Camellia granthamiana (assembly GCA_036172215.1). Lineage (NCBI taxonomy): Eukaryota > Viridiplantae > Streptophyta > Magnoliopsida > Ericales > Theaceae > Camellia > Camellia granthamiana. The sequence goes on from CM069912.1 coordinate 10,275,679, forward strand.
ACAGAAATTTAAAATTTTGAATTAAACTTGGATTGCTTAGACAGAGACACCGAATAAACCAAGTGATATATATCAATGAATAAAATATTAAATATACATACAAAACTATTAGCTGTTAAATAATATTAAAATTATATGGATACTTAGATCAATATATTATTCATACAAACAAATACAAAAGCTTATCATTTTCTCTCCTCACTTGTTACAAAGACTACTGCAGCCGCACATTAGTGCCTTAATTCTCATCTCTCTACTTTTTATTTATCTTTTATCATATGAATAATTTATTTTAATTATATTAATAATTTTGCCAAAAAAAAAAAGTTAAGGGTATAAATTTAACAAATTAATCTGCTTGGAAAAAAAAACTCAAATTTATGAGTAATTTGGATAATTAAATTTATTATTTTTTAAATTTGTGGATACTATTCAGTGTCTGCCATAGCCAACTTGTATTCCCTTCCCAAATAGGCCTTACAATAATAGAGCTTTGATTTTTGTGGGACTCTATTTTTTTGTTTTTTGCAGACTTATTTGACGATCTAATTTCACCCCCAAAAAGATACTCTCAATTTTGCCGCATATTCCCATCATATTCACTTCCGCGAGTCACTGCATGAGTTGGTTTTTTTTTTTTTTTTTTTTTGAATTATACTAACTGTCCCTATAATTTGGGACTTATATCATTTTAATCCCTGACTTTTAATTGTGATATATTTGACCCTTAATTTTGAATATTGTTCCAAATAATGACAATCGATAATATCATTGGATTTTTCAAGGGCAAAAATGTCAATTTGATAAAATATAAACTAATTTAACAAAAATAAATTTCAAAAAAATATTTTTAAATTTTTAAAAATTATTTCTACCCACCAAAGATAAAATTATGTAAAATTGAGAAATATTTTAGCCATTTATTTATTTATTTTTACTAAATTAATTTTTATTATGTGTTTGGATGATAATCATGTAATGGTGGTTGTTTTTGTTTTTATTAAATTAGTTTTTATTTTTTCAAAAGTCAAACATAACAATAACTTTGATATCATTATTAAACCAATCCATTAAATTGAAAAATTCAAAACTAAAAACATTTCATATATTAAATATATCGATTACCCATAATATGATTATCATCCAAACATATAATATAAAATAAATAAATAAATGTTTAAAAGATTTATCAATTTTATATAATTTTATCTTTGGTGAGTAGAAATAATTTTAAAAAAATTTTAAAAAAATTTGACATTTATTTTGGTCAAATTAATTTATATTTTTCAAATTGACGATTTTGCCCTTGAAATTAAGCAATGATATCTTTAATTGTCCTTATTTGGAACAAGATTCAAAATTTAGGATCAAATGTGTCACAATTGAAAAGTTATGGACCAAAGTGACACAAGTCCCAAACTATAGGGACTGTTAGTGTAGTTCGCCCTTTTTTTTTTAATGACCGAGAACTAGGATAAGAGCATCTCTAATGTTTATTGAATAAAAATTTTATTTGATATCACACATTTTAATAGAGCAATTTGGATTTTATCAAATCACTAGTCAATCAAGAGGACGATCAGGGATGTCTGGCCGGTCAATTGATCAATGTAATTTTTGTAGATTCTGAAACAAATTTATAGGCAATTTTGCAAGTAGATAGTCAACTGGGGGATAACTAGCCGGACATTTGGCCAATCATCTAGTACTCATTTATTGACCACCAACCACCTATTCTGCTAACGGCTATGTACAGTAATTTGGTGAAAGGTTCCAGCATCCTCAATTTGATGAAAAATTTGAGATATCCTCAATTTAATATTGAATTAATGTCAACGTTGGAGCATCAGCTTTGTACGTTTTTCATCAAATTTAAATTTGATGAAATAAAAGATGAAACGTTGGAAATGTTCTAACAAGGTCACTCTTAAGCCTATAAATTGGACAAACATTAAAAAAGTCAGAATATCAGAATTCCTGATTAGGAACTTAAGTGGCTAACCATCCCATGCTATCCCCTGAGATTATCAAGTCTTATTGACCCATTCAAGGTTATATTACTCATTACCAATTGACTTTGGATTATATGTCTTCAATAAATCTAATATGATATCAGAGTTGAGTCTTGAATATCTAGTGGATCAAAGTCTTTGCCTGAGTCCATTTTTCTCATCTCTTATTTTTCACTTCACCCAAGTTCGATTTCACTTGAAATTTGATTATTTTATTGTTAGTTTAGATTTTGAAAATTTTGATTGAATCTAGATTCAAATTTCGCCAGCCCCATTAATATAGTGCACCCAATAAATGTGTTAATATAGTGCACCCAATAAATGTGTTTAGTTGTGTGGTTTCATTTACTTGGAAATTCTAAGTAGGCCAATCACATGAAATGTTTTTGAGAGTATTGCTACAAATGGGAAAGTTCACCCAAAAAAATCTAAATAAATGCATTGCAAACCAAGCATAACAGACAAAGTGATGGCATATACACACAACTAGATAAATTCACTATGCATACACATTTAACTATATATCAATATATATATATATAGGGGTGGAGTTATGATTTTAATTGAGTGAGATAAATTATTAGATTTAGTCGGTTTGGAACATAAAGTTTAATTTGGTAAAACAAAATCAATCATTAATATTTCAAAACTATTTATAAATGTCACTACATATTTCTCCAATAAAATCATCTTTATATTTTAAAATGTAGAACTCTTAAATAATATGAAATGAAACGAAAGATATCAATTAAATAGACATAATAAAAAGATATATTTTCTTAATTTGTTAGAAGAATGAAAAAAATATAAAGGATATATATATATATTTAGGAAAAAAAAAATTGATGAGATTTTCATACTTCAACTTAAAATTTAACTTCTTAGAAGTTGAGAACAGACATGTGCTGTTTTTGGTCCCTTAATAGCTTCACCCTTATCTATAGAGGCGGCTACTAGACTTGGTTTATGAAGTCATTGCTTTCTTTTGGGACTTTACTAGTCTATTTGTTAAAAATAAGTTTACAAAAAAATTGATGCTAAAAAAGTAAACTTGTTTGTTTGACATATAGCTACTGGCTTTTCGAATAACTTTTCAGAGTGATTGAAGGTAATATTTTTTTCGAAAAAATGAGTTTGCCCAATGACTTGTTTATTTCGTAAAATGAGTTTTTTTAGTTAATAAAGCTTCGTTTGGAAGTAGGCTTTTTTAGTAATTTTTGGCTTATTGGCTCAAATATGAGGTAAAAAAACTAATATGTCTGGGATGACTTTTTGATTTTTTACAAAAAGATGTGTAAAAAGTAGAGAGAAAATGAAATCTTTGACTTTTTGTATAATTTGTTGGCTTTTTGATTTTTTTTAGTAATTGTTTGACTTTTAGACTAAAAAATAATGTTGTCAAACGAAGCCTAAATGAACTTTTAGCCTTCGCCAAATGAAGTTTCAAAAAAACAAAAAAGACTTTTCAAAATTTTGGTACAACCTCAGAAGAGGACATTAAATGAAGTTGCAATTGGTGTATTTTTGTGGAATTCTCTTGCTAGATTAAATTTCTATGGAATTGATTAACTTGGAAATAGTGTGGTGGGGACTTTCATCACTTGAGACCACAAGATCAAAGCCTCTTCCTCTCTATAAAATGAACCAAGTTCATAGGGTTTTGCAACACCTTTGCATATTGTCTTAGCTTTGTTTCTTTATCTTCTCCATATATAGGTTACATTTTTCTGGTAAAATGTCTTCCATGATTGCTACAATGCTTCTCCTTGGGATATTAATGGCTACCTTGAACCTAACAGGTCTCGCTCTCCATACCCCTCTCTTCGTCTTTCTCTTTCTTTAATTAATTGTTCTCATGCATTGCAATGTAGGATGAAAAATTCTATATTACGGTAGTGGAGACTAAGGTTGTTGGGGAAGTTGCATAATAGCACTTTTTTTTTTTTTTTAGTCATATTATCTCTTTATTTTTTTATATATCTTTTCATAAAAAATTAAAAAGTACACTTATTTATATCATTGCAAACAACCCCATATAATTAAATTAATAAAAAATAGCTAAATGGTGTCATGATTACACTAAATATTTGCTTCCATTGTAGGGTTTCTAAATAAAAAATAAAAAATTTGAAGGGCATATGGAGAAGAGCCAATAACAATAATGATCATTAGATATTGTTGGTTTTTTAAAAAATATATATATATATATATTTATCTAGTTTAATTTCAAAAAATTGAGTACATTTTTCAAAAAAAAAAAAATTTTATCAAAAATTTTAATATTTTTATTTTTATTTTTTAGATGCACTTAATCTAGATACACTTAAAAAGTATAATATTTATGAGGAAAAAAAATCTTTAAAAAGGTCATCAAATACCAAATATATATATATATATTCAATACATTTTCATATTCTTGTGTATTTATTGAATTTTTGGCATATTTTTTCACAAATATTTTACTTTTTGAGTACATCTAAGTTATGTGCATTTAGAAAGTAAAAAAATATATATATTTAAAATATTAAAAAAAATAACTAAAAACAAAAAACAAATAACTTAATCTTCAAAAAATCTACCAAAACTAAGGTGATTATTATTATTATTATTATTATTATTATTATTATTATTATTATTTTGGTATAGGGGAGGATTTAGGCCTGGTTTGGCATCTTCAAAAAAAAATAAAAAGTCAAAAAGTTACTAAAAAAGTTAAAAAGTTATCATTATTCACAAAAAAAATTATTTTTACACAAAATGTACAACTCACTCTGACGTGAGTTGCCTTTACCTGACTTTGGTGAGAACAAATTACACAGGCGGAGACAAGCTTAAGGACGGTGTTGTTCAGCCCGTGGGGGCCCATCAGGGGTCCCGTTTTGATAATCTGAACCGTTCAATGTGTAGAACGTGTCGAGTACTATATGCCTGTAAAAAATCATGTTGATTGGATATCGTTAACTACATGATCAAATCAGCTTTGTATATAAAAAATAGATGGTATTATAGTTAACAGTTGACAAAAAATTAATCTGATCCGATAGCTATCGATATCTGATCAACGTGATGTATTACAAACATATAATACTCGACCAGTTCTACACATTCATCGGTTCTGATTACCAAAATGAGACCCGTGGCGGGACTCCACGGACCGAACATCACCGTCCAATTCAATGCCCGAAAAGGAGGCAAGTATATCCTATATGCTAGTCTGCCCACTGCTCTACCCTAGCTTACTACCTAATCTTCTCTCCCTTCTCCTATACACTAAATTATACAATTTTTTAATACATATTTTTTCGTAAAAATTCAAAAAGTTATCCCAAACAACCATATTTTTTTCCTCAACTTTTCAGTCTAAAAATTCAAAAAATACACTTATTTAGAACATCCCAAACAACCTCTTAGTTTGAGAGAGGGAGTCTTACCATTAACCTTTTTAACCCTTTTAAAGAGCAAAAATGTTAAAGATTCTAAAAATTTTATCAAAATTTTTATCAAATGTCTCATATGGATGTGGAACTCACATGAGATCCACATGGTGTAGATCGCACACCTGTGAGACATTTTGTAGAAATTTTAATAAAACTTTTGAAATCGCTAGTATCACTCTTTAAAAAAATGTAAAAATTCTGATCACGATTAATTATTTTGCTAATACAAGATTATACAAAAACTATTGTGAAACTAGTTATGTGCCACCTAACACCCATACGCACAAAAGTCAATATGTCATAATCATTTCATTTGTTTATTTGTAATATGAAAATTCTCAAGAAAAAATTTGTTTAATTCTTTACATTGGTAACCATACTATGATTTTTCAAAGTCCCAACTTCCATATATTCAAAGATTGAGAAAAGGGGGGATTAGAATCCATCGGACTTAAGTCCTGGGACTGTGAATCCCCCGGACTATTTAGTTGGATTGAATATGTATCCTGTGTTTGTTTTTTAATGGGATTAGATGTCTGGATAGGACTATTTTCAGTGAATCCAACGTTTGGTTGGACGGACTGAATAAGATAAATGAACAAAAGACTATTTTACCCTTTTTCAATTGTTTACTAAGTAATAGCAATATTAAACATACTAATATTGATAAAAAAAATTGACTGGTACAGATTATTTTTATTTAAACAAATAAAAAATTTTAGTAAACATTAAACATACTAATGGTTAAATGTTTAAATTTTTATTTAAACAATTAACATTGAAATTATTTTGATATACAGATTATGTTTAAACAATTAACAATTAACAATTAAATAAATGTTGATGTACAGATTATGTTTAAACAATTAACAAATGTTGATGTAATTAACAATTAACAAATGTTGATGTAATCAAATGTTGATGTATTAAAACATAATTTAATAGATGTTAAATAAATATACATGTTGATGTACAGATGTTGAAATAATTTAATAAACATGTTAATATACAGGTGTTTAAATGTTTAAATAAAACATAATTTAAATAAATGAAATTATTTATTGTTGAAATTAAACATTTAATTGTTTAAATAAAACATCTATTAAAACATCTATTAAATTTAAATAAAACATAAACAAAATTTTAAAATAAAACATCAATAAAATATCTATAAAAAATTATTTTAAAAAATTAAATAAATAAAACATTAATAAAAAGTTAAATAAAATTATTTTATTTTTAAATTGAGACATTTAAATTTTATTAAATTTTATTAAATATAATACATAATTAAATAGTAGAGGGTCAAAATTGTCATTTTCACATCTAATCCAAACAGTGATTAGTCTCCCCAAAACAATCCCACCCCCCCAGGACAGGATAGTCCCCCATATGGAGGACATGGAGTCCGACGGACTAAAAAAAATCAAACGACGGATAAGGAGGGAAGCCGGACATGGAGTCCAAATAGTAAATAGTCCCCCCCCCCCTTATCCCCAATCAAACACACCCTTATAGTACAAAACAAACCTAATGTGTGACTCTTACTATTTTGTTAATATAATGTTGCAGGTGCCCAAACAGGGGTTTGCTATGGAATGCTTGGCGGCGGATTACCTTCTCAACAAGATGTTGTAGCTCTTTACAACCAAAACGGCATCCGAAGAATGCGACTCTATGACCCAAACCAAGCTGCTCTCCAAGCCCTCAGAGGCTCCAACATTGAGCTCATGCTTGGTGTTCCAAACACTGATCTCCGGAGACTAGCTTCTAACCAAGCCGAAGCAAATACATGGGTCCAAAACAATGTCAAAAACTATGGCAATGTCAAATTCAGGTACATCGCGGTTGGAAATGAAGTCGATCCATCAAATCCCAACACAGCACCATTTCTTCTCCCCGCCATGCGAAACGTGCGCACCGCTATTGTTGCAGCTGGCCTTGGGAACCAAATCAAAGTTTCCACTGCCATCCTCACTGGATTACTTGGAAACTCTTTTCCTCCATCAAAAGGCTCTTTTAAGCCTGAAATTCGATCGTTTCTTGACCCAATCATTGGTTTCTTGGCAAACAATGGTGCCCCATTGCTCCTTAACTTGTACCCGTATTTCAGTTATGTAGGCAACACCAAAGACATTCGTCTTGATTACGCTCTATTCACAGCTCCCTCGGTTGTGGTGACAGATGGCTCACTTGGATACAGAAATCTGTTTGATGCTATGTTGGATGCTGTTTACTCAGCGCTTGAGAATGCGGGTGGTGGCTCTTTGGAGATTGTTGTGTCTGAGAGTGGATGGCCTACAGCTGGTGGAACTGCTACATCAATTGATAATGCAAGGACCTACAATAACAATTTGATTCAGCATGTGAAAGGAGGGACCCCCAAAAAGCCAGGAAGGCCTATAGAAACATACATTTTTGCTATGTTTAATGAGGATCAAAAGAACCCGGAACTTGAGAAACATTGGGGACTCTTTCTACCAAACAAACAGCCTAAATACGCAGTCAACTTCAATTAAGAACACCAAGTGAAGTTTATGAAGGAAATAAGGGCACTAAACGTCAGTATTTATCACTATCTTAAATAAGATTTGCTTGTAATTCCTTCCACTAGCAAAACATTATGTTTGTACCAAGAAGAATGCCCATATGAAGGCAAACAATCTAAATAAAGTTATTTTTACGTAGAATCATAATCCCTTATAGACTACTTAGTTCATCAGACAAATGAAATTATTGTTCTTTCTCTTTAGTAAATGAAGTAGTGAAATTTCACTTTGTGGGGGATCCCATAAATTTTATCTAACGCTGTGTTTTGATGAAGGATTTGAGAATGAATTTGGAAAGAGAAAGGAAAAAAGTATGTAAAATTAAATAAAATATAAATATATTTTTTTTGAGGACGAACCAACAAATAATATTATAAATTATGCTGCAAAACGTTTTCTTACATCAGTTGCTAATTAATGAGCAAATTGGACAACCTCTCTTCCTACCTTTTCAAAGATGACATAATCAAAACCTTGACTATAGTACATTATATCACTTAGAATGGAATGAAGATACCAGTCAGAGGTTCGGTCATGATTCTGTAGCAGCAAGACTAATACTTGACAATCTGTTTGCAAATGAAGATGCCTTATGCCCTACTTGAGTGCCCACTGCAGAGCCTATAGTGCCACTGCAGCTTCCGTTTGTTGTCGAGAAAGCAACGGTGGCCCTGCAGTTGCCATCTGCTAAACAAGATTATTACATTCTTCAAAACAGACCCAAGCCAATCTAGTATGATCGTTCATTGAGAACCAAGACCCATCGACCACGATGCGCCACCTCTGGGAATCTGCTGTGGTTAAGGCAGTATGCTGCAAAAGAACTTGATTAGAGAATACATTGGAGTTGTTATTACAAGAATGGGATAGAGCATGTGTGACTTGATGCTGTGGTGAAAGAACTGCTGAAAAAAAATCCTGAGCTGCTGCTAGTGTTCGTTCAATGGACATGGCCATAGTATGGAATTCAGTAGTATTTCTTTGTAACCATATAGCCCATAAAATTGCAATAGATCGAATTAAAATCTCGAAGTCACGAATATGCTGAACCCAACCCTTAAACCACTTGAAGAAGGACAATGGAGTGCCAATACTAAAATCTAGTCCCAATGCAGACCCAGGCCAAACCCTTTGAGCCACTGGACAATCAAAAAATAAATGTTCAAGAGATTCTTCGTGAGCAAGGCACCGTTTACAAACAGGATCAATATCCATTCCTCGTTTCATGAGTTTTCGTTTCACAGGGAGAATGTTATGAAAACATTTCCAAACAAACAGTGTCCACTTAGGCGGAATCTTAAGTTTCCACAATCGTTTCCATACTAGCCAATTAAGATCGGGCCGACAATAATCGGGAAATTGTTGGATTAGAGCTTGCTTGTAGCCCGATTTTACGGAATACTAGCCAATCTTCGTCGGTCCCCAAACAATTTTATCCTCAATGCCAATATCTGGAATATGAATAGATATTATATGAGATAAGATATTGTCTAGGAAAAACGTCCTCAATAAATCCACTCACCAAGTATGATATGCAGGATCAATAAAGTGTTCAACCCTCAGTCCGAGAAAGATGCTACTCAAGCCTCTTCCCTTGCAAGGATTTGAAACCGTAGGAATCCACTGATCCTCAAATGGATTAATACAGTGTCCATTGCCAACTACCCACTGAAGTCTTGAACTTAACAATGATCGTCCCCATAAAATACTACGTCATCCCCATGATGATGAAGTAGATTATTTGGTGGCAAGAAAGGAACTTCGCTGACAATATTTACCGAGCAGAACTCTGGAAAGTAGTAAATTAGGAGAGGACAAAACTCGCCAAGCCTGCTTTGCTAACAAAGCTTGATTAAAACACTTAAGATCTCTAAATCCCAAACCGCCCCATTCTTTAGGGAAACAGATAAATTTCCATTTTTTCCATGCTATCCCCTTACCCTTGTATGAAGCCCAAAGAAAGTGGCAAATGATAGCTGTAATTTGATTCAGAAAAGAATCAGGCATGCGGAAAACAAACATTAAGTGCATAGGGATGGACTGTAAGACATGTTTAACCAAAATCTCCCTACCTGCAAAGTTCAATAACTCGCATTTCCACTCTTGCAATTTGGAATTTACTTTATTCATAATGGAACTAAAGATCTCCGATTTAGTGCGCCCCGAAAACCCCAAGTTAGCTCCCAAATAAATCCCAGGTTTTGAGGCAAGTTTAACACCAAAAAGTGATACAAGCCATTCTCTAGCTAAAGGCAAGAAATTTGGGCTTAGAAATAGCTTAGATTTATGAAGGTTTATACGTAACCCTGAGTAATAGCATAATGCATTTAAGAACCAGTGAAGACACCAAATTTTATCTGACTTATAGTTTAGGAAAATGAAACAATCACCTGCAAAAAGCAAGTGTGAAATGGAAGGAGAGTGTCGACTAATGGCTATTCCTTGACATACATTAAGGGACACCAAAAGATCAAATCCCTCCAACAATACTTGCATGACCAATAGAAATAAATATGGTGACAGAGGGTCCCCTTGCCTAAGTCCCGCATGAGGTACAAAAAACTCAGATAGGACTCCATTAATCAAAACTGCAAATTGCACAGTAGAAACACATTGAGAGAGATCAATTAGATCCATTTAGGGGAAAACCCCATTTTAACCATAACCGCCTCAAGAAAAGCCCAACTAATTCTGTCATAAGCTTTATTCATATCTAGTTTCAACCCAAAACATGATAAACACCCCTTCTTCTTTTTCTTTATGTATTCTAAAATCTCATGGGCTAGCAAAATATTATCTGAGATAAGTCTACCCTTCAAGAAAGTGCATTGATTGTCGGCTATTAAATCTGGCAACACCAGACTGAGTCTATTAGCTAGGACTTTGGCGCCTATTTTATAAAGCACATTATACAAACTAATGGGCCAATAATCATTCACGGTAAAGTGGGCTTTTGTCTTTGGAATTAAGGAAAGGAAAGTTTTGTTGAGTTGTTTAAGTAACTGCCCCAAATTAGAAACTCCAAAATAGCCTCAGTTACTGATTGTCCTACTATCGACCAATATTTTTGATAGAAACCCACTATAAGCCCTTCAGGTCCCCATGCCTTAAACTTTCCCATTTAAAACACTGCCTTTTGGATTTCTTCAGTGGAAAATGGTTGTTCTAATAAATTCGAATGATTTGAAGTCAACTTATATTTTATTCATATTTCACTTCCCTTTTCCTTTTCAAATCCCTTCTCAATAATATTTATCACCAAATTAATTTTATCATTTTTTTCCATCTTCTAGATGAATTCGCATGACAAATGTTACGTATACATAAAAAATCCAACCCATCTAGAACGTAAGGGAACCCACAATATCACATGATAGTCACATAGAAGTTGAATTATGGTGAAATATTCATGTCAATATATAACCACCCTATTATATTCATAACTAGCACAACCACTAAATGCATAGAATAAAATATTACCATGAGCACCAATATATTTTTTTTTAATAGCAACTTATTGATTTTTATTTTTATTTTTTTGGGCAAAAACAACTTATTCATTACGGTAAACAAAAACAAAAATTAAGCTCAAAATAATTATTCCCTCTCCTAAACCTAAATGATGCATTGTCCTCAATGTATCATGAAAATTAAAATCGAAAAATTTACCGGATAACTTCATATGACAACCAATGTCCATGTTTGTTCGGTCTCCAATGGGTTAGCAACCCAAAAACACAAAATAAAAGGAAAAAATATATTAAAAATTAATTGAAGAGTAATTTTGCCAAAATGAAAAAAAAATGGATCAGTTGCATTATCTTAGTAGTGACATTTGGAAAAAGAATATCATTTGAATGGCCTAGACTCATCTCCAATTTTAATCGGACTGGACTGTGCTATTGGATCTTTGTGAGCCGATCACAAACCGTTCAATGTGTAGAACTTATCATGTACTTTATCTCTGTAAAAAATCACGCTGGTTGGATATCAATATCCATTTAATCAATTTATATTTCTGTCAACGAAAAATATGATTTTAAAAAAAATTGTTGAAAAAAATGTGATTTGATCAAATAACTATCGATATCCGATCAATATGATTTTTGCAAAGATTAAGTGCTCAATAAGTTCTACACAATCATCAGTTTAGATTATTAAGACAGACCTGAAATGGATCCTAAATAAGTCAAACTGGATGATCCAGTTGGGCTGCCCAATTGAACATAGAAAACAGTCAAAATTTAATGTTACATTGAATTCATGAAAATGACTCTATGTACCAAACATTTGAAAAAATAAATAAATGGGTAAATTCTATTAAACCCCCTCAAATTATTGACCATTAACACTTTACATTTTTAATGTTTTAAACTCAACAATTACCCTCTTCAAACTATTTGAATTTGAACAATAAGTCTTTCTGTTAGTCATCTGTTAAATATTTAGATGAAAAATTGTTAAGTGTTTGTACATGATGATTATATTAAATTTTTACAAAAGATAAAATAGAGTAATTTGATCATAAAATTTAATATAATCATCATGTGTGTACTTGATAATTTTTCATCTAAATATCTAACAGATAACTAATAGAATGGTGGCCTCGTTTGGAAACATGTTATTTTAATAATTTTTTAAATTTTTACGAAAAGGTATCCAGAAAATTAGATATAGTAATGTGATAACTTATAGTAACTTTTTTATTTTTTGGCTAAAATGTATAGTTGACAAACGATTAACGTTCAAATTTAAATATTTTAAAGGGAGTAATTGTTAAGTTTAAAACATTAAGAAATAAAGTATAAATAGTTGATAATTTGAGGAGTTTTAATATAATTTGCTAAATAAATTTATGCAACATGTATCGAAAGTGACTGTTTGACCAAGCAAGATGTGTTCCACAGTGATACTGCAAGCACTAAAACAAAAAATAAAATAAAATAAAAATAAAAAAAGATAGCTGAGTTGCTATAAGCATTCGATTCAGGCGGTGTTTTGTTAGAAGATTTGGAGAGAAATTTGAAAAGGGAAAGGAAAAATATATATGAAATTAGGTGAAATATAAGATTTGGAGAGAGATTTGGAAAGGAAAAGCGAAAGGAAAAAGGTATATGAAATTAGGTAAAATATAGGTGTATTTTACTTATATTTCATCTAATTTTTCCTTTCCATCTCCATAACCCTTCTTAAATCTCCAACCAAACACAGTACTAGACATTTCAACAAGCAGTTCACTTTCTAGGCGAGTCCTCCAACGACTATGGCACAACCATGGTTGGAGATAGAAGGTGAGAGAGTAAAAGAGAGAGGGAAAAAAAATTGGGTAACGAAAACCCTAACCCTAGACAGATTAAACTCACAACCTGGAAGACTAAAAAGGCGTTTGGAGGGAGAGAAATATGGCTCTCTGTCTGTTTTTCATTCTGATTCTGTGTTGGTCATGTTAAAAAAAAAAAAAAATCTCAAAAACAGAATCACTATGTTGGATTTTAAATTTTTGAAAATTGATTTTTTTTTCCATTTTTTTTTTTTGTTTTTAGTAAATATTTTTGAAATTTTAAACAATTTTTTTTACATTTTTAGATGTACCTTACTTAGATGTATCTGAAAAGTAAAATATTCTTCAAAAATCAATAAATATACAAGAATATAAAAATGTACTGAATTTATGTATTTTTGGTATTTAGTGAATTTTTTAAAGATTTTTTCACAAATGTTATACTTTTTAAGTGTATTTATATGTTAAGTGTATCGAAATTTTTTTAAAAAAATGCTTAAAATTTTAAAAAAATTCAGGCCTCGTTTGGCAAGTAACTGTTTTAGCCTAAAAGCTAAAAAGTTACTAAAAAAATCAAAAAGCCTATAACTTATACTAAAAAGTCAAAGATTCTATTTTCTCTCTACTTTTTTTGCACATCTTTTCATAAAAAGTCAAAAAGCTACCCCAAACATACTAGTTTTTTTTACCTCATATTTTAGCCAAAAAATTAAAAAATTACTAAAATAGCATATTCCCAAACGAGGCCTCAGTGAAAACAAAAATAAATAAAAACACAAAAAATAAAAATAAAAACTTTATTTTTCTAAAAACTGAAGTCACAAAACTCAAACCAAACAAGTTGAATAATATAACTCTTTCGATTTTGGAATTTTTAAAAACAAAGATAAATTAGAAAGTGTAAAATTTGAGATTTTTTTTTTTAAAAAAAAAAATCACTAAATATAAAAAAGTACAAAAAATTGATATAATTTTTATATTTATTTAATTCTTTTTAAAAAAAATTACACATTTTATTTTTTTATTCAAATTTTATGTGCATCTAGAAAAGATTATGATTATTCGGAAGTAGTGCAAACCATGTTCCTTGATTGTCTATAAATAAAGGGATCCGGCTACTCATTTGGAATTTCTTTCCTTTTCTCTGTTTTCTATCAGTCTTATACACAATTCATAGAAGTGTTCTTGAAGCAAGCATTAGAGGTGAATTGTTTTGAACTCGACGACAAAGGTGATGTTTGGTGCAGCTTATTGTAAGTTAAAAGTTGATAATCAGAAAGTAGAAATCAAAAGCAGCCCTTCCTCAGCTTCTAAATAATCAGCTTTTTCTCAATTTATTTAAGCTATTTCTACCTAAAAAGCTATAAGTAGAAGCTGCACCAAACAATCTGGTATAGAATCTCAAATTAAAATAAGTTCTAATCACCTTTTATAATCTACACCAAGCACCTCCAAACTCTTTCAAGCCGGGCAATTATTGTTAGAAACGGTTTGAAAATTCTGGGTAAAAACAGAATTTTTCCTAACTTTGGTCTATTATTTAGGTGGGACTAGTACGCCAAAGTTGGCGGGTCTAAGTGGTAGCGCGTTTTATACCACGTTGTGATTCACGTAGTATATTTGGTTGCTTAAAACCATTATCGAGTGAATGGAAAATTGAAGCCAAAGTGTGCTCCATGGAAATGGAGTTTTAGTGGAAAATCCTTAAAGGTTTGAAAAATGGCTTGTCCCACATTGATTTGGTGGGAAGTTTTGAGTGGGTTTATAAAGCATAGGATTGGAACTTGGGATGTGCCCCTAAGGTTATCCAAGTTTTGTAGAGAAGGAGGTTATGGACTAGACCCATTGGACCCAAAAATCACCATATGCGTGCGCCATCCAAGCTAGGCTTAGGCTTTTGGGGCCAAAAATATTTGGATTTTATTTTATTTTTTGAAATAAAATATGTCCAACTGTCCAGAATTCAAATTAATTCCGAAAATATTCTGTTCTGATTTTTCCCTACACCCAAACAGGTCCCTACGATTTTTTATCTGTTCAAATTTGAACCCAACAGATTTGTATCTATTTATTCAAACTGAACAGGTATCATACCTGTTCAAACACGTTTTGCACATGTTTAATTCAAACCCAACAGCTATAAATTCTCCTATAAATAAACAAGTCTCTCATTTGTTTCTTTACTCCAATTTTCGTTCATCTTTGCTACAGTTCATCTCTGCATTTTGCTGCATTAATTCCATTATTTTTTCTGTGAGAAAGAGTGTATACACTAAGTGTGTTCATTGTACGAAAAATTTGTAGTGCTGCTATTTTTCGTTGATTGATCATTTTATCTTGGGAGATAGACATCTATATTCTGCAAGCACTGTGGAGAGAACGAATCTGTCTTAAGGATACAGTGTCAAACACTAGACTTGATCAGAATATTATTCAAGAAATTAATCAAGTAAGTTGGTTATTTATTTTCTGTTTTATTTATTTATTTAAATCAGATTTTGATTTTGTTTGTGTAACAAAATAAAATTTTGTTTTTATTTATTTTATTTTATTTTTCTAGTTTGATTTTTGTAATCAAACAAATTCTCTCATTTCCTTTGTTTCTTATATATTTTGTTTATTATTAAGTACACAACAGAATTTATTTTTCAAATACAGTGAAGATTGTCCAACAATTATCACCTCAACACTCCGTTTGGATTGTAAGGTAAGGTAAGGGGAAAAAAAAAAAATTTATGGTTTCTCATCATTATATTTGGATTGAATAAAAGAGAAGAAAATGTGGTTTCTCACCAATCTTGTTTGAATAGAGTAAATAAGATAAAAGAAAGAAAAGTATTATATTTTATAAGGGTAATTTTAGTATTTTAGAAAATTTCCATTAAACTCAACTCCTTTCTCACCAAATCTCACCACTTTTGGTGATAGGTTTGATAAGAATCATTTTCTTACCATCTCTCATCATTTCTCACAATTTCTCACCTACTTGATCATTCAAACAAGTGAAGGATTTCCTATTCTCGCCATTCCTTTTTCTTTTCTTACCAAACCCTTCCGTCCAAACGGAGTGTAAAGGAATGTTTGGCTACATCACTTTCCCGCGACCTCACATACACAAAGACGAAAATAACCTCCAAAAAATTAAATCGGTACAAACAGATAGAAGATATTTCAAATTCATCTTTTAAGAACTCGTCCAAGCCTTCCTTCTTCAATCCTATTACAAGGTCTATGAGCATTCTCTAGACACCACACATCTTAGAAGGGACTAAACAAGCTCAATGTGATCTTCCCTTACCATGTTAGAAATCATCAAGCTAAAATCTTGCAAATTTCTTTACACACACTTAGTACATGACCCTTAAAAACCACCCCATCAATCAAAACTTAGATGTCGGTTGATATCATTAAAACAGAAAATGGAAGCATTACCAAATGAGGCCTTAGCAAGTCAATCTCAGTAAAGACCATTCATGCTTAGAGATATCTGCTGAGTTGCTCCTCGTCTTCTATCCGGAATGGCACCATTGAATGAAGACCAAGAAGAGAGCCCGAGTTTGTATGGTGAACTATTATAATCAGAGCAAGTGTCAATAAATCCCAACCGCTGCTTTGGCGTGCTCATTGATCTTGCCTTAGCCTTTGCAGATTCTGTTGCAGCCATGTAAGTTGGGAAAATTGGAGAGTTTGGTAAAGAAGTTTCGTCGCCAATTGACTTCTGCTTCACATGGCAAAATGATCTCCTAGGATGTGTAAATGGGGAATTCAGTTCCACTGAATCCTGGTTAGGCGTGTTTCTCAATCTAAGTCGTGTAGTTCCATACATATCACCGGCTAGAAAATTTGAACATGCGATTGATTTGCAATTCAACATTTCTCTCCTCTTATACGCCTCAGATTCCAGTACCCTTTGTTCTAAATGGTTGCTCCATCTTCCATTTTCCTTTAATGTTTCCAAATTTTGATCACTTCTTTTCTCCTGGGAAATAAAGGGAAAAAGACAATTCTCTTTCATAATTGAAGTGCAAAACAAAATATTGACATAATTGGACTTAATTCTTATAATAAAACAAATTCTATTTTATTTCCTTTTTCTTGTTATTGGTGAAGAAAAGAGGGCCTTACCCGATGGGAAAACGAGTATTTCTTCATTCGCTCTCTTTTCGCATTGGCCTCTTGCTTTCGTGACCATAAGGCTTCCATGTCCTCCTTTGAAAACAAGCTGTAATCCCAATTTTTCTGACTGTTGCATCTAAGCTGCCAAAAAAAAAAACAAAAAACCGACATCTAATCCTATACATAGAAAATTCAAATTTGTTTTGAGAAAACAAAATTTTCAAAGCAACGGATGTGTACTTGTTTCAGAGAAAACTATACTAGAAAATAACTAGCAGTTTCCTTCAAAATTGCAGTTGTTCATGTGTGTGTGTTCTTTAAAAAACAAGTTATTTTGTTTCCCAACAAGTTGCTTTAACTAGCATGATTTGGAAGTATTGATCCTTCACAAATATCATGATTGGCAACAATTTCACTTACTTTCAATTTCTTCTCTTCCAACTCCTCTTTCAGGCTAAGAAACTGCTTTTCATTTTCTCTGTCTGAACTTCCATCAACAGTTGGAACTCTCACTTCATGTACTAATTGTGATTGTGTCTTTTCTGTGGGTGGCAAAGACTTCAAGTTGGTGATTACTTGGCGTCTCACTATTCGTCCTCGAACCCTAGCTTGAAGCCTCACCAGTCCCTTCAATGCCTTGAGTGCTTTTCTTGCCTGTGTCAAAATCCCATATCCAAAATGAATTTTGGGTTAGGATGTTATCTTTGTTCCCATGTAGACTATTAACAAAATTTCATTTCTTTTTCATCAAAATGGTTGACACGTTTCTGTTTTCTAGGAAACCAAAATGATACATAGTGGAATATCAAAAGTCTAATGTTTTCACCACCGAAACATACCAAAATGCACCAAAAGAAGAAGAAAAAAATGTAAGAAATGAGAATAAAAAAAACAATGACGCCCTACACATTAATGTGTGTTTGGGAGGGGGAACACGATTTTAAAAAAAAAATCTTAAATTTATTAAAGAATATGAGAAACAAGAAAAGAAGAAAATGAGAGATTGAAAGGAGAAGATAAAATTTATTTTCTCATTTCCCTTCTGTTTTCGAAATGTTTCCAATATGTTTCCATTTTCAAGCTAATCGAAACAACATACCCAAAAGAAATGTTCATCCTTGCATGATTAACATGTTAAGACAGTGGACCTAAAACTCATTTGCTGGTATCATGTGTTTCAGTTCTAAATTTGTTTTCAAAAAAAAAATATCAATGCAAAACAAAAGCTATATAAGCCAGAAATGATCAAAGAGTTCTAAGAAACTCACAAGATGAGCCCTGTAAGCAGCTTGAATTTTAGTAGCAGCCAAATTCCGAGTCCACTTCGCGTATTCTTGAGAAGATTGAGGAACACCTGTGAGCCGGACAACCTCAGCTGCAGCATGGGCTGCTGCAACTGCAGCCTCTGCTGCAGCTGCTGTCGCGATGGCAACAGCCATCGCATGCTTTCTCTGCTCCTCTCTTGCTTCACTTATCATTCTACTCGGTGCTGCAAGTTTTGGGTATTGTTTTGGCTTAAGCCCCCCAAAAACCCATCTCCACCTCTTTGATTTCTGAAATTACAAAATATTTATAAAAAAATAAAATAAATAACAGTAGAGTAGAGTTCTTGATTACCCAATAAAAGTGTGATGATCAATTAGAAGAATGTAAAAGAAGAGTGCAAATCAACCTTTTCAGACTTCGATTTTGGCTCAGAAACAAACAGCCTCTTCACCAAACTAAACCAGCTTCTGCTTTTCTTTCCCATTGAGAATTCATGAGACCATAACTTTCATGTTTACCAAACATCGTCCATTTTCTTCAAACTTGCCTTATTTCGAAAGAAAACTAGCAAACATTAATCAAATTTGTAGAGAAGCTAAAAGAAGTAGAACTATCAATTGGCATATAAGCAATTCAAGAACCACTAAGACAAAGAATGGAAGATAATTAGAGAAAAGCCTTCTTGCTCATCCATCTAAATCACTTTAGCTTATATAGAGGTCCTTTACCATACCTACCAAGTACCAAGAGTTGTTTATGACAACTATGATCGAAATTTAAAAGCATGTCTTACCACATTATGAAGGCACACAACATTTTTTTAATCTAATTAGAATCAAAATGCATATGGTGTTTGCAGAAAGTACATCAACAGATCATGAATCCCATATAAATTTTGCGCTCCTTTGAATACTAAACCAAACTAAACTAAACTGTGTCCCAAACATTGTGTTAGGTATTTTTATCTTTTACAAAATCGGTCCCAAGCCCAAATAAAGAAGAGGATTATGTAGTATAAAAATCCCTTTTGAACATGAATACTAATATGAATAATAATAAGCTTGAAAATGAAAAATAATTGTTTAATCAACAAGAGCAATATAATTCAAGAGGATGCTTTCATTGATTATAATATGCATACCTTCAGTATTTTCTTTGAATGGGCTCTGAAACATGTGGATTCAGAGAGTGGTTATTCTATCTTTAGACCAACCCAAATCTATTGAAGCAAGTCATCAAACAATGAAAGTACACTAACAGGGTTTCTCTTCTATGAGTTGAATCTAAAGGTTTTTCTTAGTTCAGCTTTCAAGATCATATTAATTGCTCAGAGAAAGTGAGAGTGAAAGCAACTTCACATAGAAAGGCCTAACAATTAATATTTCAATAATGTAGCTTTTGTAAGGACTTTGAGTTTGTGGTGACTTATGAGTCTTTTTTCTAACATCATGGGGACTCTCTCTCTCTCTCTCTCTCTCTCTCCCCCCCCCCCCCCCCTAACTGTCATTTTCTCAACTGCAACTGTGCTCAAATGTCTGCTTTCAGTAATTTACTAAAATGACCTCAGCACATGTTTTCTTGGAGAAACTGAGGCAATCAATATTGGAAAGTTGTTTGGTATTGTTTTTGTTTTCTATTTTTCTGTTTTAATTCCTAAAAAATTCATATAAATTGTCTACCTAATGCTTTTGAAAATATTTTTTGGGTTTTTTTTTTTTTAAATCGCATTTTAGGAAACACTAGAATTGTATTTTCCAAAACTGATTTTATACCCCAAAAAATGGCATTTTCAAACTTTTTTATTTTTGTAGACAGGAAAAACGAAAATGATATTGCAGCATTTTTGCCGCTTTTCAAATAAAAATGAAAAATAATATGGTTTTTTGAAAAATAACTGTTATTATATATATATATATATAAATAGATTTGTTTGTAGATAGATAGGTTTAAATATATATATAGATAGCTATGTATAGCTGTATCCTAAGCTTAATTATAACCTTAGTTTAAGTCTTCCTTATCTTGTCTTCTTTCTCCTATATAAAGGAGATCAATGTATATTGGTTTTACAATTTCATATAATATATTTCACAGAAACTTATTTCTTTCTCTCTTAACTTATTTAACATGGTATCAGAGCGCAAGATTATGGCTCATTAACCAGAAAGCTTCAAATTTTCTGGTATTTATCTATGTTTCGTCACTGTTCAGATCCTTTTTGTTCTTCAAAATTTTCACACAACCTACCAAAGTGCTCGGAATCTTCTCACGATTCCAACGCCACCAACAGCATCCTTAGATCATACCTAACGCGCCCTCACGTGCCACTTTTGTCTCCGGCACGTCACTCGCTTCCGCCTCTACTGTCTCACGCACCCTATGTCAGCCTCGCAGACTTGCGCCGCTCGCGCCCCTCAACCGCTTGAGCCGCCTCAGCCGCTCACGCCCTAGCCGCCACAGACTCGCGCCGCATCAGCCGCCTCAGCCGTTCGCACCTGACTGACCCACGCCGCTGCTGACATCAACTCCAGGCCCGGTCAGCCTTTTCAATAGGCCGATTTAGTCCATTTTTTTGCCTTTTTGGGCCGGTTCAAACCGGTCCCCCACTAATTTCGACCTTCTGAATTCACTAGTACCCTCGGTTTTTTCAAATTCTGCATCTATAGTGTTGTTTTTCCTTCATGGATCGCCCGGACTCTTCTCACCACCCTATTTCAGTTGTTCTTGATGGAACCAATTATGTCTTATGGGCCCAAGCCATGTCTAGCTTCCTCAAAGGCAAGAAACTTTGGCGTATTATCATTGGGGATGTGTGCAAACCCTCCAAGAGACCGCTAAATCCGCTAACAAATATGCAAACCGCTTGGAAGATTGGGATAGTAAGAACTATCAGATCATCACTTGGCTTCGAAATACATATCTACTACATCTATTAGCCTTCAGTTTGGTCGGTTCCAACTTGACTCTGTTTCCACTCCGGCAAAAAACATCTGGGATTTTTTGAAAGACCGCTATCAGACTACTGGTCTTGCTCACCAATATCAACTTCAGAGTCATCTTTACCGTATGCACCAAGAGTGAACTCAGACTATTAATGATTTCCTCTCTCAAATTTATTCTATTTGGGATCAGCTCGCTCTCATACTGAAGATGTTGCCCTGTTTACTACTTATCGCAACCAGTAGCGCTTGGTTCAGTTTCTTATGGCTCTAACTCCCCATTTTGAGCCAGTGCGCGCATCTCTCCTTCATCGCACTCCTTTACCCACTCTTGAGCAGGCTATTTCCGAACTACTATCAGAGGAAACTAGGCTTTGTACTCTCCATCCACACCCTGTGGACTCTGTTCTTACTACTCCCCAGACTCGAAGTTCTCTTTCACCACAGCGGTCCACTGCTTGCAATTACTGTCAAAACCGAGATCTTCCGTCTACTCATCTTCTAGTTCATTGTCCAGTTCAACTTTGCCAGTTTTGCAACAAGACTGATCCTAGTCATCTATAGCAAGATTGCTTCCGCAATCCAGCACGAGCTTCTCCTGGTTCATCCTCTCGCAATGGTCCTTCCACTTGGAGTTTTTCACGGGGCACCTCTCAACGTTCTGGGAATCAATTTAAATCTATGTCTGCTCATTGCACTACTACTGCTGCTGCCTCAGAGGATTTACCTTCTTCTGTGCCTATAGACCCTTCTACTCCAGTCTTTTCTCAAACCAATGTCGAAGCCATGTTCCAACAATTTCTCTCTACGTCCTATAGCGATCCCGGTTTTCCCTTCATTAGTTGTTGTATCCCGGGCTCAGTTCTGTGGGTATCTATTGTTGTATATGTTTCATTTCCGTCCTTCAATTCCTTGTATTTGAGTTTTAGGACGTGTTGGGCAGGTTTATAACAGGTTGGGTGTGTTTGAAACAAATGGTTACTGCCCAGATTTTGGTGTCTTCGCTCAAGCGAGGCTTTTGTCGCTCGAGCGAGCTCTGTGTTTTAGTTTTTTCGCTTGAGCCAGGGTTCTTTCGCTCAAGCGAGAGTTGGGTGGTGTGTCTGTTGGCTCGAGCGAGAAGTCTTGTGCTCGAGCTTATGTCTGCGTCTGGTTCTGGACCTGAAGGTTGCATTTCTTGGCTCGAGCGAGCTTTCATTCGCTCAAGCGAACGAGGTCTATGTTTTGGGTTTCTTCGCTCGAGTGAGCATTCTTTCGCTCGAGCGTGCTTCTGGGTTGCAGACCTGAAGCTTCGAATTGTTGGCTTGAGCGAGGCTTTCTGCGCTCGAGTGAGGTTTCTTTGTGTCTGGTCGCTCGAGCGACCACTCCTTCGCTCGAGCAAGCCTCGAATATATCAGTTGGCAGCAGCGGGTTACACTTCACTTTTTCATCATCTTCTTTACTCAAACCCTAGCCCCGGCTGTCTCTCTCTCTACACACCCTCTCTCTCTAAGATTTCATCTACTTCTAGAGTGTTTCCACCCAAATCTCTTTGTAAGAAAGGTAGAGGGTGGCGTAGGCTTTACTTTAATCTGAAAAACCGTGGATTTGGAGCACTTTGAGTCTTCTTCATCAACTCTTTTGGGCTTCTAATTTCGAGGTAGGGATACCCTACTCCATCTCATGAGTTTTGACATAAATTTTAGTCATTTTGATTAGGTGATGTTGTTTGGTAATTTTGGAAAAGTTAGGGTCTGATTTGAGGTTATAAAAAAAAAGGGGGTTTTCAAATGTTAAACCCATGTGTAGATGAGACCTTGGAAAATGGAAGAATTGTTGTTAAATTGATGAGATTGAACCTTAGGGTTAATATTTGAAAAAGGGAGAAAATGCTATAATTATGTTGAATAATTAATTTGAGTAATTAATTTTGGGAAAATGTGAAATTGAATTGAAAGTCATGAAATTGGGAAGTTGTGGGATTGAATGGTGTAGTTGGATTAGTTAATCACTCACCTATGAAAATGTTGTTATTTTATTTGTTTGATAAATTTATTATCTGTTTAGAGATAACTGCTTTGGGCTATCGGTGGAGGATAGTCTTAATTGTTGTAGACACTGTATGTTGATTAGGAAAAACTGAAACTAATCAAATTTGTTATGTCATTGAATATGATGGTTGAAGTGCCACATTGAATATGTGCCTGGAATGATCATTGTATATGATGAACTGTTTAAATACATCGCGTATGTATATTGTTTGGGAGGAGATAGGGGATGTACTCCATGGTTTGAGAGAAGATAGGGGATGTACTCTCAAACCTGTTTGGGAGGAGATAGGGGATGGACTCCATTGATAATTGAAGTATTGGAAGTGTTTTTGATATGAGTTATAGTCTCATTTACTTGTTTGGCTAGATAATGAGCCACGTTTATAAACTTGAATTGGAAGTAAAGGAAGGTGTAACGAAACATGTACGTATTTGTCATGGAACTGGGATGTGTTGTAAGTTGATTTACATGTGTTAATCATTTAACGAATGCTAATGTTTTAGTTATTTCTCATACTTGGTTTAGTATATCTCTACTGGGCTTTGGCTCACCCTATATGGGATATCATTTTCAGGTCCAGGTGATATGCCACCTCCAAGGACGTAGCTTGGGAGGCTTTGAGGCTGATAGCTCTTTTTGTTGTTCTCTTTTGGTATTACATGTAAATTCAAGCCAAGGGCTTAATGTGTATTTGAGTTAGTACTCTCTTTCTGTAACCAAGTGTTGGCTTGGAAAGTTGTAAGCCCATAGGACATTTAGTTTGGTTGTCAACATGTAATACTTTTGTAATGAATACTCTGATAAATAGAAACATGCTTTATTCTCGTATGTCTATGGATATCTTGAATGTTGGGTTTATGTATTATTTTGAGGGTGTTACACATCCGGTACGCCTCCCTCTACTGCTTTGTTTGTCACCTCAGGTAACACTTCCTGGTACTTTGACTCAGCTTGTTGTAATCACATGACCTCCAACCCTACTATTTTTACTTCTCTCTCTTCCAATCCTCATGTTCCTTCTATTCATAGTGCTAACGGGTCTCTTTTGCCTATAAGTCATGTTGGTTCTGTTTCCACCTCTCACTTATCTTTATTCCATGTGTATCTTATGTCTGCTCTTACCTTAAATCTTATCTCCATTGGTCAATTGTGTGAGCATGGTCTAACTGTTACCTTTTCTCATACTGGTTGTTTGGTTCAGAACCCTCAGACGGGTTGGACTCTTAGGATCGGCCGTAAGCATGGACGTCTCTATGAACTCATTCACCTTCATGTTCCGGTTTGTTCTCAGCTTGCAGCTCCTACTACCGCTCTTTTTTTATCTCCTTTTCAGTTTTGGCACTGTTGTTTAGGACATCTTTTTGTTGGTCGGTTAAAGTCTTTAATTTGTAGTGGTCAATTAGGTCCTGTCAGTTTTGATACTTTAGATTGTTTGTCATGTCAACTTGCCAAACAATCTACTTTATCGTTTAATAAAAGTGACTTTATTTCTCTTGCACCTTTTGATCTCATCCATTCAGATGTTTGGGGCCCCTCCCCTGCTCCTACTATGGGAGGCGCACGCTATTTTGTTGTTTTTATAGATAATTTTTCCAGTTTTACATGGTTGTTTTTTATGAAAAATTGCTCTGAGCTCAAACAACTTTATTACAATTTTGCTAAAATGGTACAAACCCAATTTTCTAAAACTATTAAGATTTTCCGCTCCGACAATGCCATGGAATATAAGGATTTTGATGTTCTTTCTTTTCTTCAGAGTCATGGTACTCAGCCTCATCGTTCTTGTCCAAGCACGTCTCAACAAAATGGACGTGCTAAACAGAAATGTAGGCATATTCTCGACACTACTCGAGCTCTCCTTCTCTCTTCCTCTTGTCCGGAAAATTTTTGGGGCGAAGCTGTTCTCACTGCTGCTTACACTATAAATTGTATCCCTATGCCTGTCATTCATAATCACACTCCCTATGAGCGTTTGCATGGCACTCGTCCCCCTTACACCAATCTTAGGGTCATTGGTTCTGCCTGTTTTGTTCTTCTCCAACCTTATGAACACAACAAACTTGAACCTCGTTCACGTCTTTATTGCTTCTTGGGTATGGAATTGAACATAAAGGGTATCATTGTTGGGATCCTATCTCCCAGCGCCTCTGTATCTCTCGTCATGTGATTTTTTGGGAACACAAAATGTTTTCCTCCCTCTCCCAATTCCGCTTATCCACTCTCTCACCCTCTTTATTTTTTACTAACCCTTTCACAGATCTATTTTGTGATGACATTGATCCAAGGCCCCTGCCTGCCCCTTTAGAGACCACCTTGCCTACTGCTCTTACCCATGAGTCTGCTCGCTCTGATGGTCCTGCTCTTGCTCCCTCAGGATCCTTACCTCCTTTTGAGTCTCTCCTATGCCCTCTGGCTCCTCTACCCTCTGCTCGACTACACCGGATAACCCAACCTTCTAATCATCTTCGTGATTATATTGTTAGTTCCACTATTTTTTCTACTCATGAACTTACCTCCTATCGTGAGGCTCGCTATAATCCTCTTTGGCAGCATGCTATGACTGATGAATTGCAAGTTTTAGACAAAACTCATACTTAGGACATTGTTGATCTTCCCCCTGGCAAGATTGCCATTGGCTGCAAATGGGTGTACAAAATCAAGACCCACTTTGATGGCTCTACTGAGAGATACAAAGTCCTCCTTGTTGCGAAAGGTTTCAACCAGGAATATAGTATTGATTATGAGGAGACCTTTGCTCCTGTTGCCCGTTTCACATTTGTTCGCAGCTTGATTGCTGTTGCTACCACCTGTCAATGGGACCTTTATCAAATGGATGTGAAAAATGCTTTCCTTAATGGTGATCTTTTCGAAGAGGTCTGCATGTAACCTCCCCCTGGGTCTACTTATCCGCCTTATAAGGTCTGCAAACTTCAGCGTGTATTATATGGTCTTAAGCAAGCCCTGCGAGCTTGGTTTGCCAAGTTCAGCTCTACTATTCATGATTGTGGTTTCACCTCCAGTTCTTATGATACTGCTCTGTTTGTGAGAAAAACTGCTTAAGGAACCACCCTGCTTCTGCTTTATGTGGATGACATGATTATCACCGGTGATAATGTGGCTGGTATTCTTCGCCTCCAACAATTTCTTAGCCATCATTTCGAGATGAAAGACATTGGTCCTCTCAGCTATTTCTTAGGTCTTGAAATCTCCCATGATTCCACGAGTTCGTTTCTCTCTCAGGCTAAGTATACCTCCAATCTTCTCGCCCATGCTGGTCTTATAGATTGCAAGACTGCCTCCACTCCCCTATAGACTCAGAGTCGTCTTACTCCTCTTGATGGCACTCTACTCTTTGATGCTACTCTGTATCGTCAGCTGGTTAGCAACCTTGTCTATCTCACTGTTACTCGTCCTGACATTGCATATGCTATCCATATTGTCAGCCAGTATATGTCGGCTCCTCGTACACCTCATTATGATGCTTTAGTTCGTATCCTTCGTTATCTCAAAGGCACCTTGTTTCATGGTCTTCATTATTCCGCCCACTCCTCTCTTCAACTTCATGACTTCTCAGATGTTGATTGGGCTGCGAATCCTACTGACCGCCGCTCTACTACAGGTTTCTACTTCTTCTTAGGCGACTCTCTTGTTTCTTGGCGCAGCGAGAAACAATCTCTTACTGCTCATTCTAGTACAGAGGCCGAATACCGTGCTCTTGCTGATACTACTCAAGAGTTTCTCTGGCTTCATTGGCTTCTTGCTGACATGGATGTTACCCCTCTGGTGCTATTGACCTCTATTGTGACAATCAGAGTGCTATTCAGTGTAGACACCCCATTTTTGACCGTCCTCAAGACTCGATTGTGCTTGCAGGTACATCCAGCCACAAGTTCGATTGCTCGTCGAGTGCTCAACTTTCGCGGCGGAACGAAACGTCACAAGTTTGAGCTTTCCAAACCCTGTATCCTTTCTGTCCTTTTTTTTTTTTTTTTTTGGACCATGTGTTGGTCCTTCCAGCATGATCCTCATAGTGCACCGCCGGCCCCTGTTTAGCACTGCCGGCCATGCCTCTTCCCCTGCCTGCTACTGATGATGCCTGCCAGCCATCAATGAGGCACTGCCGGCCACCTCTGATGGCCGGCAAAACCCCTTGTCTCAGTAGGTTTCACGCCAGATCTTTTGAGCCAGCTGGTTTTCACTCATCTCTCCTCCATACACGTGTATGGAGGGATGAGGCTCTTTTCAAGCTTGTTGAACAAGCTTTGCATTGCCTCTCTTCTATATAAGAAGAGGTTCATCCTCCATTTCAGAGGATAAGAATTTGGAGCTTTGAAAAATAGATATAACTTTGTATCTATATCTCTTTGTTTCTTCATTTTTGTGCCTTAAAAGTGTAGTTTTGTCTCACTTTTGTACACAAACACACACTCAAACACCTTGCTTGTGTTGCTAAGGCTTCTTGAGGTAGTTTTTGGTGTTCTTGGGCTGGTTTGAGCTCAAAGAGTGGCTAGAGTTGCAGTGGTAGAGAAGGTCTTCAAGGGTGAGTTTTTAATCTTTAGATCCCCTGTTTTTACTTAAGCTTTAAGCCCTTCTTGCATACGTTTTTGAGCTTAACTCTTAACTGGAAAAAGTTCCATTTTTGCATGCTTGAGAAGTTTGTTTAAGGTCACTTTTTCGTTTGGGGTGATCTTCCCCCTCTTAGGCCTTGTTAGGCCTTCTTTCGAGCCATCCCTTTAGGCTCTTGTTGAAGCCTTTGCATGAGCTTTCTACCACTGAAATCCAGAGGATTTTCAGTGGTGAAAAGGTGGTTTTGGAGTCCTAAATAGGAGAGGGTCATCCCCTCTCCTTGTATTGTGTTTATTAGTTTCATATGCCTCATGTTTGAGCACCTTTGTTAGACTTGCGTTGGCCATATCTTAGCTAGTATTTGTGGTTATTTTACTGAGGCATGTCACTGTTTTTACTTGCTTTGGTCACTCCATCCGTGGTTTATACACTTGTAGTGTAAATTTCATAAACTAGTCTTGTATGCTTCTTGAAGTAGCATGTCTTTCTAGCTTATGTTGAGTCCATTTCAATATGTTTTTGGTGATATTTTACCATGTCATGACTCTGTTTTGGTTTGGTTTGGTTGGCCCTTGCATGCTTCATGCACTTGTAGTGCATTTCCATGAAATAGCCTAGTATGTCTCATGCTTTAACATGTCATTCTAGCATGCTTTAGGTTTAATTTCAAGAAGCTTTTGTCCATGTTTTAACATGTTTTAGCTCTGATTTAGGTTGTCTTGGTCATGCATGACTTGCTTTGTATAGCCTTGGTTCAATCTAGCTTGTTAGCTTTGTGTATTGGGTCCCCTAGCATGCATTACTTGAACTATTTGAATGATTTGGCATCATTTGTAATATGATTTCAGTACATGTTTCATGGTCATACACTTGCATTTATCACTTTTTCAATGCGTTGGAGGGTTTGCCCCTTTATGCCTTAACATGAATCATTGCGTATGCCTTCATGCCTAAGCTTGCGAGCTATCATTTCAATGTGTTTTTGGGGTTATTATGCCATGATATAACTTTGATTTTTGTTGCTTAAGTCATTCCATGCTTGGTCTTAATAGGTGTAGTGTAATCCACCATATTTGCCTTGTATGCATTGTGCCTTATGCCCTTCATGTTAGCTCGTTTTGGCTTCCTTCCATACATGTTTTAGTATCACTTTAACATGTTTTAGGACTGTTTTAGGTTGCCTTTGCCATATACTTCATGCTTTGCATAGTTATAGTGCAATTGGCTTTGCTAACTTTGTGTTTTGATGACTCATGCATGCTATCTTTGAGCTATTTAGATGATTTGGCATCATTTAATACTTTATTTCAGAGCTTATAGCATGATTATATTCCCACTTCTTTCATGTTTTAAATGCCTTTGAGTATTGTGCATTGTTGCCTTGTTTATGGCTTAGCTTGTATGCTTGCATGCCTGCATGCCTAGGTCTTTGAGCCTCCATCTCAGCATGTTTTGGTCCATGTTAAGACCTACTTGAGCTCTGTCCATGCTTAGTTCATGCATTATGTGGACACGCCCCGAGGGACTTATGCTACCACAGTTCGGACTCGTTTTGTCACGGTTCTTAACTGAACCAAAGAGTCCAAATCCGGCAAATCGTTTTGAGAAAACAGATTTTTTTAGAAGTGCCAAACATGGACTGCTTTGCCAGATACAGAGTCGCCACCTAAATATTTTTTAATGGGGGAATTTAGGAAACCCTGACTCGATGCCAAAGGCCACGTGTCCATCATCACCAAAGTTGCCTCGGCTCGGGAACTTGGGTACGATTGGGGAAGGTCAGCTATGAGCACCTCCTCTCGCCCGATCCGAAGATCGGCCTCTACTAACCATGATATCCGATTTTGAAAACATTATGCGTTCTTATTCCGATTAATAGCCTAGATTTACTATGTGATGCGCACAGCAAACAAGTATAGACTAAGTCGCCTAAATTGGAACGAAGCATTGCCTATCCGTTTGTTTAGAAAATGTTTGAAATTTGCTACTCACAAGTAGGCTAAAACGCGGATTTCAACGAGTTGTTCCAACTCAAACAATCCAACCTTCACCCACAGGCATTCAGGCAGTTTATATCACATAAGCAGCTAGCCACATGGTAAGCATGCTGTCATGTTAACATTCACACTCATGTGAGATGCTAAAGCATAAAATACTTACAATGTACTCCAAGCCAAGACAAGAACACGTTAGCAATCAATGCATGATCCAAGTCCATGTTAAGTGGCTAATGCAACGCATACAGAATGCAATCTAGAATAGGCTCGGCTAATCTAAGGATGACATGTGAAAATGCACAGATAGCATGTATTCAAGTTATATTTGAAATAATTTATGCAGTTAGTATGATGTGCAGAGCCCGATGCATGCAATACTAATGAATGATGCACGCATGCATAGCATAAGGTATGCTAAAGTAAACATGTCCTAATACTAACCATCAAAAGTAGGTAAGTAAAAGGGAGAAAGAAGTGGGAGTTGGAAGACATGCACACACGTACCCACACTTATTACAAATTTGCCCTTGCTCGGAGGGACCGAAAGAATAATACAATTTAATTAACCTACAAGCTAATTAAATATTACAGACCAATTAATTAATTAACAAATTAACTAATCTAATGAAAGCAGTAAACAGCCTCGGGAAGAGGGCCCAATGCAATACACGCTCGGCTTCGCTCGGAAAGCCACTACCATGCACAAGTTACCTCTGCTTTGACTGTTATCCTTCTCTGAAGACTGCACAAATCTCAGGGTTGCTTCTCTGAATGCTGTGGAACACCACCGGCTGAGGGAATTGGTCACCGGCCATGGAGAATGGTCACCAGCCACAAATTAATCCATCGGCCACTCATGGATGGCCGGTCGGCACTGCAGATGGCCGGCCGGCCAAATCTTCCTGCAGAATCTTTTTTTGACAGCAGCAGAGGACAAAACATAGCATGGCAATGCATTTCAAGCAATGTATGCACCAATCACACCCCTTATCATATTCATGACTCAAAGGGATATGGTTCTCGATTCTCGGACCACCAATCGCGCATTTCCATACATGATGGCCCAAGAAACCAAGTATGCATTTCGATATGGGATGCAACGCACATAATCAAACAAAGGGGGCTCAACCTCTATCATACTCAACTCAAGAGGTGAAGCATGCATGCCAATGCAATGCATCCTAGGTATGGAGGCTATTATGCAACATGGCAATGCAATGTGTAATGTAGGTTAGGCACACAACCTAAGTAAAGAAGCATGTAAGGCATGAAGCAATGCAACCTACAAGTATGCAAGACACAATGTGGATGTTTAAGCATGCAAGCAAGCATGTGACTTCATTCAATCATGCAACAACACACTAGTATGCAACAGCACACAAGGTGAGCATGCAACAACATGCAAAGGGGTGGACTTAAACTAATTTAGGCAGCCCTCAAACAAACCTAAAACAGTGGCCAATGCTATGGAAATGAAGGCCTACACACACACACACATGTACATGTTGATGGGCCAACACTTAAGCATCAAACAAGTAACCTTTAAGCACACTTAAAAGAGCCTAAACATGGACAATTAGCATGCAATGTAAACTCTGAAAATCATGTTAATGATGGTGCCAAACCAATTTAAACAAGACAAACATGGCATGCAATCAGTCCAAGTACTTGAGGCAAGTCAAGGAGACTTAAACCATGGCTAAGTCAACCAAGCCTCACAAGGCCAAGAGGACTTAGGGCAGGTTCAAAACAGACCTAGACAATGCTAAGGGAACACCTAGATGGCATCTAAGTAGCTTAAACATGCAAGCATACAAAAAAGCACATTCATGGAGCATAAGGCAACAACCTTTTGAAGCAACAAAGGAGTATCAAATGCAAGTATGCAAGCATGTTATAAGGACTGAAATAACATGGTAAGTGGTTCCAAACCACTGAAATAACGCAAGTAATGCATGCTACACACTCACACACCTAAGGCTAACAAGCCAAAATGCAAGGTGGCTATACTAAGCATGCTATGGTCGACCAAAACAACCAAAAATAGAACTTAAGCATGCTAAAACAAACACAAAAGCTTCACAAAGCTTGGCCAAAATCATGCTAGAATAAGGATCAAAACCTAAAGCATATTAAGACCTAAACATGGCATTACAAGACATGTATGCTAAGCAAGCATGGTGTACCTAAACCAAGTAAAAACAGTGCTATAGCATGACATAATAAGCACAAAAAATCAGTTAAGGCATGGCCAACACACACTTAACAATGATGCTCATACATGAGGCAAAAATAACCCTTTTCAAGGACAACAAGGAGAGGGGGTGGCCCTCTCCTCCTTGGGACCTCAAGGCACCATCCTCACCACTGAAATCTCTCAAGATTTCAGTGGTGAGGAGGCCCAAACACAATGGTCCCGAAGCTCACCAAAATAGCACAAAAACAAAGGCCAAACAAGCCTTAAGAGGGGTCAAACAACCTCAAAGCTCAAAACACTCTTAAACAACTATTTAAAGGACTCAAAAATAGAACTTTTATATGTTATATGCAAAGCCTAAAAATAGTTGCAAGATAGGTTAAAAAGCTATGCAAAAATGGGGTATTTAAAGGTAAAGTCCTTACCCTTGAAGACCTCTTTCAAGAACAGCACTCCAGCTGCTTCTTTAGCTCCAAACCAATCTAAAACTTCAAGAAAAGACCTCTGGCTCCTCAGTAATCAAGGTAAGGTGTGATGGTGGGTGTTTGTGTGCAATACTAAGGCTAAACACACACAAATACAAGAGAGAGAGAGAGATATAAATATAGGATAGATACACAACTCAAACCCTAAAACCAGAGCTCTCTCTGAAAATCTTGTCTAACCTAAAAGAGGGAGAAGAGGCCTCCTCTTATAGAAGGTTCAATCTTGCAAGCTTACAAGACAAGCTAGCCAAGAGGGAGATCTCTCCATACACGTGTATGGAGGGGAACAAAGTGTATGCCAGCTAGCATAAAATATCTGCAAAAGCAGATGCACAGTGGTCGGTCGGCCAAAAATGCAATTTGACCAAAAAAAATGGCCGGTCGACCATCTATAGTGCCGGCCGGCCAAACATTTGGCCGATGGCAACAAAACACAGCCAGTGGCCTCAAGCCATGGCCAGTGGAGTGTGAGGATGGCCCACAAGCCATTCTCTGCCCCTCCAAGGCAAAACACAAGTGTTTGGTGTAAAACCAGACACAAAACAGTCAAGTCGAGGGATCCTAAGGCAAGGCGCGTAGCCGAGACCTCCGAGAACTCAAGACAAACACAAACAAGGATGATCACCGGGTGTTCAAGCGGTGACGTCCATGTCTTGAGGACGGTCAAAAATGGGGTGTCTACACATTGGTGCCATGTATTGCATGCCTCCTTTGTAGTCCTCTTTACTAGCTTCATACTTTAAGGACCTTTGCATGCTATACTTGTGTTGTTTGAATGATTTGGCATCATTTCATACCTTATTTCAGTGCATTTAGTGTTGTCACACTTCCATGTTTATCACTCCTTGAGCACTCTTGAGAGTTGTGCTCTTAGGCCTAGTCGATTGGCCAATGCATTGTGCATGCATGCCTTGTCTTTTGGTGCCTTTGTTTTGGTGTTTTGGCCACTGATTTGGGCATGACTGAGGTCTATCCATTTTGGTTTAATTCTATTAAACATTGCGCATGCCATGTAGTTCATATCATTGAGTATGCCATGTTGTTTGCATGTTGATTCATTGCATTGTGTATGACATGTTGTTTGCATGCTTAGGTCACATTACATTGAGTATGCCACCATTTGCATTGTGTATGCTAGTTGTGCATGCCATTAGCCTTGTTAGGTTATTCATGTTGCATTGCATGTTTGCATGCTTGAGTCGCATTGTGTATGCAATGCTTGTGTTACATTTTGTTTGGAATAAGTGTTAGTCTAAACACGAGAAACGAGGGACGTTTCATACTTGAAGTGATGAAACGTGCCTCAATTCTCAGTCGCCGACGCTCTTGACGATGCATGATAGAGTTCTAGGCATTTATGTGTTTCTTGTGCATTCATTTTATATTGAATTGCACAAGTTGGATCTTTGGCCATCATGCATCGAGATGCGTGATTGATGGTTTTGGATTCGATTATGCCTCTCCCTTGATGCTTTGAGGTGATATGGAGTGGCATAGTGCGTACGTACCCTTAGGAGACCCTCTATTTCCTCTATTTTGTGCTCTGTTGCAGCTTGGTGTCATAGCACACTAGTGGCTGGCACCCTCTCATTGTTGGCCGGCACCCTTTCATCCTTGGCCGGCAGAATGCATCCTTGGCCTGCAGGAGGGTCGGCAGCAACCATTCATGGCCGGCAGGCCACTAGTGCACTCCCTAGCACTGTTTTGGTAAGTTTCAGCAGCAAGCACTGGAAGACACCCTGCAAACAGAGCCTCTTGAGAGCAAACTGGAGAGCTTTTCTGGGCAGAAACCGAGCATGCATCTTCTACTTCTTCGAGCAAAGCTGAAGCAGCTTAGTTTAATGCTTACTTGTTAGTTAGCTTCAATTTGTAATTTAATTAGTTAATTTGTTAATTAATTAAGTGTTGTAATAATTAGTAAGTAGATTGCTTATTATTCAATTTGGTTGTGTAATAATTAATTAGCTTGTTAGTTAGTTAATTAGTTGATTTGTATTATTTATTCGAACCCTCCGTCGAGAGGGCGAATTTTGTAATAAGCGTGCGTGTGTGTGATGCATGTCTTCCAACATCCATTTCTTTCTCCCTTTTACTTAACCGCTTTCGATAGTTAGTTTAGGGTCATTTTCAATTAGCATACTTATGCTTGCATGCGTGCATCCATTCATCTGTCTTGCATACACCGAGCTCGGCGCATCATACAAATCACATTGTATTTCAATTCATATTTGAATATATGTATCAAGTTGCATTTCATATGCCATCTTAGAATAGCGGAACCTATTTTAGATATATTTTCGCATGTGTTGCATTAGCCATCTTAACATGAACTAGGATCATGCATTGATTTCTAACTAGTTCACTGTTTTGGCTCGGAGTACACTATGAGTGTTTATGTTTTAGCATACTGCATGTGTGTTATTGATTGCCATGTATAGCATGCTTGCCATGAGGCTAACTGCTTAAGTGCTTAACTGCCTGAATGCCTGTGGGTGAAGGTTGGATTACTTGAATTGGAGCAATTCATTGAAATCTTCAATTTAGCCTACTTGCGAGTAGCAAACTTCAAATTATTTTCAAACAAACGGATATGCAATGTTTTGTTCCAAATTAGGCGAACTAGTCTATACTTGTATGCTGTGCGCATCACGTAGTAAGATTAGCTAATTAACCGGAATAAGAGCACATGTGTTTTCAAAAACAATATATCATGCTTAGTACAGGCCGATCTTTGATCAGGCGAGCGGGGGTGCTCATTGCATGACCTTCCCCTCTCGTACCCAAGTTCTCGAGCTGAGGCAACTTTGGTGATGACGGACACGTGGCCTTAGGCACGAGTCAGGGTTTCCTAAATTCTCCCAAAATAAAATATTTAGGTGGCAACTCTGTATCTGGCAAAGCAGTCCATATTTGGCACTTCTTCACAAAAATCAGTTTTCCAAAACGATTTGTCGGATTTGGACTCTTTGGTGATTTATCGGTCTTGCATTGCACTTTACGAGATTAGATTCAGAACCGTGACATTGAGTCCGAACTGTAGTAAGCCTAATGAACAAAACGGGATTCCGCGCCGATTCGCGCGCGGAGCCCGGGATGTTCTGGCGCGTCTACATTCAGATTGCTCACAATGATGTTTTTCATGATCGCACCAAGCACATTGAGATTAACTGCCATTTTACTCGTCAATATGTCACTCGTGGTACTGTTCATCTCCATCCAATCTCTTCTGCTGATCAACCTACTGATATCTTCACCAAAACTCATTTTCCTGGCTACTTCGTTGAACTTGTTTCCAAACTCAAGTTGGTTAATGTTTATCCTCCTTGACTTTTAGGGAAGCTGTTAATGTATATGTATGTAGATAGAATCGTTTATAGATAGATAGGTTTAAATATATATATATATAGATAGATAGATAAATAGATAGCTATGTGTAGTTGTATCCTAGGCTTAATTATAGCCTTAGTTTAAGTCTTTCTTATCTTGTCTTCTTTCTCCTATATAAAGGAGATCAATGTACATTGGTTTTACAATTTCATATAATATATTTCACAAAAACTTATTTCTCTCTCTCTCTCAACTTATTTAACAATAACAATTTAGTTTGTAAAAATATTTCAGAAATAATTATTTTGAAAAGATATCACTGATGTGTAGTTTCTTTCCCTTTTTTTCTTACTGAAATTCTTTCTTAAATTTGTTATTATTTCTATATTTTCCAATCTCCAAAAAATTTCAAAAATCTAAAATTTGGCAATGCTAGATTTAAATAGGGTTTGATGTAAATATTTTGGTGACAATTAAGTGAAGCCTACAAAGCTTGAGAGAATGACTTTTGTTTTCATCCCATTTCAAATATACCAAACAATTTCATCATTTTTGTCAAGAACAACTTCCATCCCATTTTCAAGCTTACCAAACAGCTTCATGATGTGTCACGAACTACTCATATTTAGGAATTTTTTTTTTTTTTTCCAACTGTTTTGCTAAGATTGGGTTTATTACATTTTTAGTTTCTAAAATATATTCCTTAACTCGGTTAGTAAAGTAGTTAAAGTCAAGAATAAATGTGAAAATTTACTTAAAATTTTGCATTTTTAATCAATGAGATATGTGATATGTATGGGAGCTTCTATTTGCACACACCCATTACACTCTATACACATCTTTTTTAATAAATAATTGGTTCGGAAGTAGCATTCCGAAAATAAGCAATTGGTTCGGAAGTAGCTTTCCGAAAATAAGCAATTGATTCGGAAGTAGACTTCCGAATTTTTATCATTTTCTCGACATTCAACTTCTGAATGTGTTTATTTGATGTTCATAATTGTAATTTCACTTGAAAAAAAATTTATAATAAAAATAATTTTTATGAAGTGTGTGCAAAGAGGAGAAGGGGAATGTGTAAATAGAATATGTATCATTTTAGTCCTCAAAATTACACATTTACCCATGATTTTAACGATATTTATTGACTAAATTAGGTTAGGGAATCAAAAATGAAATTAACCCTAGGTGAACGAATTTAGATCCTCCATAGTCCAATATGTAAATGACAATGCGCCACGTCAAAACAAAATGAAACCAAACATTAAGATTTAAAGTTAAATGGATATTATTTTGATATCTTTATTCAAACTTGAGTAAAGATACCAAAACGATATCGTAAGTGCACCACAAAAGATTCACACATACTCTATGATATGATAAATTAAGAAGGAAGACCCAGAAATAAAATGGGTCCCAATTCCTATCAATAAGGCCATGTGAGTTGTGAATATCTACACAGCTTTTTGTCCATGGAGTTGGCCTAAGTTATTAGATACAATAGCAGTTTCCTTTCCAACCATGGCCCAGCTTGGAGGGGGAGGTCCTGGAAAATGGGTACTCTGTTCCTTGGCTCTGGCCTTCCCCCTCATGCCCCAGCAGCATTAAGATATGAAAGAGAGAGAGAGAGAGAGAGAGAGAGAGAGAGAGAGAGAGAGAGGCATAAAAGTGGCTTTCGGCTGTTGAGCTGTCTCGATGGTCCAAGAAAAGCCATAAAGATGGAGAAAATTGTGGCTTGAAAAATAAATAAATAAAAAATTGTAGAAACTTTGATTAATCAATTTAGGTTGCCATTAGTTATGTTTTTGTATAAAGTCCTTCCTGGGGCCAAACCATCTTTTTTAGCACAATTATTGAAAATTGTCTATTTGGATGTACTTTCATTTTTTAAGAACAAATAATTTGAAAATAGTTTTTGAAAAAGAGTTAATTACACTAATGGTCTTTGAATTGTGCAATATGTTGTTTTTTAGTTTCTAATCTTTTAATTTTTCTACTTTGGTTTTTGAAGTATGCCATATGTTATAATTTAGTTCTTGGTGTAAGCGCCATTCAAAATTAATAATAGAAGAAGTAATTTCGAAATTTTATAAATTCAAAAAAAAATGCAACAATTTTAAAAGATTGGGAATTAAAATGTAACAAAACATATATTTCAGGACTGAAATGAAACTAACTGCATATTTTGGGAACTAAAAAAATTTATATTTGATAATCACATGTGTATTTAATCATTTTGATTGTGTTGATACTTAATGTAAAATATTGAAAATACTCTTCCGTTATTAGCTTTGAATAGCGTTAACGCTAAGGACTATATGCATAAAACAACCCACATTTTAATATATACCAAAAAAATTATTTTCGCACAAAAATCAAAAAGATTTGAAAACAATTGTTTGGTTCCAATTTTCTATATTCAATTTTTTGAAAATTAAGTTTTTTTTTTTCTTTTTTTTCTTTTTAGTGATTTTTTAAAATATTTTAAGCAATTTTTTTACTTTTTAGATACACTTAATATAAATACCATTAAAAAGTATAATATTTATGAAAAATCTTTAAAAGATTTATTAAATACCAAAAATATAATATATATATATATATATAAATTCAGTACATTTTCATATTCTTGTGTATTTATTGATTTTTTAAAATATTTTTTTACAAATATAATTTACTTTTTAGATACATTTACGTTATGTGCATCTAAAAAATTAAAAAAAAATTATTAAAATATTAAAAAAATTCATCAAAAATAAAAACTAAATTTTTAAAAAATTAAATTCAGAAAATTGGAACCATACAATTTCTCAATGTTTTATTTTCAAAAACAACAAAAGCAAAAACAGAAACTAGAAACAAAACCAGACAAGTCATATTTTAGCCCCCAAAAAAAATTTAAATTATAATAATAGACATGTCATTTCAAAACCTCTAATATAAATTTATACCCTTAGCTATATCTATAAAAAAAATAAAAATGTGTTCTGGAATTTTCATAGCACAATCACATGGTATCTTATCAACTTGATTTGTGAATTATTTTGGGTGACTAGCAAGATCAACTAATTATCAATCAAATAAAAAACAAATTGAAGTTCATGGACCATGACAATCTCAAACTAAACTATAGTGAAAATTTGAAGGACTAGAGGATGAGCAACTACATGTCATTATAGCTAGCCATCACTGTCACTATGATTACACACACATTCAATTGATAACATTTATGCATTGCTTTCCTTATACTACTATTATTCATGTCAAAATTTGTGTTCTTTTAATTTTTTTAAAATACTCTTATAATCTCATGTTTCACACGACATTTCAATTGTTGATTTGGTTAGACCAATCAACGATTGAGATGCTATGTGTGATATGTCATTTTAGAAAACAAATAATTTTCGATACTTCGATATTTCATTTAAAAAATACAAACGACTAACTTTTTTCTTATATATATATATATATATTTTAAAAATTATGATGGTTAATCTAACTTTGGAGGGCTAAAAAGGATGTGCAAGATTGATATAAATTGAGGAAAGCATACTCATGGAGGATGAAGGACATTAACCATGATGTGATCCCATTTGTTTTCACTTGCTTTTTAAAATGGTAACTTTTGAAATTAATGGTTTAAAAATCTGTTTTCACAACTTTAAGCTTTAGAAAAAAATGGGAAAAAGTTATAACTTGTTTTGTAAATAAGTTGTCAAATAAATTTTTTTTTTTTTTTTTTTAAATTGTATAATTGTTCAAAATGCCCTTAGAAGCATTTAACTAAAGTATGGACTGGACTAAAAGCTAGCAATTTTAACGTAAATATAAAAGGAAAAAAGAAAAAGAAAATATAGATAAAAAATTGTTATAGCTAATAACTAGTTTTTATATGGGAATTTTCGTCCAAATATTTTATAATTAATAATTTATAAAATCAAATCATCCAAAAAACCCTTATCCCAGCTTCAAAATAGTTAATCTTTTTGGGCCAAATAAGTTGCTCAAGAATAATTTCTTTCAAACAACAAATATTAACTTTTTTATAAAGTTAAAATTAAAAAAAAAATAAAAAAACAGCTTATTAGTGGAAGCAAACATGTTAAAGGATTATTGAGCTAATTAGTTCACGGTGGACCATGTGCAATAATCTTTCTCACCAGTCGAGTTTGAGTTTGTGCTCAAGCTCATTGGGCTTAAACCAATTTTAATCAGCCCTCTTAACTGAGGTGTTCATTGACTAATACACTCCTTGCAAAATTTATACATCTTATGGCCCGTTAAATAACTAAAAATTTAAGTGCATAAAATCCGATTATAAAATCCAATCTATATATTATACAAGGAAAATAGAATTTTTAAGAATATTAATTGTGAGAGTTCTAAACTCCCAAATTAATTTTGTTAATTTGTTAATTTTTAAAGAAATAAAAAAAAAATTTATTGGTTAGTTCCTTAAGTCAAAAAATAAAAAACAAAAAAAAAGTCTCTAATTATCTATGATTTTGAATTTTAAAATTCAAAATAATATGATAAGTCACCCTCATTCTTTTCAAAAATAATATTGATCAAAACAATTCAAATCAAGAAACAATAAAGACACTAATTATCTATGATTTTGAATTTCAAAATTTAAAATAATACGGTAAGCCACCCTCACTTTTTCCGAAAATATATAAATTCCAAAACTTAAAAATCTAATAAAATTAAAAATTCAATACAATTCTCTCTTTAGAATACCTAATATTTGATTTTTTTTTTAGTCTGACTAACTCCTCTCCAAATGTAATGATGCAAAAGTTAGTCTCTCTCTGTCAATAGTTCAAACTTATTTCAAGTTTGTTTGTATGTGATTTTTTTTTTTTTTTTGTAAATTTCAATTTTCGTGTGAATATTTTTTTTTTTCTCTATATGACTTTTTTTTTCCAAGGTATTTTTTTTCCAACATATTGATAATAAATATATATTTGTTTAACTATCTTTGTTTCGGGAGTTCATGTAAAGTTTTATTTATTTTTATTTTATTTTGGGTGGATGTTTGTGTATTTTTTATATTATTGTTATTATTATTTTTTGTAATGTAAATTGATAATACAGTTATGAGTTTTTTTTATTATATAGAATATGGCGTCTTATATTGTTCTTTACGATTTGGCCATTTTTTTATAACTTAAACAAAATTTTCAAATTTTTTTATTTGTAAAAAATTAAAAACATTTAATTGACTTACCCATCAATAATTAAAATTTTAACTAATAAACACTGTTCCGTAATTTATGGATTTAAAAAAAAAAATTTATCACCTATATATGGAATAAGAAAAATTAAAACCACACATTTTTTTCACTTTTTATTTTTAACTTTTTAATACTCTAATCGTACCTTTTGATTTCCTCAACATTGTCTTTTTAAAGTTACAAAGATAAAAAACTAGACCGAAATTGCATAGTGGTTAGTGGAGGTGGTGAGCATGGCAGCGACACTGATTATGATGAGATCACTGAGAGTATTATTTGGATGGATTTTGAAAAGTTAAATATTACTTAAAATAATAGTAGATAGTTTAGGTGATGAATTGATGTAGAAAACTAATGTGTGATTGAGATTAAGTGTTAATTTTATTATATAAAAATTAAATATGGATTATATATCATTTTAGGTACTTTTGTATAAAAAATTATTGTGATCACATGTTACTTATTATCATCTGATTTGTTATTACTATATTATTGTAATGAATTTTATTATCAATATAATGGTGAGACGTCACATGATAAATAAAAATATGTTTAATTATTATTGCTATTGATAATATATTTCTTTATTTACTTTTTACAATGTTGAAAAAGCAATTTATATTCATGGTTAGTTTTTGTAGATGAG
This sequence comes from Camellia granthamiana, assembly GCA_036172215.1. Lineage (NCBI taxonomy): Eukaryota > Viridiplantae > Streptophyta > Magnoliopsida > Ericales > Theaceae > Camellia > Camellia granthamiana. Next base: position 10,317,762 of record CM069912.1, read on the forward strand.
AAGTCAAAAATAAATCATATATAATTCAAATTATAACTAATTTGAGATTGAAAAGTTCAAAAGAAATTATAATTATATATAATTTTTAAAAATACAAAGAAAAATTGGAATTATAAATTATAATTATCAAACAACCTAATTTTATTATGAAAAAAAATTAAATGAAAAATCGATCACATTTAAATTTATAATTATTAAATATTTTTAATAAGCCATCAATTTTTATTCAGGTTTTAGCCTGATCTGGTCTTAAATAGTTTTTTAAATATAAATATATCTTAATATTGATTATCAATATTAGACATGTTTTAAGAAGGGTAAATTATATCGATAGTCCTTGCATTTTGTCCCTTGTGTCAATTTGGTCTCTGTAATTTCAATTAGTTTGATTTTGACCATTAATTTTAGATTTTCAATTTGGTTCAAGTTATTGAGTTGGTTGAGATTAACTTACTGAATTGAACAAATTTATAATTTTGTCTATAAAATTATAATAGATGCTACTCGTGTGTATTTTCAATAAAAAAAAAAAAATAGCAATTATAACAATTGGATCAAATTGAGACAAAATTATAAATTCATAGTCAAAATCAAGCAAATTAAAATTGCAAGGACAAAAATAATACAAGAGTTAAAATATAGGGACTACCAATGTAATTTATTCTTTTAAGAATAGCTACATAATTTCTTAATTAATTTTAAATTTGTTAATAAATATACCAAACAAATATGTTCATATTTCCTATTTTTGTTATAAATTTAAAAAATATATATTTACTAATTAAAAATTAAATAAATAGGTGGGTTTACTAACTCATGGATTGAACATGTACTAGACGAAACTTAAATCAAGAATTATTGGCAAAAAAAAATCAACTTGAACTAAATTTTCTTGGCTACTTTTTAGTATTTAATCCAATATTAAAACCCTCAAATTAATTCATATCAATCACGAACTGATAAACTACAATAAAATTTAAATTTATTTGGAATAGAATATGACCTACAATTTAGGATGGTTCTATTTTAGATAATTTTTTTCATACATAAATATATATATATATATAAGTATTCATTTAATTGTTTTAAAAATAAATATAAAATTTTTTTTAAAGCTACGTTCAAGTTTTTTAATAAATATGCATAAAATAGGTCCATATTTCTTATTTTTATTATAAAAAATACTTACAAATATCTATTTACTAATTTAATAATAAATAGGTCAAATGATTCATATAAGTTGAGAATAGACCAAGACAATTTTTAATGATTAGGTGAAAGACAAGTTGGCGTAAATTTAATATGAAGCCCAAATTTAATATCACAAATGAATTCTAATTCATTTTTACGTAAATCTTATAACATAAGACAAATTATAATTTTGATACTAGACAAATTTTTAGACTTTACAAAATATGAAAAAATTAATATATTGACAAATGTAATTTATCATTATCATATGATAAATTAAATTTAAGAAACTCATAAGACAAAATGTATTTATATTTTATCATAAATATAATTTTTTTGATTTATTTTTTAATTTTTACTAATTAAATTATGACATTCATTTAGTTATTAAGAACTTAGAGCACACAATTAATGACATAAAAACAAAAAAAGTTCTCTTATATGTAACTGTGATAAAAATGAATAAAATTTAATTGATTCTAAATAATTTTTACTAAATATTCTAGATAAATTCTTTAGATTATTATTTAATTTTAAAAATTAATTTTTAGTTATTTATTTATACCCGTGCATAGAATGATAATTATGCTAGTTTTGTATATGTAAAAGAGCTGGTTAGATAATTATAAGACATGAAATAATCTAAAGTTGTTTTTGACTTATTTCTTGCCACCAAATATTAATTATAAGATATGTATTTGGGATCCCCTATCTTGAAATTTGCTTGCCCTCTGTCCCAATGCATTCACAACCTGAGATTTTAAAAACACAAAAATTTTGTACCGCAATCATGTTTCTGAGAGTACGTTACATAAAAATAAAAATAAAAATAAAAAACAAATTTTCAGAACAAAGTCTCTGGCCCAATGTAAATATATTATATCATTCAAAACTAAATAAGCTAGTTTATTTGATTTCTTCTAAGTCAAAAAAATCATTTTATCATTGCCACGCATTATTAAAAAAATAAAAAAAATAAAAATCCTAAAATGAACCAAAATGTCAAAAAAAAATAGTTTATTTTAATCAAAAAGTCATTATAAGTGGTTATTTTAAGTTTTTTAGCTCAATAAATAAGAAAAATGATTTAAATCCACAATTGAGTTTCACAATTTTACCCACCATGACATAGCATGCTGTTATCCGTCACTTTTTGATGTCATCTAGCCTTGTTTAGGGACTACATATTTTATTTTAAAAGTCACTATAAATTATCACATCATTCTTTCTATTTTTTTACACATTTTTTCATAAAAAATTAAAAAGTTATTAAAATAATATGTTTCCAAATGAGTCAGGTTATGTAAAATCTAATTCTTTTATCATATCATTGTAAATATATTGTGAAATTTAAATTGTGAATTTCTAATAATTTTTTAAATATATATCATTTATTTAAAATTTAAAAAAAAAAGAATAACTTTTTTCATATCCCCCGTAACCAATATGTGGTGTTTTGAAAAGTTGGTAAAAAGTTTATTTTATTGACTTTTTTAGTCTATTTTATCTTTTTATAAATAAAAAATATGAAAAGTAATGTAACTAAAAATTGATAAAAAGTTAAAAGTTGGGCTTCCCAAAAGACCCCTGTGCATCCCTAGCAAAGGAACACAGCTTCTTGTAGGGGCAGCAGCAGTCCAATGAATAATGTTTGGGGGTCCTAAAAATTGTGGTTCAAATGGCTCAAATTTTTCAGTTTTGGTAACTTTGTTTTTTTTTTTACCTGATAGAGAAATTTGAGCCATTAGGGACACCCAAATTCGGGCTCCCTAACAGTGCTGGCAGTCCAATCCATGTGGTTGTGACTTTTTTCAAACAGGGCCTCCCACCATGCAAAGGAATCACAACTGATCAAGACCCTTTTTTCACATGTTGTATCCACTTTGTAGAGTCAATTTGGGAATTTAAAAAGTGCCAAATAATCGTACTGCGATATTTCTTGCGTCCTTGTTTGGAAACTCATTTTTCCCTGCATAAATGTTCTTTTCATTTGTATAAAATGGTAAACGGTTGAATTAAAAGTTAGGGTAAATTATATTGATCTATCTTAAAATTTATATAAAAAATAAAATAAAGTTTTATAAATTTTGTGTAATTATATTAGATTCTATTAAAATTTTAATTCATATAATATTTAATCCATTGTTCATTAGAAACTTGTAAGTCATATGAATAAAAAAATAATATTATTATATTTACACATTATAATGAAATATATATTTAACCTTATTTATATTTATTTCTTCATGCTTTTCAATCTTTATAATTTTATTAAAAGGGAGGTCAGTATAGTTAATCTAAAATAATAGGTCTTGTTGTATTTTCTTAAGGGTAAATTATAATTACTTCCTATGAGGTTTACTTAAAATACAAATTATTCTTCATAGTTTTGAAAATTATAAATACCCCCTTGTCAAAAAAATTATTTAACAAATTAACAGAAAAAATAAAATTCCTAAATACTCTTTTGTATAAGAATAAAATTATCAAAATTATTACTTGAAATATATTTTTAATATGATCAAAAATTATTAATTTTATTAATGATTTATCAATAAAATAAGTAATTTGTTATGCAATTTGAAATTTAAAGGGGCATAATATAATTTTTAAAATTATAAAAAATAATTTATATTTTAAATAAATCTCAAAAAGTATATTTATAATTTTATTTTAATATGAATTCAGTATAATTTATCATAAAAGTATAAAGATATATATATTAAAATTTAATTTTTTTGTGTAATATTATTCAATCTTTTGTAAGCACCAAGTCAACCATCGCTATCATATGACTTTTTATTTTCATTTTTTTTAATGAAAAAAAAAATACTCTATAGGGACATCAGAACATCACAACATCTGCGGGTTGATGTTCAAATTTAATCAAACCTAAAGCAAATAGCTTATCACTGAGACACCCAATTAAACTCAGCCAAGTGTCAAAGTATCGAGGGAGTACAACGTAAGATCCCTGAAAAGAGTTAGCTGAACAAAGTTAGTATTTTATGCCCCTGGGTTTATTTGGGAAATTTGGAGAGGAATTTGGAAAGGGAAAGGAAAAATGTGTGTAAAATTAGGTAAAATATCGACATGTTTTATTCACATTTTATCTATTTTTTTCATTTTTCTTTTCAAAGCTCTCTCCAAATTCCTCAACTAAACACAACATAAGAGTCGAACTTGACACACCCCTCTAAAAAGGACTGTCTTTTCCACAAGACCACCATCTGATAGTGTGTGACCTTTTTATTTTGTTTTGTTATTTTATAGTAGGACTTTTCTTAAGTGTGCAACCCTCAAGGTTGCACACCATGTGCCACTTACACAAAAAGTGTAAGTGGAAGGTGAAAATAAAAGCAGGACTGCAAACAGAAAAGGCGTAAGTGTAAGGCGTAAGTTGCACACCATAACAGTATCCAAATATTTATGATGGATGCAAACGTTGTAGCTAATAATTAACCACATGTAATACACACACACATATATATAAAACAACCGTGCTACCGGCCTTGAAAAGTGGGGCGCGAATTTGCCTCGAAAAGTTGCTTCTTTTTTTTTTTTTTTTTTTTTTTTTTTTTTTTTTTTTTTGCTATGTTGGTTTGGTTTTGATTTTTTTTTTTTTTTTGGTTTTTTTTGGAAGGATTTTTATGTGTATCCTAAAACCTAAATCCTAATAAAAAAAAAATCAAACCAACACAGTCCAACAAATAAAATAAAACAAACCAACATAGCCTAACAAATAGAAAGAAAAAAAAAACAACAACAATAGCAATTTAGCCTATGTGGTTTGATAAGATTAGTGAGTTGGGTTAGACTGATTTAGTGATAAAATTGACTGATCAGTTAGACTGCTGGTTAAAATTTGTTAATTCTATATAGTTTCTAAACCCACCCCTACACATAACCATCCTTAAAAATAAAATAAAAAATTACAGCAGCCCAATAAATAAATTAATTAAAAAAAAACAACCAAACTAACACAACCCAACAAATAAATAAATAATAAAAACAACCAAACCAACACAGTTTTAAAGAAAAAGTAAAAGAGAAAAAAAAAAAAAAAATCCAATTTCGAGCCACATTCGAGGCCTCAAATTCGAGGCCTCAATCTTTTTCCTATATAAAAAGTAATTTTATGAATTCAGCTATTAAAATTTAAAAATTATTCAGAATTTCACATGAATAGTTCAGATTCATTTCATATGTAGACCTACACTTCATTAATTCAATTTTTACCACCCAAACCCATTTCTGAGTCTTAAATTCTAGGACCCTAACTTTTTTGTATATATATATATAAATATATTATGAGTATTGTTATTCAAGACTAAAAATTAGATTCAATTATTAAGTCTAATGATATAACAATTAATTAGGATATTAAAAATAATATTATCTCATATTTTCTTTAATCATTAATTAATCATATCATTAAGTCTAAAAAATAAAATTAAAAGTTAGACTTGCGTATCATTTTTCATATAGTTTTTGCTTAGGATGTAGATTGGCTTTTTTGTTTTGTTTTTGACTTTTTAACTATTTTAGTCTGGAGTTAAAAAATTTCATTTAGGATAAATTTTTTTACTTTTTAAAATTTAGTGAGAGAAAAAATAAAATAATTATAATTTAAATATAATATTTTATCTTATTTAATTTTTAATTTATTTTATATTTTTATGACTATTTTAATAAATAAAAAAAATTATACCAAACATAGTCATCGTATTGTCAAAAAAAAGTCCGAAGACATGAAGCCTGTTTGGGTCAATGCAACGGTACCCCGCACATTAATACTCTTTCGCCAACTCGTCGTCGACATAAACAGAGTAGGAAATGATTCCCCCACTCGCGCACTGTCTCCATCACGCGAGCCTACTTCACTCTCCTATTGTGCCGCTTACAAATTTTAGCACCAGTTTTTACAACGCATCGTTTGTTTATAATATTTTTAGATAAAATATTTTTTTATATTTGATAATGGTAGTGATAAAACGAAAGTAGAGGTGATGGGGCAACTATGATTGTGACCGTGGAGGTGACAATAGTGATAATTGTGTGATGATATTAATATAATTTTAATTTAGAAAAAGTTTTTTATTTTTGAAAATAAAAAATATTTTTTATTTAAATGAACTTATTTTTTATTGATCATGTAAAATGTTTTTAGCTGACTTTCATTTTTTATTATATTAAACACCAAAAAATATAATAAAGAAAATATTTTCTACTCAAATAAATAGAGCGTAAACTAAAATAAAATATTATAATTTTATAATTATTTTTTATTATTTTTAAAATTTTATGAAAATATATGTTTTAAAATAGAGAGAATAGAATTAACTTTTATAGTGATTTTTTTAGACTAATTTAATCACTTCCCAAATAAGGCCAAGGTGATTTGAGAATTGATTTTTTTTTAGTTTTTTTAAAAAGACAAAAAATAAATAAAATAAAATGAATGAATTGACATTTTATAATTATTTTTTAAAAATTTTTTTTGGTTCCCAAACTTTCACTCCCATATACGCATGTATTCAATCACTTTCTTTTTAATCTTGTACACACAATAAAATTTCTCATTTATACATACATAACGTAAGGCAAATAAAAAGGGAAAAAAAGAGAGTATTAAAAATAAAAATAAAAAGCATAAAATAATCAACTGTAGACATCTCATTTTTTACCGTTCTCAAGACTCGGATGTTCTTGCAGGTACATTCAGTGACAAGTTTGATTGCTCGCTGAGCACTCGAATTTCGCAGCAAAACGTCACAAGTTTGAGCTTTCCAAACCCTGCATTCATTATGTCTTATTTTTGGACCATGTGTTGGTCCTTTCAGAATGTTGTTTGTGATGCACTGCCGGCCACTTTTGTTCACTGCCGACCATTGATGGTGCCCTGCAGGCCATCAATGAGCCCCTGCCGGCCATCACTGATGGCCGGCCGGCCACCAATGTTTCAACATATATTTTTCTGATATTTTTGAGCCAGCTGTTTGCAGGATGGACCATCTGCACCCACGTGGATGGCTGGATATCTTCAAGAGGATTTTGCATCCTCTATATATAGAGGCCCTCCTCTTGTATGAAGGGGGTTACAAAAATTTGTGAGCAACTTTTTTTTTTCTCTCTCTCTAGAATTCTCTCTCTCTAAATATATTGCCTTGAAGTTTGAATTCTCTACACTTTTGCTTGGGTGTTCTTGATCAAACTTGATCATCTTGGTGTGGAGGTTGCTTGAGATCTTGTTTGAGTCCTAGAAGAGGATTTTAGCTTGGTTTTGGCTTGTCTTTGTTGCTGATTTGCTGTTGTGCTTCAAGGATGAGGAGCTATCCCTTTTTTGAGCTTATTTTTGTACATTGGTTTGGCCACCCTTGCATGTTGTTTTTGGCCTAGTTATCAACTACAAAAACCTCTATTTTTAAGTGTTGAAAATGGTAGTTTGAGGCCCTTTTGGGGTTAGGGGTGTTCTCCCCTCTTTTGTGGCTTATTTGCTAAGCTTTGTGCCATTTTTTAAAGCATTTAAAACAATTCTCTTTTGGCCCTTTAACCACTGAATTCCAGAGGAATTTCAGTGGTAGAAACTTGGTTTTGAGGTCCAAAATAGGAGGGGGTCGCCTCCCCTCCTTGTGTTTTGTTTGCATGTGTTGATGGCTTAACATTTGAGCATGTGTTTCTACCTTTTTGTGGCTTAATTCAAGCATGTTTTTGGCCTTATTTCAACATGTTATAACTCTATTTTTTGCTGGTTGAGTCACTTTTTACTTACTTCTTACACTTGTAGTGTAATCATGCTTACTAGCTTAACATACTTGATGTTTTAACCTATTATTCTAGCATGTGTTGGCTCCACTCCAGCATGTTTTTGGCCTTGCTTTGACATGCTTAAACTCTGTTTTGAGTGGTCTTGGTCCTTTAAGACTTGCTTTGTATAGCTATAGTGTAGTTAGCTTCACTAGCTTTGTGTTTTGAGGCCCTTAACATGCTTTGCTTGGGTTGTTTGCATGCCATAGCATCATTTAGCATGTGATTTCAGAGCATATATCACTGTCACACTCTCACATATTCCACTCTTTCATTACTTTTGAGAGGTGTGCTTTGTACCTTGTTTATGAGCCAATACATGAGCATGCATTTCTTGCTTTTCATGCTATCATCTCAGCACATCTTAGCCTCTGTTTTGGCATGTTTGAGGTCTTTCTAGAGCTGGTTTGGCCATTTGAGCTTGATGTTGCATGGTTCTAGTGTAAAGCTTTTCAGTAATTTTAATGCTTAAGTCTCTAACATGTTGTACATGAGGTGTTTGCATGTTATAGTCTTATGTTTCATGCCATTTCAGCATTGAAACTATGTCACCTCCCTCATTTCTTCATTTTTTTCATTTGTTTTGAGGGTTGGTTAGTCTTAAAGTTGTGTTTAAGCTTGGGATTGAGGATTGTGCTTAAATGGCTTTAACCCTCTTTTGAGGGTTCCTCCTAGTCAAAAGCATGGTCTCTCTCATGTCTTAAGTCATCTTTTGATTGACCTCTCTCTCATTAGAGGACTTTCACATTGGACAAATCAATTAAAGAATGGTTTGGTAACTTAAAATATATAAACAAGAATTGAATCAAGTAAAACATACCAAGATAAGCATGTTGTATTTGCATTGCATTGTGTTCAATCGGACGTTATATTGAACACAAAGTGGATTGGTCCATTTCATACTCAAAGTGATAAAAGTGAGCCAATCCCCTTTGTCTTCATTGCCTTTGATCTCTCATGATAAGGTAATGGACTTGTGTCTTTGTTTTGTGCATTTATTGAATTTATGCAAGTTAGATCCTTGGCCATCATGCATTGAAAATGCTTGATTGGCGTCTTTAGACCGAATGATGCCACTTCTTTGATGTTTTGAAATGATAAAGAGTGGCATAGTACAAACTAGTCCTTGGAAAACCCTCCATTTTCCTCTGTTTTGTGCTCTGTTGCAGTTTGGTGTTTCAGCACACCAGTGGCCGGCAGTGCTTCACTAGTGGCCGACAGAGGCACACTCTTGGCTGGCAGGTGGCCGGCAGCCACCATTCATGGCCAGCAGGCCACTGGTGTACTCCCCAGCAGTTATTTGATAAGGTTCAGCAGAAGACACCCTACAAACAGAGCCTCTAAATACCAAACCAGAAGGATTTTCGGGATGGAAACCGAGGCATGCATGTTCAACTTCTTCGAATAGAGCTGAGGTAGTGTTGTTTAATGCTTTACTTGTTAGTTAGCATAGTTTTGTAATTTAATTAATTAGTTTGCTAATTAGTTAAAGTATTGTAATAATTAGTCTAATCAGATTAATTAGATTAGTTTAATTAGCTTAGCTTAGATTAGCTTAGCTTATTCATTCGGACCCTCCTTTGAGAGGGCACAATATTGTAATAAGGGTCGTGTGTGTGTGCATGTCTTCCAACCCCACGTCTTTCTCCCTTTTATTTAACTGCTTTCGATGGTTAGATTAGGGCACGTTTTGATTAGCATACCTTATGCTCGCATGCGTGCATCGTTCATTTGTCTTGCACGCACCGGTCTCAGCGCATCATTTAAACTGCATTGTATTTCAATACCTATTTAAATACGTGTTTCAAAGCATGTTATCAAAGTATTGCATTCATATGCCATCTTAGATAGCCGAGCCTATTAGTTGCATTTTGCATGTGTTGCATTACGCATCTTGCATAGTTAGGATCATGCATGATTTCTAATTAGCTTTTGTTTTGGCTTGGAGTACTCGATAAGTTTTACGCTTTAGCATACTTGCATGAGTGTGAGTGTTGCCATGATAGCATACTTGTCATGAGACTATGTGCTTACTTGCTTAACTGCATGAATGCTTGTAGTGAAGGCTTTGTTGCTTGAATTGGAACAATTCATCAAATGTGAGTTTTAAGCTCACTTTGCGAAGTGGCAAAATCATGTTGTTTTAAGCCCACTTGAGAGTGGCAAATCCGTGCTTTAACCCACTTGAGGGTGGCATTTTCGAACCATTTTCGAAAAACTAACATGAGTTAAATTTGTTCCAATTCTCGCGATTTTAGTCTATATTTGTATTCTGTGCGCATCACATAGTAAGTTAACTAATAACTGGAATAAGAACACATGTGTTTATAAAACAACATATCATGCTTAGTAGAGGCCGATCTTTGATCGGGCGAGCGGAGTGCTCATTTCAGGACCTTCCCCTCTCATATCAAAGTTCTCGAGCCGAGACAATTTTGATGATGACGGACACGTGGCTTTTGGCATGAGTCATGGTTTCCTAAATTTCCCAAAATAAAATATTTAGGTGGCGACTCTGTAATCTGGCAAAGCAGTACAGTTTTAGCAATATTTGATTTAAAATATGATTTTCCAAAATGACTTCTTGGATTGGACTCTTTGGTGTTTATCAGTCTCACATTGCACTTTGTGAGATTAGATTCAGAACCGTGACAGGAGTTCGAACTGTAGGAGACTAATTCGCGACCTCTCCGAAAGGGGAGCGCGCGAAGAAAGTCGGGTCCACACCAAGTATATCAATAAGTATCATCTAAAACATATATATCAATAAGTAATAAAAAAATAAAAACTTCAAAACACTAGCATGAAATTTGAACCATTCTTCATGAATTCGAATCATCCAACAACTTTATTGTTACAATTATTTAAAAAGTAATAATTTATACTTTCTCCGTCTTAAAATATGAATCCCTTATTTTATTTTTTATTGTCTTAAAATATTAATCTCTTTTTAAAAATTAAGAACTAAAATAATATAAATTTTTTATTTTATCATTTTTTAAATTCATTAACAATACAAAAAATATAATAATGACAATTGATATTCTAAAAAAATATATTATTAAAAGATAATTTTAAAAAATTAATATTTTTAAAATGTAATAATTATACAATTAAAAAATTTAAAAAAAATTATTATTTTGTAACCGAGGTAATAATAATAATAATAATTAAATTGTTAATATAAGCATCGTTTATCCCATCCTAATGTGTCTTGTCTTGTTGTAAAGTAATGAATACTTGGGTTGACACTTTACAATGGGCTAATACCTCATTGGAATATATTTTCAATTGATTTTTTAGACTTTCTTTAATTGGCTTGTTCTGACAGATAGGGAAAAAAAAATTAGTTTACTGCCTTTTTAAAATATTTTTTCTAAAAAAAATATGTTAAAAAAAAGAAAAGAGAAGTAATGAGATTTAAATAAGTTAATAAATTAACTTTTTTTTTACTTTGCAAAATGGCTTATTATCTTTTTTAGATAATATTACTTTGTTTTACTTTTAGGGGTTGTGGATTAGAAATATGCAGATGTAAAAAAGTTAATGTCATTAACAATAATTCTATATTGATCATATTTTTATTTCATATTTAATTTATCATGAGTTGGCATCATTAAATTTGAAACAGACATAAGTAGAAGGATCCAATAAATTAATATAATGGTGATTATTTACATAATAAATCAAATACAACAAAATATATTTTTATTTATTTTCAAAACAAGTTTACACTCCCTCATCTCTCCCTTACCACTTCTAACACAATTGATCATTGTTGTCATTGGCCACTACCAACCATAATAGGTTACACAACCAGCCCATGATTTTCGATGAGCTCCGATCACCTTCTAATGACTCTTTCATAATCGATCATTTAATTATCTCCTAAATTTCGGTGACATTTTAATTATCAACCTCAACGACGACATCTCCAAGTAAGTAACCCACTCATTCTCTATGGATTATGCTAGAGATCCCAAATGATTTACTAAAAATTCTACCAAATCTCTCATATAGGTATGGGACTAACATACATGTGAGTTTAGATGGGTCCTATACCCATATAAAATGTTTGATAGAAAATTTAATAAATCATTTGGATTCATAATATTTTTCATTCCCTATCCATTGTCAACCATCGCTCCGACAATTTATTAAACATATTATTATATTTATTTGTTTTGGACAGCAATAACTATGCTTGGTTATCATTTTTTAAAAACACTTTTTAGAAAATTTTACTTTCTTATTTTTCGTGTTTTTTTGTTTTTACTGAATTTTTTTAATATTTTGAGCAAATTTTTAAATTTTTAGACATACCTAACATAAATATACCAAAAAAGTAAAAAAAATTTGAAAAAAACCTTTTAAAAATTCACTAAATACCAAAAATATAAAAAAAAAATCACAAGAATTCAATACATTTTTTGTATTTTTATGTATTTATTAATTTTTAAAAATATTTTTTCACAATTTTTTTATTTTTTAGATACATCTAAGTATGATGCATCTAAAAAGGTAAAAAAAATATTTAAAATTTTAAAAATATTCACTAAAAATAAAAAAATACGAAAACTAAAAAATTTAATTTTTAAAAAATTTAATTCAAAAAACTCAAACCAAACACACTGAATTAAATTTTCTGTTTTATTTGCAAAACAAAAAAATAAAAACACACCTAATGGCTTTCCGTGTGTGCGAGCCGGCCATGTGTTTAATAGCCATCTGTACGGATTAAAGAAAGCGGAAAACCAAACTGTTGCCAACTTGCCAAGCAAGAAAGACTGCTCCATTCCCTAATCCAAGTCAGAGACTGTTTGGCCAAATAACCATAGCATAAATAACTCCTAAAACAGGATAAATTACACTTGGCCCCTTTTTGTTTGTTTATTTGATTTTATTTTTATTTTGACCTTGTATTTTTTTTCACTTTAATCTTTCATGATTCAATTTTTTTTTCATTTACTCCAAAAACTAACTTGTGTTTAAAATTACACAAAAAATAATACACTAACAGTCACATAATATAAAAATATTTTATTATATATAATTCACATATCTGACACAAATCTAAATCCTAATATAATATATATTTTTTATATCATGTGACAATAATGTGATATTTTTCAGCCTAATTTTAAACATAAATTAACTTTAAGAATAAATAGAAGAAAAAAAAAATTAAACATGAAAAGCTAAAGTAAAAGAAAAATTTAGAGTCAAAGTTAAAAATAGCCAAATATAAAGAGAGAAAGTGTAATTTAAGCCTCGTTTAGGAACATGTTATTTTGATAATTTTTAAGCTTTTTACAAAAACAAATATATGAAAAAGTAAATACAGTGATGTGACAAATTATAGTACTAACTTTTTTTCTAAAATATTTAGTCTTTAAAATAGTTCTAAGAATTAATTATACTAATACCTCTTCAACTATTAACGAATATCACTTTATCTCCTCATATATAAATTCATATATTTTGATCGTTTAATTATAAAAATGTACTACGTTCACCACCTTCGGATCCCATCAAGACTACCTCCAAAAGAATATATTAGGGTTAATATACAGATTTAGGGAAGGATAAAATAATATTTATTGAGGGGTCACGGTGTAATTAACCCTAGTTCTAATTTATAGTAGTTTCTTTGGTGTGATATAAATAAATTTCACGCGCTTTGTGACATTTCTCTACGATGTTCAATCCTTATAAGAGTAGGAAAATCAGACTTGACATTATATATAAATCGAGTCCAATTCCAAGATCTATACCTCTAAAATTACAATCAATCTTTTATTTGTTCTAAGCAATTCTAGACGCTTCAAACCTTCAAAATTTCCTCTTGTGCCTTTTAAAACCCTCTCAATTCCTTCAAAATCTGCCTCCGATCACTCTGTTTCAAGCCTCTGATCTCTTCACCTTCGAATCTTTTTGCAAATCAGATCATTTCTCAAATACCCATCTTTGATTTTGTTCTTTTTTTACTAAATTTTTCTGGGTTGTAGGGAAATTCTGTTGGGTTTGTTTGTTTGATGCTGTGTTGTGATGATGGATAGTTGGAGAAGACAACCAAGATCACAGAACAGAAAACCGCCTATAGGTATATATACTTTCTGGGTTTTTTTTTATGATTTTGTTATTTATGTTGGATTATTATTTTTATTATTTATTTATTTGTTTGTTTGTGTGTAATTTCTGTGAAAGATGATGTTTCGTTAATGGGTTCTTGGGTTTTGTCTTGATGATCATAACTACCTATTTTGCCAGGTTGAGAGTTTTTTTGATTTTAGGGTTAAAAAAAATGTTGAATTTTGTAGTTTGAATGTTAGATGGGGTTTATTATAGTTGCTGTTTAGGAGGTATTCTGTTAGGTCTTGAAATTAGGCTTTTATTTTATTGATGAGTAAATCACATATGTCCTTGAAGTTGAGTGTTCTTTGATTAGGGTTTTGATACGAACCCTTAGGTAGAATCACCCAATGGTTGGCAACTTGACTCACCTATCAGTATTTGACACCCCAATGAGTATTAATCCAAACCCATCCGATCCCATACTCACATAGGTGTGACCTATTCCATACTTGACATTGGCTCTAATACCAAATTATACAAACCCCTTGACTTGAGAATTGTCTTGCAAGGGGAGGGTGACTAATTGTAATAGGCTTATGGATGTTATCAGTGGTGAAGGTTCTTTGATGTGTTCAGCATTTCAAATCTGGGATTATTCACCAACTTCCTTGTTTCTTTACTCTTCTTTCCTTTTAAGTAGAAGCAAGTTTGTGGGATTTTCTGTTTTGATATTGTACTATTTCAATTAATACATGAAATTTTGGAAATTGAAGTTTGACAGTAAGTAGTTTATGTTATCCTATTTTTTTTTGTTAGGGTTTCCTAATTATGGGAATTAGGAACTGTACTATTGTAAACCCCTATGTTACATGGACATATGAATGTCAGGTGCTTTTATAAGTGACTGATTTACCTAATCCCAATTCCCAAGTCTAAGGACATGGGGACATGGCAAAATTTCATCTTTCTTTATATTCTTTTCTTTTTTTTTTTTAAAGGCTAAAATGGTATTCACACTGTGTCATGGTGCGTTTCATGCATAATAGGGGGATTTAATGCTAGTTGTATTGTTAACTTAAATTACTAGATATGCTTGCAACTGACTCTAGTTTCCTCTTTTTGGAAAATTTGTTTTAATTATTTATCTTGTTTCAAATTTGACACTTAAATTTTTTCTTTCAGGTAATTGGCAGCCAACTGTGCCTTCATGGGAAAAGAAATTTTGCACTGTGGTTGGTTCGGTTCCTTGGCGAAAGATTGTAGAAACCAAGAAGTGTATACACCTATATGACAACGTGTTAAAATGGAATGACTCTGCAGGTGAAGAGGCATTCCACAATGCCAAGAACCGTTTCTGGGCTGAGATAAATGGCTTTCCCTGTGACATATCGTTGCCCAATCCTGACATTCATATTGATAAGATAGATTGGAATTCAAACATTGATCCCGAGCTGCTATTAGACTTGGAACGTGAATTTGTGGTACCAGATGATCAAGAAAAACGTGAGCAGGTTGTGATTATCGGTGAACCTCTTGTCCCAAGTGAGTCATTCTCTCCGGCTGGTTGGGGAGATGCCGAAGTGGATGTGAAGAAGGCAACCAATTCAACCTTGGAAAATAAGGGAAGTCCATGGGAGCTCAATTGTGCTCAAGATAATGAACCCATTCAAGCGACTGGATGGGGTGAAATTTGGAATAATCCCAGGGAATGGAAGCATTGGGAGGGTAATAATTACGGGTCTGATAACTCAAGGTTTCATGGTAGGCACAACATGTCAAGGTATAAAACCTCGAGGTTTCATGGTGATGACAATCTTGCAAATCGGGAATGGAGGAATGGAAATGGAAAGAAGAGGGCAAATTTTGTTCATGAACAATCATTTACAGATAAAAGACCCGCGTCAAGGCAGTGGAACGTGATGAATGCATGCGGACCAATAAGCCACCATGGATCATCCAAGCCAGGAGATCAGTGGAGTTGGGAGAAATCAGTTTCTTGAATGTGAAGCAGAATAACAAAATGTTCTTTGGTTCATTCTATTCTATTATATTTTATTGTGTGTTGGAGAGAATGGTACATAATACAATTTATATTTTTGTAGTTTGTTTAGGAAGAGTTCCTCCTCTGAGATTTTGAACAATTTTTGCAGTGTTGGGGGAGGATATATATATATATATATATTCAAGTAATGAGTGTGTTTTGGAGTTGCCAATGCATATAAGTATGAATTTGTTAATTTGATCAGGCAGGTTAATATTAAGACCTGTTACCCACGAGGGTTAGTCTACTGCATCATTTACAAGTCTTTTTGGAAATATCAGCGAAGTTGTATTTGTTTTTTTCCTTCTGTTTCTCTGTGATATCTGATTTTCCCTCGAAAAATTTAAAGTGTACAAAATTTGATCATAGAATCGGACAGAACTTTTAAGACTCAAATCTAGATGTGTCTAGTAATGAGAGTCATCGATTAAGCCAACCCATGGCCTTTGAATGTTTGTTTACTCAATGTGATTCAACTCATTTTTCTGTTGCAAGTTTTGTATCATATTAAAGGCAAGCCAGTTAGGTTGGTATTGAAGAAAATACCACCATTATTGTAGGTAAATGGAAAGGTGGTATGTATTCCCTTGACTTTGCATTTTCTACTCTTTGACAAAAATAGCAGTTGTTGTGTAGCTCAAATCTTAATCTCAAGAGGTATCTCTTCTGTTTGAAGGTAGCTGTGGAGTTGGGTTGAGTGAGGTCTGTTGCTTTCTTCAGGGGAAACAACCATGTTGGTTGTGAAACAAAAATGCTATTGATTGCAAAAATGAATACTAGTTTTTTTTTTTTTTTTTAGTAGCTTTCTTATTTTTTCAAACTAAAAAAAAAAAAAAAAGGATGTATTTTTTGTTTAGGAAGTTTTGTCTTTTAAATTTTTTTTTTGGTCTGAGAATTACCATATTATCTTTATTTATTTAACAAAAATAAAAACGTTTTATAATTTTGACCTTTTACCCAAAAACAGCTTATTTAGCTACTGCCAAATAGGGCCTTAGCATACTTGCACATTCTATTTTTTTGCCCCTCTAATCTGATAATGTTATTTAAAGGTGGATAACATTATGTTTTGGTTTTTTTATTTATTTTTTATTTTAATTTTAATTTGGGTGTCGAGCCTAGTTTGGACTTAGCCCTAAAGTTTAAACTTATATTTACCATTTAGAGTAACTCGAACTTTAAATTTTTATTTTTAACCTGATAAACTTATATTTACCATTTAGAGTAACTCGAACTTTAAACTTTGAATCTTAACCCTTGGAGTTGATTATTAGGTTTATTGACATTGTTGTATAATTATGATCGTGTTGTTAAATTTTTTTTGAGAAAATTATAAATAAAAATAAAAATTAGAATTTGATCATTACAACAAAATAAATCTTAAAATTTTTAGTTTTATTAATTTAAATTCTAATATTTTAACTTATTTTCAATATAAACCATAAGCTTATTTCAATCTTTTGAATGAATATTTTGATCATAAAATTAACATGTATTACTTTTTCTTTCATCTTTCACTAACAAAATCTTGAAACAAAATAGAAAATAAAGAAAGCAAAATGTAGTAATTTTCAATAAAGAGGGGCAAATTGATAACATCTGATAATGTAAGAGGGTAAAGTGTAATTTGATCAAAATACAACATATCATGTCATGACCCAATCCTAGGGGCTTAAGGTTGAAATCGCAATTTACTAACTTTTTCTATTTGTAGCAAATTAAACTGCGCAAACGGAAATAAAAATAATTGAACAGGAATTTACTCTATTTTACTATTTTAATAAGATAAATACATTTATAGAGCTTTTATTATTTTATTGTTCAGTGACCTGCCCCGAGTACAACAAAAGGGAGCAAAATATATGGAAAAAAAAAAAGAAAGAAAAAAAAAAAGTGGTTCAACATCAATCCACGTGCAGGTTCCATTTCGTGAGGTTATGGGTTTTTTCCTACATCTCGTCACCTGAAATGGTAAGAGCTATAAGCACACAGCAGAGTGAGAAATATTATGCCAAGAGTATAGGGAATACAAAATAACCATGGATAGTTAATTAAGCCAAAATATTTATATAACTCAATTTGGTAAATAAATCATTTAAGTGGTAGAAATTGAAACACAGAAATTGTGTAAATAACTAACCATAACCACGGTACAGAATAGAACAGAACAGAGGTCATAGAAGTGATAATCAGAACAGAACTCAATGGATCTATGACAAACAAAGGACCACAAAGTGGCCAAACAGAAGCCAATGGTTATTTAAGTCTCCCAATGCGTAGGACTCCATGGTGGTACTTACAAAATATACTTGTTTATAAGGTTATAGTCAAATATTCTTTAAAATATAAGCAAATATATCCATGAGTTTCATTTTAACAAATAGAATTCGAAAATTAATCCACGTAACTGAAAATTTATAAAACATAACTTGGCTTAATATAACTTATAAAATATAACTTGTATAAAATAAATTGCGGTAAGTCAAAATATACGTAAAATATATTATGGTAACTCAAGGTATAATATAACTCACATTAATATTGACCCTTAGCCTTACTCTACTATCACAACCTTCCTACTATAAGTTAGTACTTACGTACCTCTCTCTCATTTTTTTTTCTTCCTTTCTTGGGTTAATTACACTAATAGTCCCTATAGTTTTGGGCTTATGTCACTTTGGTCCTTGACTTTTTAATTGTGGCACATTTGACCCTGAATTTTGAATCTTGTTTTAAATAAGGACAATTGAAAATATCATTAGATTTTTCAAGGGTAAAATTGTCAGTTTGATAAAATATAAACTAATTTGACAAAAATAAATGTCAAAAAAATATTTTTAATTTTTCAAAAATTATTTTTATCCACCAATGATAAAATTATGTAAAATTAATAAAAATTACGTGATTAATTTTTTTAAATTAATTTTACATGATCATCATCCAAACACTTAATAAAAATTAATTTGGTAAAAAAAAATGTCTAAAAAATTTATCAATTTTACATAATTTTATTTTTAGTGGATAGAAATAATTTTTAAAAATTCAAAAATATTTGTTTGACATTTATTTTTGTCAAATTTATATAATAAAGCAGAACTGATTTTGAAAATATATTAGACACAATTGTCCTATTAGGACATTTTAAGGGTCAGGATTCATTTGTATATTTACATGGACGGCTCAGATAACTCCCTTAAATTTATATCAATCCTAAATATATATTTTCCCGCCCAAACATTAAGCTTCCTCCTTACCCACGTCTCTCCTCCATTTTATCTTTCTCCCCCCCCCCCCCCCCCCTTTCTCTGTACTCACTTTCCCACTTCCCCACGTCTCCCCCCTTCCATCTTTATCACAGTTTTGCGTTTACTTTTTGATTTTATTCGACGGTAATGGCGGCGTCAAATCAAACGATTCTGGTCACCGGAGGCGCTGGATTCACGCACACCGCTCTTCAGTTTCTCAAACAAGGATTCAAGGTTGCCATCATCGACAACGTCGACAATTTCGTTGGGGAAGCCGTCGACCGAGTTCGAGACTTGGTCGAACCTCAACTCTCCAACAATCTCGACTTCCATCTGGTACCATTACTTTCTCTTCGTTGTTTGTTCGTCGGGAAAAGGAGGGAAAACTTTAAAGCAAACTCCTACCTTGAGTTTTTTATATATTTATTTTAGGGTTTAATTTGGTGCTTTTTTGTTTTTGGGTGTAGGGCAATTTGTCTAAATTAACACTGTGATTGTGATATGTAGAATAGTGATTGTCACAATTTGTGTTATGTATTTTGATTTTTGTAGGGTTAATTATACAAATAATTATACTTTGGATCTGTTAATTTTTGATCAGTAGATCTAGGGGTTTAAATTTTTTTTTTTTTTTTTTTAACGTGGGGAAATGCAAATATGTAATTTGTAATTAATGTAGTTAGAATCTGTTTATTTGGTTTTCTTTCTTATTTTCATCATTTCATTAGGGGGATTTTTTTCTATATATAGATATATATATATAATAATGTATGTATTATTGGATTCAGTTATGCTGATATAATGGGTTTTTTGTTTTTTGGTCTCTGATTTTGATGGGACTTGCTAATGTTATACTTTTGTTGATCAATTGAAGTCGGGTATATTTTGTTTTGGACAGTTTAGGATTTTTTTGGGTCTTTCTATGTGGATTGCTTGCATTATTGATCAACAATTAATAATTACTGGTTGAATTTAACTTATTGAATCATCATGTTCTGTCGAAGGGTATTCTGTTCAACTTGCGTGTACATTTTTTCAATCGATTGTAGTAAACTTGGTTTGTGCAATATTCAAATAAGTTTTCTTGTAATTTTAACAAAATATGTATCAATTTTTTTTTTTAAAATAAAAAATAAAAAACTGATTGAAAGTGTTACAGATATCTACTCTCTCTCTCTCTCTCTCTCTCTCTCTCACACACACACACACACATACCTTTTTAATTTATATGATTTAATTCTTATTTTAATTTATTTTTTTGATATTTAAGTGTCACTAGATTCCTGGTTTTGCACAAGGTGCGGATGGTTTTCTCTGTTAAATTACTGTTTAAAAACTTTGGATTCATCTAGCCTTTGATGAGTTTATAGATCAAAAATTTGATGGATAGATTGGTTCATATAATAGAATTGAATTTATTTTCTTTCTACGATAGATGGGTAGATTGGTTCAGAATTAGTGTCCATTACATGTGGCCACTTTGACTTAATTTTCACTTCATTTTTGTGTTATTTCGTGGGAACTGATATTGTTTTCTGGTGTGCTTTTTTTTATTTTCTTATTCACTTAAAATGCAGGTTCTTACAAATGGCATAGAGGTAAAAACTACAAAGGAATGCCCTTAGTGTGTGATTGAAGCTCTTACAAAAGGCTACATTAATTACAAATTCCATGTGTTGAGGATTTTGAGTTAATACCTATGAACCCTTATGCGCGGACCAAGGTATATTGCTACAATATCCTAAAATATGTCCCCTTTCTACTCACATTCTATGTTTTATGCTCCAAGTCTGTTGGACCATTAGAGAAGGAATGGTGTACTTAGTTTAGAAAGGTGCAATTTCTTAATTTCCCCACCCCCCCCCTCCCCCCCCCCCCCCCTCCCCCAAACCTACGTTTTGTTCCATTTAATTAGCTTTTTCTTGAAAAAATTGCTCGAGATATCCAGAGTTCAGATCCTGAATGGAGAGTGATTTTTCTGAGGTACTTTAACCCTGTTGGGGCTCATGAGAGTGGCAAAATTGATGAAGATCCAAAAGGCATCCCAAACAATCTTATGCCTTACATACAACAAGTAGCTGTTGGAAGATTGCCTGAACTAAATGTTTATGGCCATGATTATCCCACACCTGATGGTACTTGCGGTATGCAGATTCCATTAATGTTACTCTTTTTTAAATTTAAAATAAATAAATAAATAAATTTGCAAAGAACAGAGAAGTTAAGATAATCTGTATTATGCTTGAGAGGTTGATTTAATCATTTAAAGATGGCTATTAATTCTGCAAAAGAAGCGGTGGCTGTGCCTTTCCTGTGGTGATTGCAACACATCCATCTCAACCTAATCAAATCGCGCTTGGAATGAGCGATGGTGCAGTCTATGTAAATCGAGCCATTTGATGCAAAGCTAAACTGGGGTCGAATAGTGCCTCTGCAAAATGGAGGTTTTCCCCTTCATCCCTTAGAAATTATGCTTAGAATTCTGCTTTGAATAGTAAGCCATCTAAAACCCCATGCTAGGGATATTTGCCTTCTGTAAATTTATATATCCAATGCTGTTATAGATTTTTTTTTTTTCCAAACAATTCTAAGTTCTACACATCCTTGAATCATCTGAACTTCTCAAAGTATGATCAAAACGATTGTGAGTCAAATAAGATAAAAGGGTTATAAGTTTTTTTGGGACAAGAGATCATTTCTGAAGCATAAAAGAGTCTCTTTTTTATGAACAAGGGAATTTGGAAGTTACGGTTGTTAATTTAGTCTCTGCCATTGTGTAATCTTTTTATGTTTTAG
Organism: Camellia granthamiana; assembly: GCA_036172215.1. Classification (NCBI taxonomy): domain Eukaryota; kingdom Viridiplantae; phylum Streptophyta; class Magnoliopsida; order Ericales; family Theaceae; genus Camellia; species Camellia granthamiana. The sequence goes on from CM069912.1 coordinate 10,339,917, forward strand.
TGTAAGCAACAATGTTATGAAGATGGAGAGCGTCAATAATCATGTTGGCTATGCATTAAAATGGAACAATGAATAATATGATGGCTGAAATTTGGTTTTCAAAACTAAATTTTATTTTTTGAATCTTTTATTTTTTGTCTTTTATAGATTTTTTTCATGTTTTAAATTTTTTATTAGATGCACTTCATTCATATCTTTCCAGTGTCAAACATTTTAAAAAAATTCACTTCCTTACTCTTTTGAAAAGAAAAAAAAATTACACCGTGCCTTTAGGCACGGGCATACGCTAGTTAGTTTATATTTTATCAAATTAACAATTTTTACCTTTGAAAAAATCTAATGATATCTTCAATTGTCCTTATTTTGGAACAAAATTCAAAAATTCAAGGTCAAATGTATCACCATTAAAAAGTCAGGTGTCATGACTCGCTCCTCGTACCCAAGAGTTAAATATCGTGTGATGGCCAGTAACTGAGGTTACCTCTGGCTAATTTTTAAACAAATAAATAAATGCGAGCGGAAATAATATTCAAGTGAGGGTACCAAAATAATCATTGGAGCTTCTATTCAATTAACTTGTCAGAGCTGAACTATCTCTACAAAGTGCTTCGTGCTTACCCCATGTGTTGGCCTTGACATGTCACCTGAAAGTAATAAACATCTATAAGCACATGGCAGAGTGATAAATATTATACTAAAAGTATAAGGGCATAAAATTCACCATGCATAATTATTGGCTAAATAGAGCTTGATATTAAAATACAAAATATATAATACAGAGATCAAATACGGAAATCATATACATAATCATAACCACGGTACAGAACGGAAACAGAACAGATATATGGACTCAAGAGATGGCTTATACGAACTCTAAAGGTGGCTCCTACCATAGTGTAGTACTTAGTTCCGTATAGCACTTTATTCCACACCAGAAGTCATAACCACGGTACAGAACCGAACAAATATATGGACTCAAGAGGTAGCTCTTACAAACTCTAGATGTGACTCTCACCATAGTGTAGCTCTTAGTTCCGTACAACACCTTTGCTCCACACACCAGAAATTTAGAGGGTCAATGGATCCATGACAGACAGGGGTCACAAAGTGACTAATCAGAGGGCCAATGGTTTATTTAAGTTTCCTAACGCATAAGACTCCCGTGGGTGGTACTTACAAAACATAATTGTATACAAGGTTATAGTCAAATATTCTTAAAATATAAAACAAACATATCCATGGATTTCCTTTTAACAAATAGCGTTCATAAAATAATCCACGTAACTGAAATAATAATATAGTTTATACTAATTTATAAAACATAATTTGTATAAAATAAATATGGTAAGTCAAAACATACGTAAAATACATTATGATGACTCAAGGGTATAATATAATTCATCTTAATGTTAATTCTAACTTTTACCTTTCGTTCACTGTAACCGACTATATATTCCCAAATTAAACTCAAAGTTATAAAAATATTTAAAATGGCAAATTACACAAATAGTCCTTTAGTTTAGGGTTTGTGTCACTTTGGTCCTTGATTTTTTCAATTGTGACACATTTGATCCTGAATTTTGAATCTTGTTCAAAATAAGGACAATTGAATATATAATTAGATTTTTTCAAGGGTAAAATTGTCAATTTGATAAAATATAAACTAATTTGACAAAAATAAATGTCAAACAAATATTTTTTGAATTTTTAAAAATTATTTCTACCTACTAAAAATAAAATTATGTAAAATTGATAAATCTTTTAGACATTTATTTTTTTTTACTAAATTAATTTTTATTATGTGTTCGGATGATGATCATGTAAAATTAATTTTAAAAAATTAATCATGTAATTATTTATTAATTTTTACATAATTTTATCATTTGTGGATAAAAATAATTTTTAAAAAATTTAAAATATTTTTTTTGACATTTTATTTTTGTCAAATTAATTTATATTTTATCAATTTGATGATTTTTATTCTTGAAAAATCTAATAATATTTTCAATTGTCCTTATTTGGAACAAGATTTAAAATTCAAAGTTAAATGTGTCACAATTAAAAAGTTAAGAATCAAAGTAACATAAGTCTCAAACTATAAGTACTATTAGTGTAATTAACCCTATTTAAAAAAGCAGCAGTGATTGGTAGCTCGAGAGTTGAGGCTCGAGATTTGGCTCGAGGGTCAAAACGACATTTTTTTTTTTCTTTTCTTTTCTTTTTCTCGTTTTGACACCCTCCTTCTCTATATTTTTTTTTTTGACAGAAGAAGAACGAACCGAAGAACGAACCAGGAAGAAGGAAGAAAGAAGGAGGAAGGAGGAAGGAGGGAGGAGGAGGAGGAGGAGGGAGGGGAGGGGGGGCCATAAAAACCGGGTTGAGGAGGGAGGTGGAAGCTGGGCAAACATCGGCGGTGCTGCGACGGAGGAGGAAGCAGAGGCGGTGGCGGGAGCTACAACGACGGCGGGAGCTGTGGCGGGGGCGACGATCGGCGATGGCCGACGATGGCCGAACGATCCTCTCCCCTCTTCCTTCTCCCTCTGTTCCTCTTTTCTCCCTCTCCCTCTCTTCCTCTTTTCTCCTTCTCTCTCTTTTTTGTTTCGAGCCATTTTTCGAGGCACTCGACCATTTTTCTTTTAAAAGAAAAGAGAGTGACGGAGAGTTTGGGAAGGATGAGTTTGGGCATCTATATGCAATCTATTTATGTAGGGGAATAAGCCGTGGGCCGCAAGACGCGTAGGCAACACGGCAAATTGGGACGCATACATTTTTGGTTGTATAGAACATGTTATGTTTCCCGGCCTTTGTTTGGGAACTCTCTCGTTTAGTTAAAAAGTTATTAAATTAGTTAAAAAGTTACTAATTCATACCAAAAAGTCAAAGATTTTCTCTTTTCTCTCTACTTTTTGCACATCTTTTCGTAAAAAGTTAAAAAGTCATTCAAACATATTAGTTTTTTTTAGCTCATATTTTAGCCAAAAAGTTACTAAATTAGCTTGTCCCCAAACCAGGCCTCACTGTATCTTAATCTAAGAAAATATGGAGAAAAATCTAATAAAAATATCATAATATTTAGAAAATAATTTTGAATAATAATATAAAGTTAAAATTATTTTTTTTTGAAATCATTTATAATTAAATAATACTAATATAAAATTTAAAAGACAATTTAAATTTTCGGGTTATTACATTAGGGACCAAAGTGATACAAATTCCAAACTATAGAGATTATTTGTGTAATTTGTTCTCCTTTCTTTCGGTTTTTTCCTTCCACATATTGTTCCACTCCTCTCCTTATATAAACAGGGAGGTGAGACCACTCTTAGGCCAAACACGTGGCCGATTCAAATCCTTCTACAGATTTGTCTCAATCTCACCTGGATATGTTATTTATAACCATAGATTTATTCTTATCTTAGTAATTGTTCATGGTAATTTCACTTTTGCCCAATAACCATATAAATAAATTAATCCCTAATTAAATTTCACTTTATCATATACCAACAGAAAATTAATTATTTATTTTACTACCACACACCCACTATTATTATTATGATTATTGTTATCAATATTATTATTTATTTACTCTTAGTTTTATATTTATTTATTTATTATCTTTAACTTTAATTTGACCAAATTAGTATTATAATTTCATATTTCTGTTAATTTGATCCTAAATAATAATCCCTAATTAATCCCATACTTGATAATCCAATGCCAAATTAAATTATGTATTTATTATTATTTATCTAATAATATATTATCCAAAATTAGATTCTGTATTTATTATTATTTATTTAATAATATTTTATCACATACATTCACAAATTATATATTTAAGTATTTATGTGGTATTTAATTAAACGTTCAAGATGTCACATATCATATAAGCCCTCCCTCTGGAGAAATTCTATTTCCACATTCTTAATTAGTTTCAGGGTACATGCTTAATGAAATATTAATTTAATGACAAATTATATCCTAAAATAAAAAATGACCATAATAGACATTCAGCAACACTCATAATATTATGTAGAAAACATTCTATGTACATATCTTTTAAGAATAATAAAAATCTTAATATAACACCTTTTGAGTTTAAAAATAAAATAAAATAAAAAAAATCCTAGTTTTTCACATTGTTTGCTTTACTCTCTAAGTTTATACTCCATTGATTATATTGTTTTGTTATTAAAATCCACCATAATTCTTTATTTTTGTGATGGAAGAGTTGCAAATCAATGAAAATTCAAAATTCAAATATACAATATGCTGGTTACAACAAAAGTAGTTATGAAAATATAATTTTTTTTGGGTGCAAATTTTTTTTTCATGATTTTAATTCGATAAAACTAGTGCCGAAACATGTTACTTTTTTCGGATATCAACCGAAATTATTAATTCTATTTGAAAATCAAGTTTTCGAATTTGGATTCGGAACTCAACTTTCAAATTTGAGAATTTACTTCGAAACCCAGTTTCGAAATTTTTTACATGTATCGGAAGTTAAAAATCGAATAAACATTTCTCATTTCGAACAACCAGTACCGAATAAGCAAAAAATTCTAGAAAAAAAAAAAAAAAAACGAGAGTTTATGAAAAATAAGAGATAGATGAAGTTGTACGTCTTTAATTGAGTTTGATACAAAAACGATATTGTTTTAAGATCTATGTTGATACAAGTCGATGTCAATTAATGACTTTTTCGATATTGACTAGATTGTTGATTGAAAGAATGTTTGATAATGTAATTGAAAATCAAATGAGGTAATTTGTTGTATAATCTGAAGATTCATGGAGTGATTTGTTGAGGAATTTCTTATAAAAGATGTTATTGTGTTTTCAAGGTAGGTGGAATAAGAAATGAGTCTAACACTATTAATTCTCTGTGGAGTAAACCCATTAATTCTATGTGGAAACAAATAATTTAAGTGGTATGTGTATAAGAATATTAGTTTATAGTATAATATATAAAATCTAATTTTTATAAGGTCCCGTTTGTTTTCCAGAGATAGAATGGAGGGGATTGATAGTGAGGGGATTGTTAGTAAAGGGGATTTAATAGTGAGGGATTATTAAATTATTTGTATATAAAATAATAAAAAAATTTAAAAAATTAAACATCAATATTTTTTTAAAAATTCCAATATAAAAAAAATAAAAAAATTTCTAATCTCTTCACTACTTTTTCTAATACCATCTCTACCTACCTCACTATGAATCCCCTTCTAAGGTCTTTGGTATTAATAGTCCCCCTCACCATCTCTTTCAAAACAAACATCCCATATAATAGTTTCACCTTACTATCAATCTCAATCCCCTTCCTATAACCCAAACAAACGGGGCATAAGCCTATGCATTGAGAAAATATCTGTACACTATGTTTGGATTGAGTGATTTGGAGAGAAAAGAAAAGAAATAGAGTGATATGTATTTCTCTTATTTGTTTGGATAATCTAAGTAGAGAGAAATTGGAAGAAATGAAAAGAAATTGAGAGAAACTCATTTCTCTTATAAGCCCCCATTTTTAATCTTCCCAAAAATGGAGAGATTGGGGAGATAAAAGAAACCACTATTTTTATAATATCAATTTTGTCCTTATAAAAAATAAAAGAAATAAAATGATTGAAACTATAAAAAGGTTATTTTGGTAATATAACATAAAATAATTTCTTTTCTTTTCTCTTAATGAAACTTAACTAAATAAAAATAAGAGAAATCACAATCATTTCTTTTCTTTTCCTCTTATTACTTAAGTAATTATTATTATTTTTTTTTCTGTTCCCACACATGGTGTAAAAGAGGGTATGAGAATAGAATTTCCCCTCTCTCTCTCTCTCTCTCTCTCTGTTGCAATGCGATGAAATGTATTGAGGTTGAATGTCTTGTGCGCCCTCACCCTTAAAACCCTAATAAATCCGAATCGTAATTGTGTCCTTAAACCCTAATAAATCCGTATCACTAATACTTAACACTCACGCTCGAGCCCTAAGGTTCGTCTCTCTCTTCTCTCTCTCTCTCTCGTGCGTATTGTGTGTTTTGTGTATGTATGTAACTGTTTTACGAGACACAAGAACATAGGGCTTTTGTTGTATCCGTTGAGAATTAATGGGTAGTACGAATTTTTGGTTTATGTATATATTATGTAGCTTGCTTTTTTCTGGGAAGTTATGAAGTTATCTCATTGTTGTATTTTTGTGTTTGCGTTTGACTGATTATGATGTTTCTGAGCTAATTATCCTACTTCAGGCTCGTGAAAAATTGAAGGGGGGAAAAAAAGAAAAACACTTGTAGGGTTGAAGTTGTTTCTATTAATTTGAGAGATTTGTAGGCTCAATTAATCTTATGGTGTTTGAATTGAATTTTGTTTTTAATTTCCTTCCTCAATTTTGGTTGAATAGTTGTTTTATTAATCCCCTTTGCCTTTTGTGATGGGTTGAGTCTATTTGCTGCATATTGTTGACTTGATTAACGGTCGATTCACCTGTTTGGCTGCATTGGGTTTGTTAATTGTTGTTTTGCATTAATTTTTGATTGAATAGTTGTTTAGTTATCCCCTTTTGTTGACTTGATTAATCTTTGATTCACCTGTTTGGCTTCATTGGGTTTGTTAATTGTTTTTGTGTTTTGCGTTTGTCAGGCATCATGGAGGTAGATGAGGAAAATTTGGTTTCAACTTCAGTTACTGATCCTTCTGCTGCAGTCAATGAAGATCAGACTACAAATTCTGCAATTGATCTGATTCCTATTCAACCAGTTCAACCTATTGCTCCAATACCCACAATTCCTCCAATAATTACACCTCCAGTTGTGCCTCCTATAGCTCCGATTCCCACAATTGTTCCAATAATTGCCCCTCCAATTGTGCCACCTATTGCTCCAATACCCACAGTTAACCCCTCGATTCCCCGTCCATTGGCATCTCTCCCTGTCCGTCCACCTATCCTTAAGCCACCTCAGCCCCAAAATGGTGAGGTTAGGCCCAGTGACTCTGACTCTGATCATGATGATTCAGGCCCCAATCGGACTACTGCAGGTTCGGCTGCAGAATATGAGATTTCAGAACAGAGCAAGCAGGTGAGAGAGAGGCAGGAAAAAAGCCATGCAAGAATTACTGATGAAGCGGCGTGCTGCTGCCCTTGCTGTGCCTACAAATGATATGGCTGTACGGGCTCGTCTCCGTCGTCTTGGTGAACCCATAACTCTTTTTGGAGAAAGAGAAATGGAAAGAAGGGACCGTTTGCGGATGCTTATGGCAAAGCTGGATGCTGAAGGGCAATTGGACAGGCTGATGAAAGCACACGAGGACGAGGAGGCTGCAGCTTCTGCGACAAAGGAGGAAGCTGAGGATGACATTCAGTACCCGTTTTTCACTGAAGGATCAAAAGCACTTTTACAGGCCCGAGGAGAGATTGCCAAGTATTCTGTTGTGAGGGCAGCTTTGCGTCTTCAGCGTGCAAGGAGAGAGAAGGGATGACCCAGATGAAGATTTGGATGCAGAGGTTGATTGGGCTCTGAGGCAAGCTGGTAGCTTGGTCCTAGATTTTAGTGAAATAGGAGATGATCGGCCACTTTCAGGATGTTCCTTTTCACGTGACGGAAAGATGCTTGCCACATGGTACTCTCTTTCTCTCTATTTTATCTCTGTGTGTGTGATTACTATATAACAAGATAAGCATAATTTGTAGGACTCATGTTTTTGTTTTAATTGTGCAATATTTTGATGAAGCTTTTATGTAAATAGATTGCTTTTGGTTCAGTCTGACTGTCTGAACCTTTTTGTGCTGATAATATGAGGGATGTTATGGTCATTGTTTTGTGATAAAGATTAATATAGATTTGGATTTTTTTGTTGAAAGATCTTCATGCTCTTTCTTTCTATCCCCAGTTTGTCTTTTGAGATCACCTTTACTTATTTTTCCTAGTGTTTGCAAGTCTTTCGTTTATCTTCTATGAAGTACACTTTGTTTGGGATAACTTTCTAAATTTTTTGCCCCCACTCCTCCAAACATCCCCCAGTGCTTCAAGTGGAGTCGCTAAAATATGGAGTATGCCTCAAGTGAGGAAAGTTTTGTACTTTAAAGGGACACACAGAACGCTTAACGGATGTTGCTTTTTCTCCCATGGACAATTATATATCAACTGGCTCTGCTGACCGGACTGCAAAGTTATGGAATGCTGAAGGGTCTCTCCTGAAGGACATTTGGAGGCCATTTGGACCGTCTTGCTCGTATTGCCTTCCATCCATCAGGGAAGTACTTGGGCACAGCTAGCTATGACAAGACTTGGAGATTATGGGATATAGAATACTGGTGAGGAGTTGCTCCTCCAAGAAGGTCACAGTAGGAGTGTGTATGGAATATCTTTTCACCATGATGGATCTTTAGCAGCAACTTGTGGATTGGATGCACTTGCTCGGGTATGGGACCTTCGGTCTGGGAGAAGTATTCTTGCCTTGGAAGGCCATGTTAAGCCGGTGAGACTAAAAGCTGTGTCATAATATCATGGTTTTTCTTTTTCCTTTTTTCTTATGCTGTTGTGGTTGTTTATGCTCTGTCGGGGTTGGTTGGTGGTGGAATCAAATTGTTGACTGAAATATTTTTCCGTTGTTTCTCTCAGGTTCTCAGTGTCAGTTTTTCTCCCAATGGTTATCATTTAGCCACTGGTTGTGAAGATAATACTTGCCGTATTTGGGAATTTAAGGAAGAGAAAATCCTTGTACATAATACCAGCTCATGCAAATATCATCTCTCAAGTCAAATTTGAGCCTCAAGAGGGATATTTTTTGGTAACTGCCTCGTATGATACTACTGCTAAGGTAATCCTTCCCCACCCCTTGTGTAGAATATGATTGTTGTGTACCAAATATCTTTATATTGATCACTTCTTGCTTATTTAATTTTTTTTAATGTATTACTAAATTTTGGGTTTTGTTGCATCAGGTTTGGTCATCTAGAGATTTTAAGCCTGTCAAGACACTATCTGGCCATGAAGCACAGGTTACCTCATTGGATGTAGTGAGGAGGTAAGTAAGCAAAATATTGATCTTAATTCTATTTTGTTTTCTTTCTCCCCTCCTGTCCTTTTTTTCTTTTCTTTTCTTTACTTAATGAAACATCCAAGTTTTGCCATATAAATTCATCATTTACCACCATGCAGTGTCAGTAATTTAATATATGTAGTAGCTCTTCTATTTTTAGTTTTAGGCATGTTTGAATGATTATTTTTTCAGAATTCGTAAATTTGCAATAGATGACATGGTTTAGAGGATCCTGATATGTTGCGATTTATATTGCTATGTCTACTTTGAGTTGCTTTCTGAAATATTCAGGCACATGGAAATATTCCGATGTATAGTCCAATAATTTATTTTAATATCCTGATGAACTTTGTTAGTAAAAACATATATATATAGGTATTTTTTCATATGCAGTAGTTTAATTGCACCATCATATATTTTGTGTACATGTCAGCAACCTATGTGACAGTAGACTTGTAATTAATTTGATGTTGGGTATTTATTTATATGCAAGTTTTTGAATATGTTGGACACTGTTAAAATGTTAATATCTCTCAAAATCTGAGTACCATCTGATGTTCCTTTACAAACCTTCTCTATTTGTATTCTGTAATTCAAATTATGATTGTTATTTGGTGGCAGATGGACAGTGCATTGCAACTGTTTCACGTGATCGGACAATCAAGCTATGGTCAAGCAAAAGCAATGGAAAGGAGAAGGCCATGGACATTGACTAGCTGCATTTGATATCCCTCTGTCATCAGTGAGAGAACATCTAAGTTTACTGGGCCCTATATTAGCAGATTGAGCATCACCATATATTTCAACCTTGTTCTAGGAAGCCTGAAAGTATATGGAGTTTCTTTAACTTCGGAATTTGTAGTTCATCACAGATTGAGCTTCTTTGTCAAATGTTCTAGCAAGCTCTTACTAAGGGTTTTGTCAACTTTTTGTTTTTTGTTTTTTGTTTTTTGTTTTTGTTTTTGTTTTTGTTTTCGTTTTCGTTTTCTCCCGTTTTATCAACAGGGTTTGTTATCTCGTACTTGCTTTTGTTAATTGTTGAGAAGCCCCCCTAGCTAGTTGGAATAGAACGGGGGTCCCTTTGGCAATCAAACGGGTGCCGATTAACTGCCTTTGGCATGTCAGATGTTACCCTTGTCATATGCTTCGAGTTCAAACTGTTTAGTTAAGCACATTTTCATGTGTCTCTGGCCCCTTACTTTTTCAATTTATCTTATAGTTATGGGAGGTGCTAAATACACCAAAAATATTTCTTTCTACATCCACCGGACAAGGTACAAATGTTCAATTGCAAGTAATGGTGTGTAAAGAGAAATATATGTTTTTTTGAACGTAAGGAGAAATATATTAGGTGCATTCAGAACCTCCCTATAGTTATTGTTTTGATGCAGTTGGAGAATCACAATTATGACCTATCAATCTCCTATTGGAAATTTTTGCCTGTAATTCAAAACTAAGACTTCATTTGGTAGGATGGAAAAAGAGGAGGGAACGGAACAAAGGATTGGGGTTTCTCTCCTTGTACAATGTCTCCATCTCCGAATGAAGTTCGGGTATTATATATAGTTGGATAGTTATGCTCTTAATGATGTGAAAGAACATCAAATGTTATAACATGCTTCAATATCTAGAACATATGCTGATTGATTGCCTGCGAAAGGTGTGCCCACCATTGCAGTCTGGTCCGATACATTATGCAACACAAACATGGTACGGGTGGAGATGCGTTGGTGCCTTCACAGCTAGAATGAATTTGCTTGAGACTCTCAAGGTAACTATGCGCAGTTTAGATCTCATTTGAAGGATAGATTGACAAACTTAACATTATGATAATTTTTGCAAAAAGTAACTGTCCTATACTTAAAAAAAAACACCATGATTTCGATCAGCACACTTGATGGATTGAAACTAGACATTTAAACTCCATATCTATGGTCTTCAAGTTCATGACATGTACTATTTTGGGACAACTCAATCCAATTTCATGTATAATTAACTCCAATCAAAATGTAAGAAAGATTTATAAATCATGAGATCATATCAATAATTTGAGTGAAATAACAGGAACAAAAACACTTCAATATTGTCTCCCATCTTTTGAATGTCTGAATATGTGAGAAAATTCTCATCCTAACGAGCAAAAATACAAAAATTTCACTTTCGTCTATTTTTCTTGATTCACATGTCAACGCTGCTCAGTTGCAAGGCATCCGTATATCCTACTGACAGATAACTCAAGGGTTAAGTTGCTCTTTTTTCCCAAAGAAAAATAAATAAATAATACAACACACCTATCTGATGAGATAGTCCCGCACGTTAAATAAAGCCAACTAGAAGATTGTTTCGCTTTCTGTTGTTGCCTCATTTGTACCAACCAGCTAGGAACCACCTCAGCAAGAAACAGAAGCAGCAACCAATGGCCTGTGGCAAATAAATGAATTCATACATTTGATGATCTCAAGAAAAAAAAAATCTAAAAGGATATATCATGATAGAGTATATTAAACATGCAAGGACAGCGGGTTAGAATTACAGAACTTTCATAGTCTTTTCTGAAATTAATTTTCTGATTTTCTATGGTTGAAGTACAGTTGACAGGCTGTTGGGTTTTTGCATAGGTTTCCATAGGTTTCAAGGTCGCTTCACTCACCCAGACCCATAAACAAGAGGCCAAGTCCAAAACCAATTAACCAAAAGTAATCACATTAAAAAGCCTAATCAATAAAAAATATAAAAGGATTCAGAATCTGGCAAATAAGGGATAGGTCAACTCTGTAAAGCATTGTCTGGTACAATGGATTGAAGGCCCAAATGAAATGGTCATTCTGTTTGGTTCGCTTAAAAAGAAATAAATGTACATTCTAAATGGAATAACCATTCACCAATTTAAACAAATGGTCATTTCATTGGCAGACCGAGGAATAGTCCTTGCATTCCTGCCAAACATCATTGCAACAGACCAAACACTACCCAACAGTAAATGATGTTCACCTTCAGGTAAATCATAAGAACTTGTTTCCTAGATGATCAAATGCATTCATTTTAGGTGGGTTTGGCAGGTTCATATAGATCTTGTCATATCTGAAGTAGAGAAGAAGTGCAAAGGGCCAATGTGAAGAGTTCACAATCATTAGTTATGCAGGATCATTGAAGATTTGAGTCCAAAAAAAAAAACTCGCAAACTGTGTAATAAGTGCTTACTGAGGCTTGTGAGTACACAGGATGAAGAAATTTCCACATACAATGCACAAATTGAAGATAAAATGAGAAAATCATGATTTTGTTACCTGGAAGATAAGTAGAAGGATGCAAAGAGACTTTTCTGACCTCCTGCCAAATTGTCTTAAGAACAAGTTCACAAGCGTCCCATCATTTGTCCCAGTGAGCAGTCCTGTCTGAGGGTCAAACCTGAAAGGTACAGAGATTTTCACACTAACATCAAGGAAAGTTCACGAAGATGCCAGCAACAGTTCATAAAGCACAACCAGTGTGAAGATACTTCAGAAGCTACCTTGGCAGCCGATGCCGTGGACAAGGAATAAAGCCAGAAAGCTAAAAGAAAACAACAAGAATTAGAATATTCAAAAATCTAGCACAATCTGAAAGATTTGAAGTAGAAAGTGATGCTTTGATCAAACCTGAGGGAGCGATAAAAGGAAGTTCAAAACTTGAGGAATGAAGAATATCAAGAGTGTTTCACTGTAACAAAAATTAGGCGAAGTACATTAATTACTCCCAGAATAAATAGCTAGACAATTTAAACAGTTCAATGCACAACTATAGTACCCCGCCCTCGGACTTGAGTGTTGACTGTGAAAAAGAACAATTGCAGTAAATAATAATGCATCATGTATGCCATTGGAGGGAGGACATCCAACTCAAAAAAATTTAATGAGTAAGAAGACAACATTGACCAGCTACCAAATGAACTTGAACTCATAGAACTTGGATGAGTTATGAGTCAAATCCACAAGAAACGAAAATCAAGGGTGAGATACTTAGGCCTGGTTTGGCATACACTAAAAAATACAAAAAGTTACTAAAAAGTAAAAAAGTCATCACTATTCATGAAAAAAAAATATATAAAAAAATCCCCTTTACACAGGCCAAATACAAGCCACTGTACACAAGCCAGGTAAGTGATGGTCGCGGGTGGAAATTTTTTTTTGCACAGGATGATGTTGTTTGGCTTGTGGGGGCACATCACAGGTCCTGTTTTGATAATCTGAACCATTCAATGTGTAGAACTCATGGATATCGCTAACTACATGATCAAATCAGTTTTGTATAAAAAAAAAATGGATGGTGTTATAGTTAACGGTTGATAAAAAACTAATCCGATCAGATAGCTATCGATATCCGATTAACGTAATTTTTTACCAGCATATAGTACTCAACGAGTTCTACACATTGAACAGTTCCGATTAGCAAAATAAGACCTGTGGTGAGCCCCCACGGGCCGAACAATACCATCCAATTCAATTCCCGAAAAGGAGGCAAGCTTCTCCTATTCACTACTCTGCCACCGTACTGCCTACTCTGCCCAAGCTTCTCCTATACACTAATCTATACAATTTTTTAATACACATTTTTTCCGTAAAAAGTCAAAAAATTATCCCAAACAATTATAATTTTTTCCCTCAATTTTTTAGTCCAAAAAGTCAAAAAGTGCAATTATTTAGAACACCCCAAACAACCCTTTATTTTCTGTACGTCTTTTGGGGAGCAGATCAGTATCTCATCATGGAAGATGTGCTTCTCAATGGGCTTAGGTTTCCACTAGAGATAGATAGGTTTTGCTTTGAGTTTCCATTAGAGGGCTGTAACAAGGTACTTATTCATTTTAATACATCATCCTGTCATATGCATAAATGTTGAGTATGACAACAATTATTGATGAGCCAGATTTCGTTCATCAGCTCCTATTAGCAGAAGAACCGGAACATCAAGGCAGGAAGATATTCACAATAGTGTTAACATGACAAAGTTGTCATTGGCCAAAGGACAAAACAAGTAAAATATTAAAGCTTTGAAAGATCTAAGCTTAGTATGAAATTGTGCTGCCAAATTCTAGAAGTGTATACTTATGCAAAAAGCAAAGGAAAAAAGAAAAAATAAATTCTACAAGCACATAAGAAACTGATTACCATATCACATAGTCAATATAACTAAAAGAAAATGCATATAATCACATGAAGTGGAGTTCAATTGAATTTTTATGTTGCCAAGGCTTTCAAATTGTTTCATTTTTTAATCGTGGTCCCCAGGGTGGTTATGCAAATGATGGACATGAAATTGTTTAAATGTGTTAGCATGTATTTGATTTCAAATTTTGATGTTATCTAATTATTTACTTAAAACATTAAGTTAGACATCAATTATGTAACTTGCTCCATATGATGCACATTTATATTGACATGGTGATTAATATCTCAAGGCTGCAAAACAAGGTACCAGAAATCATCATGCATAAGGTCAAAAAAAAGAAAAAAGAAGAAATCATCATGCATTAGAATTTTTGATCTGAAATACATTATGGGATGTAGCAGCAAAAGTTGAGAGGACAATTAGAAAGCACACCTAAAGTGGCCTAGAATGCCAGCTACAGCCATAGTCATTCCAGCAAAGTATGTGTAGGTGTCACCAACAAAAACTGAAGACGGATACCTAGAATACAGACAACAGAGAATTTCCAACATGACCTGATTATGGAGTAAGAACTTTTATAAACCATCTAGTGTAACATTGACAATAATATTACCAGTTATAAGAAAATAAAGCCAAGGAAGTGGCAAGCAACGGTTGAACAAGGTAAATAGAGAATGCATGAGCCTGTTTATACTCTGGGTCCGAAGATACTCCAATTTGCATTACATTGTGTATCAGAATCTGTAAATCAATACAAAGTGTCAGATTCCACAATGAAATCACATTCTAATGTGGTAGTGTTTGGTGCTTACAGCACATGAGGTAACAACTGTCTGCCCAACTTCAAGGCCATTTAAACCAGCATGAATATTGATAGAGTTCGTGCAAAATATAGCCAAAAGCCACATGTATAGCTTATATATCCACCCTGTCCACATGAGAACAGGCAAAGAATTGAGAAATAATCAAGCTATCAACCAAAAACCCCAAGTATTGCAACTACTGGTCATATTGTGAAAAGCTCATGCATTGTTGGAAAGGTGAGTGTTAGCAAGAATAGAAAAAAAAAAAAAAAAAGGCATGGAAATCATCTCCCTCATGTCTGATACGGATTATTTGGAATGAAAGAAATCAATGGTCTTTTGATTGGGTAGAGAAACCTCATTTTAAGGTGAAATCTTGCTTGTTAACCATTTATCAAAAAAATAAAAAAATCATCTTGCTTGTTAACCCTTTTGTATGGATGGACCTGACAGTAGAGGATTTTTTGGATTTCATAGAGAACTTCTGAGGATTGAAAGTTTGTATAGCCTATTGTTTACATAGGTTTTCTTTTGGATGTATATGGGCATCCATTTTGATGCCTTTTAACATAAATTAATCTTATTTAAAAAATAAATAAATTTGTAAAAGTAAGAAAGTTATGAAATTACACAAATAATGCATGAATACAAAAGCTTCTAATGCATATTGTGTTAACAGATCTAGTCCCAATCAGCTTGTTTGGTTTTGGTTTTCAAAAAACACTTTTCAGAAAATTCTACTTTTTTATTTTCCGTATTTTTTTTTTGTTTTCAATGATTTTTTTTAATATTTTAAGCAAATTTTTTTAAAAAAATTTTTAGACACACCTAACATAAATACACTTAAAAAGTATAATACTTGTGAAAAAAATCTTTCAAAAATTCACTAAATACCAAAAATACAAAAATTCAGTACATTGTTCAAATTGTTGTGTATTTATTAATTTTTTGAAATATTTTTTCACAAATATTTTACTATTTAGATAGATCTAAGTAAAATGCATCTAAAAAAGTAAAAAAATTGCTTAAAATTTTAAAAATATTTACTAAAACAAAAAAAAAAACAAAAAACTCAACTTCCAAAAAACTGAAACCAAACGCACTGAATAGTTCTCATAACTTAGAAACACACCAAACTTTCCCATGTGATCATTACTGAACATTGTCAGATATACCGCCTCTAATAATAAGAAATAAAACTGCATGCAAAAGCAAAGATTGACAGTAGAACAAAAAGGATAGTTATTTGAAATAAAGTTCTGTATGAGAAGTGAACTGACATATCTTTCCAGTCAAGTAGAAAGGATATAAGTTCTGTTGATAGTTGATGCTAAGGGAAATGAGTGAACTACCAGAGCATTTTGACAATAACAAACGAAAAATCTTCCACTTCTAGAATTAATTACCTAGATCCAAAACCTCAAGCCCAAGATAGGGAATGAGAGGCTTTGGTATAACTATAGTTGTATGTCCAGCATAGGCCATCAACAGAGGAAGAGCAGCAATTGATGGCAATAATAATTTCCTGTTCTTCAAAGTCAGAAAGACTTGGTTTAGCATTAACTCTGAATGTAGTAGTGCAAAGAGAAAACAGTGCTCTTGAAATAAATGGGCCGCTAAATCCAAAAATATGATTGGAATACTCACACTCTCCAAGGGACATCGAGGACATCATCTACAAATCCAAGCAAAATCATGAAGCAGATGGATGCCAAAGCCGCATTGTACTCAACAAGCCACTGCACAGATTAATAATCAACAGTTCAGTCTATCACTAGTTAGAGCAAATAATGTTTTATATGCCTCACCTAACAATGCAGAAGCAAGAGAGTTGTAATACCAAAAAAAATACAAAGAGAAGACACAATTAAGGAGGAAAAATAGAAGTACAACACTTGTTACAACTTACAACATATGACATATAAGTGCATAACAAACTCACACATCCTTACAATAAAGTACAATTGACAAGGGCGAAAAGAAAAGATGGTCACCATATACAATAAGGTAAATTACAAAATCATTAAAACTGGAAGCTAATAATTTTTTTTCCCGGAAGTATATTAAACAAGCATCAAGAGGGGATGCCATCCAAATACAAAAGAAAATAGCTATACCCAAAAGAAACAATAAGAATGAGCCAAACAACTTTTGAAATATATTACGCTTACATTTGAATCTGCTGTGAAGTTAAAATGCTGAAATAAGATTGCAAACACTAAGAAAACAATCCCAACAACAATACCAAGTGACTCAGGCCTGCAAAACAGAAAATGACATTAATAAGCGGTGGTCTGTGAAAGATGAAAATGAATGAAAAGATATCATCTATATGGGTCCACAGCCAATCACATAAAATCAAAAAAGAACCAAACAAGCTCCTCAGTTGATTTGAAATAAATCATTTATTACCACAAATTTCAAAATCTGTATGGGCATACGTACACAATCACAATTTAGACTTATTACGTAAAAGCGGAAGAAGCAAATTGCAAAAAATTGACATACTGACTCAACTGAAAATTGCAAAACTAGTTCACTCACATCTAAACTATAGTTCAACAAACTCTTTCAGTGGCATTCATCAATGCCAAAATCAAAATCAAAACCACTAATCAGTTCTGACTCTGAGATGATAAAAAAATCAAGCCTTGCTTAAGTATTCCAACTTTTCAACATGATTGTTGTTGTTGTTGTTTTTTTTTTATAACAAAAATGGCCAGGGATTTTTAAATGCCCTTCAATGCATCAATCAATTTGTTTCATAGCCTAGGTAACTTAAATGCATAGCATAGCAATGCAAAGTCAACGAAAAAATATTTTAGTGCAAATTTTAGAGATACATCTTGAGTGATTCATAAGAAATCTAGGAAACTTGACACAACCACAGATATTACATCAATGTTAAAACACTCACAGACTAATCACAGGTTTTATTTGGAAGTAACTTGCTATTAATACGTTGCCTAGCAAATAATATTAAACAAACAAGCCATTCACACTTTGATTGAATAATGGTGTATAAACTGGTAATCTAAAAGAACCCAAATTTATAATTCCGATAAATAATAATCACCATAAATCAAATTTAGGTAGATTAAAAATGGGAAGTGCTATTCCCATCCCATTCTTTATAAATACACTCTACTCACACTTTAATTGAATAAGGGAGCAAAAACTGGTAATCTAAAAGAACCCCAATTCATAAATTTAAAAAATAATCATCTCACAAAAATCAAATTTAAGTGAAATAAAATAGGTAGTGGTATTCCCACCCCATTCTTCATAAATATGCTCCATATTTTGTCTATAATATAAAAAAATGCATAATCTATACTATTAGATGGATCACACAACTCAATTGGTGTAAAGTGTCACACTATTTTCCATTTCCAAATTACCCCTTACAACTACCACTATATAATTACCTCAGATTTTGATTTTGAATTTTGATAAATTCTCAAGTTTTTTCTCTTTCTAACCCCGAGGGGTTTGGCTTAGTTTAGTGGATGAAGAAAATAACCAAAGGACTTACTATCCAAGAGGTTGCAGGTTCAAAATCCACAAAAGCCAAACATCCAACCCTTAGGCCATTGAATATTTGCCCGGTCGTTAACTTGCAAGTAACCTGGCCTGGACACCGGTTATCCCAAAAGAAAAAAAGTTTTTTTTCTCTTTGTACATTTAATGGTTGACTTTCATGGTGTGCACAGCGTCTGGCGTCTAGTACAATTTTCAATGCACACTAATAAATGGCCAAATTTGCAGTGAAATTATCAAATAAAAGAGAGTGCAAGTAGTATCTCCTATTAAAATCTTACACATTCTCATTTTTCAGTTCATGAAATCAAATTAAATTCGAATTAATGTTCCAAAAAAAAAAAAAACTCACACTTTGATTGAACCTTGAGGAGTGCCCTTCTTGTTGATGTCGTAACCAAACATATTGCGCCTCAAAACGTATTTAGAGGCCACAGGGATCATAGCGAGGGTTACGAAGAAGGCGGCAGAGCTGAGGACGGCGTTGATGAGGATCGATCGCTTCAGTTCCTCTTCGATGTTGTACTGAGAGAAGATCAAGTACAAGTACGGGACGAAGAAGATGAGTGAGACTTTCAGGATTTGGCCCGCCTTCGACGGAGCAATCGGAGGCTCGGCGGCGGTTGAGTTCGCGGCAGTGGTTTTTTCTTGAGTTTCTGTTGACGGAGATTTCGTCGTCGTCGTCGTCGTCGTCGTGGCGGATTCCGATTTAGGTCCTCTCTTTCGAGCTCCCATGGCGTCTCTCTCTCTCTCTCTTTCTATATGTCTCTGGTTTTGCTTCAGAGAAAACTCGAACCTGTGGACTCGGAGACTCGCGCTCTTTCTCTCTCTCTCTCTCTCGCTTTTGTTTGGTTCTCTGTGATGCGGTGACGTAGTGTCCCAATCATGTTTCTACACGTCAGATGGAACGTGTTGTCAGTGGGCCCAAAAGATGATGTGGCAAGATTTGTAAAAAAAACAAAAAACCTACAAATCAGCTTTTTAGATTTTGACTTTTTTATTATATCATATTACTATTTTTTCACACCATTTTAAAAAAAAAAATTTTAAAAAACTTAAAAAATTTAAAAAATTAATTTTTAACTTACTTTTTAAAATAGGCCAATTTGAAAACTAGCTCTTAGTGCTCATTTGGTAATAATTTTTTTAATTGACTTTTAAATTTTTTGACTTTTTGAATTTGAGACTTTTTTGATAGTTTGATATTCTTGCTTAGTTTTATTTTGATTTTTTGGTTTTGCAATGACAATTTTTTTTTGTCTTTTTGTGATTTTTGTCCTTTTGTAATTTTTTGACCTTTTTTTTTATTCTTTTGTAATTTTTTAGCATAATGCAAAAATCAAACGACCCGTAGTAAAAAAATCATTAAAACTTATCAAATTATTCTATTTATTTGCACATCTTTTAATAAAAAATCAAACACTACATAAAAAGTTAATTTTCAAACACCCCTTAATTGCCTTTTTATCAATAAATGTATATTTCATACTATTTGTATTAGAGTCAGTCACTTTAATTATATTAAAAGAAAAATTAATGTAATCATATCAAAATTATAATATCTATTATATTTTTTCTGCAAAGGAGACGTGAATGTAATTTACTCAAAATATAAATAAAAATGATAACTTATAATGACCTTCTTGAGGTTTGAGAAAATTACGCTAAACATAATATAATTATATCAAAATTATGAATTTAATTAAAATTTCTTTGAGTCTCAGATAATGTTATTACAACTTACCCATAAAAACCGAAAAAAAAAAAAGGGATGGTAGTTTAAAATTTTCCTTGAAATTATTGAAGCAATGAGAGATCAAACTTATGCTTGAATCAGGATTCCAGTTTAAAATTCCAAAGCTAGAGGTTCGCCATCAATGTGTGTCTGCAACTATTGTTTGATTTGCTTAGAAGTAAACAACATGCCAACCCTGCAGCCACATCTCATCAGAATAGTATCTTTGGCCCAACCCTAGAAGAATGTTATTCTAATCCATTTATGTTGAATCTGAATTCTCCGTAATGCATACCTTAAAATGCTTTTAATAGTGTTCCAAAATCAAAACGACGTCATTTTAAAAAACATAAACAAACCTTCTCATGCCATTATTGTGTCAAGAAGATCAGCATTATTAGTTTGTTGTTTCTACAAATTTAGAGATTTTCAAGATATTCCTATTCCAAATGCCTAATGCACTCGAGCATGGTTCATGTTTAATTTTGGCCTTGGTCAGTTCACTTTCTAGCAAGCTAAAACATCATAATCTAAAAAGCAGAAGTATCCACTCCCCAAGCTTCTCCCAATAATCAACCTGTTCAGGTATTTAGGTCATTTTGCCTCATAAATTAACTTCGGATTTGTGCTTTCTAAGCTAAAACTTCATAATCCAAACGATAAACATCTTTTTCTGGGTATTTTAGTCATTTCGCCTGATAAATTACCTGTAAACAGAAATTAGATGAAATTACCCTTGAACCAACTGACACAAACAGCCAAACAACAATCAAGTTGCAAGCAATGTTTTGTATGGAGATGCTTTAAATGGTTATGTATGCCATTTTTCGAAGAATAAACTGTCTCAATGGATAGAATTAACGGTATATCATCATCTTGCCCACTCGTTTGTATGCGATATACACATCAAAATAAAAAGGGCAAGACTTTGTTGTAGCAACCTCAGCGAATCATCCAGAAAAATAATAATAATAGGAAATGAAAAAAGACGGAACCGAATCGGAAAATCCTGCTCTACATCTGTTTAAAATTCTACTATCTAATCTACGCCTGAAAATGTACAGCAACGCTTGGTTAATGATCGGGAACGTCCCCATGAAACCCAACACCAAAGAACACCCCATCACAACAGCCCCTTCCTCTACTATTTTGGCTCTTCTCTCTCTTCCCTCTATCCAAAACGCTTGCAATTTTAAGCTTCAGAGAGCGATCTCATTGTCTAGTGGGAAGATAATGATGAAGACCACCAAAAAGAGAAGAGGTGCTGCAAATAAAAGGGGGTTCTATATATCAAGGTGGGTATTTATATCATCCATCTGCGGAGGAGATAGAGGTGGCATTGCGTGAGAAACATTGGTTTCTGCAATTTCCAAAACCCTCCTCGCAGTTGCTTGAGATTCTCTGTCGATGCCGATCTTTCTTGAAGAAATTCCCCGAGATTCAATGGCAGCTCTAGAGGTGTTGCTACTCTCAACGGATGATAAAAACTTATCCTTCGAGAGAGTTTCCTGCGCTGCTGTGATTACAGAGCTGAGAACACCGGATTCTCTCAACCCTTGAACAATGACCTATAAATTCAGAGAAAAAAATGGAGAAGTATTAAGGATTTTGATCTCATTTGAATGTGTGTTGAGCATAACCAGATACCATTTCACATCTCAAATATAAACTGGAAAAGATGAAAACACTTCAATTAAGAAATTTGAATACTTGAACTTACCATGGGAGCATAAATGCGGGTCAAGATGCCCTTCTTTATAAGTTTCATATTTAGCGCTTTGTCAGTCCACACAATATGTTCACGGTACCTAAAACAAGAGAAGAAAAACATGAGTAAACGAATATAACATCCGAAACCAATGAAATTCATGGAACACTTGAAATCAAGAGTGGCAATATGCCACAGAAATGAAGTGTTTTCTGTTGCATACTAGGAGAGGACAGAATGGCCACTATCAAACACTACTTTGGTACTCAACAAGGAAGGTGGGACAGTTGATTTGGTAAAATAAGGCCTTAAATATGAAACTACCTACATTTTTGTAAGGTTTTCATGTTCTGTTCTTTAATGGCTTCAAAAGTAGCCTATCAACAAGATTATATATTACATAAGAGATACAATGTGATATTGGCAAGGTTTTAAAAAGCGGTCGCAACCGTTACGTAACGCCGTTACGTAACGGTTGTGGTAGTTACCGCTACCCGTTACGGCCGCTTTTGCAGTGTGATTGAGATTCACAGGTGTATCGGCCGTAGCGGCTGCTATAGCGGTAGTAACGGTGCCGTAACGGCCTGTTACGCACTATTACGTAACGACTCCGAATTACTTCTTTCGAAAAAACACACAAAAAAAAAAGGTTAAAAATGGGGGAAAAGAGATAGAGAGAGAAGAGGGAAGATGGAGGAACAAGAGATAGAGAGAGAGAATAGGAAAGATGAAGAACATGTTATTGATTTGTTGAAGTTGTAAGACCTATGCTATTCTATTCAATTGTTATCACTCAACCATTTTGTTTGTGTGTGTCTATCTATGTATTGTTTGATAATAATAATAATAATAATAATAATAATAATAATAATAATAATAATAAGAAGAAGTATGGTCATTATCTATTGGCTTGATTAATATATATATATATATATATTTAGGCTTTTATTTATTCTCTTACTTTTGTCATTGTTTATTTTATATATAATAGTTAGTGATTGATTTTTTGTATAATATAAAGTCATTAATTATTAAAATAAAATGTAAAAAATTCAGTTTATAGTGATTTAAAAATATGAAATATATTGGATCAAACTTAAAAATTTATAAAAATTGATCAATATTTATTTTAAAACCCAATAAATATGATCATGGAAAAAAAATGTGCGTATCGATAAGTTTTTTTCAAATTGTGTGAAAAATAAAAAAATTCACGGTTCCGGTTACCGCAACCGTTACGCTATGGCCTTTACACCCCGCAACCGCAACCGCGCCACCACTACCGTTACGGCGACTGCAACCGCTTTTCAGAACCTTGGATATTGGTTATATAAATATAGCGCTCAAACATCACATGGAAATTAACTTATTCTACACTATCATACACAAGATTCTAAAATAAATTCACTTTCTAGCTTTAGAGTCGGTTGAGCATTCTCCAGATGGAGCATCTTTCTAATGGTTTCACAATGACACCACCAAGGATTTAAAAAAGCGGCCGCAACCGTTACGTAACGCCATTACGTAACGGTTTTGGCGGTTACCGCAAACCGTTACTGCCGTTTTTGCAGTGTGACTGAGATTCACAGGTGTGTCGGCCGTAGCGGCTGCCGTAAGCGGTCGTAACGGTGCCGTAACAACCTGTTACGCACCGTTACGTAACGGTTCCAAATTGTTTCTTTCAAAAAAACACACAAAAAAAGCTGAAAATGGAGGAAGAGGAATAGAGAGGAGGGAATATAAAGAGAGAAAATGGAGGAGTAAGAGATAGAGAGAGAGAAGAGGCAAGATGAAGAACATGTTATTAATTTGTTGAATTGAAGCTGTAAGACCTATGCTATTCTATTCAGTTACTATCACTCAACCATTTTGTTTGTGTGTGTCTATCTATATATTGTTTGAAAATAATAATAATAATAAGTGTGGTCATTATCTATTTGACTTGGTTAAAATATGTATATATATATATATATTTAGGCTCTTATATATTCTCTTACTTTTGTCATTATTTATCTTATATATAATAGTTAGTGATTGATTTTTTGTATAATACAAAATCATTAATTATTAAAATAAAATGTAAGAAACTCAGTTTATAGTGATTTAAAAATATTAAATATATTGGATCATACTTAAAAATTTACAAAAATTAATCAATATTTATTTGTAACCCAATAAATATGATCATGGAAAAAAAATATGCGTATCGGTAAGTTTTTTTCAAATTGTGCGAAAAATAAAAAAATTCACGGTTCCGATTACCGCAACCGTTACGCTACTGCCTTTACACCCTGCAACCGCAACTGCAACCGCGCCACCGCCACCGTTACGGTGACCGTAACTGCTTTTCAGAACCTTGGACCCACTATAAGCACAAACACTTCTAAGAAGGTGGCATGTCTGCGTCGAACACGTGCCGGACACCGACACTCGCAAGACGATTCCTAACATGTGTTCAATACACCTTCATATTTGTCCTATTATTATTGCTATTTTTTAATTTTTTTAGATCTAGACACGCTTTGGATACTTGGGGAACACACATATCCATTGCTCAAACATCTATTAAATATAGTATATGCTTAAACAAAATAACTTAGGATACAATGATAAAAGGAAAATAATGTAGCTTTAAGCCTGTTAATCTCTCCTCCTCAACTATAGGAATTAGTGGTATGATGAATGTTTATTTAATTAAATTTTATATATAAGACATAATTATGATACATATTATTATATGTAACATAGACTATTAGATATAATATAAGTGCTAATGAATATTAGCTACAAAGCAGGGAACCACGAAAGCATCCTTTGCACAGAATTAAAATTTAGGAGGCCTCCTGCTCCTACGCATAAAGGTTTGGAGGATTCAAATTTCTAGGCCTCTAATCCTCTCAGTTTAATGTTTCGGAAGTTGATAAATCAGTGTTCATCATACAATCAAAGTGAAAAGCTATAGGCTCAGATCTACATCGAAGAACATGTACAGAAATCAACAGTTGTATCTACAGTGCAAACATTACCAGTGAAGCATCTCCTCTTCTGTTGCAGTTGAAGCAATTATAAATGCCTGCAATGTAGAATCTTAGTAAGGTATGTATGAACCTATATAAGCATCTGCATTAGAAAAAATATAAACAGAATCCAAAATGAAGAAAACTGGGGTAAAATTTCAATGGAGGAATACTAGAAGTGTTGCACATCATGAGTTCACTTATCATAAATATTACTCAAATGTGCTCCAACAATATCCTAAAAACAAAAAGTTTACTGAGAAAGGCTTCAGTTAATCCAGCCAGAAATCAATTGGGACCTGCCCCCAACTCTGTTACTTTCTGCAGGACTTTTCGCATAAACCAAAACCAGCCAAAAAACTCAAATTAAAAATTGTCGAACTAATTTTGTACGTGCACACGTATACAAAAAAACATGCATATATCTAGAATTTTACATGAGAAGAAGACAAGGTGAACCATCAGGGCTGGCTCCAGATGCAAAAAAATAATCAGAATAAAATTTTAAAAAAGAATTGGAACTCACAGCTCGGTCAAATTCTAACATGAAACATCTTTTGACATCCTCCTTTGTTGGCTTACAGCCGCAACGATCACGTCTTGAAGTCAAATCAGAAAATTTGGGATATGTATAATGCAAAACGGCAGCCTCATCCAATTTGATCTCACTACAAAGATCACAGACAACAACACTTACAGCAGCGATATAGAAGCACATATATAACACATTTAATGAATAAGATACATAAATGTATGTACATTTAAGTATTAAATAGCGTTGGCTTGCACCTTCGTATATTTTTGGAATTTGTATCTACATTTGCTTTTTAAATTTTTTTTTTAAAAAAAAAAAGAAAGAAAGAAAAAAAGACAGACTTATCAACATGCACGTGTAATTAATTTTAAATTCTGAAGAATAACGTACTTTGGGGTCTTCATATAATTGTGCCATCTGTGTGCTCCGTTAGGACGAAGATGATCTTCAATGCGGGCAGCTGATTTCCCATTTCCATAAGTCAAAAAGTAATTGGGATTACTACGGGTTGCTTCTTTATAATTGCCAAAGTACGTGTCTTTAGGAAGATGGTCATAATTCTTCTTGAACATTGACACCTACAGAAACATAAGCAACAAATTAATTAGTAATATAACCATTAAAATGTGTTCTCAGTTATTACTAGGAAAAAAATAACAAAAAAAAAAAAAAGGAAAAGAAAAGGAAAATAAATTATGGCAATATGTCCCATCAATTAGTACAAAGAAACATAGATTAATAGAACATAAATAGAAAATAATGATATTTGGGCCCCTCTCTCTCTCTCTCTCTCCCTTTTTTCTTTTTCATTTTTTGGGACCAGCAACCAGAAGTCATAATGTTAATAAGGAAAGGCAAGGAGGTACAAGAAGAGGACAAGTACTCCTCCCAAAAAGAAAAAGAAAAATACAAGATAACAAACCAAGAAAAAATCCAAAAACTACATGTCACACACAACCCTCCGATCTCTAGAAATAACGGAGAGTGGGATTCCTTTGAAGGGAGAAAAAACCAAAGCCCAGAAGGATATATTATTAATTACTAAAAGAATAAAAATAAATAAATAAGAAAGTACAATTCCATATCTGTCTTTAGGTTCATGAGTCCAGATTTGCCAAGAGGTCACCACCTCACAATGCAGAGCTGGCTTCTTCACAAGCCTCGGGTGCCATGGTGTCAACCTTGTGAGGTGATACGTGGGCCAATCATGTACTACTAGCTCCTCCCTTGGGAGTCAAGCCCTGGCTCGGCCAGGCACACACTGCCAAGCATATGCCCTTATTACCTGCTTGAGATCAACAGAGAGCTTGGCTTGAAAACTAGAGTCCAAGGGGGGCATGCCGACCAGTGCTAGAGAGAGGGGCGTTGATCCCATGATATGGTCTTTGAGGTGTCAATAGACATGTGACACAAAAAACGCTCAAGAAGGCAGAGCCACAACCCCTCATTAATTCCTTAAAATTGCATAACACTTCATGACAATCAATGAGTAATTTCTAAATCTGTGTGTTTCTTTTCTTTTAGTTCCTCAAAATGACCGTATATCATAACAATCATAAATATTGCCAGTCACAAGACCACGTAATTGTGTATACAACTCAACTTATCTAAATCTCAAGATATAATATGATCAATCTTGTACCCCATTAGGTTGGAATTATCACATCTACGTGATGTCATCCCACGACCAATGTTTTCAAAGAGCAAGCTTAACACAAATACTATAATCAGACACAAGACTCCCAGCCAGAAATGAAGAAGGTTATCCATGTATGCTTGTCTTGAGTGAACTTGCAAAAAGAAAAAGAATCTCTATGGAAAATTTCAAAATAGGAGAAGCTACTTCAAAACCACAATCAAGTAACTGTTGGCAAAATTTTGTTATTTTGCAGCTCACATAGAATAAGTTCATCAACCAAACACAACCTACATAAGTTGGACACTGCTCACAACCCAGGTGGGCAAACAGCCTAACATCATTTTGGTGGAAAAAAGGGCCACTATCCCAATATAGATGCACTTCAAATACACTAAAAGCAATAAGAGTTAGCTAAAAGCCTAAAAGCAACACAAATACATCTTACCTCACTGAAAGGTTCCTTTATATCATCTCGCTCAACACTACTCTCCTGAAACAAATCAAAAAGAAAAAGCAATTATCATTTTTGATACCACGCACCAAGGTAATTTGATATTTCCATATGGGTGAGATGGTAGAATGGAAAGGCTACGGAGAGAAAAAAAAAATGATGAACTACCATCTATTAACAGTGGTATAAATTCATAGTATTAAGTACTAAATAATCATTTAAAAGAAAACCAATTCACTCACATAATTTGGGAAGATAACCATATCAACATTCCCAGGCACCTCTGCCAGCAGCTGTCTCACAGAGTACTCACGGGCACCCGCTGGATGAAGTAACTCGTCAGTGTCAAGATGGATAATCCAATCCATGCCAGCTTCCTAAAAATAAATGGAGAAGACCAATCTTAAGAATTATTCAAAAAGAATATCTAACTGGTAAAAAGGAAAAAAAGAAAGAAAGCTGTACCAAAATTCATAAATGAAAAGATATGATCATACCCTTGCCATGACGATAGCCATTTCCATATTGAGGGATTGCTTGACAAATAACTCATAGTTGCAAGGTTTGTAGAAAAAGCTCGCCAACCAAGTCTCATTCCAGATCCGGCTAAACAGCACAAATAATAAAGAACAATGAAATTGAAGATTAACTCGTAGATTAATAGAAATTTCCAATGCAGTTCGGATTTAACAACAAAACTAAAAAATATATATATTTTTTCCAATTCAAGCACAAAAGAAGAGTCTTTACCAAAGCAATAAAGCAAACAGACAGCCTATTTACCTATTAATAGAAAAGCTAACTGATCATTAAGGAAATGAAAAATATTCAATATAAGGAGGACATAACTCCATAAGAATTCTTCAAGAAAGGTTATAGCTCTAGAACTAATGATAATGTTGTATCAACATGAGTTCATTCTACTGGCGTATCATCTCTCCAATTAATTAATGCAAATCAAATATGAAAACCTATGCGGGTACAAACCAATCGATCTCTTCAAATTGCATAAAAAAATTTATTTTCGTACG
This sequence comes from Camellia granthamiana, assembly GCA_036172215.1. Classification (NCBI taxonomy): domain Eukaryota; kingdom Viridiplantae; phylum Streptophyta; class Magnoliopsida; order Ericales; family Theaceae; genus Camellia; species Camellia granthamiana. The sequence continues at coordinate 10,368,564 of CM069912.1, forward strand.
TTAGCGAGGCTACATACAGTACCAAAATGAGAACTTTGAGTAATTATGAAACCTTAAAATAAGTGCCTTCGACCTAGCTGCAACGTTACCAGTGATCTATCAGTTTCGTGGCTTGATGGATTAAAAAGGAAAGACCTCAGTTGATAATGGGTGATGGTTCAAAAATATGGGATCAAGGGATTAGAGATTCTTTTATTGCTTGGCCAAAAATAAACAAATAAAATTCTTCAA
>CM069912.1:10368994-10461994 GCA_036172215.1 Camellia granthamiana
CACACTTAGGCTTGAAAATAAGCCATTGGGGGCCAAAATTTTGTAACAGTCACGAGAAGGCCCGAGGAACACATCAAACACCTCGGGAGGGACCAATGTAAGTTGTGAAAACTTACGGAACTAACACGAGACTCCCGGTTTGAAAACTAAGTCTGAAACGGCACTTTTCTCGCACTTAAGCTTGAAAATAGTCCATCGGGGGGCTAAAATCGTGTAACAGTCAGGAGAAGGTCCGGGGAACACCTCGAACACCTAGGGAGGGACCAACGTGAGTTGTGGAAAATTACGAAACTTGCATGGGACTCCCGGTTTGAAAGCTAAGTCAAAAATGCACTTCCTAAACACTTAAGTTTGAAAATAGGCCATTGAGGGCCCCCCAAAATCCTGTAACAGTTCCGAGAAGGCCCGTGGAACACCTCCAACACCTCGGGAGAAACCAATGTAAGTTATGGAAACTTACGGAACTAGCGCGAGACTTCCGGTTTGAAAACTAGGTCGAAAAAAGTACTTTTTTCACACTTAGCTTGAAAATAGGCCTCGGCGGGCCGAAATCGTGTAACAATCACGAGAAGGCCCGGGGAACACCTCAAACATCTCAGGAGGGACCAATTTGAGTTGTGAAAACTTAACGAACAGGCACGGGACTCCCGATTTGAAAACTAAGTCGAAAAATAAACTTTTCTAAGACTTAAGCTTGAAAGTAGGCCATCGGGGGCCAGAATCATGTAACAGTCGCAATAAGGGCCAGGAACACCTCAAACACTTCGGGAGTGACCAACGTGAGTTGTGAAAACTTACGGAACTGGCATGTGACTTCCGGTTTGACAACTAAGTTGGAAAAATAAACTTTTTCACACTTAAGCTTGGAAATAAGAGATCGGGGGTCAAAACCGTGTAACAGTGACGAGATGGTCCGGGAAATGCCCCAAACACGTCGGGAGGGTCCAAGGTAAGTTGTGGAGACTTACGGAACTAGCACGGGACTCTTGGTTTGAGAACTAAATCAAAAAATGCACTTTTTTCACACTTCAGCTCGAAAATAAGCTGTCGGGGGCCAAAATCGCGTAACAGTCCTGTGAAGGCCCATGGAATGCCTCCAACACCTCGGGAGAAACCAATGTAAATTGTCGAAACTTATGGAACTAGCGCGGGACGTTCGGTTTGAAAACTAGGCCGAAAAAGGTGCTTTTTTCACACTGAAGCATGAAAATAGGCCTCGGTGGGCAGAAATCGTGTAACAATCACGGGAAGGTCTGGGGAACACCTCAAACATCTCAGGATGGACCAATTTGAGTTGTGAAAACTTAACGAATAGGCACGGGACTCCCGTTTTGAAAACTAAGTCGAAAAATACAATTTTCTAACATTTAAGCTTGAAAGTAGGCCATCGGGGGCCAAAATCGTGTAACAATTGCAAGATGGGCAGGGAACACCTCAAACACCTCGGCAGTGACCAACGTGAGTTGTGAAAACTTACGGAACTGGCACGAGACTTCCGGTTTGAAAACTAAGTTGGAAAATGACACTTTTTTCACACTTAAGCATGGAAATAGGACATCGGGGGCCAAAACCGTGTAACAATCATGAGAAGGACCAGGAAATGCCCCAAACATCTCGAGAGGGTCCAAGGTAAGTTTTGGAGACTTACGGAACTAGCACGGGACTCTCGGTTTGAGAATTAAATCAAAAAATGTACTTTTTTCACACTTATGCTCGAAAATAAGCCTTCGGGGGCCAAAATCGTGTAACAATCACGAGAAGTCCCGGGGAACACATCAAACACCTCGGGAGGGACCAATGTAAGTTGTGAAAACTTACGGAACTAGCACGGGACTCACGGTTTGAAAACTAAGTCCGAAACGACACTTTTCCCTCACTTAAACTTGAAAATAGTCTATCGGGGGGCCAAAATCGTGTAACAGTCAAGAGAAGGTCCGGGGAACACCTCGAACACCTAGGGAGGGACCAGCGTGAATTGTGGAAAATTGCAGAACTTGGATGGGACTCCCGGTTTGTAAACTCCCGGTTTGAAAATTAAGTCAAAAAAAGCACTTCCTAAACACTTAAGTTTGAAAATAGGCCGTCGGGGGCCAAAAATCCTGTAACCGTCCCGAGAAGGCCCGTAAAACACCTCCAACACCTTGGGAGATACCAATGTAAGTTGTGGAAACTTACGGAACTAGCGCGAGACTCCGATTTGAAAACTAGGTCGAAAAAGGTGCTTTTCTCACACAAGCATGAAAATAGGCCTCGGTGGGCAGAAATCGTGTAACAATCACGAGAAGGTCTGGGGAACACCTCAAACATCTCAGGATGGACCAATTTGAGTTGTGAAAACTTAACGAACAGGCACGGGACTCCCGATTTGAAAACTAAGTCGAAAAATACACTTTTCTAACACTTAACCTTGAAAGTAGGCCGCCGGGGGCCAAAATCATGTAACAGTCGCAAGAAGGGCCGGGAACACCTTAAACACCTCGGGAGTGACCAAAGTGAGTTGTGAAAACTTACAGAACTGGCACGAGACTTCCGGTTTGAAGACTAAGTTGGAAAAAGACACATTTTTCACACTTAAGCTTGGAAATAGGACATCGGGGGCCAAAACCATGTAACATTGACGAAAAGGACCGGGAAATGCCCCAAACACCTCGGGAGGATCCAAGGTAAGTTGTGGAGACTTACGGAACTAGCACGGGACTCTCGGTTTGAGAACTAAATCAAAAGATGCACTTTTTCACACTTAAGCTTCAAAATAGGCCTCGGCGGGCCGAAATCGTGTAACAATTACGAGAAGGCCCGGGGAACACATCAAACATCTCAGGAGGGATCAATTTGAGTTGTGAAAACTTAACGAACAGGCACGGGACTCCCGATTTGAAAACTAAGTCCGGAACGGCACTTTTCTCACATTTAAGCTTGAAAATAGTCAATCGGGGGGCCAAAATCGTGTAACAGTGAAGAGAAGGTCCAAGGAACACCTCGAACACCTAGGGAGGGACCAACGTGAATTGTGGAAACTTACGAAACTTGCATGGGACTCCCGGTTTGAAAGCTAAGTCAAAAAATGCACTTCCTAAACACTTAAGTTTGAAAATAGGCCATCGGAAGCCCCCCATAATCCTGTAACAGTCCCGAGAAGGCCCGTGGAACACCTCCAACACCTCGGGAGAAACCAATGTAAGTTGTGAAAACTTACGGAACTAGCGCGGGACTTCCAGTTAGAAAACTAGGTCGAAAAAGGTACATTTTTCACACTTAAGCTTGAAAATAAGCCTCGGCGGGTCGAAATCGTGTAACAATCACGAGAAGGCCCGGGGAACACCTCAAACATCTCAGGAGGGACCAATTTGAGTTGTGAAAACTTAACGAACAGGCACGGGACTCCCGATTTGAAAACTAAGTCGAAAAATACACTTTTCTAACACTTAAGCTTGAAAGTAGGCCATCGGGGGTCATAATCATGTAACAGTTGCAAGAAGGGCCGGGAACACCTCAAAAACCTCGGGAGTGACCAACGCGAGTTTTGAAAACTTACGGAACTGGAACGGGACTTCCGGTTTGAAAACTAAGTTGGAAAAAGACACTTTTTGTCACACTTAAGCTTGGAAATAGGACATCGGGGGCCAAAACCGTGTAATAGTCACGAGAAGGACCGGGAAACGCCCCAAACACCTCGGGAGGGTCCAAGGTAAGTTGTGGAGACTTACGGAACTAGCACGGGACTCTCGGTTTGAGAACTAAATCAAAAAATGCATTTTTTTCACACTGAAGCTCGAAAATAAGTCGTCGGGAGCCAAAATCGTGTAACAGTCACGCGAAGGCCCGGGGAACACATAAACACCTTGGAAGGGACCAATGTAAGTTGTGAAAACTTACGGAACTAGCACGAGACTCCTGGTTTGAAAACTAAGTCCGAAACGACACTTTTCTTGTACTTAAGCTTGAAAATAGTCTATCGGAGGGCCAAAATCGTGTAACAGTCAAGAGAAAGTCTGGGGAACACCTCGAACACCTAGGGAGGGACCAACGTGAGTTGTGGAAACTTACGGAACTTGCATGGGACTCCCGGTTTGAAAGCTAAGTCAAAAAATGCACTTCCTAAAGACTTAAGCTTGAAAATAGGCCATCGGGGGGCCAAAAATCCTGTAACAGTCCCGAGAAGGCCCGTGGAACACCTCCAACACCTCGGGAGAAACCAATGTAAGTTGTGGAAACTTACGGAACTTGCGCGGGACTTCCGGTTTGAAAACTAGGTCGAAAAAAGGTACTTTTTTCACACTTAAGCTTGAAAAGACCCGGGGAACACCTCAAACATCTCAAGAGGGACCAATTGGAGTTGTGAAAACTTAACGAACAGGCACGGGACTCCCGATTTGAAAACTAAGTCGAAAAATACACTTTTTCTAACACTTAAGCTCGAAAGTAGGCCATCGGGGGCCAAAATCATGTAACAGTTGCAAGAAGGGCCGGGAACACCTCAAACACCTTGGGAGTGACCAACGTGAGTTGTGAAAACTTACGGAACTAGTACGGGACTTCCGGTTTGAAAACTAAGTTGGAAAAAAACACTTTTTTTCACACTTAAGCTTGGAAATAGGACATCGGGGGCCAAAACCGTGTAACAGTCACGAGAAGGACCGGGAAATGCCCCAAACAGCTCGGGAGGGTCCAAGGTAAGTTGTGGAGACTTACGGAACTAGCACGGGACTCTCGGTTTGAGAACTAAATCAAAAAATGTACTTTTTTCACACTTAAGCTCGAAAATAAACCGTCGGGAGGCAAAATCGTGTAACAGTCACGAGAAGGCCCGTGGAACACATCAAACACCTCGGGAGGGACCAATGTAAGTTGTGAAAACTTACGGAACTAGGAATAAAGTGACGTTTGTGATTTTTGTGGACATAACATATAACAATAAAGTTGGCCCTTCTTTCAGGTGAGGTACCTAGACCTTCATGTAAGATGGAGTGATCTTGTTTGTCCTGAACAGAACCCTTCAAGATGGAAAAGGTCCAGAGACAGAAGCTTCTGCTTTTAGAAATGCTTTTGTTTGTGATAAGAAAATTGTGGAACACAGGATTATATATGGGGTTGCTTTTGAGAATCAAAAGCATCTCCCTTCCCGTGTCATGAAGAATATCATAGAGCAAAGGCAAGGTGGAAGGGAAAAATACTGGTTTTCTGAAACACACATTCCTTTATATTTGATCAAAGAGTACAAACAAGATATAGGCAAATCTCTTCTGCCATTGGCTGGCAAGCCTGCGAATGTGCTTTCCAAGTTACAAAGAAGGCAGCTGAAAGCTTCCCGTAAGGATATATTCTCCTACCTTTCATGTAAGAGAGATAATTTGGATAAGTGCCATTGTGCTTCGTGTCAACTGGATGTTTTACTTGGGTAATGTTTTTAAATCTACTGCAAATTTCCCTCTTGGCTTTCATTCTTCCACTTGCTCTTAGCTGAGTAACATGTTCTCTGCTGTGTTTCAGGAATGCAGTCAAGTGCAGTGCATGCCAAGGTATATCAGTGAGCTATCTCATATCAAATCGTCAAAATATTTGTGTCATCAAACATGTAGATTATAGTGTTTGTCCAACTCCGATTGCTAATTCAATTCAAAGCTCTCTACATTACTTGAATTACATTTTATTAGTTATTTGAATTGCCAAATCAATCATCAATAATTCATATGCATAAGTGTTGGAAAAAAAATGGTATTATACCTTCGTCATACTAATACAAAGATAAGAACACTTTCATAATCAACAGTTGTGCAACCTAAAAATAATTGTAGATGCCTTGGTTTAACCTCTAATTTCATGTTAGATGTTACTGCCGTAATGGTGATGACAATGTTGGTTACTTTTTCACAAGAATTTTTGAAAACGTGGGGACACTTCTAACATTCTCTTATATATATATATATTTTTTATCATAGATGAGTATTATTATATTCTCTTATATATATATATTTTTATCATAGATGAGTATTATTATATTCTCTCTTATATATATATATATATATTTTTTTATCATAGATGAGTATTATTATATGGATGAAATTGGTCAATACTGCTGAACTGACTGCCATTTTTGTGGCCAGGTTTTTGTCATGAGGACTGTACCATCAGTTCAACAATTCAAAGGATTGGCGAAGTTGAATTCTTAATCACCTGCAAATGGTGTTGCCCTACCAAAACTATCCCCAAAAGTGAAAACAGTAATGAATCATCAACAAGGCCTTTACTTTTGCAAGGGCAAGAATTTCAGAATGCAGTTACAGTCAGTAAAGGTGCAAAGCAAAAAAGTTTTATTCAACCATCAACACCTGTTGGACATTTAGGGAGTTTTTTGAAGATTAAATCAGCTCCGCATGGTTCTAGTTTGGCTGCAAAGAATAGACACGGGTTATGTTCTTGGGGTCTGATATGGAAAAAGAAGAACCTTGAAGATAATGGCATTGATTTCAGATTGAAAAACCTTCTTTTGAGGGGCAATTCAGATATGAGCTGGCCAGGACCCGTTTGTCACCTGTGTCATAAGCCTTATAATTCCAATCTCATGTATATTTGATGTGAAACATGCAAAAGTAAGCCTGCTTTCTGTTGGTCAGTTTCTCTGTTAATTCATGACTTTCAGTTTTGATCATTTGCAGATTGGTATCATGCTAATGCTGTAGAACTTGAGGAGTCGAGAATTTTTGATTTGATGGGATTCAAATGTTGTAGATGTCGAACACCTGTGTGCCCGTACATGAATCCAGAAAACAAGAGAATATTAGAGGCTAAAAGGCCACGCACAAGGGCTCCAAAGGCAGGAAATTCAGAATCGGATCCTGATTATGGAACCATTTCTGAACAAGCTCAAGAGTTAGAATCTGCCCCTCCAATGTTGCCAAAAAATGAGGCCAAGAGGACATTCTCAAGGGCTCCAAATTCAGAATCGGACCCTGGTTATGGAATTGTGTCCGAACAAGCTAAAGAGTTAGAATTTGCCCCTCCAGGGTTGCCAAATAATGAGGAAGCTGTGTGTGTGAAGGAGGACAATCCTCTTTCTTCTATTTCAATGGCTGAGCAATTTACAAAACTCAAATCGGAAATAGATGTTGAACTGTTACTGCTACTGCTTCTGGAACTGGGCCTCGGAAACTGACAGTTAGAAGGCATATACAGAACAAAAATAATGTAGACGGAACCTCAGCAAATAATCTATCTCAGGTTGAGCTATCCACACTCGTTGAACCAAACAATGTCTTGATTCCCGCGGAGGGGTCGTGTCCTCGTGTGATGTCGGATGTTTCTAAAAGTTGTTTTGAAGATGGTATGTTGTTTGACCATGAAGGCCTAAGCTACGAGGACATGGAGTTTGAACCCCAGACCTATTTCTCTTTTACAGAATTGCTAGCGTCTGATGATGTAATAGGGGATTGGCAAAGTTTATCTGCAGTTTCATCAAATGGATTTCCTGAGCCGTGTGGAATCCGTCCTAGCAATCAACAAGAACATAAAATTTCTGTCAAATCCAGTGTTGATCTAACAACTTGTCAGGTGTGTTCTTGCACAGAATCGTGTCCTAATCTGTCTTGCCAGATTTGTGGGGTATGGATACACAGCCATTGTTCACCCTGGGATGAGCAGTCATCTTCGGAGGAAAATTGGAACTGTGGCGACTGCCGGGAGTGGCGGTAGCTGATCACATTTTTTTTTTCCGGGTTTTCGAATTTTGTCTGCTTCAACTCTGGTAAGGGGGTTGTGAAATGGATCATATAGTTGAGAGATTGCGCATTTTTACAAGAGATTGGGACGGGCAGATTTAATGGTGGATTTTTTTATTTTATTTTGGTGGGATGGATTTTTTTTTGCTTGTGGTTCATGGCGAACTTTCAGGGCATGAGCACTTTGTACAGATACTTGATGGGCTTCCCTGGTTGGTGGTTAGTGGTCGTAGTTACTGAGAAGATGATGTCGCTTTCTGGTGAGTTCTCTCATCTGATGAATTCAGATTTGGACATTGCTTCAGATTCTGATTTTACAATCATAGGCTTGTTTAGATCTACACATTAGGATAAGCAGGTATGTTTTTGGGGTGCTTATCTGATTATTTTTTACTTTTGTGTAAGTCTAGATTTTCTTTTTATATAATTGAGATCAGGAAGGATTGAATCTTTTGATTGTTTGATATCAAATATTTATGTCTAGTTTTTCTGTAAAACTTGAACTGGTCCTGGGAGTTGTGAATCTTTTGATTGTTTGCTATCAATACTTGTTTTTTGTAGAATAGATGTTTGGAAATGCACTCGAGTTTCGTAGTAATTAGGCCATTGGGTCTTGAATTTTGTTTCTGGGGATATTTTACTTTTTTTTTTTTTTTTCGGGGGCGGGGGAGGGGGAGGGCAGGTGTAAAATGGGACATTTCACTTTGCCCCTTCAACTATTACACTTGTTTCACTTTTCCACCACTCCCTCCCTCTGGCGACCCTCCTTCCTCTGGCAACAACTTCTACTTACTCGGTGCAAATGCCAAAGTTGAAACGGGATTGTTTAATGCTTTAAATAAGTGTATTTTTTAACTTTTTATGAAATATGGATTGAGTTTGAAGTGATATGTTAAAGAGATGATGGGACTTAAATAAGATAGTGATTTTTTGACTTTTTGTAAACATGCCAAATCAGGCCTAATTCTACTTATTGAATTACAGGCAGGTCGTTGAACTACTTGTCCAAATTAGATACGAGTGCTTAATTTTTTTGGCAAAAAAATTGGAATTTAAACATCACGCCTATTAATAGAATAGTGCCTTATCCATCAAGGTCGATTTTCATAATGAAAGTTCACAAGGTCAATATTCATATTGAAAGTTTGGAAAGATTTATTTCAGTTAAAATAGTCAATTAAAAAAACAAAAATTTAGTAAGATAAAATATCACCTCTTACATATCAATTAATTAATTTTCTTTTTTTCACAACTGTCTATTCAACTATAAAAAAAATCTACAAATAATTCTAAGCACCATTTTTTTTTTTCCATCTCATAAAATAACTAATAAATCAATTAAAATAACTAAAGTTTCCAAATGAGGGCTAAAATTGTAAAGAAGATTAACCTTCCAAAAAGAGTGAAAAATTGAATAGATCGAGTTAAAGAATCACTATTTCTAATGCCATCTTGAATTTTTATCCATAATATTTAACAAATGGAAATAGGCCAAAAAAGTTCTTCTGAGTAAGTTTTTTTCATAACATCCTTTTGGAGCTTTAACACAGTAATATTCCACAAATTATTATATATATTCATGGGACATGTAAGCTATTTTTTTTGGCCTACATTTTATGCAACAGCAAAACATCTCAGGTCCCCAAGCCAGCAAAATCACAAACCCAAAAAACAAAAACAAAAAAAGAAAAGAAAAAGGCACATCAATGCTACATTAATTTTTTCTTTCCCCTCATAATTGCTCTTATTGGAAAAATAAATATGTATATCCACAAACAAATGAATTTGCTACAACCAATCCTACCTTCATTCACCACTTCACATACTATTCATATTACATAATACCAATCTACTAAAACCTCGCCAGATAAAACAAGGAAAAGGTAATAGAATTGAAAAAAAAAAAGAAGAAAGACAACCCTCACCCCAAAATAGGAAAAACTCTCAAGACACAAATATGATTTGTGCAGAAAGAATCTCATCTCGAACGCCTGACCCATCCCACCCCCCCTAAGAAATCCAACTCAAAAACAATAAGCCGGTCACATATACGCTCATAAGTCCGATAGCCCTTGCATCATATTTCTATTTTACTCACCTGTTGACTTTGGGGACGGGGGAGATAATGGGTGTAAGGCTGTATAATGAGTCTTACAAAGTGTTGAAAAAAAATCTTGAATTAATCACATTTCCACTTTTACTGAAACAAACCAACAAGCATAGCGGCGGGATCTGATATTGCTGTCGGAGAACTGGTTGGTTGAGCTTGATGTGGAGTTGCCGGACCAGGTGGCCCTGGAAATTGTAGGAATGCTAACCAATTGTTCCTTGATGAACTCTTTTAGCCTGTACAAATGTCAGTCGAATTTGGCATCAAGTTGAATTAAGTTAAATTCTACAAAGTCGGAACCTAAAAGTAGGGAGGCTTACTCAAGTGTTAGTGTGGGGTCCCCTGAGGCAACCGTCATATGTAGCTGTGTTCTGTCTGCCGGATCTGTTTCGATTCTTATCTGAATATCACCAATAATAATAATAATAAATCATTCGGCATCACATCGTGAAGACATTTGTTTACATCAGCTTTAACTTGTCTATAAGCCAGTTCAGCCCTCGAGAGATGAACAGCAAAATTTTCATAAACTAGTAGAGAATACAACAATATAGAGTAATTTTCCCACAACTATTTTCATCTAAAAGGTTATAAAATTTGAACGATTGACCGAGGTAGACTTCAGCCAAGCATGAAGACAGAACTTTCAGACAAGGCGTTTAACCCTTATATATCCCACCATGAGCAGTAATTATTCTGTATTTTGGGAATGCTATGTTGGCTGTGTGCCTGGTCTATAGCAGAGGGCTAAATGCTAATATGACCCCAAAAAAAATAACAAAAATATGATTGACAAATCATAAAACAACATTGGACGGGCAAGCGATCTCGTGGTGTATTGGACCTATGTGATCATTTCTGCACCATAAGGTTCTCTGTCAAATGCATATTTATCAATAGCAATGACGGGATTAACTATAAATGTAGATAGCTAATACCTAGCTATTAAAAGCCAAATCTTACCAAGCACAACATGGCTCGCATACTCTCTGAATAGAAGGTCGTGCTTGCAACCAAATTATTGGCATTTGGATGCTGAAGCACGAAATCAAACAGTAAGCCAACTCTTCATAAGTTGATAGAGGGAGGCCCATGTGGAAGGAATCAAAAACTTACAAGCCCGGGACAAACCAACAACCGGAAACTGTTAAATAAGTTCGTCATTTCTGCGAGAGACATTGGTCTTACACCTCTAACCTGTCCAATTTCATATACAAAAAGGCAAGATGAAAAAATTTACATATATATTTGTCCAAAAAAAAATTGACGGCACCCAACAAAAGCAGTAAAATAAAATTCAAAACACTAGGCACATGTGTTATGTACACAAAGGCCAAAAAGGAAGTAAAAGAGTGTACATACAACATCTTGAAGTTTCAAAGGTGGTCCAAAAAGTGATCTCCATTGGGGAAAAAACTCTTCGGCGGAAGACGACTTTGACATTGACCTGTAGAAGGACAAATATAAATTCATGAAGTTATGAGAATTACACCTAGGAAATACCACATAAATCTCATTTATAGGCAATACCGCATGTGTTCCAAAGTTGTAGGAGAAGTCGAGAACAGCTACATCCCTACTTGGGCGGAGGTTGACGACTTCAAGATGGCATTGCACCTAAGCAACAAAAAAACATGTCACAATTGAAGTAAAAGAACTAACAAAAAAAAAACACAAAAGAGCCAACTAATAATCAGTGATTATGAACTTTGTCATCAAATCAAATCAAATCAAAAATCGAATTGTGAATTGTTTTGCTAAAATAGTGAATCGTGAATAATAAGATTCGCATTATTTAGCATAATATATAATTATATATATTTATATACATGTAATTTATAAAAATACACAATATTTAAAGTGCATTTAATATCAATATAACTAAATTACTTGTATATGTGTGGTAGAATGCCTGGTTGAAGGTCCAGTACAGTAGGTAGCAGGCGTGTTCGTTTTGGCTCCTGAGCAAGAACAATAAATAGGCAATGCACCACAAGAAATACTGATTCTATTATCTAATTAGTAATAAAAAGAAGGAATGGAATAAGGAATAGTCATACCTTCTACTAGGAAACTCTTAGAGGAGCAACCAAGTGTATATATATATAAAATCACGTATATCAATATAATTAATTAATCACTTTTTTATTTTATTTTACAAAAACAATGTCATTTCATGCATAATGCAAATAGTATTGAATCACAGTGACTCGTAATGAATAGTATTGAATCACAATTGAATAAGATTCACACAATTTAAGGTTTAATAGGATGAATCAAATCTTTTGGTTGAAACTTGTATTGTTGAATCGTATGAATTGATGTTGTAAAATTCCAACAACCATGATTATGAATAATTAAAAGCATCAGCAGTTGTCTAACCTGTGCTCGTGGAGGAATAACTTCAGGTACTAATGAGAGCTCCGTCTTCAGATGGGAGGGAGGCAATATCACAGCTTGAACTGCAACTAGTGGAGCAATATTCTTGTTTCCCAAGAAAAGAACAAGTCGACCCTGATGGGCGCGCCATTCCGCTTTAATGCCAATCTGGGAAAATATTTAAAAGAAAATTAATACAAGCCTCGGTTAATCACTGTCGACTCACATAATTACTAGAGATGATTCCTTTCATCAATAACGAAATACTTAACAATTAAGTTTCAATACGCAAACAGTCAACCCAAAATCTTCAAAAGGGCTGCATACCTGAATATAAGGATCCTCGTACAACACACCGCTATCTTTCAGGCATAAAGCATTAAATCTTTCTGCAAGATTTCCTATTGGCTGCAAAATTATGAAATCAATCATTCAGAACTCAAAGGTATAAATAGCACATGTAAGTCTGGTCTTTATTTTATAATGCGTAGCAGTAAAGCTATAAATCAGAATTTCTAAATGCCGATAAAACCAGATAAAATTGCAATGCGGAATTGCTATACGGTGCAGTCTGTTTTTCTTTATATATCAACAACAAATACCCATAGCCATTCAGAACATAGAAAACAATAGGTCAAAATGATAATAATTCCCTGTACAAAGGTCAAAGAATGATGGTCAAGGATTCAAGTCTTCTAGTATGCTTAACAGAGTCATTAACCGGAAAAAAGGTCTGGTAAATTGTTATTGTTATGGTCATTAAAAGCCTGTTCCACAAATATAGAGTATTTACGTCTGCATACTATTCTAAATATCCTAACCACTAGAACAAAAATATTTAAGACGAGTAACAATATCATTCTTGTCATCTCTATAGGGTAGCAGGAAAAGCTGTGCCCATCCCAGAAAAGCTTTGGGCTTAGTTGGCTAGAATATTGTCAGGTTGAGCAGGACCGGAACCAGACAACTTGATGTTTCATAAAAACATAATCTTTTCAAAAAAATTTAGGTAGAAGTATATGAGACCAGTTTTTCTAAGTACTTTATTCTTAAAGGTTACCAGTTGTAGGATAGCTAATTGGGTGTCAGTGATCCAGATAGACTAGAACATGTTATGCTTGCTCAATTGGAAGGGTTACTAGCCTCAAGTTACACTAAACCAAACATCTTGGTGCTTGTTAGAGGAAATAAGTTCATTGGTACATGATTGAGCAGCAAGAATAGAAAATATGTTATAGAAGACATTACTTATTCAAAGAGGTTTGTCCAAAAGTTTCAGGGGTTATCAGAAAACCAACAGAGTTTATTGATCACGTTAAGCAATTTTCAAAAATTCAGACGAACTAAACAAGTTGCAGTTACGAACTCTATTTTGGCATATGAATTTTAGATATCCTAGACTAGCAAGAAGTCAAATAAATGATTAATCAGAACCAAATCAACAAGGCATGTAATAAAGCAACAGAAACCTGGATGGTATTTTTCTGCTCTTCAACAGGTGCGAGTGCTAGAGCATCTTCTGCATTTGGAGCACCTTCTGCTTCAGAGACCAAATTATGCTCAGATTGGGCAGCAACATGAGGAGGTCCTTCAATAGCCAGTGTACCTAAGAGATCACCAAGGACATCAGCTGAACGGTCAAGCGGTTGTGGATCCACCACAGTCAGAGTCCCATTCGCCTCAGTCACCCCTTGATCTGCTGAGTTATGATCCTGTCCAAATAGTCAACCCCTGATCAGTTTCTAAGTGAAGCTAAAATTAATAGAATCTCAAATTGTCAACTCTATGGTTCATAAAATCCAGCTCAAACATGTCTCACCACATTGCTCATATTGGGCACTTTCACCAGACCAAGCTGGTTCACAGGTGGCATTCCATTGGCAGGGCGTTGGTCAGTCACTACTAATGCATTAGAAGTTTGATGCAGTGACCGCAACTTAGTAGCACTTTGCTCCGCAGTATCAGCTTCAGCATCTTCAGCTTTTCTAATCAATGCAGACTAAATACAAAAGAAAATACTACTATCAGTGTCATAAACAGTATCATACATGTATATACATATGTGCACATATATAGATAAATATTAAAAGAAACTGGGCTAACAATTCTTAAAAGAAATTGGGCTGAATCCGATTGTACTCAAATGTTGTAGATCACATACCTGGCGCTCGGGGAATTTAGGCATTTCAGCCAATATATCCACTAAATCTGCACCTTTCCTACTCAATGCAAAATATTCAACAGCTCTTTGCTGTATCTCAACATCAATACAACTCTCATATCTGGAAAGAAAGAAGGGAAAGACAGTGTAAAAGAATTTCAAGGCATTTTGTGAGAAAGCATGAACCACAAGCTCCAAATAAATGAAAGGAAAAAATTACAACCCAGAATGGGTTAAAACTCACTTCTGAAAAATTGCCCAAGTTTGATTCTGTAATTCTGGGTCTGGGGGTTGATTGTGCATTAAAATCTTAGCATATGTTGAAAGAAGAATTGAAATCGTAGAAGTCCTGATCACTTATGAGTTATGCCCATGCCAGCTATACATGTGAGAAATGACACTAGCAGTTTCGTGATATGCAGCTACATAGAACAAGGGAATATATGCTCTCCCACTTCTATAGAAATACAATACTTCATGACAGGTCAGGGGCGAACTTCTCAGCAAGAATTGCAGCTTTTAGAGACAATTCTTCACGCATTGCAAAGTCTGCTGAACTGAGATACTGAAAACAGATAATTGTCAGTGACATGTTTGTTGTGTTTTGGTTAGGAACTATTTTAGAATCATTTGCGGCCAACTATATATATTTTAAGTAAATGTCAACTGAAATCAAAGACAGTTAACTGTTTGTGAACAACGATATTGTACCTGCAATAATTCTTCAACTATGTCCTTTGCATTTGAAACATCACACATGCCATAGAGCAGATCAAGAGCACGTCTCCGAATACTATGAGGGTTAAATCATTGTCAGTAAATCATAGGTACATAAACAAGCATACTAGCACTAAGAATGAATTTAGAATAATGATTATATATATTTTTTTATATGCGTAGGTATCAAGGGGACTTGTGCCCCTGACATAAAGATTGGGAGTCCAACTGGGTAACACTTAAGCCTACAAGCTCAAATATCATTAATAATCAGTAATGAAAAGCAGCCCGATTAATGCATCACTGTTTGCTTAAGTGAGCATTTTAGATTGTTGGAGCTACAAAGTGCAATCTAGAATGCCAGGAAAAGATATAATCAGCTCAGCATCTACGATACAAGTCAAGCTGATTTTACACATCTAAGATAAGCAATAAATTTCTCAACAAGTTCATGCAGATAACATAGGCATTGTACAGTATTAAATACAGATTTATTGTTACTTTTGCTTACTATGTAAACGATCATTGTGCCTCGTGGTGAAGAAGCAGAAAGTAGCTCCAAAAAACTACAAAGCACTTGAACTAACCTGATATCTGGATCCTTCAAGGAGGTGATGATTTGTGATTGATGCCTTTTAATAATGTCCTGAACATCTGAGACCATCAACATCCGGGTCATATTCTCCTGCATCAGATCAATCCATAAATCATGCAACCAAATAAAAACAACCAGATCAAACCTTCCAAATTCTGACATTTGCATACTACAACTTGCCATGCTTTGAACATAAGTTGCATCAATGAGATAAGAACTGTTGTGTTCCCGTAACTGACCAAACCAAGATATCGAATATTTGGCTCACGAACAACAATGAATTTCCCAAGCAAAGCAACACACTGAGACATCATTTCTTTCTCAGCATCAAGATGCATGACCTGTGATAAGGCGATTAGAACACATAAAACCACAAAGAACCCCTCAAAAACCTTAGCAAGGTGAAACAGATTAAACCTACCCATACAAAATTGCCCAAGTGTGTGTGTGTGTGTGTGTGTGAGAGAGAGAGAGAGAGAGAGGGCAAACAATGCATTGTGTTATTAGTAACTGTAAGACACAAAATGTATAGAGATGTAAAAAGTGCTGAGAAACTACTTAAGCTGCAGCACTGGTTGGCTGGCAATTCATTGATACTGAGATGTAACTCTGTGATATAAAACTATCTAATCAAACCTCCAAGCGTTGCATGTAGGATCAACAAAGTACCCCACTACCCATTTCATTATATCTTAATAAACTTTTCTTGAAAAAAGATAGCAATGAGGTTGATAACACATTCACAACTCTTATCATAAGCAAAATTATGTTTGAATAAAAAACTTTCTTTTTTTTTTTTTTTGATGAATATGTTTGAATAAAAAAAACTTTCAACCTTTGAGAAGTGATCATCACTATCATTAGTTGAGGTTTCAATGAAATCTAACATGCTCTGGATCCTACTTGTCAGAAATCTAACCACCAGCTTATAGTTCCTCAAGCTAGAAGTCAAAGTTTTAAAAATAGTTTCAGAATTTATAATTACGTATATTACAACTTTACAAGCAATGAATTATAAATCAATAAAAAAGAATAAAGAGATTAAAAAACTTTTATTTGGATCATAGTAAAGAAAACTATTCAGTAATACTTATCCAAAAGATAAAAATAAAACAAAACAATTCAATGATAAAAGATGTTTCCAAATTGACAGCAACTCTCCAATACACAAATAGACTATTCTTGAAGTTGATCATCCTTTAATTTGTTTCCCCTGTAGCACATTGTGGACATCTAAACCAACTTCTCCAGTGAACACCCTAGTGTTGTTTCAGCTCAGCAAGAAACGACACAAATTAATTTCTATTTATACTTAAAGCAAAAGAATTCAACTAAGAAATATACTCTCAAAACAACAGCAAGTTTATTTAGTATACAAGTTATTTCTCATCCAAGTTCATAATCCTCCACTCCTTTCCCCTGCAACAATTTAGAAACCTAGGTACCTGTGA
This sequence comes from Camellia granthamiana, assembly GCA_036172215.1. NCBI lineage: Eukaryota > Viridiplantae > Streptophyta > Magnoliopsida > Ericales > Theaceae > Camellia > Camellia granthamiana. Next base: position 10,386,123 of record CM069912.1, read on the forward strand.
GAAGCCATAGTTCTTAATTGGATTTGTACTCCTGAGATTTGCAAACAGGTGAAGAACTCTCCCGAAACAATTGCTACGGGCAGAGACGATGATGAAACAATCAATCATCTACCATGCACTCATTTTGAACCTATGTCTTTTTTTTAAGTCGGTATGCTTTAGGCTCGCCCAAAACATCTACTCCCAACCAATTTCAGTGTTTTGAGGTTTGGGTGGGTTTAGGGGCAGAAACTTGCAGGATACTTCTTCATTATCAGTGATCAAAGTTAATATGTAGAAATTATACCCTCGATTTTTCAGTACAGGATAAAATAATCACTTCCTAAATTCTTTCTCTGACAAATTCCAAAGGATCTTCCTCTGGAACATCATGACAAATTGGAATTGTATGGCTCCTTTTGCTAATTCTGGGAATTCATCTCTCTCTCTCTCTCTCTCACACACACACACACACACACACACACACATGCTGGCAGAGATCAGAATTATCTCAAAGAGAATAGTTACACAAATTTCTTATGGAAAGTATAAGCATTTTCAATCTTGCAAGTGTTTCCTCCTGTGATACAGCTTAGTATTCCTTGTATTTCAAAAGCATCTCCCTTTATGATATGGTTTAGTATCCTGCTTATTTCAACACCATTATTTATGATGAAAATAGAAACCATGACAGATTTAGGCAATTTAAAGGTTGAACACATTGTTACTTATCCTTTCTCTCTATAAAATTCCAACTGCATCCATTAGAAAGGGTTCAAAAACATTTTGAAGAGTTAGGCAAACCATAAGGTTCCTTCTTTATCTCTTCCGGAGAATACTAAAAGTTTCTTATTCATCGTTAGGGGTGCAACTCGGGCAGATTCGGTCAGGTTGGGAGGTTGTCCAAACCCAACGCAAGTTGTATTGAGACCTGCCTAGGCTCACCCAAGCCCAAATTGTAACCTGAGATTGTCTGCCCAAACCCGATCCGAGTTAAAACCCGAATTGTAAATGAATTTTAGTTTTTTCTTTTTGGCGGTGAAATTATTAAATTATTAAAATTAGACTTTCTTTACATTTTTTTTAAGAAAATCATTAATAACATCAAAACAAATAATTTATACAATGTAAGAGAGATGCCGCTATAGTAGTCTTTACAATCGATGAGTGAGAATAAAAAATGTAAAATTGTGTTACTTGTATACATAATTTATATTCAATAGAATGATTCAATAATCTAAATTACATTCATATCATGTAATGGCTAATATCTTATATGTATATTTAATATTTTTATTATCTATATATGTATAATTCGGGTTTCGGGTTGCTCGGGTTGTTTGATGTCTTTGCTCAAGTCTGTCCAAATTTAATTCGGGCTTCTGAATTTTTACTCAAGCCGTACCGAATTTAAAAATATCTTGTCCAAGCCCTAAAAAAATTCGGGTTGGCCTCGGATTGAGCCCACCCAAGTTTCACCCCTATTCATCGTAAGGTCTGCTTCCTTGTTCCCACAATCTATCAATTGGTTTTACCGAGTGCATTAGGAATCCTCAAGGGTTCTGGTACATATCTATAGAGGTCTAAGATCTTATGTTCCGTAAATGTCTCCATATAACTTTTTCTTTTTAAAAAAATTAAAGTTTTACAAGGAAAAAGGTGCCGATGGGGCACTTCTATATGTACAAAATTAAAAAAAAAAGAAGAAAACCTTCCTCCTCTACACATCATATATCCGTAGAATTGACATCCAAGAAAGGAATCAAATGACAAGATCGCCCTATTTGTTTGCTCAATTCTTTTGCTATTTTGCATGCAGATATGTGAACCAAAATATACACAAATAGCTACTATGATACCATATTCAATTTCTGGAGTCCATTGTTGTTAATATTAATGCATGAAGAACATTTAAAAGTGAGATAACTTAAAACTTACAGGATGAATTGCATATATAATATATGAGGTAATGAAAAAAAAAGCCTTAGCCATATATATCGTACTGCAGCTTTAACATACTAATCAGCTTAGAAAGAGATGCTAACTTACAAGAGCAAGGGCTTCAAGGAGAACAGCATGTGATGCATTGTTTTTGTTCACATTTTTCACAACATCGGTTCCCATTAGAATCCTTTGTAAAACCTAGAATCACCAAAAAAGAAATCTTTAAAACTACGAAATCTAATGACAAATAAATGATTACCTTGGAAAAAAAATGAACCTCAAACAATGCTCTTCTAGTGTTTGGATCTTCGATAGTTGGAAAATATTGAAGAGCCCTCATTGTCTTAACCTGCACTGACCAAATACTTTTTAAGGAACAAATGAAAGTATGTTAACTATATATCAGTCACTTTCATAAGGCTATTACTTTGAAGACACAAATAGAGTGAAATTCAAACATTCAGCTTGCATTAATTCCAAGGAAAATGATATATGTCACCAGGTGTACTCCATTTTTTCACATCATACATAGATCCACATAACAAATCCATGTGACACAATTTGGTTGTTTCTTTGGCTCAATTCCTTCAATTATTTGCAATATTTCTATAGAATATTTATAGGGCCATTCATCAATATCGTGATTAGTAAAAAAAATGTGCAATCTTCCTTGGTTTCCTTTTCTCATCCTTTGGACATGTGTAAAATCCCTAATCCATGTCCTAAAACCAGTAGAGGAGATCATTCAAATTTTAGCTTTGAGTTTGGATTTGTCCTGCTCAACAACATCCTTGGACTGGCCAGTCTTTGTATTAGCTGTTGGCCCTGATCATATAATAGAATAAAGTTTTTTAAAGGAGGGATACAAACCTGAAGCCAGGGAGATGGGATACCATAATAAGTGTATTCTGGTGGAATATCCTGGTTCCTGGCAAGCCTTTCCAATATTTTTACACACTTTGGAAGACAACTCCAATATGCATCGTGGTTATTAGCCACTAAAGCAACAAGAAGGCTCATAGAAGAAGTCACGTTCATCTAACAGTTGTGACATCCGATCTGACCTGAAATGAGGTGAAAAGACTTAATCATAAAAGCTTAAGCTAAGTTACTCCAAGAACTTTCTGCCTCAAAAAATCTACAGTTGTGCTTACCAGCCATCTACATTGACAACATCAGAGTTTTTCCTTAACAGGCGAAGGAGACACAAAGCGGCCTTCTTTCTCACAAGTGGTCTGCAACTACTAGAAATCTTAAGGAAAAATAAAGGTTACCGTCATTCACATCACATTAGTGTCAACTTTAACTCCACAAATGTTTTCCTCTTACAAGTAACTTCTGAACATCAGGTGCTAATGATTCTGCAAAATCTCTCCCACCAATATTCCCAACCTGCACAAGTATTTACAACAAATGGAAGTTTGTAAGATTGTAAAGTAGTTTCCAGAGATTTTGAATGCATATATTGCAAGATGTATAGGATCTGGTTATTATACATAGCTAGAATATGCCAAGATGATTGTAATGTATATATGCACGATTTACACAACTAGTTGTATACATGCATCATAACAAAGTGAAAACAATTAAAAGTGCCGTTATTTTAAAGATCGAGGTAAAACAGTTAATCCGTAGCCATACCAAAGTCAATGCCAGGCACTGAAAAGTTTCATTCCGACCAATAATATCATTGCGAACAGTATTAATTGCTAATCTCAAAAAATCATGGTTCTCGTTGAGCAAAGACGATGTCACTATGTACCCAACCTGCAGCAATTGGTAGCATGATAGAAGTTAGATTAAGTAGAGAGTCATAAACCCTTTTCAAAACACAGAAAGATTAAGTAGAGAGTCATAAACCCTTTTCAAAACACAGAAAGCGAGAATTTTTTTTAGCATATATAAGCACTGCCAAATAAAGCACCATGCACATATCCTTTAACTATAAATCGCATTCCCAAACAATAATGATATAATATCCAATTTCAACTTCCACATTTCTATTTTACAATATCTTTCTTTCTTCAATTTGGGATTATCATCCAACGTTCTAACAGAGCAAGCATACACAAAATTCATTTCCTGGACAAAGCTGACTCAGCTAAGCAATCAAAACACCGAAGGATAAATGCTCTCATTAGCAAAATCAGAAAACTCGTTCAACCTATAGTCAACTAGAAGTTTCAGTTTCAAGAGCTGAAAACCAAAGCAAGGTATATCTATGAGAGATGAGAAGCTTGACAACTTTTCACCAAGTATAAAAGAGAATCTGTAAGAAAGGAAATTAAGTACAAACATTAGTTTTGAAATATTTAATTAACAACTATTTGGGTTGATTACATAATCTTGTTTTGCGATTCTCGTTATGCTCAATCAAGGGCCATAATCTCATTACAGATAATACTTTTATGGATCAACATATATCATAAGGATAATTATGAGGCACCATTACTCACCATACAACAGCTCTACACTCGATGAGTCAACTTATTCAAGTTGACAGCATGTCACTTCCAATGCCATTGAAGAAACCAGTATGTGATAATACAAGAATGGGAAAGCATATTGTAAAAGAAATTAGAAAGATAGATTGGATACAACACCTGTTTCTCTGGATACTTTGGTGTAGATATTAAAGAAACAGCTTCCATGTGACCAAAATCAACATCATAACCAAGCATAAAGATGTAAAGCATTTTCCAAACATATTTCTTCTTTTCATAATGTGTCAAACCCTGCCGATCAAAAAAATAATGTGTCAAACCCTGTCAAAATATGGTCCATCCTGAGATGTTCGAGGTGTTCCCTGGGCCTTCTCGTGATTGTTACACAATTTCGGCCCGCCAAGGCCTATTTTCACGCTTAAGTGTGAAAAAAGTACCTTTTCCGACCTAGTTTTCAAACCGGATGTCCCGCGCTAGTTCCGTATCTCTCCCTTTTTCTTTTATTGAGGAGGGTAAGATGGTTAATTTGCTATGTTTTGAGCATTTTTGTATTGATTTATGTGTCAGGGTTAATTTGAGTAAGAGTGCAATAATGAGGCTTAATGTTCTATGGAATAGAGTGCGAGGAATGGTGGTTCAATTAGGATGTCCCATTGAATAGTTGCCTTTGTAGTATTTATGAAAAAAAAAAATAGTTGCCTTTGTAGTACCTAGTGCTACCTTTTGGGTAATCATTGGTTGAATTCTATTTGGGATTCAGCTGTGTGGAGAAGATTCGGAAAAGATGGGACGGACGGAAGAGAGCTTTGATATCTAAGGGGGTAGATTTACTTTGGTCCAATCTGTCTTGTCAAGTATGCCTATGTATTATTTATTTTTTCTTAAGGTTCCTATATGGGTGGCTAATAAGATTGAAAATTTGATGAGGGGAAGAAAGATCATTTGATTGGTTAGGAGGTGGTTTCTTCACCAAAAACTAGTGGGGTTTTGGGGTTGAGAAGTATTTTACCAAGACAAATCTTTACTTTCAGTTTATTTGGAGGATTGCGTTGTGACTTGGCCCTTGGTTATTGATATATTTTTTTTCTTGTGAGTTGTGAAAACTTCATGAACAGGCACGGGACTCCCGATTTGAAAACTAGGTCGGAAAATACACTTTTCTAACACTTAAGCTTGGAAGTAGGCCATCGGGGGGCCAAAATCATGTAACAATCGCAAGAAGGACAGGGAACACGTCAAACACTTCGGGAGTGACCAACGCGAGTAGTGAAAACTGACGGAACTAGCACGGGACTCCCGGTTTGAAAACTAAGTTAGAAAGAGACACTATTTCCACACTTAAGCTTGAAAATAGGACACCCGAGGGGGGCCAAAACCGGGTAACAGTCACGAGAAGGACCGGAAAATGCCCCAAACACCTTGGGAGGGTCCAAAGGTAAGTTGCAGAGACTTAAGGAACTAGCACGAGACTCTCGGTTTGAGAACTAAATCAAAAAATACACTTTTTTCACACTTAAGCTCGAAAATAAGCCGTCGGGGGCCAAAATCGTGTAACAGTCACGAGAAGGCCCAGGGAACAAGTCAAACACCCCGGGAGGGACCAATGTAAGTTGTGAAAACTTACGGAACTAGCACGGGACTCCCGGTTTGAAAACTAAGTCCGAAACGGCACTTTTCTCGCACCTAAGCTTGAAAATAGTCCATCGGGGGGCCAAAATCGTGTGACAGTCAAGAGAAGGTCCGGGGAACACCTGAAACACCTAGGGAGGGACCAACGTGAGCTGTGAAAACTTACGGAACTCGCATGGGACTCCCGGTTTGAAAACTAAGTCAAAAAATGCACTTCCTAAACACTTAAGTTTGAAAATAGGCTATTGGGGGCCCCCAAAATCCTGTAACAGTCCCGAGAAGGCCCGTGGAACACCTCCAACACCTCGGGAGAAACTAATGTAAGTTGTGGAAACTTACGGAACTAGCGCGCGACTTCCGGTTTGAAAACTAGGTCGGAAAAGGTACTTTTTTCGCACTTAAAGCTTGAGAATAGGCCTCGGCGGGCCGAAATCGTGTAACAATCAGGAGAACGCTCGGGGAACACCTCGAACATCTCAGGAGGGACCAATTTGAGTTGTGAAAACTTAACGAACAGGCACGGGACTCCCGATTTGAAAACTAGGTCGGAAAATACACTTTTCTAACACTTAAGCTTGGAAGTAGGCCATCGGGGGGCCAAAATCATATAACAGTCGCAAGAAGGGCCGGGAACACGTCAAACACCTCGGGAGTGACCAACGCGAGTTGTAAAACTTACGGAACTAGCACGGGACTCCCGGTTTGAAAACTAAGTTGGAAAAGGACACTCTTTCCACACTTAAGCTTGGAAATAGGACACCCGGGGGGGCCAAAACCGTGTAACAGTCACGAGAAGGATCGGGAAATGCCCTAAACACCTCGGGAGGGTCCAAGGTAAGTTGCGGAGACTTACGGAACTAGCACGGGACTCTCGGTTTGAGAACTAAATCAAAAAATGCACTTTTTTCACACTTAAGCTCGAAAATAAGCCGTCGGGGGCCAAAATCGTGTAACAGTCACGAGAAGACCCGGGAAACACGTCAAACACCCCGGGAGGGACCAATGTAAGTTGTGAAAACTTACGGAACTAGCACGGGACGCCCGGTTTGAAAACTAAGTCCGAAACGGCACTTTTCTCGCACCTAAGCTTGAAAATAGTCCATCAGGGGGCCAAAATCGTGTGACAGTCAAGAGAAGGTCCGGGAAACACCTCAAACACCTAGGGAGGAACCAACGTGAGATGTGGAAACTTACGGAACTCGAGGGGACTCCCGGTTTGAAAACAAAGTTAAAAAATGCACTTTCTAAACACTTAAGTTTTAAAATAGGCCATCAGGGGCCCCCCAAAATTTTGTAACAGTCCCGAGAAGGCCCGTGGAACACCATCAACACCTCGGGAGAAACCAATGTAAATTGTGGAAACTTACGGAACTAGCGCGGGATTTCCGATTTGAAAACTAGGTCGGAAAAGGAACTTTTTTCGCACTTAAAGCTTGAGAATAGGCCTCGGTGGGCCAAAATCATATAACAATTACGAGAAGGCCCGGGGAACACCTCGAACATCTCAGGAGGGACCAATTTGAGTTGTGAAAACTTAACGAACAAGCACGGGACTCCCGATTTGAAAACTAGGTCGGAAAATACACTTTTCTAACACTTAAGCTTGGAAGTATGCCATCGGGGGGCCAAAATAATGTAATAGTTGCAAGAAGGGCCGGGAACACGTCAAACACCTTGGGAGTGACCAACGCGAGTTGGGAAAACTTACGAAACTAGCACGGGACTCCCAGTTTGAAAACTATGTTGGAAAGAGACACTCTTTCCACACTTAAGCTTGGAAATAGGACACCCGGGGGGGAGGCCAAAACCGTGTAACAGTCACGAGAAGGATCCGGAAATGCCCCAAACACCTCGGGAGGTTCCAAGGTAAGTTACGGAGACTTACGGATCTAGCACAGGACTCTCAGTTGAGAACTAAATCAAAAAATGTACTTTTTTCATACTTAAGCTCGAAAATAAGCCGTCGAGGGCCAAAGTCGTCTAACAGTCACGAGAAGACCCGGGGAACACGTCAAACACCCCGGGAGGGACCAATGTAAGTTGTGAAAACTTACGGAACTAGCACGGGACTCCCGGTTTGAAAACTAAGTCCGAAACGGCACTTTTCTCGCACCTAAGCTTGAAAATAGTCCATCGGGGGGCCAAAATCGTGACAGTCAAGAGAAGGTTCGGGCAAAACCTCAAACACCTAGGGAGGAACCAACGTGAGATGTGGAAACTTAAGAAACTCGCATGGGACTACCGGTTTGAAAACTAAGTAAAAAAATGCACTTCCTAAACACTTCAGTTTTAAAATAGGCCATCGGGGGCCCCCAAAAATCCTGTAACAGTCTCGAGAAGGCCCGTGGAACACCTCCAACACCTTGGGAGAAACCAATGTAAGTTGTGAAAACTTACGGAACTAGCGCGGGACTTCCGGTTTGAAAACTAGGTCGGAAAATGTACTTTTTTCGCACTTAAAGCTTGAGAATAGGCCTCGGCGGGCCGAAATCGTGTAACAATCACGAGAAGGCCCGGGGAACACCTCGAACATCTCAGGAGGGACCAATTTGAGTTGTGAAAACTTAACGAATAGGCACAGGACTCCCGATTTGAAAACTAGGTCGGAAAATACACTTTTCTAACACTTAAGCTTGGAAGTAGGCCATCGGGGGGCTAAAATTATGTAACAGGCGCAAAAAGGGCCGGAACACGTCAAACACCTTGGGAGTGACCAACGCAAGTTGTGAAAACTTACGGAACTAGCACGGGACTCCCAGTTTGAAAACTAAGTTGGAAAGAGACACTCTTTCGACACTTAAGCTTGGAAATAGGACACCCGGGGGGGGCCAAAACCGGGTAAATGTCACGAGAAGGGCCCGGAAATGCCCCAAACACCTCAGGAGGGTCCAAGGTAAGTTGAGGAGACTTACGGAACTAGCACGGGACTCTCGGTTTGAGAACTAAATCAAAAAATACACTTTTTTCACTGTTAAGCTCGAAAATAAGCCGTCGGGGGCCAAAATCGTGAAACAATCACGAGAAGGCCCGGAGAACACGTCAAACACCCCGGGAGGGACCAATTAAGTTGTGAAAACTTATGGAACTAGCACGGGACTCCTGTTTTGAAAACTAAGTCTGAAACGGCACTTTTCTCGCACCTAAGCTTGAAAATAGTCCAACGGGGTGCCAAAATCGTGTGACAGTTAAGAGAAGGTCCGGGGAACACCTCAAACACCTAGGGAGGGACCAACGTGAGATGTGGAAACTTACGAAACTCGCATGGGACTCCCGGTTTGAAAATTATGTCAAAAAATGCACTTCCTAAACACTTAAAGTTTTGAAATAGGCCATCGGGGGCCCCCCAAAATCCTAGAACAGTCCCGAGAAGGCCCGTGGAACACCTCCAACACATCGGGAGAAACCAATGTAAGTTGTGGAAACTTACGGAACTAGCGCAGGACTTCCGGTTTGAAAACTAGGTCGGAAAATGTACTTTTTTCGCACTAAAGCTTGAGAATAGGCCTCGGCGGGCCGAAATCGTGTAACAATCACGAGAAGGCCCGGGGAAAACCTCGAACATCTCAGGAGGGACCAATTTGAGTCGTGAAAACTTAACGAACAGACACGGGACTCCCGATTTGAAAACTAGGTCGGAAAATACACTTTTCTAACACTTAAGCTTGGAAGTAAGCCATCGGGGGGCCAAAATCATGGAACAGGCGCAAGAAGGGCTGGAACACGTCAAATAGCTCAGGAGTGACCAACGCGAGTTGTGAAAACTTACGGAATTAGCACGGGACTCCCAGTTTGAAAACTAAGTTGGAAAGAGACACTCTTTCCACACTTAAGGTTGGAAATAGGACACCCGGGGGGGGACAAAACCGGGTAACAGTCACGAGAAGGGCCCAGAAATGCCCCAAACACCTCGGAGGGTTCAAGGTAAGTTGCGGAGACTTACGGAACTAGCACGGGACTCTCGGTTTGATAACCAAATCAAAAAATGCACTTTTTTCACATTTAAGCTCGAAAATAAAGTGTAAATGGGTTAGTGTGAGAAGCTCTTCCTTCTCTCTAGAAACTTTTCGTTTCTAGGGTTTTGCTTTCAACTTCTCATTGATCTGCGAGAGAGTTTTGTCATGACTAACTCTGTATCAAATTATTTAGCTTTAGGAAAACTGGGTTCTGATGTAACTTTTGGTTCGATCCAGTTTAAAGACGAGGGTTATATTAATTCTAATGAGTTAATCGGTGGTCAAAGTGTTGCTGGAATCTGCTCGGGTCAAGCGAACACTAATCAAAAGTATTTGGGGGTTCTTGATAGCAGCGTTGCTGGTGGTTCAAAATCTATGGATATAGGGGTTTCAACACGATCTGATCATGGCGACGACGATCGTAGTGGGTATTGCAGTTACTCTTCGGATAAAGAAGATCTTAGGATGAAGCTTCGTTCGTTTGCTGAGGTAGTAGGTGAGTCGACAGTATCAGAGCCGTTGATCTGTGGAGCTGATAATGCTTTGTTGGGCCAAGATCGTACAGGAAATTTGGGGGAAAAGCTTGGATCGTGTGATTTGAGCGAAAACCCTAACGATTTTGCGAAATCGATTGCGGGGTTGCAATATGAGATTCTCGAGATGAATGAACGCCAAGGGAGTGGGATCGATGGAAAATCTACGAGCAGATTTTGCCCTCTGGATGCTCACACGAAGTCGGAGTCCATTGTTGGTGTGCGAGAAACCTTGAATGTGTTAAAGGCGAATATTTTGGGGATTCCTCGCGATGATTTGGTTCCTATGGAATTAATCCAGGCTGAGATGCATACTCCCGTAGTATCTACCTCCAAATCCCTTCAATCTCGGTGGTCTAATATGGCGGATTTACAAGATAATGTTGATTCAGTCAATGACCGGTTTATGGGTCTTCCTGATAGTCTGGTTGTCGCTAAAGCTAGAAACCTAGATCCTAACAGTGTTATTGACCCTATTCCAGCTGATTTGCCTGTGGGTCAGGATGGCCGTAGTACGCAATCTGTTTTGAACCGTAGGGTTGACTCTGTGTCTGATACATCTCAGTTGTTGGATGATCGAGGTGGGTATGGTGGTGGTCGAGGCGGAGGAAGGACTAGTCAGAACCAAGGGGGTGGTCGGGGTGGGTATGGTGGAAGAGGTAGGGGTCAGAGAAATGATGGGAGTGCCATACCTCCTGCTGAAAAGAACTGGGCTCAGGTGGTCGCCTCTACTCAAAGGTCCGCTGTAAAACTGAGGTATTTTCCTCCTTCTCACATAGGTTTTGATATTGTTATCAATCTTCCGAGTGTAACTACTGTGGAAAAATGGGAATCATGCCTTGTGGGGCACTTTCTGGAGAAAACGCTAAATTTTAACTATGTGAAGAACTATGCTTTCAGTTTATGGAAAAACAAGGGGTTGAAGGAAGTGATTTCAGCCCCTAATGGCTTCATGTTCTTTATATTTGATTATGTGGAGTGTAGTTTATCAATCCTTGAAGAGGGCCCATGGTTCTTTGGTGGACACTTTCTGGTTCTCAAGAAATGGCATAGGATGATGAAATTGACTAGGGACCAACTGGACACTATCCCCGTTTGGATTAAACTTTATAATATCCCTATGGAATATTGGAATGAGGAGGGGCTTAGTAGAATAGCAAGTGTTGTGGGTGAACCTCTCTATATGGACAAGTTGACGGCTCAAAGGAACAGGATAAATTTTGCTAAAATCTGTGTAGAGATTAAGGTTGGTGCCACCCTTCCCACGGATTTCTTGATAAGATGTGATGATGAAGTTATGGAGCTCAGGCTCGAGTATCTATGGCTCCCTAGCCATTGCTCCCACTGTAAAGTGTTTGGGCATGCGGAGGAGAAATGTATAAAGACCCAAGTTGCAAACCTGGTGCAAAAGGAAAGGGAAGCAGGAGATAAACAGAGATGAGGATTGGAAGTTAAATGTTGCTAGAGGTAAAAGGAAAATTGAAGTATCTCCCCAAATTGCGCTCGCGGGAAGTTCTGAGGAGGTATGTCTTGACCATGAAGCTCAGGTATCGGGCAGAACTGGAATGAATGATTTGGAAGGTGCTGCAGACTCTATCACGAGGTTGAGTAGCGAAACTGTTCATGATACTATTCTGACTGTTGGGTCCGAGGCTCTTGAAGATCAACTCGTGGAGGTAAATGATCAAAGCCCAACCCAGATACAACGTCACTCTCCTACAAAACTTAGCACTGGAATTTACGTAGACAAAGCTTCTACTGTTGATACTTCAGATTCTTCTGGAGCTAACCTTGTGTTGGAGCCAATTGAGCCTACATCTGCTGGTAGCCTAGAGATCAAGACCTCTCCTGATGTTCCTAAGTCTGCTGGGTCTTCCGGTGGGCGTAGGAAAAAGAAAAAGTAAGTATTTTATGGTGTCCCTATTTTGGGTGATGTTACTGGTCTTATCTGTTTAATGTCTTTAAATTTTGGAGCTTGTCGAACAAAGTGACAATCGATTTCAACATGCTTGGTCCGCTCATGGAAGACTGAATTATGAGCAATCTGAACAGCACTCTGATTATTACAATACAACGGAGTCGGATCAGAAAGAGAGATGCCCATATCAGAGAGAAGCCAACGAAGCCAAACTATCTCGGAAGTAGCATGAGCCATGGCACGATATTCAGCCTCAGCAGTGGAACGAGCTACAACGGATTGTTTCTTACTTTTCCAAGATATGAGAGAATCACCGAAGAAAACACAAAGACCAGAAGTGGATTTGCGATCAGAGATATCACCGGCCCAATCAGCGTCAGCATAGGCACGGAGAGTCAAGTCCGAAGAGGTAGACAACAGCAGACATTGCAACAAAGTGCTCCGAACGTAGCGTAGAGTACGGAGTAAGGCAGCCCAATGTGTGGAGCGAGGAGCAGAAACAAACTGACTGAGAATGTGCACAGCATAGGAGATATCCGGACGAGTAACGGTGAGATACACAAGGCACCCAACCAACTCACGATACAAAGTGGGATCCTCAAGAGGAATGCCATCAGAAGCAGAAAACTTAGCATGCAACTCAAAAAGAGTGTCGACAATCTTATCATCAGTGAGATTGGCACGAGAAAGAATATCACGGGCATATTTAGTCTGAGAAAGAAGATACCCAGTAGGAGAAGTAGCAACCTCAATACCAAGAAAATATCGAAGAGACCCCAAATCTTTCATCTCGAACTCCTGAAACAATTGATGCTTAACCTCCTCAATAGTATTACAATCAGAGCCAGTGATGATCATATCATCCACATATAAGAGAAGAAGAACAAGGCCAACAGAAGTACGCCGAACAAATAGAGCACAATCATGATGACTAGGGCAAAATCCAAGCTGAAGTGCAACAGAGTGAAATCGCTCATACCAAGCACGAGGAGACTGCTTAAGACCATAGAGAGCACGGCGAAGACGACAAACCACACCAGGAGGGTGTGAGAGACCCGGTGGAGGGCGCATATAGACTTCCTCTGCAAGATGCCCATTCAGAAAGGCATTTTTGACATCAAGTTGAAACAAAGGCCAGTGATGGGCAGCAGCAACAGAGATAAGAGTGCGAACAGTAGTCATCTTGGCAACGGGGGCAAAAGTCTCATCGTAATCAATCCCATACTCCTGAGAAAAGCCCTGAGCAACCAAATGAGCCTTGTATCGTTCCAAAGAACCATCAAAAAGGGTTTTGACCTTATAGACCCATTTAGAGCCTACAATATTCTTGCCAGTAGGTAATGGAACCAAATCCCAAGTCTGAGTGTTAGCCAAAGCAGTTAACTCGTCATTCATGGCAGCAATCCAATTGGGATCATGACAAGCTTCCTTGTAGGACCTAGGCTCAAAGTAAGTATGAAGACAAGAAAGAAAAGACTGATAGAAAAGAGAAAAAACATGTATTACCAAAACCATACCAGTTCGGAGCACGACGATCACGCGTGGGAAAACGACGTGCAGGAGGAGCAGGATCCAAAGAGACAGCTGGAGGGACAGTAGAGCTAGAGACAGGTGAACTCGGAAGTGCTTTGCGACGCTGATAAACAAGAAGAGGAGCAGGGGAAGCGGGAGCTGGAGAGGAAAGAGCTGGTGAGATATGAGAGGTACTAGGAAGAGGCAAGGTAGAGATCTCAAGATCAGAAACAAGCTCATCAGAAGAAACATCAGAAGGAAATGGGTCAATGTGAACCAATTCCTCCTTGGTAATAGGGACAGGGGTGGAAGGTATAGTGTAGTAGGGTAGTTTTTCCAAAAAAGTGACATGCCTAGACACATAAAGCTTTTTGGTGGCAGGATCATAGCATCGATAACCTTTCTGATTAATACCATACCCTAAAAAGACACATAGGACACAACGCGAACTAAGCTTAGAGCGCGCCCGTTTAGGAAGGAGCACAAAGCATGTAGAACCGAAAACACGAAGAAGTGAATAATTGGGAGTAACACCAAGAAGACGCTCATACGGAGATGAGCCAGAGAGAAGAGGAGTAGGCATCCGATTGAGAAGATATGCAGCAGTGAGCACAGCTTCTCCCCAAAAGACAGAAGGGACAAAGGATGAGAGTAGCAAAGAACGAGCTGTATCAAGGAGATGGCGATGTTTGCGCTCAGCTCGACCATTTTGGGCAGGAGTGTCTGAACAAGAAGACTGATGAATAGTACCATGAGTAGCTAAAAACTCCTCAAACTCAGACAAGTAATACTCACCCCCCAAATCAGAACGAAGAACTTTAATGGTGGTGGAAAATTGAGTGCAAATCATGGAGTGAAAATTGGAATATATTTTGTAAAAATCAGATTTTCGTGTCATCAAATAAACCCATGTAAACCGACTGTAATCATCCACAAAAGACACATAATATTGCGAACCACCCTTGGTAACTATAGGGGAAGGACCCCAAACATCAGTATGGACCAATTGAAAAGGAGAAGATGAAATAGAACTACTTTTATTAAAAGGAAGAGCAGACATTTTAGCCAGTTTACAACCACGACACTCAGAAATATCACTAATGGGAAAATTGCCTAAATGTCCAGACCTAACTAACATCCTCAACCGATCACTCGACAGATGACCTAACCTAGAATGCCAAATATAAAACAAAGAGGACTTATTGTTTAAACAAAAAGAAGACAATGCAGTAGAAGACACTTCTAGAGGAACATGCAGGCTGTCCAAGATATATAGTTCTCCAACTCTACGCCCAATCCCAATCTGCCTCTTGGATACCCGGTCCTGTACAACACAATGAGAAGAGGAGAAAACAACATCAAAACCGGAATCAGATAATTGACTAATAGAAATAAGACTGAGTGAGAGGTTAGGCACATAAAATACAGGAGAAAGAGACAAATGGGAACAAGAAATAGAACCAACAGAGTGTACAGGCATAGAAGAACCATTAGCAGTAGCAATAGTGATAGAAGAAGAAGGAGAGACACAATTACTGAGGAGAGATGCAACAGGGGTCATATGATGTGAACAACCAGAATCAAAGATCCACGAAGTATGGATATTACCTGAAGAGGATGAACCAGACAAACCGAACTGAGTGGTAGTCATAGCGGAGGCTTGGGATGAAAGATTTGGATTGGCCACCATGAAAGACTTGAACTGCTCAAACATAGACTGCATATTGGAAGATGGATCATTCTCAGAAACTGGTGCAGAAAAGGCGGCAGATGAGCGAGATCCTGAAAATGCCGGCTTAGCAAATGGTGAACCAGATGAACGACCCTTGGGCTGCAAAAGTTTAGGACATGCATGTTTCCAATGACCTTTCTGATGACAGAAGCTGCACTCATCCATGGAAACCCGAGGCTTGGGCTTACCAGTAACTTGAAATAAATGAGAAGATGGGGTGGGCAAGAGCGGAGGAGTGGCAAAAACTGACTGGGAAGCAGGAGTACCATGAGCCACCTTAAACCGAGTTTCTTCCGCAATAAGCTCACGGACAGCGCCATCCACAGAAGGCAAGGGAGACCGATGAAGAATAGCTCCCCGAAGTGGCTCAAATTGATCACGAAGGGCCATGAGAAATTGAACAAGATGTTGTTTCTCCCGATACTTGATATAACTGTCAAGTAACTGCAAATCGGACGGTTCCATCAAAGCAAGCTGATCCCAATAAGTAGTCATTTCATTGTAGAACTCCTGAATGGACTTATCTTTCTGACTAGCACTGCGAATAGACATCTCAAGTTCATACTGTTTTGCAAAGTTAGACTCAAGATACATAGTCTTCAAATAGTCCCAAACTTGTTTAGAAGTAGAATACTTGGAAAAATTCATACCAATGGTAGTTTGAACTGAATTATGAAACCAAGTAAGAATTTGTGCATTTTCCTTATCCCATTTAGCAACATCGGCCTTAGTTTCTTCAGTTTCTTCCACAGGTCTAATAGTTATACCAATAACATAGTTCCACATACCTTTACCCATTATAAAATTTTTCATCACATGAGACCAATAAGAATAATTGGTACCATCTAATTTAGTAGTAATAGCTTGCAATTTATCATCAGCCATAATTGTATACCCAAACTACAATAGATTCAAAACAGGGAGAAAGGCAGTAGATAAGACCTGAGATAATCCTAGGTCAGTGAGAGACTCAGTGACGAAGAAGATCAGTGAGATACCCAACTTAGGTCTCCGACGAATGAACTAGAGACCAGCGAGCGAAGCCTTGCAGCGATCTGGCGAAGAGAGAGAAAGAGCTGCGATGGTCCTGCGAAGATGACCTTGCGACGACGACCTGCGAAGAGAGAGGAAGAGATGCGATGGTCCTGCGAAGACTACCTATGACGACGACCTTGCGAAGAAGGAAGACAGCTGCAATGGTCGATGATGACCTGCGACTGCGATAGGTATGCTAATGTTTGAAACTTAGCTCTGATACCATGTTAACAAAGAACATCTATTTCATATATTATTATGAATAAACATTGAGTACAATATATATAACCTAAATGAAATAAACCCTAATAATCTAATAGACGAAATAAACCCTAATAATCTAATAGACGAAACTACCCTAAATGACTAATAGAAAATACAATAATATTCACAGTATGCAAACATGTGATTCCCATTTGGGAAACTTGATCATGGAAATGTATGGTTCTATCAATGTGGAAATTATCCTTGGTAGTTGGTAACTGCCCGGCTGATGTTCATATCCTTTAGTAACATTCACTTGGTTAGTGGTATTATTATCTCAATTGTCAAGGTCTTGAGGTTTATTCCCCTAAATATGGATGACTTTTTGCTGTTGGTCCTTTTTTCCCTTCTTTTTTTCTTTTTTTTTTTTTTTGGGGGGGGGGGGGGGGGGGAGAGGGGGTGTTGGATTTTGCTGTACTTCTATTTCTCCAAACGAAAAATAGATCACAAGCTTGCTCCAAGAGCTCTTGGGACACTTGAACAGAGCCCTAATTTGTCTTGCAAAATTTTCATCCTATTAAGATGTTTGCAAGAAAACATATTTTCTTTTTCATTTCATTACTTTTACTTCACTTTCTTTCATTTTTACTTTCCACAATTTTTTCATTCTAATAAAACAGAGACTTAAAAGTTACAACCAAGACCAATAGCCTCCAACTCTTTGTATAATTTATCAATTTCCAACTCTTTATATGAGTTGTCAATCTTGAAAAGTTAGAAGTATAATATTACCAGATTACATTTTCTTATGTATATACTATAAAGAAACAAGATATTTGAGCTGGACTCATGTTTGGCTCATTAAAAGTGTGTTCGAGATTGATTTGTTATGTAAGTAAGCTAAATTTGAACATAATTTAAAGTTGGTTAATTTATTTAGATCAACTCGACTTGTTTGCAGCCCTGCAGCAGTGGTGGGTAGGGTGGAGGAGATGGAAAAAGGGGGGAGGGCATGGGTTAAGCTATGGTTTTCCAAGTTGGGGATGGGCTGTTTTTGGGCAGGAGGAGGTGAGAAAAAAAATTGAGGGTATTTTTGTCAAATTACTCCTTTCAATGGAGTTAAGTGGGAGCTTCTAGGGCAATTCTATTCCGACACCATATTTTATTTCAGTACACACCATTTGTACCGTTCAAATATCAACTTTCGAACAAAATCAAAATGTTTGAATATCAACTTCTGAACATCAACCAATTGTTTGAACAAAAATCTCATTTTATAGTTCATATCCAAACATTTGTATTTTGTTCGGAAGTAGATACCCAAACATTTGTATTTTATTCGGAAGCTAATAACCAAACAGCACAAATGGTGTATGTATACTGAGACAAAGTGTGGTGTGTAAATAGATTCACTAGAGCTTCTATTAGTCCCACTCCCACATTTTGTCTTAATTCACTCCATTTGTGACATTCGGATATCAATGGACTTATATCCGAACAATTCACTTTTATTCGGAAGTTAATATTTTAATGGAAAAAATGATGTGCACTAATCTGAGGGGGAGGTTGGAATAATTAATCCATACTTGCACCAAATTTCCTGAATACATGTAGTTGAAATGTCTACTTGAGAGAGAGAGAGAGACCTAGCAAAGTTGACTTGAATGCTTCAAAGTCTATGAACAGACTGGGCAACATTGCATTTCCTACAACACTTGCTCCGAAAACACAACAGAAGACTGCTTCTCATATCATTCTCTCTTCAAACAGCCTTTCATTGATCACAATTTGGGAACCACTCCTTTTTCTTTCCTCCTCAGAAAAATAAAAAATGGCAGAAACTTTTCTGTTTAACATTGCTGATACAATTTTGCAGAAAATAGGCCTCATTTTCCTCCAAGAAATTGGGTTGTTGAGGGCCGTCGAAAATGAACTCCTGGAGCTTCAGAACAAACTATCCACCATCAGAGCAGTGTTGTTAGATGCCGAGGAACAGCAGGCAAAGAACCATGAGCTCTGCAATTGGCTTGGCAAGCTTAAAGATGCTTTCGCTGATGCTGATGATCTCTTAGATGAATTTGAGATTGACCAGCTGCAACAGCAATTCGTAAATCATCATAGCCTAGTAACCAGAAAAGTACACGACTTTCTTCCTAGTCCTCATTCGCTTAAATTTCGCTTCTCATTTGGACATAAACTCAAGAACTTCAATAAGCATTTGGAGAAGATTGCTGCTGTTAAAGATCAATTTCATCTCACCGAGCGCTTTGTAGCTAGAAATGTTGTGCCAAGAGAGAGGGAGGGGACCCACTCGTTCATTTGCAGAGAAGATGTGATTGGAAGAAACGATGACAAAGAAAAAATTATTGACATGTTAATTTACAATTCATCAAATGATCATCGTGTTCATCGTCATCATGAGCACGTTTCTGTTATTCCCATAGTTGGAATTGGGGGTCTGGGGAAGACCACACTTGCCAAGTTAGTGTACAATGATGACAAGGTTGAGCAGCAGCATTTTCACCTGAAAATGTGGGCATGTGTGTCCACAGACTTGGATATAGAGATCCTAACCAGAGAGATTATCACATACTTAACTTCTAAATGTTGCAGAAAATTAGGCATTGAACAATTGCAGTCCATGCTCCAAAGTACTTTGTATGGTAGGAAATTTTTGCTCGTCTTGGATGATGTTTGGAATGCTGACCATCCAAAGTGGATTGAGTTCAAGAGTTTGTTGATGGATGGTGCCAGTGGAAGCAAAATCATTGTCACTACAAGGAGCAACTATGTTGCTTCGATTATGGGAGGTAGTCACTGGTATGATTTAGCTGGACTTTCATGGAATGATTGCTTCGTGTTATTTGTGAAATGGGCTTTTCCACCAGGGGAAGAGAGGAAGCATCCGAACCTCCTGAAAATTGGGGAGAAAATTGTGAACAAGTGTAAAGGAGTTCCATTGGCTGCAAGGACATTTGCAAGGAAATTGTGCGATAAAACTAATGAGCGTGATTGGTTGCAGATGAGAGATAGTGAAATTTGGAAACTGGAAGATCAGAAGCAGGACGATATCATGCCAACGTTGAGATTGAGCTATGATAAATTGCCATCTTACTTGAAACAATGCTTTGCATTCTGTTCAATTTTTCTGACGGGTCAGTACGTTTACAAGGATGAATTGATTCAGTTGTGGATGGCACATGGACTCATTCAGTCAACACACAATCAAGAGTTGGAAGATGTTGGGGATCAGTATTTTGATGAGTTGCGTTCAAGATCACTCTTCCAAGAGGTTGAAGCAAATGGCCCATTACACATAACCTTTACAATGCACAACCCTATGCATGACCTGGCACAAACTGAGTGCATAACAATGAAGTTCCATAACCAAGAAGTATCTAGCATGGTTCGACACGTTTCATTTCTTGGTTGTAATTATTTACCAGGGAAAGAATTACTGGAACATGTACTTAAACCCGAGAAATTGAGGACCATTTTCTTTCCACAAGATGGGACATAGTGCATTCGCGATTGCTTAGTTGATGAATCCATCTCAAGGTTCTTGTTATTGCACATGATTGATTTCACAGATTCATGTTTTGAGGTGCTGCCACGTTCAATCGGTTACTTGAAACATTTGAGGTATCTAAACCTCAGTAGGAATCAAAGAATCTAAACGCTTCCTAAATCCATTTGCAAGCTGCTGAAGTTGCAGAACTTGCAACTTTCACATTGCAAGGAACTTAAATGGTTACCCAAATATCTAGGGAACTTGGTAAGCTTCAGGCATTTGTATATAACTACACAACAAAAATTCTTTCCAAGAGAAAGGAATAGAATGCTTGACCTCTCTTTGGCCTCTGTGGATCACTGGTTGTGTTAATCTTGCTTCGCTGATGAAATTCAGAACCTCACTGCTCTTCGAACATTAGTCATTAACAGCTGCCCGTGCCTAGCATCTCTTCCAAGCAGCATAGGAAATCTAACCAAGTTACAGAACCTGATGATTAATGATTGTGAAGAGTTTGACGTGTCAAAGGTGAGAGGCATTCAGGGCCTTAGAATTCAAACAGTGGTGATGGGAGAATTGTCAAAGTTGAAGGCCTTGCCCCAGTGGCTTTATGGCCCTGCTACTAGCAACTTTTGCATTGTGTGCTGCCCCAACCTTGTGAAATTACCCTATTGGCCAGAGAACTCGACATCACTCCAAAAGCTCGAGATTTTAGAATGTCCTAAATTGTCATTGTTGCCATAGGGTTTTGACCACCTCAATGCGCTAAAAGTACTGCACATCGTGGAGTGCAACGATAAGTTGATTAGAAGGTGCCAGCCTGAAATAGGGGAGGATTGGCATATGATAGCTCATGTCCCTGAAATATATCTCAACAAAACCAAGATCACCTCCACTCATTATTAGGTAAGGAAAAACATTCCAAAGTCTGTCTTCCATTAGTATGACAGATTTACAATCTTCTTATTTCATATTTAATATAATTTAAGCTAATATGGTTTGATATATTTTTAAACATTATCATTTGATAACTTCATCATTTTCCTGTTTTCTGTTTACAAAAAAACCAAACCAAACCAAATCAAGTCTTAAGTCCCATCAAATAGGGTCAGCTACATAAATCTTTATTCTCTACGCGGCCCTATCAAAGGCCATTTCGTTAATCAAATTAAGTAGATCCATATCTCTATTTACAATGCTAGCTAATGTTAATCTAGGCCCACTCCTTCCCCTAACACTTCCATCTACCATTACAGTATCGCATTTCTTCACTACTGCCTCTGTTGGTCTCCGTTGAATATGACCAAATCATCTCAATCGATTCTCTCACAACTTATCTTCTATCGATGCTACTCCTACCCATTCCCAAATACACTCATTCGTAATTCTGTCTTGTCTAATCTTGCCACACATTCACCTTAGCATCCTCATCTCAGCCACACTCATCTTATCTGCATGTTATTTTTTGGTTGTCAAACACTCCGTCCCATACAACATCGCTAGTCTAATAACTGTTCTATAGAACTTACCTTTTAGTCTAGTGGGTATTCGTTTATCGCACAGTACCCCAGGCGCACTTCTCCACTTATACCATTCCACCTTAATCCTATGGGCCACATCCACATCAATCTCCCCCGCTATTGTGATAATTGACCCTAAATAACGAAAATGTTCACTTTTAGGCAGTTCTTGGTTCTCAATCTCCACTTCTCCTCTCCTTTCATTGTTACTGTCACTAAATTTACACTCTATGTACTCTGTCTTAGTTCTGTTTATCCGGAATCCTTTAGATTCAAGAGTTTTTCTCTAAATCTCCAACTTTGTGTTTACTCCTTCTCTAGTCTAATCCACTAACACGATATCATCTGCAAAAAGCATACACCATGGCACGTCATCCTGAATATTTCTCGTCAATTCATCCATAACTAAAGCAAAAAGATAAGGACTTAAGGTAGAAGCTTGATGTAACCCTACAATGATGAGAAATTCATTTGTCTCTCCAACAGGCGATCTAATAGTGATCACCACCTCTTCATACATTTTCCTAATCACATCAATGTAACATTTTGTCACCCCTTTCTTCTCTAACACCCACCATATTATATCCCAGGGCACTCTATCATATGCTTTCTTAAGGTCGATAAACACTATATGAATGTCTCTTTTCTTTTCTCTATCTTTTCTATTACTCTTCTCAAAAGATAGATCGCTTCCATTGAAAGTGTGAGAACTATTGCCTGAAAAACACATTACAGTTTTAAATTGATTACAAGTTTTTTTTTTAACTTACTCATTTCGAGCTCTCTTTTTTTTCTTTTTCTTTTTTCCTTTTCCTTTTCACTCTAGCAATTGCAGCTACAATTGGAATTCAGCAGAAGCACAGCGAGGTGAAGTCAGTAAATGTACTCTTGTTGCATGTGCCGGAGTTGATTCTTCAATACGAGTGAGGAAGAAAAGAGACTAATATTTATTTTTTTGTGCAAGAGGCGGGATGGCCCAACAATAAGACGTGCCATTATTGTCTCTGGCAACACAAGTTCGAGTCATAAAAATAGCTCTCCAAAAATGGGGGGGTACGAAATTGGTTATGAAGAAATGAGTGCCTGAATGTAGACTTGTTAAGTTAATGTATGATTCATGTTATTTGCTTTATATGCTATTAAACCCCCGTGAAATTCCACTAATGAGTGTATAATTCAATGAATAGAGTTTTTTCACAATTTCCACTTTGGTATATCAATTTAGCTGCTTGAGACTTCCCAAAGAGCCGGTTCCTGGGGAGCCTTATGCACTGGGTATGACTTTTTCTTCAGTAAAAGAGTGGAAAATGAAGGATAGGTATCTAAAACTGAGGTATCCCTACCTCGGGTATGGCTTGCATATTGAAATGTCTCCTACAATGCAGAACTCTAGTTTCTGTCAAACAAGCCAAGCATCTACCAGTGTATGAAAACAGGTCCTTTGGCATTTAACTACCGACTAGGCAGAAGGAGAAGAATAGACACACAGCACAAAAACAAATACGGGAAAATATAGAACAACAAATTAAGATAATTTTTTAGCAAAACTTTGCAAATTAGCATTACATTAATATCTGAAAATCTAAACAAGACGAACAATCTTAACCAGACAACTCAAGAACATCAAATTAAATATCTTCACAGTAATTTTGAATTCTCTTCCTTTCTCACAACAAAAATGAAAAAGGAAACTTGCTCTAGTTTTTTGAATCCAAGCCCTTAACAAATGAGTAGCAACTTCAATACCAAATTTATCGAGCAGGCTGTGCCTGTGCATGTTCCAGAAGCTGAGTAACTAGTTTGTAAGTATGTCATGCAGTCCTTGGTATGGTCAATAAGCTGCTCATACCTGCAACCACAAATATGTATTTGGTTGAAAAAAAATTATAAAATATATTGAACTAAATAAAAATAGCAGAGGAGAAAAGAAAACAGAAATGGCAGTCAGGAAGTAGATGAACCGAACAGCAAAAACATCATCATATCCAGAAGCTGGACTTACACATTAGGATGATTAGCCATGCTAACAGTTCCCGACTTTGTATCAATCTTAGCATCAAGCTTTGAGGTTCGGATAAGATTCACAATCCATCTCTCAGCCTCATCATAATTCAAATTTAGTTTTTCTGCAAGAACCCTGCCAAAACAGAAGAAAACTTCAAAATAATCACAAGGAATAAAAAAACATCAAAATCCTACCAACAAAAATTATCCCCAGAAATTAACTGAATACGGGACATTAAACACATTTTGGATGTTTGCTTCTAAAATTCATTCTCAAAAGTTTCTCTAGAAGCAACCCAATAGTTGCAGATCAGGTTTTTACAATTCCAAATTTTTTGTAGAAAAAAGTATTAACATATTCTCAAAATTTTTGTCTTCTCACAATCAAATGTCTTAGGATGTTTAGAAAAATGTTTCCATAGAAGTACATGAACACAACTTTCTTAGAAATTAGTACAGCTTATTATACCACAATCAATCCATTTCCAGTAAAAGTCCTGTACACTCTGTCCTATTAACAAAGGAAACAAGTATGATAGATTTGCATTGTTTCTCAAAGCCAGAGAAGATATAAAGAAACTAAAGTGTGTACAGCACAGCGACATGCAGAGAAGTTGGAAGATAGTAAGTTCCCGATGCAAGTACAAAATTCAGGTACATACCCCATGTCAATGCGCTGATGTATTCGGCAATAAGTCTCAAAGATAAAAAGATGGGCATTTTCAAGGAACTCGTCTCTCACTGGTACAGTTGAAAAGTTGCCTTCTTCCACTCGTTTGCTGAGGAATGGGTCATTCAATATCACCTACAGGCTACATCATAAATCCATGTTCAATAAGCACCAGACACCATTAGGGAAAGCAAATAAAAAGTCCAAACAAACTGAAGGCAACCAAAAATGACATCACAAAACTGCAAGTAAAGCCATATGATGTGAAAATGAAAATCAAGATAATCAGTATGGGCTTTTGATTAAACACCACGTACTTCTTTGAAGCATTTTGCTGTAAGGTAATAGGAACCTGATGGAGATCAAGGAGGAGAGGTTCACACCTAATTTAGGTGAATGAGGCGGCAACCGAGAATTTAGATCCATCATGGAAGTTTAGTTTCAATCTATGAAGCATGGGTACTCCGAAAATGTTGTCGTACTCGTACCAGGTACTTACCAAGTACTGGTACTCATACCGATAAGGCTACATGCATACCGGGTACTCGAAACACATACCGGGTACTTTTTATATGTTCTTTGGCAGTTGGGTACATCATGAGTACATCGGGAATACACCAAGCTATGGAACATTGGTGGAGATATGTTTAATTTATTAGAGAGTTCTTATTGACTTGAAATTGCAAATCCTTTACTTGATATGCTAGAAATGAAAGATGTATTATTCAATGATGAAATTGATGGAAGTGAAAACTAAAGTTTCAAGTTTTCAAATTTTTCTTAGCTTGCTTTTGGAATAATTGTTTTGTAATTTCTTCTACTTAATGTTATTTAAATAGCTTATAGACTTTGCTTTGGTATTAGTATTATTGAACTATGATTTCTCTTTTGGTTTTGTAATTTTTTCATTTAATTTTAATATTGAACTTTGATTTGTAGATTGAATCTCAAACTATAAATTATAAAAAATAAAAAAAAATTATTGACATACTCCAGCCGTACCCGTATCATATCTGTACCAGTATCCGTACCCGCACCTGTGCTTCATAGGTTTCAATAAGGATTTTTTTTTTTAAATTTCAATATTTTTCTCTTTTTTCTATTTCCTTATTAGACACTACCTATATATATACACAAGTAACCAATACTAATTCATAGAAGTACACAAGCAGTAAGTCTCAAGTCCAGAATAACAAACTTTTAGATATGCATATATGCCATAACTGTTTATCTCTGTAGATTTAGATCCCAGGACATCAAAACTATGTGATAAAATGGAGAGCACAAAGCAAGAAACATAATGAAGAATGTTTAATAGCAGGCAAATTCAAATACTAATAACAGAAAACACACACTTCAAGGAAAATGGAGCTTACTTCTTCACACCCTCGCATCTTTTTTTGGGCGGCATCAAAATCATAATTGACATATACACATGCCAAAAATTCTGTGATTGGATCTTCATAGGAATACTGCCCTTGACCTTAAATGGCTTGGTTGCACTCAGTTTTCTGCTATTAATGTTGTGTTGTTAGGTATGTTATCTCTATGTAGTGTTCTTGTGGAACACTTTTCTAAAACATTGTGTTTGTCATATATAACTACTGTTTTAGTAACTGTTCCTAATCTGTCTTGCAAAATTTTCATCCTCTTAAAATGTTTGCAAGAAAACATATTTTCTTTTTCATTTCATCATTACTTTTACTTCACCTTCTTTCATTTTTACTTTTCACAATTTTTTCATTCTAATAAAATAGAGACGTAAAAGTTACAACCAAGACCAATAGCCTCCAACTCTTTGTATAATTTGTCAATTTCCGACTCTTTATATGAGTTGTCAATCTTGAAAAGTCAAAAGTATAATATTACCTGTCACGCCCCAAGCTCCGTGACAACGCCGCACACTCATTTAAGTGAGCATGTAAGGCTAAAAATAAATATTTTTAATTTTAAACGATTCAGTAGGAATAAAAATGAACCAACAGTGATAGATGGTTACTTACCTCAAACAGCTAAAATAATATTTCCCAAGCTAATATCAAATTACCAAGATCCACCTCAGTCTCACAAACCTAATAAAATATTACACCGCATAAACAATTATTATGTGCACCTATCTTTCTCTTCTTGTAACAACAATAGAATAAATTAACCCAATTGCCTATTAGGAACTCCCACAATTTAGCATCAAAACAAAGCCATCACGGCTTCGGAAATTCTCAACCCATATTATTCTATTGTTGTTTATATACATGTAAAAATTTGTAATTGCTTGTAATCAATCTTGTATCCCACAAACACACTACCATTAAACCTAACCTATCACATATTAATCTCAAAATATAAACTACCAAAACGGAATGCAAAATACACTCTAAAATTGAGCAAAATCGAGAACCCCAACATAGACTACATCAATATAATTATTTGATCATATATGCCCATAAAATCATCTATTGATATATTAACACTAAAATCATAGATAGGAATACAATAAAATAAATCTTACCTAAGTGATGAATAAAGCAAAACCACCACTCTTATGAATCCTTCCTCTTCCTTGGTTTTGGTTTCTTTTCTTTAATTTTAAACTTTTCCAAACCCTTGGTTGCTGCCTTCACGTTTAACTCTTCCAAACCCTTTCCGCAGCACGAGCCTCTTTTTTTTTTTTTTTTTTTTTTTTTTCTAAGACTAAAAGCCACGGCAGTTGGCTTACTTAACCTAATATTCTTTTCTTTTTCCAAAATTGCAAAATTACCCACCTATGTTATAAAAATAATAATGCCATCTCATAATTAATTCCTTGATATTACTAAGTGACCCACATAAATTAATTTAATTACCAATCTATCCAAAAATAATAATATACAAAACTTGGGTTTTACATCCTTCCCCCCTTCAAAGAAATTTCGTCCTCGAAATTTGACATACCTGAAGTCTCAAAAAGTTGTGGATACTTTCGTTTCATTTCATCCTCGAGTTCCCAAGTTGCTTCTCTTTCTGAGTGATTACTCCATTGAACCTTAACATAGTGGATGACTCGACGCCTCAAAACATGTTCCTTCCTATCAACAATTCGTATAGGGTGTTCCTCATATGTCAAATCCTCCTTAAACTGCAACGGTGCATGATCAATCACATGACTAGGATCCGGTATATACTTCCTTAACATTGAGACATGAAAAACATTATGAACTCCAGCTAGTGAATGTGGTAGAGCAAGTCTATAAGCTACCTCTCCAATTCGATCTAAA
The DNA here is from genome assembly GCA_036172215.1 of Camellia granthamiana. NCBI lineage: Eukaryota > Viridiplantae > Streptophyta > Magnoliopsida > Ericales > Theaceae > Camellia > Camellia granthamiana. Next base: position 10,413,965 of record CM069912.1, read on the forward strand.
ACCTCAAATGGTCCAACAAATCTAGGACTCAATTTACCACGAATACCAAACCTCATTACTCTTTTCATAGAAGACACCTTAAGGAACACATGGTCTCCAACCCCAAACACCAAATCGCGTCTCCTGTTATCTGCATAACTTTTATGTCTACTCTGTGCAGTGCGAAGTCGCTCTCTAATAAGATTGATCTTGTCCACTGTTTGTTGCACAATCTCAGGCCCTAACAACTTCTTTTCGCCCACATCATCCCAACAAATAGATGATCTACACTTTCGTCCATATAAAGCCTCATATGGTGCCATCTGAATGCTCGCATGATAACTCTTATTATAAGAGAATTCTACTAAAGCCAAATGCTCATCCCAAGAACCTCCAAGATCAATAACACAAGCCCTCAACATGTCTTCCAAGGTTTGAATAGTTCTCTCTGACTATCCATCAGTATGAGGATGAAAGGCAGTGCTAAAATTCAACTTAGTACCCAAAGCTGCATGCAAACTCCTCCAAAACATAGATACAAATCTGCTATCTCTGTCCGATACTATGGTCATCGGAATACCATGCAACCTCACAATCTCTTTGATATACAGTTTTGCAAACCTCTCTAAGGAGAACCCCACCTTAAAAGCTAGAAAGTGAGCGGATTTGGTCAATCGATCAACGATAACCCAAATAGCATTGTTACCACCTTGGGTCCTAGGCAACCCTGTCACAAAATCCAGGGTAATATGTTCCCACTTCCACTCGGGAATAGGAAGAGGTTGTAACTTACCTGCAGGTCTCTGATGTTCAATTTTCACTTGTTGACATACCAAACATTGAGCAACATACTGAGCAATTTCCCTCTTCATATTATTCCACCAAAAGTTTCTCTTCAAGTCTTTATACATTTTAGTGCTCCCTCGGTGTACCATATATCCTGAACTGTAAGCTTCTCTCAGGATTTCTCTCTTGAGCTCCAAATCATTAGGCACACACAACCTCTCTCCAAATCTCAAGGTTCCATCTTTATGCATACAAAATTCCATCTGTAGCCCTATTTTCATTTCAGCTTTAAGTTTTTGCAACTGAGGATCTCTTCCTTAAGCATCTTTAATTCTATCAATCAATGTGGGTTGAACCCTAAGGTTTGCCAACTGCACTCCATGGTTGTGCCATCTAATCTCAATATTCAACCTTCGCAAGTCCTCTAAGATAGTCTTTTGGTTAGTGATCAAGGTAGCCAAATTACTCGGGGTCTTTCTACTCAAGGCATCTGCCACTGTATTGACTTTTCCTAGATGATAATTGATAGTCAAATCATAGTCCTTTAATAGCTCCAACCATCACCTTTGCCTCATATTCAATTCTTTTTGAGTGAAAATATACTTCAAATTTTTATGATCAGTGAATATCTCACATTTCACCCCATACAAGTAGTGCCTCCCGATTTTCAATGCAAACACCACGGCAGCCAACTCCAAATCATGCGTAGGATAATTCTGCTCATATGGCTTCAACTGCCTAGACGCATATGCCACTACCTTATCATTCTGCATCAGGACACAACCCAAGCCCATCTTCGATGCATCACTATAGATGGTAAAACCTTCATCTCCGGACGAAACTATAAGTACTGAAGCAAACACCAATCGACTCTTTAGATCTTGGAAACTCTTCTCATAATCATCAGACCATTCAAATTTAACCCCTTTTTGTGTTAAACGAGTCAAAGGCATAGAAATTCTGGAAAATCCCTCAACAAACCTTCTATAATAATCTGCTAAACCCAAGAAGCTACGAATTTCAGTGACACTAGTAGGCCTATTCCACTCTACCACCGCCTCCACTTTCTTGATGTCAACAGACACCCCATCCCTAGATATCACATGACCCAAAAATGATACACTCTCCAGCCAAAATTCACACGTCTTTAATTTAGCAAATAATTTCTTCTCCCTTAATATCTGTAACACTATTCTCAGATGTTCTTTGTGTTGCTCTTTACTCTTCGAGTACACAAGAATGTCATCAATAAAAACTACCACAAACTGATCTAAGAAGGGTTTAAATACTCTGTTCATTAAATCCATAAAAGCTGCAGGCGCATTGGTCAACCCAAACGGCATCACTAAAAATTCATAATGCCCATACCTAGTTCGGAAGGCTGTCTTAGGTATATCTTCCGCTTTAACCTTCAACTGGTGATAGCCAGAACGAAGGTCAATCTTAGAAAAGACTTGTGCTCCTTGCAACTGATCAAATAGGTCATCTATCCTAGGCAAAGGATATTTATTTCGAATTGTCACCTTGTTCAACTCTCGATAATCAATGCAAAGGCGAAAACTACCGTCCTTCTTTTTCACAAATAAAACAGGCGCACCCAAAGGAGAAACACCAGGCCGAAAAAAGGTCTTATCTAGTAACTCTTGTAATTGTTCCTTCAACTCTTTCAACTCTGTTGGGGCCATCCGATACGGAGCCTTGGAGATAGGACCCGTGCTGAGTATCAATTCAATGGCAAACTCAATCTCTCTATCTAGTGGCAACCCCGGTAACTCTTCAGGAAAAACATCGGGAAATTCCTTCACAACTAGAATATCCTCTAACTTCAATTCAGTCTCACGGGTATCTCTCACAGAAGCTAAATAGCCCTCGCAATCATTCCTTAACAACCGTCTAGCTTGCAAAGCTGAGATTACCAGAAAAGGAGTGTTAACTCCACTACCCACAAAACAAAATTCAGGTTGATTAGGAATCTGAAATACTACCCTTTTGCCTCGACAATCAATAGAAGCATAATTGGTTGCCAACCAATCCATTCCAAGAATTATGTCAAAGTCCCGCATATCTAAAACAGTTAAGTCTACAAGCAATTTCCTGTTATCTATATTAACCACACGAGATTTGCAAATTAAGTCAGCAACCATAACACCTTATATCGGGGTTTCAACACATAAGTCGATCTCTCTAATGACACATTTCCATCCATGTTTCTCAACAAATCTCATAGACACAAATGAATTTGTAGCGCCAGAATCAAATAACACATGTGCATAAACAGAAGACACTAAAACAGTACCTGGCACCACTGTGTTGGAAGTCTGGACATCTTGTAGCGTGAGTGCGTACACTCGACCCTGAGTCTTTGGCTTATGACCCCCATTTTTCTTTTGATTTCCTGAAGACCCCCTGTCTGTTGATGTTCCTTTATTTGTCCATGCTTTTTGTTCAGTCTCACGCCCCTTCCGGTTAGGGCAATCAGCTATCCTGTGCCCCTGTTGCCCGCAAGAGAAACAAGCCTCAGTATTCCAGCGACACTCACTATCTCGATGGAACCCATTACATCTAGTGCACTGTATCCGATCATTCTTCTTATCAACACTACAACCCATAGTTCGACTTCCCCAACTCCCAACCGAAGAAGTGTTTTGTCTCTTAGCATTGCCCTTCGAACTGTTGTTAGTTTGGAAGTTGGAAGAACTAGGCCTCTTGTTATAATTCTCTTCTTTCTCTTCTTAGGCTCTAGTGAGGCCACTCTCAACCAACAAAGCCTTATTCAACACTGCTCCAAAAGTAGGTAACTCGAAAGGAACCACCTGTTGCATAATGTTCATTCTTAGCCCACCTTCGAATTTCCGTGCTTTGCTGTCCTCGTCTGCTTCAAATGTTGATGCAAATTTAGACAACTTCGTAAACTCGACTTCATATTCTGCAACCATCTTATTCCCTTCCTCTAATTTCGAAAATTCCCTCTGTTTTTGTAGACGAACACTCCTAGGGAAGTATTTCTCATTGAACGCATTCTTAAACCTTTCCCATGTATAGGGGTTGGCATCATGCTCGTGTATGCGCTTCTCCATCTGCCACCAATCATTAGCTATCCCTTGTAGCATAAACGTAGCATAGGTCACCTTCTGATCATCCGTACACTCAAAAACGAGAAATAACTTTTCCATTTTTGTCAACCATTTTTCAGCCTCCAAAAGGTCTATGGCTCCGTCAAATGCCAAGGCTATCTTCTTAAACTTAGTAATGTTACAACGTGGCCTCAGTTGTGGCCCAACACCTAGCTGCATCCGTTGTTGTTACTCCATAAGTCTAGTCAAGTTATTCCCTATGGTGGTTTGTTGTTGCACCACCTCGGCCAAAGTCTGAAGCACTTGAACCATTCTAATTGGATTGGGGATTGCAGCTTGTTCTTGTTGTCCCAACTCTTGCCCCTGATTTCCTCCGATTGCTTGAGAACCACTACCATTATTAGTCACGTTCCCTCGCCGATTATTATTACCAGTTCGTCGATTCATTTGACCCTGGCGTGTATTCCTAGCCATATTTGCCAATGTCTCCTCATGTTCCATTGCAACCTAAATGCATCAATAATAAAACCTCATCTTATTCTATTCTCAAGTCCCTATAACATGTAAATAAAATTAACATTTTATCAAATTATAAGCGTTCCCAATACTACATTTACCCAATCTCACCACTATTCTATACCAGCCTTTAAAATTACAACTTAACTCTGATACCACAAAATTGTCACGCCCCAAGCTCCGTGACAACGCCGCACACTCATTTAAATAAGCATGCAAGGCTAAAAATAAATATTTATAATTTTAAACGATTCAGTAGGAATAAAAATGAACTAACAGTGATAGATGGTTACTTACCTTAAACAGCTAAAATAATATTTCCCAAGCTAATCTCAAATTACCAAGATCCACCTCAATCTCACAAACCTAATAAAATATTACACCGCATAAACAATTATTATGTGCACCCATCTTTCTCTTCTTGTAACAATAATAGAATAAATTAACCCAATCGCCTATTAGGAATTCCCACAATTTAGCATCAAAACAAAGCCATCACGGCTTCGAAAATTCTCAACCCACATTATTCTATTGTTGTTTATATACATGTAAAAATTTGTAATTACTTGTAATCAATCTTGTATCCCACAAACACACCACCATTAAACCTAACCTATCACATATTAATCTCAAAATATGAACCACCCAAACGGAATGCAAAATACACTCTAAAATTGAGCAAAATCGAGAACCCCAACATAGACTACATCAATATAATTATTTAATCATATATGCCCATAAAATCATCTATTGATATATTAACACTAAAATCATAGATAGGAATACAATAAAATAAATCTTACCTAAGTGATGAATAAAGCAAAACCACCACTCTTATAAATCCTCCATCTTCCTTGGTTTTGGTTTCTTTTCTTTAATTTTAAACTTTTCCAAACCCTTGCTTGCTGCCTTCACCTTTAACTCTTCCAAACCCTTTCTGCAGCACGAGCCTCTCTTTGTTTTGTTTTTTTCTTTTTTTTTTTTCTCTAAGGCTAAAAGCCACGGCAGTTGGCTTACTTAACCTAATATTCTTTTCTTTTTTCAAAATTGCAAAATTACCCACCTATGTTATAGAAATAATAATGCCATCTCATAATTAATTTCTTGATATTACTAAGTGACCCATATAAATTAATTTAATTACCAATCTATCCAAAAATAATAATATACAAAACTTGGGTTTTACATTACCACATCACATTTTCTTATGTATGCACTATACTGAAACAAGATATTTGAGCTCGATTCATGTTCGGTTCATTAAAAGTCCTTTCGAGGTTGAATTGTTTGTAAATAAATTAAACTTAAACATATTTTAAAGTTGATTAAGTTATTTAGATCAACTCAACTTGTTTGCAACCCTACAGCAGTGATGGGTGGGGTGGAGAGATTTCACTTACTACTACTAGCATAAAACAAATGGTAAACTACACTTACCTTCCCTGAGATTTCTCACAAATACGTAAATTTTTCCTGTAATTTTAATAATTACAAAAACCTCTTTTATTTTTACTAATAATATCAAGATTCCCTCACTCCATTAATTAACTATCCAAAATGACCATATTACCCCCTTTGAATTGAGTGAGAAGATGAAAACAATCAAATCAATCCAATAAGCTATTTAGATGAAATTTTTCATTCACCTCTCCTGAAATTTTGCATATCTATTATTAAAGACCCATGCATATTTTAACATAATACCCTAATAATTTAATATAAGATCCTAATAATATAATACATATAAGACTTATTTCATACTATATAAACAACGAAAAATTTATCAATTTTAATTAATACATTTATTATTTAAATTTCTTTTTTCTTTTCATTTTTTAAATTGAAACAAATTGATTAATTTTTTTCTCAGCAATTTGTCCTACTTATTTATTCATATGCAAAACAAAATTATTTATCTCTAAATTGTTAAGACATTATTAAAACATTTAATAAAAAAACTTAATTTTCATTGATAAAATACTCAAAATTAAGGCATCTCTCTAAAATTAATGTTACATAACATTCTAATAATTTAATATATGACTTATTCCAAACTACATAAATAACGTAAGTTTATTATTTTAAGAAATGCATTTATTATTTATTTTTTTTTTAAAGTTAAAATAAATGCATTTATTTTTCTCAATATTATTCTCAAATTTAATTTGTATATTTGCGTCATTAAACTTCTAATTGATGCATATTTTAAAAAACGTAAGTTAATATTTTTTACATGATTAAAAAAAATTAAAAAATAAATATAGAAGCAAAAAAAAAATTCTTAGCCCCTCTAAGGTTATCAACATTAATCTTGACCTTAAATACACTAAATTTAATTTACCCTATTAAATATATATGAAATTATTATTTATTTTTCATAATTTGTTCAAAATATAAATGTAATTTCTTGACTCTATTTTTTTCCACAAATTTTTGAATTTTTATAGAAATAATAAAAGAAAATTTAACCATTGATGAAGGTGAGAAATTAATTCTAAAATTTCATGATCCTTCATTCCTTATCAACTAATTTAAATTTATTGTGAGGTGATTATATTTTTTTTTACTTCTATATTTATTTTTTAATTTTTTTAATAATGTAAAAATATTAACCTATGTTTTTTTAAATATGCATCGACTAGAAGTTTAATAACCCAAAAATTAAAATTAAAATTTGAGAATAATATATGATTGAGAAAAAATAAAATAATGATATTTTTCATATGAATAAATAAGTAATGTTAATTGTCCGAAAAAAATAAATCCATTTATTTCAACTTTTAAAAAAATTCAAATAATAAATGCATTACTTAAAATGATAAATTTTAAGTTGTTTATGTAGTATGGAATGAGTCTTCTATTAAATTATTCGGATATTATTTAACATTAATTTTAGAGAGATTATTTATTTTTAAGTATTTTATCAATAAAAATTAAGTTTTTTTTTCCATTAAATGATTTAATAATATTTCAACAATTTAATAGTTTTATTTAATATTGCATGAATTTTAAGATATGGGTCTTTGATAATATATATGTAAACCTCAAGACAGATAAGTGAAATTACTCATTTGAATAAATAAGGCATCTAAGGAGTAATTTCGTCATTATTGGTATGACATCAGTATGACATAAGTAAATTCTGTTAAATAGCCTAACAAAGGGTAACAGTGACGGAATTTTAATAATAGTTTCAAAAGTAATGGAGGTTAATATGATTATTAAAATTACAAAAAGGCTTCTGTAATTATTATAAAGGTTAAATTATGCAAATAGTCCTTGTACTTTACACGATGTGTCAATTTGGTCCATGTAGTTTCAATTTGCTCAATTTTGTCCCTTAATTTAACGGATTGTGTCATTTTAGTCCAATAAATAACGGTTGTTAAATTAATTTAACGGAATGTCAAATAATGTGTCAATTTGGTCCCTATACTTTACACGATGTGTCAATTTGGTCCCTGTAGTTTCAATTTTCTCGATTTTGATAAGGACTAAATTGACACATTGTGAAAAATATAGGGACCAAATTGACACATTGTTTGACTTTCCGTTAAATTAACTTAACAACCGTTATTTATTGGACTAAAATGACACAATCCGTTAAATTAATGGGCAAAATCGAGCAAATTGAAACTACAGGGACCAAATTAACACATAGGGACTATTTGCATATTTTTTCCAATTATAAATCTGAGGGTTGGTAAGTGTAATTTACCCTAAAACAAATATTCATATCTGACAAACATTACTAGTTGAATTTGGATTCAGATCGTGTGTCCATTTTTTCCTTTGACTAAAAATCTCAGGGTTGGCAAGTGTAATTTACCCTAAAACAAATATTCATATATGACAAACATTACTAGTAATATTCATATCTGGCAAACATTACTAGTAAATTCTATTTGGCACCTCATTTATGCATCTTCTCACAAGCACAACGAGTGAGTGAGAACACACAATGCCTCTAAACTCAAACAACCGACACATACATTGAACTTCACATTCGATTGAATTAAAATATACAACAAAGTCCACATGCTTCATCTTCTCGCAAACTACCATCGCTTCTTGGACATTATATGTACAAATTGATCCCTCCTCTCTGACAATCACCGCCTGACAGTAAACTAATCTCTTCAACTCTCCTTGAACTTCTTTGAATTTTGCATTGGTGTATGCTTGCTGAAATTGCTTCTCAAAGCCATATATAGTTAGGCAACCAAACAATTTGTGTCGAGACTTGAAGTTTGATTTCTTCTCTTTCTCTACCTTACTTCTCAATGCATTGTCATATTGTTCAACAAATTGTTTTAATGTAGTCTTTGGGTTGACATATCCATCAAAAAATGCATTCATGCTTTCACTTCGTTGTGTAGTTGACATGCCAGCCCAAAATATGTCTTTAACATATACAGGAACCCATCGATGCCACTTATCATATAGTACCCCCAACCAATCATTATCATAAAGATTAAATTTTGTAAGCATCTATTCCCATTGATTCTCAAATTCATCTCTTGTCAAACAGTCATAAATTGCATTTTGCATAGCCAACTTTATGCATTCATACTCATCACATCCTTTCAACTTCTCCAGGATTTTCTTCATTATATGCCATAAGCACCATCGATGTCGAGCCTGTGGAAATACAATTTCTATAGCATTTTGCATAGCTCAGCACTGATCAGTTATGATAGCTTTTGGAGGACGATTTGATATGCAACTTAACCACGACTTAAATAGCCAAACAAATGTGTCATTGTCTTCACTAGATAGCAATCCACACCCTAGCAAAATAGACTGTACATGGTGATTAACTCCTATAAATTGAGCAAATGGCATGTCATATTTGTTGGTCAGATAAGTTGTGTCAAATGAAACAACATCTCGAAATGCTTCATAAGTAGCCCGACTCGTTGCATCAGTCCAAAACAAGTTTCTAATGCGACACTCGTCATCAACATCAATCACATAAAAGAATCTCTCACTATGTGCTTGCATTCTCATTAAAAACTTTGAAGTGATTGGGCATCACCTTCCCCAAGCCTCAATCTTCTAGCTCTATCAATGTAATTCCTTGCATCTCGCTCATCAAATGTCAATGACTCGTACCCCCCCTCCCCGCTTCAACAATCATTGAATGATAGTTCTTAGACACCCCAATTCCCGCTTCATCATTAATTTCTAATCGTCTCTTCACAAGAGTAAGAATTTTCTTATTCATTGCAAAATGACGTGAATCAATGGAAATCAAATCATGATTATGCTCAAGGTTAACTGTGGTTAACATATATCTCCCATCCTTTTGTAGACTACCTCGTACCCTTGCTTTGCAACCAATTTTTGTTGACAAAGATGGCTTCAAAGGGTTCACTTCTTTTTTTTTTTTCCTCTCCCCCGATCGAGAACATTCAATTGCAAAGTTTTTTAATTGCCCATCATCTCCAAAATGTTGTGCTCTATGAGCTATAGAAAATCCAACATGCTTAGCTTATTTGCCATAAAATGTGTACACTTCTTTCCTTGAGCTAAAATACATACCCTTCTTAGGTTCTTCACCTTGTTCACCCTCATTTACTGAAGGATTGTTACCACCATTTGAATCAACCTCCATTCTTCCACTTTGAAAAATGAAATTGAAATAGAATGATTTCAATACAACAGATCATTAAATTGTCCAAATAACCCAAACATCACTGAAAATTTGCCATTTTTCTGCTATGCAGATCATAGAACAAATTAGTGTTGCCACACTGAACAAATTAGTGTTCCCCAAGCCTCAATCTGCTATGCAGATCACAGAACAAATAAGCTATACAGATCATAGTATTTGACAGAGTATACTATTTCTGATAACTTTGTTTCAGAAAATCAGTGTTGCCACACTGAACAAATTATTTCTGAAAATCAGTGTTGAATGTATAACATTGTGAGGCTACAGAACAAATTAGTTCTGTTATACTTCTACTGTATAATACAGAACAAATCAGTGTTGAATGTATAATGTTGTGAGGCTATAGAACAAATTATTTATGTTATACTTCTACTCCATAATACAGAACAAATCAGTGTTGCCGTACTTCTACAGAACAAATCAGTGTTGAATGTATAATGTTGTGAGGCTACAGAACAAATTATTTATGTTATACTTCTACTGTGTAATACAGAACAAATCAGTGTTGCCATACTTCTACTGTCTCTCTAATGTGTTCACACACGGTATTGCAGACATACACAGAGATTGCTAAATGTATGTATGTATGTATGTATGAAAGCGAGAGAGACAGAGAGATAGAATGAAGGAAAAATATTACCTGATAAAATGCGATCAAAGATTCAAGAGACCGAGAGATTGATGATGAATGGCGGGCAGACGGACTAGGGACGAATCAGGAGAGTGAGAGACAGAGACGAAGTGGATATGGCCGTCGATTTCTGAGAAATACAGCTATGGCGGACGGAGGAGAGAAGACGGAAGACGGAAGAAGGACAGAGCTATGAGCTATGGCGGACGGAGAGGGAACAGTGAAAGTTGGGACGACGGAAGAGTGAAAGTTAGGGCGCTAATGTTTTTGTTTTGTTTTTTTTTTTTTCTCATAGGAGTGTGTATCACACCCATCATAGTGCAAGTATTCTTCACCATTGCTAAAGCAGTTGCCACGTTAGTGGGGGTACTGGGGGTCGAATTTGGAGAGGGTCTGGATCGAAACTGTTTGGATTCAGATCCTGTGTCCATTTTTACCGTTGACTTTGAGTTATTTCTCAGCTACACCTACCTTGCTTCCATAACTAACTATTGCCTAATCTTCCTTCTTCTTCTTCTTCTTCTTCTTCTTCAACCTATTGTTGATCATCAAGAAATTAAAAGATGGCAGAAACAATTCTTTTAAGCTTAGCAAGCAAAGTTCTGCTGAATTTAGGCTCCCTTACTTTCCAGGAAGTTGGCTTGGGATGGGATCTTAAGAACTAACTGAAAAAACTTGAGGGCACCTTGTTGACGATCAAGGCGGCGCTCGTAGATGCTGAGAGAAAATGCACGGTTGAGGGGTCTTATTACTCGATTGGGATAACCGGATGGCATGAGAGGCTCCAAGATGCTTTCTATGAAGCAGATAACGTAGTCGATGAATTCCAATACGAAGATTTGCAACGCCAAGTCCTGTTGAGAATGCATAATCATAGAAGCATTGGAATGCAGGAGCTGGTATGCATATTCTTTTCATGCTCACACACACTTGCTTTCCGATTTAAATTTAAAATGGGTTGTAAAATCGAAACGATTAGACATGATGGCGGATGATAGGATTAAATTTCTTCCCATCCCAACAGAGCATAGAGTTGGTTTGGAGAGTTCAAGCGTCGCTAATGAGACAGAACTTATTGGAAGGGTCAATGATAGAGAAAGGATGTTACAACTTTTAATGATGTCCCCGAGTGTTGGTGATGATCACAACATATCTGTCATCCCCATTGTTGGTATTGGAGGTCTTGGTAAGACCGCTCTTGTTAGATTGTTGTACAATCATGAATTGGTAGCCTACCATTTTGAGTTGAGGATTTGGGTATTTGTAGGACAGGATTTTAAAGTTAAACGTGTGATGCAAAAAATTACTGAGTGCATTACTCATTCCCCTCATCTTGATCACTTCAGTTCAAATCAGTTACAGATAATCCTTGCAGAAAAATTGTATGCTAGGAGATTTTTACTCGTCTTGGATGATGTAGGTAATTGTGATAACCGAGATTGGGCCAAGTTCTTCATTTTTTTGACAGATGGTGCCTAGGGAAGTAAAATCGTAGTGACTACACGTAACAAGCTAGTCGCTTCAACTTTGGGCATGGTTCCCATGTACAATTTAAAGAGTCTTTCCGACGAGGATTGCCATGAATTGCTTTTGAAATGGTCCGGTCATGAAGAAGTTCGGGAACAACATGTTAACCTCTCAGAAATTTGAAGGAAATTGCAAAAAAGTGCCACGGATTGCCTCTTGCATCAAAGTCTTTAGGCAACTTAATGTTCATGAACACCAATGAAAACCAATGGTTGCGTTTCAAAGACACAGAACTATGGGAATTGGAGCAACACAGTAGAAATGACATTTTGCCTGTGTTAAGATTGAGCTATAACTCACTACCTGCTAACTTGAAATGTTGTTTCCTATATTGTTCAATTTTTCCAAAAAAGTTTGAAATTAAAACTGATAAATTAATCCAATTGTGGATAGCGTAGGGGTTCATTCAATCATCATCTGGCCTAAATCAAGAGTTGGAAGATATTGGCACCAATTATTTGAATCAATTGTGTTCCATATTTTTCTTGGAAAACTACACGAAAATGTATTAAATATGTGCAGAATGCTTGAGATCATTCATGATCTTGCAGTATTTTTGGCAAATGTAGAATTCTTAAGTACTACAAATTATCATCCTGGACCAATTTCTAAGATTGTTAAGCATGTATCATTTCGTGAATCTGATTGTTCAGGGAGAAGAGGTCACAAAGTCATTGTTCAAATAAGAGAATATGAGGACTATTCTCTTTCCATTTCAAGGTGTGGGAGCCGATAAGGAAAGCGTTGTTGACAAATGCATCACAAACTTCAAGTATCTACATGTGCTTGATTTGAGCAACTCATGTTTTCAAGTATTGCCACATTCCATTGGTAATTTGAAGCATTTGAGATTTTTAGACCTTAGTGGGAATGCAAATATTGAGACACTGCCTAATGCCATTTGCAAACTGTACAATTTGGAAACTTTGCAAATTTGGTATTGTGTTAAAATCCGAGAGCTGCCCAAAAACATAGGCAACTTGATCAGTCTCAGACATTTGTACTTAACCACACAATAGAGTTGTTTGCCAGAGAAAGACATCCAACGCTGGACCTCTCTCCAATCCTTTCGTATTACAGGATGTGGAAACCTTACATCTTTGCTAGAAAGGATGCAACTCCTTGTTGCACTCAGAACAGTGACGATTTCATAGTGTCCAAATTTGACATGTTTGCCAAGTACCATGAAGAACCTAGCTAAGTTGGAGAATCTCAAGATCAGCAATTGTCCGAATCTTAACTTGACAGAGTGGGAGGACTTTAGAGGCCTGAGGAGGCTTCAATAAATTGAAGGCTGCAAGTTTTTGAAGTTTTGTAACTTTCCCAGGTGCGTCTGTGGCTTCATACTATTTCTTTATATTTTTGTTCTATGTAATATTAATTGTTTGTTTTGCTTGCTTCCTTCTTGACACTGTTTGAGTACTTGTAATGTGTATCAAATTACTAATTTCAGATCACTAGGATAATCGCAAAGCATGGAGTCACAGGTGTTTGATGGAAAATCAACTGATGAATCGTTTGTATACAAGGGACCGACTTGTGTTAGCAAGATATAAATTTTTTTGGTTAAGGGAAGAAGGGAGCTGTCATCTCCATCAAAAGACCTTGACCATAGTTACAGATTTCAATAGGGAGTTTTCAATTAGAGTGTTCTGAGTCTTGACCTTAAATGGTTTGGTTGCATTCAGTTTTCTGCTATTAATGTCGTGTTGTTGGGTATGTTATCTCTATGTAGTGTTCTTGTGGAAAACATTTTGTTTGTCATATATAACTACTGTTTTAGTAATTGTTCCTAATTTTTCGTGCAAATTTTTCATCCTATTAAAATGTTTGCAAGAAAACATATTTTCTTTTTCATTTCCTTACTTTTACTTCACTTTCTTTCATTTTTACTTTCCACAATTTTTTCATTCTAATAAAATAGAGATTTAAAAGTTACAACCAAGACCAATAGCCTCTGACTCTTTGTATAATTTATCAATTTCCAACTCTTTATATGAGTTGTCAATCTTGAAAAGTCAAAAGTATAATGTTATCATATCACATTTTCTTATGTATGCACTCTAATGAAACAAGATATTTTAACTCGACTCATGTTCGGCTCATTAAAAATCCGTTTGAAGTTGATTTGTAATGTAAATAAGCTAAACGTGAACATATTTTAAAGCTGATTAAGTTATTTAGATTAACTCAACTTGTTTGCAACCCTATAGCAGTGATGGGTAGGGTGAATTTATCTCACATTGTTCAAACTTTTAAAACTCCCAAAACCATCAATATTCAAATGATATATATCATAACCAATTAATTGTTTGAATATATATATATATATATAAATTCTTTGTAACTCTTTATAAAAGATATGAGGCTAATCAATTTACAATCCAAGTCTCCCATTATATATTAAATGACATTTGTGGTGAATTCAAAATTAAACTATGATATAAACATTATGGGACTTACCCATTGTAAATCTAATTTATATTTTGTAAATAGCAAACCTATGACAAAATACCTTCCCATTTTATATTTATAATAATTGATTACATAATAAAGTAGAGCTAAATAAGTCTTAAATATATATATATATATGGCTATGATATGACAAAAATAATTAACTAAAATCAAATAAGGCTATCATATTTACAAACATCATTGCTTGCACATAATGTGTTCCATAAATCACTTTCTTACAGATTCACACATGTTAATGGCCATGCACACATCCCAAGAAACTTTCTATACACAATATATGGTACCATTTTTCATTCCTTTTGATTTAAACAACAATTGATATTCTCTTTAATCAAAACAATAAAACCTAATTTAAAATAACAACACAGGCAAATTTTGTTTAAGACAATCAAAACCGAAACACATCATTTTCATTAAGCAAAAAACTTTAAAGTATTAAGTGCCATTTTGGGAACATAGTAAAAAGTCACATTTTTTGACAAAATGTCCAAAAATGTGATTGCCAAAAACGCAACAAAATCCCTTTAGGAAGTGCCAAAAACGCAGACCTAAAATTACAAATTAGGGCCTATGAAAAAAAAATAAAAAAATAAATCTCTTATGTTAGGTGAGGGTATTTTGGTTATTTTAATTTGATTTGACACCATAAATAAATATTAAACTAAAAAGCAAAAAGCGCTTTTTACCAACTTCCCAAATCACTTCCAAAAAAGTCAAAAAGCTTGGTAAAAAGTCAAAAATCAACTTTTTACCAACTTTTCAAAAGCTTGGTAAGGATATCAATTATATTCTAAATAAGATCAAACAACACCAATAATATGAACAAAAAATAACATATTTTTATTCTAAAACACTAATCAAGTAATATTTAAACATTCACATTCAAAAATATTCGTTACTTGAAACTGCATATATATTTTGTAAAAGTAAAATATTTTAATTAAATTGAAATCTGGAATTTACTTTAAATAAAAATAAATGAAATAGAAATGAAATTTCTCGGTTTGTTCTAGGTAAGTTGTTGGCATTTTAACACAGACATCATCATAAGAATACATGCATGAATTCATATTTAAAAGAGAATTTACAGAGCACTGACTTCAAAAAATTTCTCATAATCATAAAAGTAAAAATAAAATAAGTTAAGTAATCAACCAAAACAAAATAGATCAGAAGTCTAACAAAACCGTTTTCCAGACTTTTCCCTTTTAAACGGAGACAAAGACATACTTGATTCATAACCAAGAAAAAGAAACAACTTCCTTTCAAAATAAAATTACCTGGATTCTTAAATCAAAACATGCTAAAATATTTTTAAAAAGTTCAACAGAAATTTATTTTGATATTGGAAAATCCAACACTTAACCATATTCTTTGATTTATTTATCTATTTTTAAACATTCCAAACAAGCACTATCATGGCATTTTTAAATTTACAACAACCTTAGAAAATTGACGACAGAACTATTTGTGAGACAAAACCAAATAGCACTAATATCATTTTGTTAGATCTACACATAAGTTAGAAAGAAAAACAATGTTAGATTGTTAGTCCAACTGAACAATAACCAAAATATTGTACAACAATTATAGTAGTTTTAACTTTTTTTATTTTAACCACAACCGCTTTAGATTGTTAGAAAAAAATTATGCACTAATATAACTTAATTAATAAAATGATTAAGATATTTATAATAAATAAAATATGAAAGCAAGTAAATTCACAAAAAATAAGAAAGAATTGGCCTGTAAGATTGAAAGGCATGTAGTGACTGCTCTAAAACCGTTGTTACTCCTCACATGAAGTTACAATCGAAGTGCAACGGCTCCAAGATACAAACCAAGCGCTCACAACCTTTCTCATCCAATGCTCACGTCCACCAAGAAGATATGAACGAATCACGAACTATAGTTGGCTGAGAGGGTAATTTATATTCATTATTGGGCCGAGCTAGGTGTTGGGCCGAGCTAGGTGTTGGGCCGAGCTAGGTTCAAGATTGGGAGATACCCACTAAGAGAGGGGAAGTATGTGTAGTTCGGCTGCCAAACGAGTACTTCGGTTGCGGCAAGTGTCGAGATAGTCTGGTTGAATTTGGTAGACCGGTCGTATAATTATACCGGTTCTTGTATGTTAGGTCGGTTGCATGGTGACACCGGTTCGGACTTGTTAGTTCGGCTTGGCCACGTCCTAGTCCGGTTGAGCTCTCTTATGGTTAGCTCGGTTGTGGCATTGGAAACCGAGGTAAGGGAAGCAAAGCAAGGACCGGACTAGGGGGTATTTCGGCTGTAATGGAGTTCGGCCATAATGAAGCCATCTCACTTGGTTTATGCAGTGAGGGGGGTGTTGAAGATGAGCATTATCTTCTAAGAGGAGTATGAATCCTAGAAGGACTCTACGCATGGAGGAATGCGAGTTCTAGAAGGACTCTTTGCATGGAGAAGTTAGAGTCCTACTAGGACTGTGCCGCGCGAAACCTATATAAGCTCACCAATGCCACCTTTGCCAAGGTAATACATTTTTTGCTTCCTGAATACTCAGAGCTTTTGCCTTCTAGTCTTGCTTACTGACTTAGGCATCGGAGAGGTTTCCGGCACACCCTCGCCGGCCAGCTCACGTTTGTGTTTTCAGGTGGTGGAACGACGACGTATTGAGGAACGCAGACTTGATCAACAGGATTATACGAGAAGGTGAATTTCTTTCCCGTACAATTGGCGCCGTCTGTGGGAAGTACAGACAAGAACTACCTCTTGATCAAGCTTTCTCTTGAACATCAATGGCAAACAACGAAGAATTGCCTCAGTCCGCCATTGACGGACTAACTCCAGAGGGAGGTGCAAGGCGCGAAGGCCTACCTTTGATCCCTCCCATGGCGAGCCTGGAGCCACAAAGGCAAAATTCCAGGAGAGATGCGAGGGGACGAAGGAGGAATAGCAGCCCTCATCCCTCTCTTTCGCAAAGCCCAGAAAGACAAAGGCGCAGAGTTGATCCTCAAATTCTGGAAGATCGCGTCAGAGAACAAGATGAACTTATCCGTAAGATGGCGGCGGACATGGAGTCTCTGAAGTGCCAGATGAAAGGCAAAGAAGTGGCGACAGGAGAAGGGCGTAATAAGAAGACGCCCCCTCGCCACTCAGACGGCCGTAGTAGGAATTCTACACCCTCTCGACCAGAGGACAGAAGCCTCAGGACAGGCGACACGCGATCCGTATCTTCCAGGACTCGTCACTCCAGGTCTGAGAGGACGAGGCCTGAAAGGTCATATACCGAGGGTAGTACCTATTGGCCCTCGCATACGCACCATACGAGGTCCAGACAGACGGAATTACCTAGGTCGTCCGACCTGCGATCCATGTTAGAAGAGAAGGCACGATGGAAGGAGGACGCCAGAGCGCGCGATCCCCACAGGGTTCCTGCCTTGCAGCGATTGGCTCCTCGGACGCACGGAAGCGTCGAGGTTGGAATGCCAAGACCGCACTTGGCATACGAACCAGCGGATAAGGCATTGGCGAGGCTGCAGACCTCACCATTCGTCCCAGAGATTGAGAACGCGCCCCTTCCGTCAGGCTTCCTACAACCCAAATTCACGACGTATGAAGGGAAGACGGACCCTTACACCCACCTGAGCCACTTTCGCCAGGTAATGGCTGTATACCGGCGGAATGAGGCGCTGATGTGTATCCTATTCCCTTCAAGCCTCGGCGACCTAGGCCTAACTTGGTTTGAAAAGCTTCCAGAGGGCAGCATAGCCTCCTGGGCGCAGCTGGCAGAGGCGTTTGTAACGCGGTTCAGAACAAACACAAAGACCCCGGTGGAGATCGACCAGTTACTCTCCATCGACATGGGCGAGAAGGAGACATTAAGGTCCTACAACAGCCGATATTGGGAGACCTTCAACCAGATTGGGGATTGCCCAACCAACCTGGCCATCGCGCAGTACAAGAGAGGCCTTCCAGTCGGGAATAGACTGAGGGACTCTATCACTATGACGCCACCTCTTACCATGGAGGCCCTGATGGAGAGAGTGCATCAGCACATCAGGGTGGAAGAGGATGGCGCTCGCGCCAAAGCAAAGACTGGCGCGACCATAACACCAGAGAAGAAGACCTCGGCAAAGGTCAATACGGTAGATCGCCGAAACAAAAACGGACGGGGCAGACGAGATAATGACGAAGACCAGGACAAGAGGTGGTTGAGAGTCCGCACCGCCATTACCACAGTGTTCAAAAAACCAATCTACCGTATACTTAGTGAGATTCGAGACGAGCCTTTCGTCAAGTGGCCAGCCAAGATTGGCGAGGCCCAGAAGGACTACGATGACAGATCCAGATGCACCTACCACAAGGAAAAGGGGCACCGAACTGAGAACTGTATGCCATTGAGGCAGCATCTGGAGGAGTTGGTGGCGGCGGGCCACCTGGATAAATACATAGAAGGAGGGGCGCAGCCAGCCCCACAGGACCACAACCTCCCTAATGGAATGCCAAACGACGCCCCACCGCAAGGCACCATCAACGTAATCCATGGAGTCTTTGAACCAGAGCGTGTATGCGAGCTCAGAGGTTCAATCAAAAAAGCAGAGCACTTGAGAGAAGTGCTAAGTGCCCAACCAGTCGTCAAAAAGGGGAGGACAGAAGCTACAAATGTTATGTCCTTTTCGGATAAAGACTTGGACAGAATATATTGCCCACACAACGATGCCTTGGTCGTCACTCTCCGAGTCAAGGATTTTGACGTCAAGCGGATTTTGATTGACCAAGGTAGTTCGTGCGAAATCATGTACTATGAAACTTTCAAACAACTCAAGCTGCAGGATAAAGACTTGGCCCCCGCAGTATCGCCCCTCATTGGGTTCAACTCCATGCCAGAATGGCCAGTCGGCAAAATCATTCTCCCAGTCAGAGCAGGGAGTGTGACAAAGCAAGTGGAGTTCTGGGTGTTAAAGGTTCCATCCACCTACAACATCATTTTGGGCAGAACATGGCTGCACGCCATGCGCTCAGTAGCATCCTCCTACCACCAAGTGATGAGGTTCCCCAGCGACACCGGAGTAATAGAGGAGGTCTATGGTGACCAGATTATGTCCAAGCAGTGCTTCGTTGCAACGAATGGTAGCCGCGCTGCCAAAGGATATGTTCATTCGGTTGAAGAACCAGAGAGTAATGAACTATTCGCGGATGTTGGCAAAGCGGCTAGTCAGAAGGCAGTGGAGGACTTGGTGGAGGTCAGAATAGACGAGAAGAACCCGGATAAGTTCTTCTTGCTTGGCTCGTCGTTGTCTAGCACTGAGAGGCTAGAGGTCTTGAAGTTTTTGACCTCTAACATCGAAGTGTTTGCCTGGACCCCATACGACATGCCAGGCATCGATCCCAACTTCATATGCCACCAACTCAACGTCCACCCATCTGCCAGGCCAGTCATTCAACGCACTCGCAGATCGGCACTCCACCACGCAGAGATAGTAGCAGAAGAAGTGGGAAACTTGTTGGAAGCAGGGGCAATCAGAGAGGTGCACTACCCCAGGTGGATCTCCAACACGGTGGTGGTGCCAAAGAAAAATGGCAAGTGGCGCGTTTGCGTCGATTACAAAACTGTCAACAGAGCATGTCCCAAAGATAGCTTCCCCCTACCAAGGATCGACCAACTGGTGGACCTAACAGCTGGTCACAACAGGCTTAGCTTCCTTGACGCATATAGAGGCTATCACCAGATCGCAATGCATGAACCAGACCAGGAGGTCACGTCCTTCACCACTCCAAGAGGACTATACTGTTATAAGGTCATGCCCTTTGGCCTGAAGAACGCAGGGGCGACATTCCAGAGAATGGTCACCAAGATGTTTGAGCCATTGTTAGGCAAAACAATGGAGGCTTACATCGATGATATGGTGGTCAAGAGCAAGAGTGAGAGTGACCATCTCAAGGACCTAAGTGAAATGTTTGAGATCCTGAAAAAGCATAAGTTACGCCTCAACGCGTCGAAGTGTGCTTTCGGAGTTGGATCAGGCAAATTCTTAGGCTTCTTGGTGACCAATCGAGGTATAGAGGCAGACCCTTCTCAGATCAAAGCAATCCAGGAGTTAGAGAGACCTAACTCAGTGAAAGAAGTGCAACACCTTACCGGCATGGCAGCAGCACTTAACCGATTCATCAGCCGGTCTTCAGACAGATTGCGTCCATTCTTTCAGTCATTAAAAGCTAAGTTTGAGTGGGACGAAGAATGCGACCAAGCCCTGGCGAGTCTGAAGGAATACATGTCTTCTCCACCATTACTTGTTACCCCCATACCTGGAGAAGAACTCTTCCTCTACTTGGCAGTATCTCAGCACGCGATAAGTGCAGTGTTGGTTCGAGCTGAAGGAATCCAACACCTACCCATCTTCTATGTCAGCAAGACATTGCTGGGAGCGGAAACAAGGTACTTGCCTCTAGAGAAGCTAGCACTGGCATTAATGATGGCATCCAGGAAATTGGCGCACTACTTTCACGCCCATACCATTGTCGTCCTCACAGCTTTTCCATTGAAAGCTCTGTTTGAGAGGGCCAACTTTTCTGGGCGAGTTTTGAAGTGGGCAGTAGAGTTGGGGCAATATGATGTGAAGTTCCAACCCAGAACCGCGGTAAAGGCCCAATCTTTGGCAGACTTCGTCGCAGAATTCACTCCTGGAAGCCACCAAGTCTGCCCAATCGACCTGACTGACACAACCAAACTAGGGATGGAGATTGACGCCGGAATAGCGCAACCCCTAGTACAGGCTACTCAGTCAGTGCCCAAGGCAGACCAGAGTAGAAAAGGCGAGGAGGAATCCGACCTTACTACACCAAGTGAAGATGCACTGGCAACTAATGACTTGAGCCCATCAGAAGACAAGGGGCAAACTGCAACTATGGACTCTGAAGAAGACATTAGCAACCTGGAAGACCCCAAGGCATCGTCCGATCCCTCAACCTGTTGGAAGTTGTTCGTTGGGGAGATGTGGAAGCTCTTTGTGGATGGCGCATCCAATCGACATGGAGCAGGACTTGGCATAGTCCTCATCTCTCCAGACGGCCTAGTAGTGGAGCAGGCGATCAACCTTGGCTTTCCAGCATCAAACAATGAAGCAGAGTACGAAGCACTCCTTGCAGGACTCAAGTCAGCAGCCTACATGAAGGCCACCGAACTAATGGTCTACAGCGACTCACAATTGGTGGTGAATCAAATTTCTGGCGATTATGAAGCAAAGGATGAAAGAATGGCTAAGTACCAAGACTTAGTCAGGACAGAGATCAAGAAGTTTGAAGTCGTCAGAATAGAACAGATTGGCAGGGAGGAGAACAGCAGAGCAGACGAACTTGCAGGCTTCGCCTCAATGGCAGATACCTCCATCCCTCACCCACTATTGATCGACTATCTGCCCAGACCAAGTATTGAAGACCCAGAAGCTGAAGAGGTATGCTGTGCGGAGTTAGGTCCTTCTTGGATGGATCCCATCATACTGTTCCTGAAAGACGGCACTCTACCAGAAGACAAGAAAGAGGCCAACAGAGTAAGAGCAAAGTCGCAACGATTTTGGCTCTCTCCATCCTTGGCATTATACAAGAAGTCGTTCTCAGGACCTTACTTAAAATGTGTCCACCCCAGTAAGGTAGAAGCATTCTTGTTTGAGATACACGAAGGGGTTTGTGGCAGCCATCAAGGAGGAAGGTCATTGGCATACCGAGCTATTTCACAAGGATATTGGTGGCCCTATATGCAAGCGGATTCGGAGAAGTATGTCAAAAAATGTGAAAAATGTCAGAAGTTTGCGCATCAGATACACCAACCTGCAAGAGAACTCCTACCTCTCACTAGCCCATGGCCTTTCGCAATGTGGGGCTTGGACATAGTGGGACCACTCCCAACAGCACCAGGCAACAGGAAGTTCTTTCTTGCGGCAACAGACTACTTCACAAAGTGGGTAGAAGCAGAAGCTTTGGCGTCAATCAAGGAAAAAGATGTGAAGAAGTTTGTCTGGCAGAACATCATTACTCGCTTCGGCATACCAAAAGCACTGATTTCAGACAACGGCACTCAGTTTGATGGCAGAATTTTCAGAGGCTTTTGCGAAGAATACAAGATAGAGTTTTACAACTCCACACCGGCATATCCCCAAGCAAATGGTCAGGCAGAGGCATCAAATAAAGTTGTCTTGGACGGATTGAAGAAAAGGTTGGAGCAAGCCAAAGGCAAGTGGGCGGAAGAGCTCCCTCATGTCTTATGGGCTTATCGCACCACACCGCGGCGGTCAACAGGGGAAACACCATTCTCCTTAGCATATGGCATGGAAGCAGTCATCCCCTTAGAAGTCGGCCTCCCCACGATTCGGAGTGAAAATTTTGATCCAGACCTAAATGGGGAAGCCATCGCATTAGAACTTGACTTGGCAGAAGAAAGGAGAGAAAAGGCCTTGGTTCACATCGCCTCCTACCAGCAAGAATTGTCCAGGAAATACAATAAAACAGTACATCCAAGGCAGTTCAAGATTGGCGATTGGGTACTTCGCAAAGTGATGGGAAACACATTGGTCCCAGGAGATGGCAAGTTAGGGCCCAATTGGGAAGGTCCTTACAAAGTGGTCGGATTAGCAGGCAAAGGGGCATACCACTTGGAAGATGAGGACGGCAAAGCAATTCCTAGGCCTTGGAACACTGCCAATCTCAAGTTATTTTACTTTTAGCTTTTTTCTTTCTAAGTATGTGTAAATTTTTACTTTCTCAATAAAACAAGTCGATTCTTTTCAGTATATTTGTTTTCCATAGAAAGTAGTTTTAGCAAGGTAGTAGCATTGTAAACATAGTTGGCCGGAATAACCAACTATTAACCCTCCTAAGCCCAGGATCAGGATCCAGGCTGCAGGACGTTTGGTCGGAATAACCAAGCATTTTATTCTAAGTTGGCCGGAAAAACCAACTTAGAGGTTGGCTGGATTAAACCAACACTTAGCCAAAGTATGGGAATGGCTAAATCAGCACTTGGCCAAAGTATGGGAATGGCCCAATTAACACTTAGCCAAAATGTATGGGCATGACTAAGTACGGGTTGGCTGGATTAAACCAACTCTTTGTACTCTTCAGCCGAAGTAAGTTATATCGGCTGAAGAGTGGTTGGCTGGATTAAACCAACTCTTTGTACTCTTCAGCCGAAGTAAGTTATACCGGCTGAAGAGTGGTTGGCTGGATTAAACCAACTCTTTGTACTCTTCAGCCGAAGTAAGTTATACCGGCTGAAGAGTGGTTGGCTGGATTAAACCAACTCTTTGTCCTCTTCAGCCGAAGTAAGTTATATCGGCTGAAGAGTGGTTGGCTGGATTAAACCAGCTCTTTGTACTCTTCAGCCGAAGTAAGTTATATCGGCTGAAGAGTGGTTGGCTGGATTAAACCAGCTCTTTGTACTCTTCAGCCGAAGTAAGTTATATCGGCTGAAGAGTGGTTGGCTGGATTAAACCAACTCTTTGTACTCTTCAGCCGAAGTAAGTTATATCGGCTGAAGAGTGGTTGGCTGGATTAAACCAACTCTTTGTACTCTTCAGCCGAAGTAAGTTATATCGGCTGAAGAGTGGTTGGCTAGTAAGTTATATAGCTAACCGAGATCACAGTTGTTAACTTAGCAGATTCAAATTTGGTCACATAGGCAACCAAGCAAGTTCAGAACCGAAATGCAAGTTATTCAAGTTCAGAACCGGAATGCAAGTCGAAAGTTTTTTCATTCGAAAGTTTTTTCATTCAAATCAAAAAGGAAGTACAAACGAGGGGCCGTAGCCCGGTTACAGACACCCAAAACCGAAATACAAGAAAGAAAAAAGAAGCAAAAAATACAAGTCATCCTAGGAGTGCATCTAGTTCGGCATCGAGCTCCGCTTCAGCAGCCGCCCTGGAGACCGGTTTGAGGAGGGAGCCCGGTTTGAACCGTGGTATCCGCTGGCAGGGAAGAGTTAGCTGGTATCTCGTTGGTTAAAATCCACGGTTGGCTCCAACCCGAGCTGCTTGATTGTTTTGTTGATCGGTGACCAACCGGAGTCAGAGATGGCTCCCCCCTCATCATCTTCATCGTCGTCATCATCTTCATCATCTTCTTCGTCATCAGACGCTTCAAGGAATGCCTTCTGAAGATCGTCCGCATATTGCTTAAGTGAGGCCGGAATAAAGTACGGTGGAGCGTTGTAAGCGTCGGTGTCAGGAGTGCAACCGAGCTTCTCCACCGCACTTCGCCAACCGCACTTGAAGAATAGGTCTTTTGCAGCGCCACATTGAAGGCCGTATGCAGTTTCAGCCTTCTTGAATCCTTCCTTTCTGGCCTTCTTTACTTCGGCGTTCAGTTGGGCTATCTCGGCGTCTTGTTTGGTCTGCATCTGGGACATCTCCCACAGGTAATAATCTTTTACCTCGGTCACGGCCTTTTGTTTATCACCTTCAGCCGAGGTAACCAGTCCGGTGAGACGTGATACCTCGGCCTCCAGTTCGGCCGCCTTGTTCTGGGCCTGCCTTAGTTCGGTAGCTTTGGCCACGGCGTCCTTCATGGCCTGCCTCGCGGTCTTGCGAAGCTCCATCACCTGCCGATGTGCAAGCGTGGTTTTCTGAAGAGCCTGCACAGAGTATGGTAGATTTTTTAGTTGATTGACCGAAGTGGAAGTTAGACAAATTTTGGAGACAGGAAGGCCAGTATTACTTACCACGATCATTGACTTTGAAGCAGATCGGAGTGATTTTATCTCGGTGTTGAGCTTCTTGGAATGGTGCTCCATGTCTTTTGGAAGGCACACGCCTCTGGCCAAGTTGAAAGCCAGAAGGTGATCCTTCTCGGTGACAACGGAGTCGTCCTTGTTGATAGTTCGGTCGTTGAAGACTAGGGGAGGAGCCCACTGGGGGGTCTCAGACCGGTGGGATGATTCCGGCTGAGGGTCCGGTTGAGTAACTGCTGGTGGGTTTGGTGGCAGAACGTTCTCCTCTTCGTCAACAAGTTGTGGCCCGGTTGGTATAGTCCGGGCACGCTTGTTTCGGCGCGAAGCAGGAGGCTGTTGGGATGGAAGAGCCATCACAGCCTCGGTTGTGTGACCGGCCTGTGGTACCTCGGTCGGACTTGTTTCGGTGAGCATGGCCCTCAGTCTGTTTTTCTTCGCCATCTCTTCTTCTGGGGTTAGTCGCACAAGGACAATTTCAGGCAAGGTTGGGTCCGGTTCTGGTGGATCTTCAAGGAGAAAATCTGTTACTCTTGCTTTTCGTCGACCGGAGTATGTGTAGGTCGGCTCGAAGTCAAGAAGTTTAGCCCAGCCTCTTTCTTTCACCCGGAGTGCGGCGCGGAGTACGGCGGTGTTGGGATAGTTGTAGTTGGAGATGAGATGAGCTTTATCTGCAAAGCAAAAGAAGACAAGTGTTAGTCCGGTTTACACAAAAGTAAAGTTCAAAAGAACGGCGAAATGAAAACCGAAGTGTGTATACCGGGCTCCCCTTTCTCCCCGTTTATTCTTCGGCCTGGAATTCGGGCTTGGAAGTCCTCAAAGTTTCCAGACACCCAGAAGAAGTCGTCATCATTGACATCTTTATCCGGTGTGTGCTTTATAATCTTTTCTCTACCTCGGCGCACTCTCAAATAGTAGCACCAGCCTTGGTTTTTGGATCCTATTGAGTACTGATGTAGTATCTCGGCCAGACCTAGGTTCAGACCGGTTTGCTGGTTCAGGGCATCTATACCCATTATTATTCGGTATGTGTTGGTGGATAGTTGGGTAGGGCAAAGTCTAGTCTGCCTAAGAAATTCACAGATAAGGGGCTGGACTGGGAACCTGAGTCCGGTCTCGATTATTGACTGGAGAGTAAAAGGGACGAAGCCCTCCTTGCCCCAGGGGTCTACACCTTGTTTGGCCAAAGTAAGGTTTACATCGGTTGGTATGTGGTAGTCTCTTCGGAAATCGGCTAGACCTCCAGGGGTTTCTACCAAATGTCTGTACTTCCCCATTTATTCTATAAGTTATAAAATAATTTATCTCGGTTGGATGAGCGTGCTCAGTAGTCCGGTTGGACGCACAGAGGGAGTGCCTGGGCAGCCTAAGTCTGCAAAGTTGAAAAACAAGGAGTCAAGCACAGATCAAAGACCGTGCTGCAAAAATAAAGCAAGAAAAGGTTGGTTTTACTTCGGTTCTACATGGTGCTAAGTTGTCTACATCGGCTTGAAAAAGGTTCTCGTTATCTCGGTTCGAAAAGTTTGTTGTTATCTCGGTTGGCACATCATTCTGGTTATCTCGGTTGGCACGTTATGTTTGTTATCTCGGTTTCACCTAGGGTTACTTACTTCGGTTAAGCCGCAAGGGGCAGTTTTTCTGAGTTCGGTTTTGGAACCCAGGAAGCTGGCTTGGCCCCGGAGGCTTAGCTCGGTCAGAGGCCTAGCTCGGTCTGGGGCCGAGATACCTATCTCAAGGCAGTTTTGATTTCGGCTAAGGTGAATCATGTGCTTACTTATTAAAACTACAGTGTTATTTACAAGTACTAGTTCGGTTCTAGTTCTCCTGGACAGCATCAACACTATCCTAGTTCGGTTGGGGCATGTGCCAAGATCGAAAAGGTATTCTACGTGCTGTTTCGTCATGTTCATAGTGTTCTTGTGAGGGGTTTTTTCAGAAACTACAAAGTGGAAACATGCTTTGCAAATACACAAGATAGAAAGCTAAGGATTGAAGTGAAAGCAAAAACAGAAAACAAAGGAAATAGATTTGAGCTACTTACCAGATGTAGAGGATGAAGAGAGGATGGAAGCTTCAGAAAATGCAAGGTCACGAGCTCAGGGGCAAGAAGCACAGGCAGAGCTCAGAGGAGAACAAAGAGAGAGAAGTTGAACAGTAGTGTAAGGCAAAAGTGAGGGGTTCTTTTGGTGTAAGGAGTGAAAAATGGAGGGAACTGTTCAAATTTTGCGAAACACGAGGTCGGCGCGACAGCTGTAGAAGGCCATTCAGGGTGTGCCACGTGTCTGGGAAGGACAATCGATTCAGTTTCTACATTTGAAAGGACGTTTGAGCCGGACAGGCATAGCTCGGTGCGGTCTTAGCTCGGTTGAGAAAGGTAAAAGGTCTCAGCTCGGCTGGAAAGGCTTGGGGGGTTTTTAGCTCGGCTGGAGAGGCTAACGGATGGTTAGCTCGGCTGGAGAGGTTAAGAACTTTAGATCGGTTGATAAACAAGTAATCCCTATCACGCTTTGCGGATGGAATTAAGGGGCAATTGAGAGGGTAATTTATATTCATTATTGGGCCGAGCTAGGTGTTGGGCCGAGCTAGGTGTTGGGCCGAGCTAGGTTCAAGATTGGGAGATACCCACTAAGAGAGGGGAAGTATGTGTAGTTCGGCTGCCAAACGAGTACTTCGGTTGCGGCAAGTGTCGAGATAGTCTGGTTGAATTTGGTAGACCGGTCGTATAATTATACCGGTTCTTGTATGTTAGGTCGGTTGCATGGTGACACCGGTTCGGACTTGTTAGTTCGGCTTGGCCACGTCCTAGTCCGGTTGAGCTCTCTTATGGTTAGCTCGGTTGTGGCATTGGAAACCGAGGTAAGGGAAGCAAAGCAAGGACCGGACTAGGGGGTATTTCGGCTGTAATGGAGTTCGGCCATAATGAAGCCATCTCACTTGGCTTATGCAGTGTGAGGGGGGTGTTGAAGATGAGCATTATCTTCTAAGAGGAGTATGAATCCTAGAAGGACTCTACGCATGGAGGAATGCGAGTTCTAGAAGGACTCTTTGCATGGAGAAGTTAGAGTCCTACTAGGACTATGCCGCGCGAAAACTATATAAGCTCACCAATGCCACCTTTGCCAAGGTAATACATTTTTTGCTTCCTGAATACTCAGAGCTTTTGCCTTCTAGTCTTGCTTACTGACTTAGGCATCGGAGAGGTTTCCGGCACACCCTCGCCGGCCAGCTCACGTTTGTGTTTTCAGGTGGTGGAACGACGACGTATTGAGGAACGCAGACTTGATCAACAGGATTATACGAGAAGGTGAATTTCTTTCCCGTACATTGGCCATAAATATATAAAATAGATAAAGTACTCTCATGTTAAAACTCAATATCTAATATACATATATTTTCTTGTGATTTTTTATGCATCCTCCATCTTTAGAAAACACATAAATATATATATATATATATAAGTGAAAATCTCATAATGTTTAATCATTACATAATTATAATAATAAAACTTAATAATATCTTTGTAACCGAAATATTTAAAATCAATATTAATGTTAATAACAATCAAACAAATTAAATAGAAATAATTAATTTTATTTTTATTAAAATTCCAACAATTATTACTCCTGACAAACGAAGAATTGCAAAACACACTAGACATGTCATCCATAGATTAAGTATTGTTCCAAACATAATATTGTCTATACTATTGTGTTATTAATTAGAAGCACTACATAAAACAACGTAACATAATATTCAGAAATTATTGTATAATTACCCTCCCACTTGAACATTTTCTTCCAAAGACTTCAATCAACAACAAATGGGTCCACACGAATGTGAGAAATTAAAACATTTTCTTGCAAAGACTTTAATAATATGAATGGAGACAATAGAGATGGGGACATGGGTAATCTTAATTATATGGTGATTCTTGGTGACTCAACTTGATTATTATTGATTTAATTTTCTTGCAAAGACTTTAATAATATGAATGGAGAAAATAAAGGGTGGGGACGGGGGCAATCTTAATTATATGGTCATCCTTCGTGATTCAACTTGATAATTATTGATTTAAATAGTATATCCTATCATTTTTATACCGATATTTTTAGAAATAACAAAACAAGCGTCACAACCAAATAAATACTCTCACCAATTCCTGACACGTACCAAAAGTAAAGAATTTGGATCGTTGATGTCGGGAAAATTACGAGACAGAGGATGGTAGTACTCAAGATCTGTTCATAAAACCAAACTATGTTCCTTCCAGATCAACCCAAATATACGTAAGATATTAATCGTACGTGTCCACAAGGATATGAGATATTAACAATATTTTATTGCAAAACATATAATCATCTTACTCAGAATCAAATATTTTTATCTCCCAAACACTTTTATACCATTAATTTCACTTCTATCTTTTAACTTTTCACTATTTTTAGTATTGGGCAAATAACACCGATGGTCCTTATATTTGGCCCCTTGTGTCATTTTGATCCCTATAATTTTAATTGACTCAATTTTGATCTAAATTTATGATTTTGTGTCAATTTAGTCCAATTGATAATGTCATTAATGTTTTTGATAGAAAATTATCATTGAATTGGTTGAGATTAACTCAATGAGGAGTAAATATATAATTTTGCCCTTAAAAATATGACACATATCACTTATGTACGTATTTTTCATAAAAAAAAAAATGTTAAGAGTTATAATCGATTGGACCAAATTGAGACAAACTCGTAAATTCAGAGTCAAAATTGAGCTAATTGAAATTACAGGGACCAAAATGACACCAGGACAAAAATACAGAGACTATCATCGTAATTTGCCCTTTATTATTTCACTGATTCAATGGAAAATGATTACACAAATCAATAAGTCAATTGGAAATGGTTATCAATAACGGCTGAAATTTAATGTAATAAAAGAATATTTTTTAAAATTTAAACAACTTAACTCATACAGCAAAATACTTTTTTTCTTATTATTTTAAATAAATTATACTCTGTAGCTAATTTAATGCACGTGTGATTGTATGAGATAACTTGTCTACATTTTTTTGCCCATTAAATTAGAGTTCAACAGTTATAATTTGTATGTCTATAAATTGGACAATATGAATAAAAATTCAAAACTTTAATAATTAAATGAGAAAGTTTATTGTGTGCATCTTTTAGAGCGAGCATGCTATATACACCTCACCACAAATTATTGCCATTTTACCATAAAATTTTGTAACATTAACCACAAATTAACATAATAAAATGTCTAAAATTTTATAGTTCATGTAACAAAAATTTATAGTTTGATTACAATATTTTTTATTACGTCAATTTATAATAATGTAACGAAATTTTATGCTAAAATTACACTAATTTATAATAGGATACATATGATATGTACCTTATAAAAAAGTGCACACCATAGAGTTTTCCTAATTAAATAGATGAAATTGATAACTTACCGATGAAATAGAAACTTTGTAATGATTTAAGGAGTAAAAGTAAAATCAAACCTTGTTTATAGAAGTTGCCATACCATTGAATTGCAGGTGAGTAAAGCTGCTAACTTTTTTATTTTTTATTTATTTTTGAGAAAAAAGAAGTGGAAATTAGGATTTTGAATTGGGTTCACGGCTGTCCAACAACAAGAAGTAAAATAGAGGATAGTGACACGACCGCATAGCTGAGTTGGTAAGATTTGAGATCGTAGGTTCGGATGAATGAAAAAATGAAATATATGTGAGATGATTACGAGTGAAATTTGTTCTCTCTTTTTGTAATTTAAGAGACAATCTTAGGTATCGTTTGGAAATAGACTAATTTAGTAACTTTTTAACTATTTAGCTAAAATATTAGTTAAAAAAAACTATGTTTGGGATGACTTTTTGGCTTTTTACGAAAAAATATGCAAAAAATAGAGAGAAAATAGAATCTTTGACTTTTTGGTATGAGTTGTTGACTTTTTAATTTTTTAGTGACTTTTTAACTTTTTGGCTAAAAAAGTCTCTTGCCAAACGATGTGTTAGTATTATAATTATTTTATAACCAATTACACTTGCTTCCGCCGAAATTTCTCACAAATACATAAATTTTTCTCATAATTTTAATAATTATAGAAACCTCTTCTATTTTTACTAATAATATTAAGACTCCCTCACTCCATTAATTGATTATCCAAAATGACCATATTATTCCTTTGAATTGAGCGAGAAGATGAAAACTATCAAATCAATCCCATAAACTATTTAAATGAAATTTTTCATTCACATCTCCTGAAATTTTGCATATCTATTATTAAAGACCCATGCATATTTTAACATAATATCCTAATAATTTAATATAAGACCCTAATAATATAATACATATAAAACTTATTTCAAACTATATAAACAACGAAAAATTTATCAATTTTAATTAATACATTTATTATTTAAATTTCTTTTTTCTTTTCTTTTTTTAAGTGAAAACAAATGGATTAATTTTTTTTCTCAGCAATTTGTCCTACTTATTTATTCATATGCAAAAAAAAAAATTATTTATCTCTAAATTGTTAAGACATTATTAAAACATTTAATAAAAAAAACTTAATTTTCATTGATAAAATACTTAAAAATAAGCCATCTCTCTAAAAAATAATGTTACATAACATTCTAATAATTTAATATATGACTTATTCCAAACTACATAAATAACGTAAATTTATTATTTTAAGAAATGCATTTATTATTTAATTTTTTTTAAAGTTGAAATAAATGCATTTATTTTTCTCAATATTATTCTCAAATTTTAAGTTGATCGGATATCGATAGTTATGTGATCAAAACAGTTTTTTGTCAACCGTTAATTTATTCACCTTCCATTTTTTTTGATACAAAACTGATTTGATCACATAGATATTGATATTCGATCAACGTGATTTTTTATAAGCATATAGGACTCAAACGAGTTCTACATATTAGCGGTTCAGATTTTCAAAACGGGACCCGTGATGGGCCTCCACGGGCCCAACAGCACGGTCCAGTCCGATGGTGGATTGGACCAAAGCCAAACCCTTTTATATAACAATAATTTTAGAGAGATTATTTATTTTTAAGTATTTTATGAATAAAAATTAAGTTTTTTTCCATTAAATGATTTAATAATATTTTAACCATTTAAGAATTTTATTTAATATTGCATGAATTTTAAGATATGAGTCTTTGACAATATATATGTACACCTTAGGGGAGATAAGTGAAATTACTTATTTGAATAAATAAGGCATCTAAAGGGTAATTTCATCATTATTGGTATGACATCAGTATGGCATAAGCAAATTATATTAAATAGCCTAACAAACGGTATCAATGAGAGAATCTTGATAATAATTTCAAAATAATAGAGATTAGTATAATTATTAAAATTATAGAAAGATACATGTAATTATTAAAAATCTCAGGGTTGGTAAGGGTGATTTACCTTAAAACAAATATTCATATCTGACAAACATTACTAGTTGAATTTGGATTCAGATCGTGTGTCCATTTTTTCCGTTGACTAAAAATCTAAGGGTTGGCAAGTGTAATTTACCCTAAAACAAATATTCATATATGACAAACATTACTAGTAATATGAATAAAGATTGAGAGTTCTAATTTGAAATTGTAAAGAGAGCTCTAATAATATGGTAAGAGTGGGGCCCATATGTAATGTGAGATTGTCAAGGTGCGCCCATCCAAGGGTCAACACCTTGATGCCACACACATTTGTGCCTTTTGGAGAGCCAAAGACATACCTAAGAAGTTGTTGGTGCAAGTGCAAGAAAAGGCTCAAGGCACAGTGCAAGATTGTCAAAGACATGCCATGAAGCAAGCTAGCCACCAAGTAGCAACTTTAGGGCCAACTTTTAAAGGGTCAAATGTAATCTTTTTGCCTTGTAAATTTTTATGTAAATACCTTAGTATTAAAGGTGTTTTGGGACCAAGAGTCGTAATTTTTCTATTTTTGTAGAATTTTTAAAAATCTATTATGACTTCTCAAACATAATGGATGTTTTCTCCTGCCAAGTAGGAAATTGCTTAACAAACTATATATAAGGAGGGGGGTACCAAAGTGTTGAACCCGACCACTTGTGCCTTTAATGTACCACAACCTAGCTTATGGTAAGACAACTTTTGTAGCACTTTTAGTGCATTGTTCAACTACTGTGATGCCTTCTTTTGAGTAATGAAAAGTTTATTTCGCCTTTCAATTGTTGCTTACTTTAATTTTGACTTGTTGATTGCTATTTTGTAGCTTGTCCACAATCTTGTGGCTCACTAACATAACTAATATTGTGTTTACTTGTATTTGCAAACCTTTCGAGTTTTATTAGCGGGCTAGTTAAGGGAGTTAACTAGCGCCACACACACTTGCATATCTTTGTCAAGGCTTCTGCATTGCCAGTGTGTGACAAGGAGTGAGGTCCATATATGATGTGATGTGTGCATCTATATTTATTTTTTTTACCACATCATTAGAGCTCTCTTTAGAGGTCCAAAATTAGAATTTTCTATCATTATTGCTAGTAATATTCATATCTGACAAACA
Organism: Camellia granthamiana; assembly: GCA_036172215.1. NCBI lineage: Eukaryota > Viridiplantae > Streptophyta > Magnoliopsida > Ericales > Theaceae > Camellia > Camellia granthamiana. Next base: position 10,447,900 of record CM069912.1, read on the forward strand.
TTACTTTTTTTTAGGATAATCTGACAAACATTACTAGTTGAATTTGGATTCAGATCCTGTGTCCATTTTTACCGTTGACTTTAAGTTATTTCTCAGCCACACCTACCTTGCTTCCATAACTAACTATTGCCTAATCTTCCTTCTTCTTCTTTTTCTTCTTCTTCAACCTGTTGTTGATCATCAAGAAATTAGAAGATGGTAAAAACAATTCTTTTAAGCTTAGCAAGTAAAGTTCTGCTGAATTTAGGCTCCCTTGCTTTCCAGGAAGTTGGCTTAAGATGGGATCTTGAAGACAAGCTGAAAAAACTTGAGGGCACCTTGTCGACGATCAAGGCGGCGTTCGTAGAAGCTGAGAAAAAATTCAACGTTGAGGGGTATTATTACTCGATTTGGACAACCGTATGGCATGAGAGGCTCCAAGATGCTTTCTATGAAGCAGATAACGTGGTCGATGAATTCCAATACGAAGATTTGCAACGCCAAGTCCTGTTGAGGATGCATAATCATAGAAGCATTGGAATGCAGAAGCTGGTACGCATATTCTTTTCATGCTCACACACACTTGCTTTCCGATTTAAATTTAAAATGGGTCGTAAAATCGAAAAGATTAGAAAGAGATTAGACATGATCGCGGATGATAGGATTAAATTTCACCCCATCCCAACAAAGAATATAGTTGGTTATGGGAGTTCAAGAGTCGCTAATGAGAAAGAACTTATTGGAAGGGACAATGATACAGAAAGGATGTTACAACTTTTAATAATGTCCCCGAGTGTTGATGATGATAACAACATATCTGTTATTCCCATTGTTGGTATTGGAGGTCTTGGTAAGACCGCTCTTGTTAGATTGTTGTACAATCATAAAATGGTAGCTGGCCATTTTGAGTTGAGGATTTGGGTGTTTGTAGGACAGGATTTTAAAGTTAAACATGTGATGGGAACAATTATTCCCTGCATTACTCATTCCCCTCATCTTGATCACTTCAGTTCAAATCAGTTACAGACAATTGTTGGAGAAAAATTGTATGCTAGGAGATTTTTATACGTCTTGGATGATGTACGTAATTGTGATAACCAAGATTGGGCCAAGTTCTTCACATTTTTGACAAATGGTGCCAAGGGAAGTAAAATAGTAGTGACTACACGTAACAAGCTAGTTGCTTCAATTGTGGGCACGGTTCCCATGTACAATTTAAAGAGTCTTTCCCATGAGGATTGCCATGAATTGCTTTTGAAATGGTCTGATCTTGAAGAAGTTGAAGAAGTTCGGGAACTACATGTTAACCTCTTAGAAATTTCAAAGGAAATTGCAAAAAAGTGCCACGGATTGCCTCTTGCATCAAAATCTTTAGGCAACTTCATGTTCAGGAACACCAATGAAAACCAATGGTTGCGTTTCAAAGACAAAGCACTATGGGAATTGGAGCCAGGTAGCAGAAATGACATTTTTCCTGTGTCAAGATTGAGCTATGACTCACTACCTACTAACTTGAAACGTTGTTTCCTATATTGTTCAATTTTTCCAAAAAAGTTTGAAATTGAAATTGATAAATTGATCCAATTGTGGATAGCGCAGGGTTTCATTCTATCATCATCTGGCCTAAATCACGAGTTGGAAGATATTGGCACCGATTATTTGAATCAATTGTGTTTCATATTTTTCTTAGAAACAATTGAACAACGCGGAAGTGTATTAAATACATACAGAATGCCTGAGATCATTCATGATCTTGCAGTATTTTTGGCGAAAGTAGAATTCTTAAATACTGCAAATTTTCATTCTGGACCAATTTCTAAGATGGTTAAGCATGTATCATTTCGTGAATCTGATTGTTCAGGGGAAAAAGAGGTCACAAAGTCATTGTTCAAATTATCTCCATGTTTTCTCCATCATTGTGCTTTCTCCTTCATCTCTAAATTCTCTAGCATATTTTCTTATTCCATAACTCCACCATAATTCCATAATAAAATTAGAAAAAAGCTCCTTTCCGGTTTAGTCTTGTAATTGGTATCAGAGCTTGGTGAAGAGCTTTTTAAAGCAAAATCAAGCTATGTAAATATTTCGATCTATGTATAAATTTTAATTTTGTATGATGTGTTTTATGTTATAAAAAAAAATTTAAATTAAAAAAATTTTCTTCTAAGTTTTTTTTGTGAATCCTTCATATTTTATATCTTCATAATTACTTGTTTCATTTTTAGTTGTTGTAAAACCTATATGTTTAGCGTATATCAAAGCCCATATACTCATTAAGATCTTTTTACTATTGGCCATAATTAAGTCTTTAAGATCATAAAGAGAGATTTTAGGCACCAGAAAATACACTAGGAGGGTCTTAGGTACCAACAACAATCTAAAATGGCAATTAATTCTGACGATATAATATGTTTTGGAAATACAAAAAATAATGTTAATAACAAATATGATCATAGTTTGCATATTACTAAAGAATATGCAAATATAAATAGTGTGTGTTCTAGTTTAAATAATATTACTGATATTATGTGTTCTTGGTTTTCTAAATTAGATAAAAATAAAAAAATAAATCAAAATTATCTAGAGACTAAAGTTGAGTCCATAGAATCTAAAATAGACAATTTGGGTTCTATAATAAATGTTGACTTAAATAAAGAAGCAAAAAACCAAATAAACAATTTGGTGACAAAATTGGAAACTATATCCTTCATAAACAATGATGGAATGAATAGTCTAGGAGATAGTGACATCCCTAGGCTATTTTATGGTACAGAAGATATTATGGTACTTCAACAATACCTATAACAGAACTGAATATGAAAATATTGTTGAAATATTGGATTATTGGAGAAAATTATATAAAGACCCAGATTTAGGTATTGATAAAAGAAATAGGCTACTAGATCAGATAAGAGAAACTTATCTAGAAAATGAAGCCCTTTTACAACATTTTAATTATGATATTAATATGTCAACTAATGATGATGATAGTCAATCATCCTCATCTGAAGAATCAATAGATCAAGATATTTCATCAGAAATAAATAAAGGGAAAAGAAAGGCAGAAGAGCCAATTGATCCCGAATTATTTGGCACATAGGGAGATGGAGAAAATTTTGACTTTATTCAAACAAATGAAGTTAAAAATGATATTGGAAGCACCTCCAATTCTACACCTGAACCAGTAATATCTAGAAAAGATAATAATCATAAGTATCCAATAGCTCAAAATGGAACTTATTTAGACTTGTCTCATGTTCCGTTTAAGGATCAACCACAAGCAATAGATAATTGGGCACAATCCTTGTCCATCATTATTACCAATTATAAAAATAGTTGGTCAAAGGAAAAATTCCTTGATTATATTGCAGCAACTCTCCAGGGAGATGTGTTACAATGGTTAAGACAGTGAGAAAAATCTGAAATTGGAAAAGGTCAAAAAACGGCTTTATTAACAAATTTTCTCACACTTGACATGTAGACGTCCCCGAACGCCCCAGGGGAATGAACCCCCGTTCTGTTCATATTGGGTTTACTACAGTTCGGACTCAAATTGTCACGGTTCTAAATCTGAACCAAAGAGTCCAAATTCGGCAAATCGTTTTTGAGAAAAACAGATTTTTGAAAAGAAGTGCCAAACATGGACTGCTTTGCCAGATACAGAGTCGCCACCTAAATATTTTTTAAAATGGGAAATTTAGGAAACCCTGACTCAGTGCCGAAGGCCACGTGTCCGTTAACACCAAAGTTGTCTTGGCTCGGGAGCTTGGGTACGCTCGGGGAAGGTCAGCTATGAGCACCCCCTTTCGCCCGGTCCGAAGACCGGCCTCTACTAACCGTGATATCCAATTTTGAAAACTTTATGTGTTCTTATACAGGTTATTAGCCTAGAATTACTATGTTATGCGCACAGTAAACAAGTATAGACCAAATCGCCTAAATTGGAACAAAACTCTACATGTTTGTTTTTTAAAATGATTTGTTGGTGCTACTCGCAAGTAGGCTAAAAATGCAGGTTTTGCCACCTTCAAGTGGGCTTTAGAAAAAGGCAATTTTGGCCATTATCTAGTGGCTTAAAACTCGTAGTTTTAATGCATTGTCCCAATTTAGGTAATTCAACCTCCATCCGCAGGCATTCAAGCAGTTAAATCACATAAGCACTTAGCCTCATGGTAGTCATGCTATTATGGCAACACTCACACACATGTGATATGCTAAAGCATAAAAGCTCACCTAGTACTCCGAGCCAAAACAGAAGCTCATTAGAAATCCATGCATGGACCTAAGCATACTGAAATGTCTAATGCAACACATGCAAAGGTGTATCTAGGCAGGCTCGGCTATCCTAAACATGGCATGTGAAATGCTACAAAATATCACGTATTCAATTTGGAATTGAATACAATGCAGTTTGTATGATGTACTGAGCCTAATGCATGTCAAACAAATGCATGGATGCACGCATGCATTGCATAAGGTATGCTAACTTAAAAAATGCCCTAATCTACCATCATAAGCAGATAAATAAAAGGGAAAAAGAAATGGGGGTTGGAAGACATACACACACACACACCCACGCTTATTACAAATATGCCCTCACACAGAGGGACCAAAAGAATATACAGTCCCAAATAATACAGTCCAAATACAAAATAAAATATTACAAAACTCTAATTATCAAATAAATGCAGAATAGAAAAGGTGGCCACAGCCCCCGCTTCGGGATGCGCGAATGATGCATGCTCGATCCGTCTTGCCCAGAAACTCGCACCATGCCACTGCTGCCTCTGTTTACACTGTCCTGCCTTTCTGAAAACTGCCAAAGTCCAAGGACACCTTCTATGCACACTGCAGTACACCATCGGCTGGATGAAATGACCACCGGCTGTTTAAAATGACCATCGGCCGCTTGAGAGGTTATCGGCCACAAATACATTGCCGGTCGGCACTCTGTTCTGCCGGTCGGCAAACAATTCCTGCAGAAGACAGTTTTGACAGCAACAAGGCCGGACAGTGTATGGCATGGAATTTCAAGGCAATGTGTGCACCAACATATCCCTTATCATGTTTGTGACTCAAAGGGACATGGTTCTCGATTCTCGGACCACCAATCGCGCATTTCAATGCGTGATGGCCCAAGAAACCAAGTATGCATTTTGATTTCAAATGAGATGCACATCAAACAAACAAGTGAAACCCAACCTCTATCATACTCAATTCAAGAGGCAAGGTATGTATGCTCATGCAATGCAACCTAGGCATGTTAACTAAGTATGCAACATGGGCATGCAAGCAAGTAATACACAATGCATGTTAGGCACACAACCTAAGCGAGCAAGCATGCAAGATATGGAATAACAATGGGAGTAACAAGCATACAAGATGTGATCTAAGCATACAAGTATGCAAGGCATGCATCATGTTAAACAACCTAAACATACAACAACACACAAGTATGCAACAACACACAAGGTAAGCATGCATCACCATGCAAAGGATGGTCTTACACTAACTTGGACAGCTCTCTACTAGGTCCAAAACAGTGGCCATAATGATGCAAGTGAGGCAACAAAATACATGGAATGCATGCACAATGCATTAACCAAGCTTAAGGCACAAAAATGCAACTCTACCAAAGCATGGCAAGGGATACAAGATGGCATATAAGCATGTGAATTTCAGTACCAACATATGATGCTAAACAGCCCCGAAACATGGAGATATGGCACCCGATGCATGAGATGAACCCCGAAATGCAAAACTAGGCACATGGAATGACTTACAGCTATACAAAGCATGCATTATTGGATTATGAAGCATGAAGAAAGAATCTTGGCAGTCCCAAAACATGGACTTTTCCAGTTCTAAGCATGGCCAAAAAGTGCTAACAAGATGGACTAAATTAGCATGCGAATTTGACTAGCTAACATGGTTTACATGGAAAGTGTATGATGCACATGGAATCTGACCAAACCATCAAAAATCAGTGAATAAACCATGCCAAAACATGCTCAAATAACCACTGAAATGAAGCCAACACATGCAAAAATGATGAGCTCCTTTAGAGGGCTATGCAAGAGGTTATTAAGCACATACATGATGGACATTCAACAAGGCCAAACCAGCTCTGGAAATGGCCTATAGGGGTCCTAAAACCCACTGAAAAATTCCTGATCTGATCTCAAGAGGTGTGCAAATATAGGCTCCTTTGTAAGGCCAAAAAATACAAGCAAACAAGACAACAAGGAGAGGGGATGGCCCTCTCCTTCTTAGGACCTCAAAACACCACCCCCACCACTGAAATTCCTCAAGATTTCAGTGGTGGGAGGGCCAATACAAGGGTGGTCCCGAAGCTTACAAAAAATGCACAAACAAGAGGCCAAACAAGGCCTAAGAGGGGGTAAACGACCCCAAACACAAAAGTGTCCTTAATGAAGTATCTTAAACACAAAAAAAAAAAAGAACTTTTTTATGTTATACACAAAGCTCAAAACCGCAAGCAAGATGGGCTAAAATCTGGTACAAAAACGGGGAATAAAAGAGGGTTAGATGCTCACCCTTGTAGACCAACGTGGACAGCAGCCTTTGGTCCCAAAAACCAGTTCCTTAGCCTCTGAAAATGGCCTCCAAGAAGCTTAGATGGATGATGGAGAGGTGTGGTTGAGAGGTGGTGTGCAAAGGGGCCAAGAACTAGACCTTTTTGAACCTTCTAACCTACACAAATGTAGAGAGAGGGAGATATAGAGAGGGAGTGATATATATTGATATATATCAGATTTTTCTAACCCTTGAAAATGGTGGAGAGGCTCTCTATATATAGAGTAAGACAAGGTGCTAAGCTTCTTAGAGAAGCTAACACAAAAAAAGGGTCAAAGGGGGCAAGCTTCCAAGGGAAGCTGGGTCAAAGGGGGCAAGCTTCCAAGGGAAGCTAAGCAAAAGGGGTCAAGCTTCTCTTAGAAGCTTGACAAGGGTTCAAGGGAGTCAAGCTTCTCTTAGAAGCTTGGAGCAAAAGGGCCAAGAAGGCCAAGCTTCTTGGAGAAGCTAGACAAAAGAGCCAAGCTTCTTGGAGAAGCTAGGCAAAAGGTTCAAGAGGTGTAAGCTTCTCTTGGAAGCTTAGAAGGGTTCAAGCTTCTTGGAGAAGCTAGGCAAAGGTGCAAAAGGTTCAAGCTTCTAGGAGAAGCTAAACCAAGGTGCAAAAGGTTCAAGCTTCTTGGAGAAGCTAAACCAAGGGTTCAAAAGGTTCAAGCTTCCTCAAGAAGTCAAAGACCAAGGGTTCAAAAGGTTCAAGCTTCCTCAAGAAGCCAAAGACCAAGGGTTCAAAAGGTTCAAGCTTCCTCAAGAAGCTAACACCAAGGGTTCAAAAGGTTCAAGCTTCTTGGAGAAGCTAAACCAAGAGTTCAAAAGGTTCAAGCTTCCTCAAGAAGCTAGAACCAAGGGTTCAAAAGGGTCAAGCTTCCTCAAAAAGCTAAAACAGGGGGTTCAAAAGGTTCAAACTCCCCTCAAGAAGAGGTCTCGGCCAACCAAATAGGTCATCGGCACAATAAAGTGCCGGTCGGCTAAACATAATGCCGACCGGCCATTATTTTTAAGAAACAATGGCCGGTGGCAAACATGTGTAGCCGGTGATGATAGGGGAGGGCCGATGAGGTGTGAGGATGGCCAAAAAGCCATTCCCTGCCCTTCAAGGCAAAAACACAGGTGTTTGGTGCCAAAACTGAACACGAAGCAGTCGAGTCAAGAGGTCCTGAGGCGAGGCGCGCTGCCAAGGCCTCCGGGAACTCGAGACGAACACAAACATGGATAATCACCGAGTGTTCAAACGGTGACGTCCAAATCTTGAGGACCGTCAAAAATGGGGTGTCTACAGTTGCCCCTCTTTGACAGAACTCGGAAGTCATAAGAATGACGGGAGTGAATGTCAAAGCCCAAAGACGACCCATTTTTGACAAGGCCGAAGACTTAGACAAACATGCAAGACAAACAAGGTATGCGCCCGAAGGCAGGGGCAAAATGCAACTGAAAATGCAAGAAGCCGAGCATAACTTATGATCATGCAAAGAAAGCTGTAACGAAACACACATGCAACAGTTTTAAGCTAGCATACGCCAAACTACACTACAATGCAGAAATGATGTAAGAGAATTATTGCAATTCTCACTGTGAATACAGTGTGCATGTGTGATAGGTACACAAAGCGAACGTGTGTGATTGATAAACCAAACGAGCGTGTGTGATTGATACACAAAGCGAGCATGTGTGATTGATACACAAAGTGAGCATGTGATAGATACACTACATGAAGCATAATGTGATAGATACAGTAGCTGAGTGCGGTGAGCACAGTGTGATGGATACACAAAGGATGAACACAAAGTGTGATAGATGCACTAAGTGAATGTGTGTGGTGGATACACAAAGGGGGCATGTGTGATTGATACACAAAGCGAACAAGGTGTGATTGATATACTAAATGTGAACACGAAGTGTAATAGATGCACTTAGTGAACAAGTATGATTGATATACTAAAGGTGAACACGAAGTGTGATAGATGCACTTAGTGAACAAGTATGATGGATATACTAAATGTGAACACGAAGTGTGATAGATGCACTTAGTGAACAAGTATGATGGATATACTGAATGTGAACACGAAGTGTGATAGATGCACTTAGTGAACAAGTATGATTGATATACTAAAGGTGAACACAAAGTGTGATAGATGCAATTAGTGAACAAGTATGATTGATATACTAAAGGTGAACACGAAGTGTGATAGATGCACTTAGTGAACAAGTATGATGGATATACTGAATGTGAACACGAAGTGTGATAGATGCACTTAGTGAACAAGTATGATGGATATACTGAATGTGAACACGAAGTGTGATAGATGCACTTAGTGAACAAGTATGATTGATATACTAAAGGTGAACACAAAGTGTGATAGATGCACTCAGTGAACAAGTATGATGGATATACTGAAGGTGAACACGAAGTGTGATAGATGCACTTAGTGAACAAGTATGATTGATATACTAAAGGTGAACACGAAGTGTGATAGATGCACTCAGTGAACAAGTATGATTGATATACTAAAGGTGAACACGAAGTGTGATAGATGCACTCAGTGAACAAGTATGATTGATATACTAAAGGTGCACACAAAGTGTGATAGATGCACTTAGTGAACAAGTATGATGGATATACTGAAGGTGAACACAAAGTGTGATAGATGCACTTAGTGAACAAGTATGATTGATATACTAAAGGTGAACACGAAGTGTGATAGGTGCACTTAGTGAACAAGTATGATTGATATACTAAAGGTGAACACGAAGTGTGATAGATGCACTTAGTGAACAAGTATGATGGATATACTGAAGGTGAACACAAAGTGTGATAGATGCACTTAGTGAACAAGTATGATTGATATACTAAAGGTGAACACGAAGTGTGATAGATGCACTTAGTGAACAAGTATGATTGATATACTAAAGATAATGAAGTGTGATGGATACACTAAAGTAAATGACGTGTGTGATGGATACACTAAAGTAAATGAAGTGTGTGATGGATACACTAAAGTAAATAAAATGTGTGATGGATACATAAAATGAGAATGTGTGTGATAGATACAGAAAGATGAATATGTGCGTGATAGATACACAAAATCAGGATGTGTGTGATAGATACACAAAAGTGAGAATGCGTGTGATAGATACACAAAATGAGGATGTGTGTGATAGATACACAAAAGTGAGAATGTGTGTAATAGATACACAAAATGAATGAAACGTAATTGATGTACTAAGTGAATGAAGTGTGATTGATACACTAAATGAATGAAGTGTGATAGATACAGAAAATGAGAAGGTGTGTGATAGATACACAAGAGTGAATATGTGCGCGGTAGATACACAAAATGAGAACGTGTGTAATAGATACACAAAATGAAGAGAGTGTGAATGATACACTAAATAAACATGTGACAGATACATGAGGCAAACAGAGTGAATGAGGTGTGATGGATACACTAAATAAATGAAGTGTGATTGATACACTAACTGAAAGGAGTGTGATTGATACACTAACTGAATGGTCTCAAACGGAACTTCTTTGAATGAACCATACATACAATATCGTGTATGAATGAGAAAGGAACTTGATAGGTACAATGCAATACAATGCATGATGTGTGAAGAATGCAACAAACAAACATAGCGGCGCTTTAGAAAGCACCTCACGGGATGAGTGGCGATAAACCTCTCTACTGTGACGGGGCTCTCCCCTTTTTGTGTTCTTTGAACACTTACCTTCAACATACAATACAAAGGTTCTGAAAAGGTACACTCCCATTCTGGCATGAAGCAGACTTGGGCTTGAGCTTGAGCTTGAGCTTGAGGTAAAGGCACATTCATACTTCAGAGCATTGACAAGGCTTGACGAGGTACATACGGAATGCAATCTCGGAGCTTACTGAAGTTGGAACAAACTCAGATGCCCGACATTTTCCTCTTTTGCTTTTGCCTTGCAGTCCGGAACCACTATAGCTTTAGATAAGTCTTGGTTCTACTGTTCTCACATAACCTGGGTTGAACCCTGCGATTTTATGAAAGAACAAATACTGTTTTGCACTAATGTGGAGAATGGCACAACACTCTGAGCACAAGATGATTTTTTTTGAAATTGAGGGTGAGAATAAGTTCTCGACTGGGTATTGAGCCTACGATTGAACACAGCACACCACGACTCAACAACGGAAAACAAAAAGTGAACAACCTAAACACATCGAGTAACACTCGAAATGACTCAAAACAAGAATCAAGGTAAAACAAAAAAGACACGACATGCAGACGTGCACAGGGAGCCTGTTTCCTCGGGTATTATTCCCACCTTTTCTCATTTGTGATTCTCACATCACTCGGCCCTCAAGCTCTTTTTTTTTTCTCTCAAAACCCTCTTCTCGCTTTTTCTCTCAGCGCACATCTCTCTATTCTTCAATCTCTCATTTTTTATCCCTCCCCTGGGTGGTTGATGGATAAGCAGGAAGTTGTGGGCTCTTGCCCCTGGTATTCTACCAGACTCTTCTTCTTGTTCACAACAGTGAGTTTCTTCCACAGATGGGATGTGCTATAACTGGGTGTGTAGCAAATCTGCAGTTAACATCGGTTGATGATGCCCTGCTGTGGAGTTTGGACGTGGTTAGATCTGTCCAGATGAGGAAGTCGAACATCTTGATCCATTCCAATTCGTGCTTCGCACCTGGCTTGATACCTCGTTGCTTGGAGGATGAGAGAGCTTTCAGCCCTTTGTTGTTAGCTTCAGTTGTGCCATTTTCTGGCAAGTAGAGTGCCCTTTCTAGCAAATGCATTGACCACAGGGAAAAGACAGGAAGCCTGACTCAAATGTACCCCTAGTTCATCATTTTGACCATTTTTTTGTTTTGGTTTTCTGCTAAAACAATTTTGATCAGCATAAGAGTTTGATTAACATGCTTGTTTGATTTTTGATTTGAAATCATGCAAGTCAGGCTATGAGTACTGAAAATTTTCCTTTTTTGGGTCCAAGAAAACGGTCCAGTTTTGGAAAAATGGAATAATTTTCTAGAGAAAATCAATCAACCTCAGTAAAAATTCCCAAAAACTTTTTTTGCAAACGGTCACTGCTCAACGAGCGTAGAACCCACTCTCGAGATGCGTAACCTCAGATTCGAAGGAAAATTGCCCCTTGCTTGAGGGGAGTTGCATGGCAACGGAAAGTTGCCCCTTGTGTGAATGGCACCACAGTGCATTGTGATCAGTCCTCAGAGCAATGATTACAACCGAACTCTCGGATACAGAGAAGGCAAGGATGGTCAAAACCATTACATGGACACAATCGAATTTGAAGTGTTTGTGGCTGTACTTCAAAGTGAAGTTACCTACGTATCCCAAACATGGGAATCAAGCCTTACGTAGTTCGGGGTTAAGGTACACTCGGGTATTTAACCTCTCCTTTTTATGCTCTAACTTTTGCCAAGGCGCCTGTTGCAGGTTTTCAACCTTGCGAGCTTTGTTTTTCTTTTTTTGTCTTTTCATTCTTTTTTTTTTTCTCCTTTTTTGCTTTTTTGCTTTTTTGTATTTTTGTATTTCTTTTTTGTATTTTGTATTTTTTTCTTTGCTCTAACTTTTGCCTGGGTCCCCCTTCCGGGTTTTCGGCCCAGCGAGCCTCTCAAAGGGTAAAAGTGTAACAAGTCCATGCCAAATGGTTTTGAGATTGAAGCCCTCTGTATCCAGGAGAGTGGCTGTTGTATTGATTTGCAGAAAGATCCACCTTTGGCTCTTCGAGCACATCGGCAGGAGGGTGGCTATTGTATTGATTTGCAGAAAGATCCACCTTTGGCTCTTCGAGCACATCGGATAGTTTTTTGCCCCTAGTTCGAGGGGTGCTTCTGATCTAGCTTTGCAAGCTTCTTTTGACAACATCTGATCCTCTTGATCTGACTTCGGTGCCTCTTGTTCGAGGGCTACTTTGAATCTGGCCACACAGGCCTTACATTGTGGTCGACCGTTGAACATTCTGAATGCCAGTTCAAGGTTTGAAAGCAAAAGGGGGGGTCGACTCTCGAGGTTGAAAGCGATCCTAAGCTGCGCAATCTCAAGAGCGATTCCACACATGTCTTTGCAGGACCGCGCAAAACATTTTTTGAAAGTTTTTAAGAAAGCGACAAATCACTCGCGCTGAAGACAGTGTAGGACCAATCTGGATCAAAGCTAGGATCCTTCTCAGTACTCACGCTAACAAGCATGATTTCATTCATTAAGGGCTTAGCACGCCTCTCTTTCTCTCAATTTGATCAAAGTTTTGCAAATCCTGAGGAATTCCTCCCTCTTTGTTTTCACCGCAGTGTTCAAAAAGTTTTGAAAAACTCAGGTCATTACAATGACTTCAAGGCATAGAAAAGATAGAGTTCTTAGTCAAAATACTATCATTTCATTCAGAACTTCCGGCATAACTGGCACAAGGCAGAAGCAAACACGAGAGTGTGAAGATCACTGTTGTTTCATTGAAATCTGTTGGCACAACCGGTTCCCTGGCAGAAACAAACTCAAAAGAAAGCAACAAGACAAACACAAAACAAGATGGTGATGCCGAGGTAACACCCTCGGATCACCCGACTCCTACATAACAGGACTAACTCGATACAACAAGACAGACCTTAACCAAAAAGACTGACTCAAAACAAAGAGACAGACTCAAAACAAAACAATAGAACTGGCTCAATACCAAGTCAGAAAGTACAAAACTAGCATTCGCAAATGCTCAAAGCAGTGCATGCCAAACGCCACATCTGGAGTAAACTGAGTGTTGCCCGCAGGTGGTTCATCCCCTGATCATATCGTATTATCCCCCAAGTTCACTGACCCAGTGACGATAGACCTTACTGAGCTGGTGCGGTGATGACGTTGTTGTCAAAAAAATCTTGTACATCATGGCGCAGACGAAAGCAGCTATCGGTCTCATGACCGGTTTGTTCATGGTATGCACAGTACTTAGTCTGGTCATGTTTTGGAGGGAGAGGATCAGGTAAAGGCCGTTGTTCCAATGGTTTCAAATGTCCTTTCCGGATTAAGACCTCTAGAGCCTTTGACAAAGGCATATAAAGTGGGGTGAAAACCCTCTTGACTCGAGGTGGATATTTGGTTTTCTGTGAGCTATTTCCGGACGCACCGGTGAATGGGGTAGCTTTTTGTGATGTGGTGTCGGTGACCATGCCCACTTTAGAAGATCTTGCAGCTGCATCACCACTGGTGGTCGCATTCGAACTGCGGGTAAATGCCCTCCTGGGCTGCTCCTTTTCTTGGTCAATAAGGCCTTGCTTTATAGCGTCCTCAATTTGTACTCCCATCTCATGTAGATCTGAAAAGGTAGGGAATGGGAGAACAATCATTTTCTGCATGAGCTTGGACTGGAGGTTGCGCACAACCATTCGTATTTGATCCTTATCCGTTGGCCTAATGGTCATCATTGAGGCCTTGGCCCTCCAGCGGGTTACGAATTCAGAGAAACTTTCCTTAGGCTCCTGCCTTGTTGTCTCGAGATCACGGGTCGTAATCTCGATTTGCGTATTATAGG
>CM069912.1:10462194-10535194 GCA_036172215.1 Camellia granthamiana
TCATTCCTCAACACTTGGCGAAACAAAATTTCATAGTGGAATTCATCGAGCACGTTGTCTGCTTCATAGAAAGCAGCTTGGAGTCTTTCCAACCATAAGCTCATGACAAGGTTGTTCCCTTGCGTCTTCTGCCCAGCATCTATGAGCACCGCATTGATGGTAGACAAGGTTCCTTCAAGTGTTTTCAACTCATCCTCAAGGCCCCATGCCAAGCCAACTTCCTTTAGAGCAAGAAAGCCTATCTTCTCCACAACTTTACTTGCTAAGTGGAAAAGAATTGCTTCTGCCATGAAGGTTCTTGATGATCAAGCAGATCAAATATAAGATTATATAGTTATTCTTATAGCAGAGAACTCACTCACTCAGCCTGCAAGACTCTTTTCACTCAGAAAACAATGGGTCTACAAACCCATAAAATATAATAAAAAAATCACCCTAAATTTTTATTGAAGCCTACGATTTATTCATACTATGGGCTCACAATAACTTCTTTAAATACACCATTGATTTAATATTCTGAACAGCTTCTGATTTTGTTTTTATGATAAAAAATAAAATATAAAATTCATTCAGAACTTTCATACAAAATACTCAATGTGATACGAACTTTTTATTTTAAAACAAATATTTTTGTTTATAGAAGGTGACATTGAATGGGAGGTAAGAAACAAGAAAGATCCAATTACAAGGGTATTTCCAGACCTAGAAATATTCAAGTTCAACCATATATTCTTCATTTTTGGTGCATTGTCAGGATCCCCTATGCCAAGCAATTGCGGACTATCTAACAAGAAAAACAAGAAGCAATTGCGGCTTCGCCTAGGCGCCAGCCCAAGTGGGTCCTATTTAGTTGGGGTCGTCGTCTTTGTCGTGTTGATCGCTGTTGTGTCAAAATTATCTCAATTCTAATTTAACTTGTTTACTTTTCATGTTATTTGTCGTGATTTTCTATCGATGTTCAGTTCGCCTTATGCTTGGTTTGGGGAGTGGGCTGATTTTTTTGATTTTTTGACTTTTTTTTATTTTGTTTTTTATTTTTTTTAAATTATTATAGCTTGAGATTAAAAAGTTTGATTTGGGAAGAGTTTTAGATTTTTTGACTTTTTTTTGTAAGAGAAATAATGTAATGATTATGGATTGGATGTCATGTTCTGTCTTATTAAGACTAAAAAGTCTATTTTATTTTTTGTAACTATTTTAACCCCAAACCCACTTCCTAAACAATGCCTTAATGTTTTCTATTAAAAAAATTGACTCTTCCTTAGAAATATTTGTAAGAATTGAAATCGAAATCAAAATCAAATTTTTTCATGTAAGTTAAATTTCATGAAACTATGTCGAAATTATTGATAAAAATATCTAATTTCAACACAATTCTATTTTTTCAAATAAAAAAAAAAAAAAAAAAAGAAGATGAAGTACCAATAAATTCCAAAATATAATTTTGTGAACTGTTTAGTCTTCCTTTTTTTTTTTTTTTTTTTTTTTTTTTTTTTTTTTTTTTTTTTTTATGAACCCAAAGGTCCCATTAAAGTGGAAATTACATAAAATGATAGTTACTTACATGTTTGAGTTTAATTTTTCAGGAATAAAACCGGATTTCTTCAAATGTAAAATTACGCATTTAGGCAATTCGCACTATAAAAGTTTTGAATTTTCCCTCTTTCTCGAACAAATCCCACATTACGAAAAAAAACGTAACCATCATGTAACACTCCAATAACGTAAAATTTCAATATAACACTCCAATATAACACACAAAAAATCTCATTGGTATACTTTTTCCAAACGTAACAACGTAACACTTAAAAAAATTTCTTAGTATACTTTTCCCAAATGTAATAACGTAAGACTCAAAAAAAGTAATACAAAAAAAATTTCTTAATGTACTTTTTCCAAACATAATACTTCAATGTAACATACTCCAATGTTACACAGAATAACACTAAAAATTCCTTAATGTACTTTTTTCAAACGCAACACTCATAGTTTGAAATTGTACATTTGCCCAAAACTTACTAAGAATTTTTTTTTTATTTCTGTTGGAATGGTTTGACGAATTTGTCATCATTTTGGAATGATTTGAAGAATTTTGCATCTTTTTTTTTAGAGTGTTACGTTTGAGAAAAGCTAAGCAATTTTTTTTAGAGTGTTATATTGGGGTATTACGTTTGGGAAAAGTATACTAAGCATTTTTTTGAAGTGTTACATAAGATTGTCCCGTTTGGAAAAACTACACTAATGAGCTTTTTTGTGTGTTATATTGGAGTGTTATATTAAGGAGTTTTTTTAAAGTGTTATATTGGAGTGTTATGTTTGAAAAAAATATACTAATGAGGTTTTTTATGTGCTACGTTAGAGTGTTACACTAAGAAATTTTTTTTAGAGTGTTATATTAGAGTGTTACGTTTAGAAAAAATATACTAAGGAGTTTTTTTTGTTTGTTACATTAGAGTATTACTCTAAGGATTTTTTTTTTTTTTTTGAGTGTTATGTTTGAGAAAAATACTCTAAATTTTTTTTTGGAGTGTTATATTAGAGTGTTACGTTTGATAAAAGTACACTAATGCTGTATTTGGTTAAGGGATTTGAAGAGAGATTTGGAAAGAGAAATGGAAATGGTAGGTGAAATATGAATAAAATGTACCTACATTTCACCTAATTTTACACACCTTTTTCGTTTCTCTTTCCAAATTCCTCCTCAAATTCATTAACCAAACACAGCATAAGGAGTATTTTTGTGTGTTATATTAGAGTGTTACGCTAAGTAGTATTTTTTAGAATGTTATATTGAAGTGTTACGCTTGGAAAAAAATACGCTAAGAAATTTTTGTGTGTGTTACATTAGAGTGTTACACTAAGGAGTTTTTTTGGAGTGTTATGTTTGGAAAAAATATACTAAGAATTTTTTTTGGAGTGTTATATTTGAGTGTTACAGTTTGAAATTAAACATTTGTTCAAAACTTACTAAGAAATTTTTGTACTCCTTTTGAAATATTTGAAAAATCCGATATCCTTTTAAAATGTTTGAAGAATCTCATATTTCAAGTCATTTTTGTACTCATTTTGAAATGTTTTCCAAATATAAATTTATCCCAAATTTGATTCTCATAGATTATGTACCTTACCTTCTAGTACAAAGGAAAAAAAAGAGAAGAAAATATAATAGAAATAAGAGTATAATTGTAAATCTAATTTTCAAATAATATATTTAATCTACCTTTTCAAAATCAACTGGATTAATTGGTCTATAAGAAAATCTTTGGGATTAAATAGACCAACATTTCTCAAAATAAGATTTATAGATAAATTTTCCTAAAAAAAACTAGACCCTATTATTATTATTATATTTTTATTACATTAAATAATTCAAAAAAATACGTTCTTTTATGAAAACAAAAAACTATGTGTGTGTTCGTTTGAATTTTTTGGATTAAATTTTTTGAAAACTGAGTTTGTTATTTTTCATATTTTTTTTTTTGTTTTTAGTTAATATTTTTAAAATCTCAAATATTTTTTTTACTTTTTTAGATGCACCTTACTTAGATATATCTAAAAAGTAAAAAAAATTATGAAAAAATATTTTAAGAAATTAATAAATACATAAAAATATGAAAAATATACTGAATTCTTCTATTTTTTTTTATTTTTTATTTTTGGTATTTAGTGAATTTTTAAAATATTTTTTTTAACAAAAATTATACTTTTTATATGTATTTATGTTAGATAGGTGTGTCTAAAAATTTAAAAAATTACTTAAAATATTAAAAAAATTCAGTAAAAAAAAAAAAAAACGAAAAAAAAGTAAAATTTTTTGAAATTTTTTTTTGAAAAACCAAAAAAAATTCTATTATATATATATATATATGCAGTTGAATTGAGATATGAAAGAGTTAAAAATTTTCTAACACCTCTCAGTAAAAATAATATGAAAATATGTAATTACTTTTTATTAGACGCTTTACTAGCATTGATGTCGTGTTATACGAGTCCGGATCCTCTCCAGCCAGTGTCTCCGGCCTTTCCTTCGGGTGACGGCCCAGATTGGGCCACGTCACCCCACTCAAAATAGACGGCTCAAATCAACTTAAAAAAAAATCAAAAACAGCTCTCTCCCACAATCTTCTATGAATCCTCTGCTTTGGATCTTCTTCCCTTCTCCATCTCTCTTTTCTTAATTTTACATTTGATACATACATACGTATATACTACCTTCTTCCTTTTTCCAAACCCTTCGGTGACCCTCACGCACCACCGCGACCGCTAGCACCCGCCGGACTCCTCTCCCGCACCCCCACCCCTACCAACTTCGGCTTGAATTTAAGAATTTGGATGATTTATGTGGATGATTTATGTGGCTTGAATTTAAGAAAAAAATGAAAAAATCAAAGAAAAAATTTGTGGCTTGAATTTCAGAGAGAGAAAGTGGGTTTGCTTCAGATTTTGATGATTTTGACATTTGTGGCTTTATGATTTGTTGGGTGTTCTTCTAAATCTCTGATACTTTGGTGGTAAATTTGCAGATTCCATCAATGGCGGTGGGCTCCCGAAGGTGGAAAAAAATTTACAGAGAAGGAAATTATGAGTTGGGTTTTTTTAACCAAATCTCAAAGTTTGTAAACTCTGAGATTCTTTTCTTCTTTATGAAAGTGGAGATATGACACCTTATTGATAATACTCATTTTCTTGGCAAAAAGATTGCTACTTGTTTATTTTCTTGGCAAAAAGATTGTTACTTGCAGCTACTCCACCGTGTATATTTTTTGTTTGTTATATGCAGATTCCAGATTTTCTTTTTATATCTTATGGTAGCTACCTAGCCTTCCTTTCCAAATGTTCATAATTTTGGATTTTATTTTTTGTTTTCATTTTTTGTCCTTTCGGAAAAAAAAAAAAAAAAAAACAGAGATGGAGAAGGGAAGATCCAAAGCAGAGCATTCATGGCTGAGCAAAGAATCCGTGAAATCCGTAATTCGATCCAGTCCAGTCCAATTCGATAGGTTTGGATTGATTTTTTGAATCCGCGGTTCGGTTCCGGATTGAAGAATTAAAAATCCGTAGTCCACGGATTGGTTCCAGATTGAACCCCACGGTTCCGGATTGGAATCGATCCGGACCGTATGCAAATAGTCTATATTTTTATTATACATCCTCCCCCATAGTATCTTCTCTTATTATATATAAAATCTGAACTAAAATATAAAACTGTATAATATCTTCTTTTATTACTTTTGTTTGTTAGTTTTTAGTTTTAATTTGTAATGGTCTAAATACTTATGGTGAAATCAGTTTTCTTATAGTTGTTTAAATTCTAGAACAATATGTCGCTATTATAGAAAAACATGTTGCTATTGTGGAACTAATATAACGCTATGTTTATATTTTTATGAAATTAAAGTGTTATATATATATATTTTTTGTTATTTAATTATGTGAATTCGTGGTCCTAAACTGATCCAATCTGTATTTAAATGGATTGGTTCGGATTGGTTCCACGATTTAAACGGATTGGATTGGTTCCAATTTTTCAGGAACCGTAGATAACGGATTGGTCCTGGTTTTACCCCAATTTTTCAGGAACCGTAGATAACGGATTGGATTGGTTCCAATTTTTCAGGACCATGCTCACCCCTAGAAGATTGGGGGAGAGAGGGAGAGAGAGGAAATTTGCCTCTTTTTTTTTTTTTTTTAAGTTGATCTGAGTCGTCTATTTTGAGTGGGGTGACGTGGCCAAATCTGGGCCGTCACCCGGAGGAAAGGCTGGAGACACTGGCTGGAGAGGATCCGGACTCGTGTTATACAGGTTCGACATAGACTGATTTTTAAAAAAAAATTCAACCAAATACCCTTTTGTGGTTGCAAGTTATGAGCAGCTTATTTGGTAAGGGCTTAGATTAAAAAACACTAGAGCAAGTCCTCTTTTTCAGTTTTGTTGTGAGAAAGGAAGAGAATTCTAAATTATTGTGAAGATAAATTTGGTGTTCTTTTGTTTTCTGTCTGGTTAAGATTTTTTCTTCCAACTGTTTAGATTTTTGAATCTATATATATATATATATTACATAGAAAATCAGATTTCTAATGATAAGGTTTGTGAGAGTTCTAAAATCTCATTTCACAATTGCTAATTTTTGTGATTTTAAAAATAGTTTAAAATAATTGTATTGGCTAACAAACTAATTATAGATTAAAGAAAAAAAAAACAAAAAATTACCTAAAACTTTGAATTACAAGTTCCTAAAATCTCTTTCATAATATTTCTCTATTTCCTAAATCTCATCTCATAACAAAGTAATTATACATTAAAAATAAAATAAAAACAAATCTCATCTCATAATAAAGTAATTATATATTTAAAAAAAACGTTATAGATTAAAAAGAATGTAATAAAACCACAATTGCTAATTTTTGTAATTTTAAAAATATTTTAAAATAGTACTATTGGGTAACTTTCTTGATTTTCTTAATCGAACTTCAATATTTCAAACTAATTTTCTTAATTTTAAATAATTAAGAAAATCTCCATTGGTTAGCTTCTATTTAACCATATAAAAATAAAATTCTAATTAATCAATGATTTATTTGATAATCCCACATCGGAAGAAGAAGGAAAAAAGTGAGTTGTGTTACTCATATAAAGTGAATCTTATACTTACATCCTATTAATATTGTAGTGTTGTGTATGTTTCAATTCAATAGAGTTTAAATTTTAAAAGTTTTAATTAATTGATTTTTGAATAACTTTGTTGGTCTTTTGAGCTAACTGATTAGGCTAAATCATTTTTGATTTGATTGATTTGTTGGTTTAACCGTGATTTTAATTGTTTTATCAAAATATATTGATTATATTTGTTTGATTCGAAATAAACTAAAGATTGATCTGATTAAATATTGAAAGACTGGAATTGCTTGATTAGAAATAAATTTTCCGTTCAAATAATTGTTAACTTTTATTTTATAATCCCATATCGGAAAAAAAAAAGTGAGTTTTTTCACTTTAATATTGTAGTGT
Source organism: Camellia granthamiana (assembly GCA_036172215.1). NCBI lineage: Eukaryota > Viridiplantae > Streptophyta > Magnoliopsida > Ericales > Theaceae > Camellia > Camellia granthamiana. The sequence goes on from CM069912.1 coordinate 10,469,204, forward strand.
TGTGTATATTTCAATTCAAGATAGTTTAAATTTTAAAATTAAAATAACATTTAAAAGTTTTAATTAATTAATTTTTGTATAAGTTGGTTGGTCATTTGACCTAACCGATTAGGCTGAACCGTTTTAGATTTGACCAATTTGCCGGTTTAATCGCGATTTCTCATACTAATTTTTATCAATTTTACATAATTAAAAAAAATTTCATTGACTAGCTTCGATTTAACCATATAAAAATAAAACTCTAATTAGTTTATAATTTATTTCATAATCCTACATGGGGGAAGAAGGAAAAAGTAAACTTTATTTCACTTATATAAAGTAAATCTTATACTCTTTTTTTAATATTGTAGTTGTGGGGACATAATTTTTGAATAATGAACACGTGGCTGAGGTAACACCGAAGTGCAAGCCGAGTTGCCACGTGTCCTTGACTTGGCGCCGAGGTAATCTCAGCTAGGTCGAGGTTATTTGCGGAGATACCGGAATCCGGAATAAGTGGATAAGGGACAAGAGTCCTAGAATGAGAGAGGACTTCAGTTTGGGTAAAGATAAGACTCTTAGAGAGTTTATCCCAATCTAACTGGGAGTCCAAGATTAGCATTGAGCCAGAGTCCATTGAAGCTAGGCTTCTATTGGGATTAGGTCAGTGTTGGCTATAAAAGAGAGGCACCCTCGTGGGTCTAAGGTACGCTTTTTGTATTCTGAATAGTGAGTTAAGCACTTTCGCTATCTTTGAGAGATAACTGACTGGATCGTCGGAGTGCCCCTGGGTGGAGGAACCACCGCCGGAATCTTATCTTTCTGTGACAGGTCATTCAGGCTTAATCTATTCTGCCGGTGTTTTCTAACTGAGTACCTGTTTGGCAGTGTGGTCGGAAATTAACACACACAATTTGGCGTCGTCTGTGAGAAAGAAAGGATAATAGATGACCAACAACGGACTGAAAGAGAAGGTTGGGGACGACATCCCTACTGGAAGTGGAAAACATGTTGACCTTGACGTTGAGGAAGATAATTGCAACAAGGAAACTTGGGATTAGAATCCCGGAGAGAAATACGTCGGCCAGGAGGGCGGCGTACCAAAGAAATCAAACCAAAGCGGGTATTATAACGAGGACGACCTCCAGGTATGGAAAGATAGATGCCTGCGGAGGGACGGTGTCACAACCCAAACCAGCCCCTGTAGGTTTAGCATCGTAATCGACCAGTAATCCTTGGATTACCAAAGGCCTCTTGACAGATTAGCAAATAATAAAAGGTTGCGGAAGCAAATATACGAAATATAAATGGTCCAATGAGCTGTAACGACATACATGGGACATGATAATTTAAAACTTGCATAAACATAAGAGTGACAACTAAAAGATGCAGAATTTACATATCCCATCCATAAGGGTAATATACGAAAACTAGCCCAACTTAACAAACAAACAGAGTTAATATGATTACAAAAACAGCCACAACACAAGACTTCGTCCGAAACCTCCTCGGGAAGCGCAAAAGTTGGCTGACAAAAACTGAACGTAGGCCGTCAACTCTGGCCCTGGTCATGTGCTTGCTTACCTATATATAATATAAATAGTGAGCGGAAGCCCAGTGAATAATAACGGAGTAAAGGGTTTTAATGAATGAGTCCGTACAAATTCAGAAATCATAAATTCAGTTTCGTATCAAATTCATAATCTTGTCTAGATCATATACAGAAGTCATAAGTCATATTTAAGCATACATGGTACAACCATTAGCGCTAACAAAACAGATATAGAGCAGATGCGGAACATATGGGGGTTATAAATAACCAGTTCCATAAAAGAACCTCCGGATCTGAGTAACAGAGAATATACATGCTGAGCTCCATGATGGAGCCTCCGGTATGGGTAATAGATGACAGACATAATAAGTTCCATAATGGAACCTCTGATACCGGGTAACAGCTAACAAATATCATATGATGCTGAGGATGCCATGAATACTTTTCAGAAATTGGACAATCATTCATTGCACAGAACATATCATTTCAAAAAACATATCTTAATTCATTATACATAAAATAAATAAAGTTGAATATAGCTTTACTAAGTTATTACTCACAGTTGGCTTCGAGGCAGACAGACGGAGCAGACTTCGTCAAATAGTATACGGCACGTGACCTACAGGACACATAACAGATACACACTTGAAACACACGTTCGAATTGTACATAACTTATTTTGTTTGGTCTTAGTGCGCTTCTAGCCTTTAATCCTCATTATGGAGTCTTAAACATGGCCTAGCAATGCCTAGGATGGAATGAGGATGCAAAAATGTGTTGGAAAATATTTTTCAAAATTTGCTGAAAATAAGGTCCACGCTCGAGCGTGGATTTCCTTGCTCGAGCGGACATGCAGACAATGAAGCTCCACTCGAGCGTGACTCTCCCCGCTTGAGCGGACTGTAAACTCTTGAAAAAGTACTGGTTGCATGTTATTCAAGCTCGACAGACGCTCGACCTCTGCTCGAGCGTGAGACTCAGACCCTCGCTCAAGCGTGAATTACCTCGCTCGAGTGGACTGCAAAACACATAAACTTCTGGGTATATGCATTTCACGCTCGAGCGTAACCATCGACGCTCAAGCGAAAGTGCATGTACTCAGAGTGCACGCTTGAGCGTGAAGTTCCTTGTTCGAGCATGGATCAAATTTATGGAATTTCCAGATTTGATCACCAAGCTCGAATTCAACCTCAAATGCATCAACCTCAATTTTCTAGGCCCAAAACTTTGGAAAACACTTAGAAACTCATAAAACAACATGTTTAAAGGATCATAACAAGAAATCATGGCCCAAAAGTATGCCAATTGAGCAAAATTCAACTTGAAACTCAAGATTAATTCATGAACATGACTTGAATGCAATGCTTTGAACCAAAGTTTCCCAAAACATGACCAAATGCAATGTTCAACTCAAAAACATGATCAACTATGACAATGTGACATAGAACATGAAGAATTTCTAAAACAAAGCTTGGATTAAGACATGCATGTAAGAATTCCTTAGAAAAACAACCTCAAATGCCATGAATTACACATGCATGTATGCATTGAGCTTCAATTCTTCAATCTTAGCTTAATTGACCACCTAACTTTCTTGAGTTCAATTACTTAATGTCTCAAATACAAAGTTTAAGAGTATAGTTCTTACCTAAGGTTGATTTCAAGTGTGATCCTAACCCAAAGCTTCAAATTGTCTTCAATCTCCTAATCAACTCTTTACTTGAGCTCAACCTCCCTCTACTCTTCCTCTCTTACGTTTTCCCCCTTAGAATAGGCTCAAGTGCTTTGAAATCAAGGAAAGAAGATGAGTGGAGTGACAGAATGGCCTTATAGGTAGTAATTTATCAAAACTAATCAAATGGCATTATTTTAATCAAATTTAATCGCTCCGAACCAAATTTTAATTAAACCTACCTTAAATTCCCATAAATCCTAATTAGCACATAAATTAAGTCAATTTCTGATTCGAACGCCGATAAGACTTTCAATTCGCAAATCGAAACTAAAACATGAACAGATCTTCCTATACCTAACAGATATAAACACAAGCAATGCAACACACACATGCATTTTAATTTAGAATTTCACCTTAATTACTAATTAGGCATAATTAATCACAGATTAACGTTAATTAGAGCTCAGGGTTGTTACAATCTTCCCCCTTTAAAAGAGTTTGGTCCCCCAAACTCGAATTACCTTCGTTCTGGAACAACATTGGGTCTAGTGGGAACAAATTTGGGTATCTCTTCATCATGTCTTCTTCTGTCTCCCAGGTTGCATAGGTTCCTCCGTGGTTTTGCCATTCAACTTTTACCAATGGTATTTCTTTGTTTCTCAATCTTTTGATCCTACGGTTCACAATCTGGATAGGTCTTTCCTCATAGGTGTAATCATCTTTCAAAAGCACGTGTGTTGGCTCAATGACGTGGAGTGGATCCCTCAAGTACTCTCGAAGCATCGATACATGAAAGACATTATGCATATGCTTCATTACTGGAGGTAAGGCTACCCAATAGGTCACTGAATTGATCTTTTCAATGATTTCATACAGTCTAACATATCTTGGCGCCAATTTTCCCTTAACACCAAACCGAGTTTGACCTTTCATCGGGGTTACCTTTATGAACACATGGTCCCCAACTTCATATTCCCTATCTCTTCTTCGGACATCAGCATAGCTCTTCTGCCGACTCTATGCAGTTTTCAGACGTTGTTGGATCAGTTTCACCTTCTCGGTTGTTTCTTGCACAAGCTCTAGTCCCAACAAAGGTCTATCACCTACTTCAGCCCAACATATCGGAGAACGACATTTTCTTCCATACAAAGCTTCGTAAGGAGCCATTCCAATGCTTGAATGGTAACTGTTGTTGTACACAAATTCAGCTAATGGCAAATAGGTCTCCCAACTTCCTTGGAAGTCTAATACACACATTCTAAGCATATCTTCCAGAGTTTGATTAGTTCGTTCAGTTTGTCCATCTGTTTGTGGGTGATAGGCACTACTCAACCTTAGTTCTGTCTCCAAAGATTGCTGTAAACTCTGCCAAAATCTTGACACAAACTTTGAATCCCTATCAGATACAATAGATACTGGCACTCCGTGCAATCTCACAATCTCCGTCATATAAATATTGGCCAATTTGTCAGCATTGTAAATAGATTTAACAGGTAGAGAATGAGCAGACTTAGTTAAACGATCAACTATAACCCAAATAGAGTCCATACCTCGGGAAAAACGAGGCAATCCCACAATGACATCCATGGTAATGTGCTCCCATTTCCATTCCGGTATTAGGAGTAGTTGTAGCAAACCAGCGGGTCGTTGATGTTCAGCTTTAACCTGTTGGCAATGTAGACATCTAGCCACAAAATCTACAATACTCTTTTTCATTCCAGACCACCAAAAATTCTGTTTCAAATTATGATACATTTTTGTATTCCCTAGAAGCATAGCAAATTTAGTATTGTGGGCTTTAGACATAACGCGTTTTCTCAAGTCACAACAATCGGGTACACAAAGACGGTCCTGAAATTTCAGCACATCATTCTCAAACACAAATCCCGGCCTTGGCCTCAAATCAAATTCCTGTATGATCTTTTTCAAGTACTCATCTTCACATTGCTTCTGTTTGATTCCTTCAATAATTGTAGGTTGAGCGAAAATAGCAGCTAAAGTCCCACTTTGCTCTCGCAAAACAATTTCAATCCCATTCCGTTCCAGGTCATCTAACAACTCTTTTCGATTGGGCAGTAAACATGACAAATTTGCTATGGATTTTCGGCTCAAGGCATCTGCCACGGTATTTGCTTTCTCTGGATGATACAGAATCTGTAGATCGTAGTGTTTAATCAATTCTAGCCACCTCCTTTGTCTCATATTCAGTTTCTTTTGGGTAAAGAAATATTTGAGGCTCTTATGACCTGTATACACTTCACAAGTTACCCCATACAGGTAGTGACGCCAGATTTTCAAAGCAAACACCATTGCTGCCAATTCAAGATCATGCGTTGGGTAATTCTTTTCATGAGGTCGAAGTTGTTGAGAAGCATAGGCAATCACTTTTCCATTTTGCATTAACACACACCCCAAACCTTTGTAGGAAACATCACTATAAATTTGAAACCCATCAGTACCATTGGGCAAGGTTAAAATTGGTGCAGTCACTAACCTGGTTTTCAACTCTTGAAGGCTGCCTCTCTCTGTGCGTTCCAATCAAATGATACATTTTTCTGAGTTAACTGGGTCAATGGCATGGCAAGTTTGGAAAAGTCTCTCACAAATCTCCCGTAGTAACCTGTAAGTCCCAGAAAACTTCTAACTTCTGTCACATTTGTCGGTTTAGGCCAGTCCACAATAACTTCAATTTTCTGGGGGTCAACAGAAACACCATCCCTGTTGATAACATGACCCAAAAATGCCACATTGTCAAGCCAGAATTCATATTTGGATAATTTAGCATATAATTTCTTTTCTCTCAAGGTCTGTAAAGCAGTTCTCAAGTGATTCTCATGTTCGTCCCTACTTTTGGAGTAAATCAGGATATCTTCAATAAACACAACAATAAATTCATCCAGAAATGATTTAAACACTCTGTTCATAAGATCCATAAAGGCGGCAGGTGCATTGGTCACCCCGAATGGCATTGCTAAAAATTCATAATGTCCATATCTAGTTCTGAATGCAGTTTTCTCTATGTCTTCAGCCTTAACTTTTAATTGGTGATACCCAAATCTGAGGTCAATTTTGAAAAATACTTGGGCTCCCTGAAGTTGGTCAAACAAGTCATCTATGTGGGGCAGAGGGTATCTGTTCTTGATAGTTACTTTGTTCAATTCCCGATAGTCTATACACAGCCTCAAAGGTCCGTCTTTCTTTTTGACAAATAGGACTGGAGCACCCCAAGGTGAAGTGCTCGGACGGATGAATTTCTTGTTCAGCAGTTCCTGAAGTTGAGTTTTTAGTTCTCTCAATTCTGAGGTAGACATTCTATAGGGAGTCTTGGAAATAGGTTGTGTTCCCGAAAACACCTCAATAGTGAATTCAATTTCTCTATCAACTAAGTCCCCAGGTAAGTCATTCGGAAACACATCGGGAAATTCACAAGCAACAGGGATAGTTTCTTCATTAGTACCGTTAGATGATGCAGTCAGTATACAACACAAGTAACCCCTACATCCATTCCTAAGCAGTTTTACAGCTTTCATAGCTGAAATCAGATATGGGGGAGGAACTATCCCATTCCCGGTAAAAATAAATTCAGGCATACCCGGTGGTCTAAACACAACAGATTTACTTGCACAGTCAATGGTAGTACAGTATTTAGTCAACTAATTCATTCCCAAAATACAATCAAAATGATCAATGTTCAAAGGCAACAAATCAACATATAATATCATATCGCCAATCATAATATCACATGCTGGATAAACATGGGCACACATCATAGAACCCCAGACGATGTAAATATAGATAACACATATGTCATAAGTTCTAATGATCTAGTCAATTTCCGAGAGAAAACATGCGATACAAAGGAATGTGTAGAACGAGAATCTATCAGTACACATGCATTTTGAGAACATACAGGGAGTATACCTGACACCACAGTATCGGTATTTCGTACATCACCGGGCACTAGGGCAAACACTCGACCTTGTCTCAGAGGTTCTTTCCCAGTATTAGCCTTTGCATTCGTTTTGGCTGTGGAAGCGGACCCAACTGAACTCACCATAGGACGGCTAGTATTCTCAAACCCAACTGGGCAATCCTTCACTACATGACCTGCCTGGCCACATCGGAAACAGGCGCTAGATACTCGGTAGCACACACCCCTATGCCTTCTTCCACAATAAGAACAAACCAGAATAGACCCACTACTCTGACTCGAGCTGCTTGTAGATCCCGTATTCTGCTTTTTACTCACATGAGTCCGGCCTCTTCTAAAACCATACCCAGACCTTTTTCCTCTCCAATCAGTTGTCGTAGTTGCTGGGGCTTTACTTGGTTTCATAGCGGCCAGGGTGGCTTCTGCCATTAAGGATCTATCTAAAACTTCCACATAAGTAGGCAATTTCAATACGCCCACCTGATCAAACACTTCTAAATCCAGTCCGCCTTCAAATTTCCGCACTTTCTTGTAATCAGTATCCACCATATGTGGAGCAAACCGTGCTAGTTCAGTGAATTTGGCTTCATACTCAACTACAGACATTCTTCCATGTTTAAGTTCTTGAAACTCTGATACTTTTCGATCCCTGAAGCATTGGGGAAAATATTTATCATAGAAGATTGTATTAAACTGTGCCCACGTCATACCCCTATTGCTGTTTCGAATTAGTAACCACCACCTTCGGGCTTCATCCTTCAGAGTATAGGTGGCTAGGAGGACTTTCTGGACTTCAGAACAAGGGAACATTTCAAATAGCTTTTCCATTTCAAGTAACCACGTCTCTGCTTTCAACGGTTCAATTCCACCAAGGAAAGTCGGCAGTTTCATCTTCATGAATTTCTGTGTCAAGTTGATGATGTCAGTATTATCTGCTTCGGCTTGTGCCAGTGGAGGTGGAGGGGGCAAAGGTTGTTGTCTTTGCTGTTGTGTCATAGTTTCAGTCAATGCCGCAAGCATTTGTTCCATTTGGCTCATGCGAGCCTCTGAAGATTCACTTACATCATTTCCCCTTGCATTCTCCATGTTGCTATAGAAACATCAAATGATAATAAACATAGGAATAATCTTATTCGTTTCTTTTAGTTCATTTGCTCAAATTTACATTCAATTTTCATATCCATTTGGATTACCACACACTCACACATGTAGATGGAATGCCCCTAATTCTTACTAGGACATCCTAAGCTCATATGGACCTGTGTGTGCGGTAGAACACGTGCTCTGATACCACTCTGTCATGACCCAAACCCGCCCCTGTAGGTTTAGTATCGTAACCGGCCAGTAATCCTTAGATTACCAAAGGCCTCTTGACAAATTAGCAAATAATAAGGGGCTACGGAAGCAAATATACGAAATATAAATGGTTCAATGAGCTGTGACGACATATATGGGACATGATAATTTAAAACTTGCATAAACATAAGAGTGACAACCAAAAGATGCAGAATTTACATATCCCTCCCATAAGGGTAACATAGGAAAACCAGCCCAACTTAACAAACAAACAGAGTTAATATGATTACAAAAACAGCCACAACACAAGACTTCGTCCAGAACCTCCTCGGGAGGCACAAAGGTTGGTTGACAAAACTGAACGTAGGCTGTCAACTCTGGCCCTGGTCACGTGCTTGCTTACCTACATATATAATATAAATAGTGAGCAGAAACCCAGTGAATAATAATGGAGTAAAAGGTTTTAATGAATGAGTCCGTACATATTCAGAAATCATAAATTCAGTTTCGTATCAAATTCATAATCTTGTCCAGATCATATACAGAAGTCATGAGTTATATTTAAATATACGTGGTACATCCATTAGCGCTAACAGAACAGATACAGAGCAGATGTGGAACATATGGGGGTTATAAATAACTAGTTCCATAAAGGAACCTCCGGATCTGGGTAACAGAGAATATACATGCTGAGCTCCATGATGGAGCCTCCGGTATGGGTAATAGATGACAGACATAATAAGTTCCATAATGGAACCTCCGATACCGGGTAACAGCTAACAGATATCATATGATGCTGAGGATGCCACGAATACTTTTCAGAAATTGGACAATCATTCATTATACAGAACATATCATTTCAAAAAATAGATCTTAATTCATCATACATAAAATAAATAAAGTTGAATATAGCTTTACTAAGTTATTACTTACAGTTGGCTTTGAGGTAGACAGACGGAGCAGACTTAGTCAAACAGTACACGGCACGTGACCTACAGGACACATAACAGATACACACCTGAAACACACGTTTGAATTGTACATAACTTATTTCGTTTGGTCTTAGTACGCTTCTAGCCTTTAATCCTCATTATGGAGTCTTAAACATGGCCTAGGAATTCCTAGGATGAAATGAGGATGCAAAAATGTGTTGGAAAACAATTTTCAAAATTTGTTGAAAATAAGGTCTACGCTCGAGCATGGATTTCCTCGCTCGAGCGGACATGCAGACAATGAAGCTCTGCTCGAGCGTGACTCTCTCCGCTCGAGCGGACTGTAAACTCTTGAAAAAGTACTGGTTGCATGTTATTCACGCTCGATGGATGCTCAACCTCCGCTCGAGCGTGAATTACCTCGCTCAAGCAGACTGCAAAATACATGAACTTCTGGGTATATGCATTTCACGCTTGAGCGTAACCATCGACGCTTGAGCAAAAGTGCATGTACTCAGAGTGCACGCTCGAGCATGAAGTTCGTCGCTCGAGCGTGGATCAAGTTTTTGGAATTTCCAGATTTGATCACCAAGCTCAAATTCAACCTCAAATGCATCAAACTCAATTTTCTAGGCCCAAAACTTTGGAAAACACTTAGAAACTCATAAAACAACATGTTTAAAGGATCATAACAAGAAATCATGGCCCAAAAGCATGCCAATTGAGCAAAATTCAACTTGAAACTCAAGATTAATTTATGAACATGACTTGAATGCAATTCTTTGAACCAAAGTTCCCCAAAACATGACCAAATGCAATGTTCAACTCAAAAACATGATCAACTATGACAATATGACATAGAACATGAAGAATTTCTAAAACAAAGCTTGGATTAAGACATGTATGCAAGAATTCCTTAGAAAAACAACCTCAAATGCCATGAATTACACATGCATGTATGCATTGAGCTTCAATTCTCCAATCTTAGCTTAATTGACCATCTAACTTTCTTGAGTTCAATTACTTAATGTCTCAAATACAAAGTTTAAGAGTATAGTTCTTACCTAAGGTTGATTTCAAGTGTGATCCTAACCTAAAGCTTCAAATTGTCTTCAATCTCCTAGTTAACTCTTTACTTGAGCTCAACCTCCCTCTACTCTTCTTCTCTCATGTTTTTCTCCTTAGAATAGGCTCAAGTGCTTTGAAATCAAGGAAAGGAGATGAGTGGAGTGACAAAATGGCCTTATAGGTAGTAATTTATCAAAACTAATCAAATGACATTATTTTAATCAAATTTAATCGCTCCGAACCGAATTTTAATTAAACCTACCATAAATTCCCATAAATCCTAATTAGCACGTAAATCAAGTCAATTTCTGATTCGGACGCCGTTAAGGCTTTCAATTCGCAAATCGAAACTAAAACATGAACAGATCTTCCTACACCTAACAAATATAAACACAAACAATGTAACACACACTTGCATTTTAATTCAGAATTTCACCTTAATTACTAATTTGGCATAATTAATCATGGATTAGCACATAAATCAAGTCAATTTCTGATTCAGATGCCGTTATGGCTTTCAATTCGCAAATCGAAACTAAAACATGAACAGATCTTCCTACACCTAACAAATATAAACACAAACAATGTAACACACACATGCATTTTAATTCAGAATTTCACCTTAATTACTAATTAGGCATAATTAATCATGGATTAACGTTAATCAGAGGTCGGGGTTGTTTCAGAAGGCGAGATAAATGGAATGGAAAACAAGTTCGCGAACCTGCAAATGGTCATCAATTTTATGATGCAGAACAATGTCATGCAGCCACCGTTCCCATTACAGGATACGCCAATTCCAACAGCCAAGAAAGATGCTCGAAAAGGGGGGCAGAAAATAATTCTTGCAGTCCCTTAACACGACAGGACCAAGGAACACTCTCACCGGCCTTCAAGGGAGGTCGGGCGAAGAGAGTCGATGAAGGGAGATTCTCGGAGGACGCATCGTACCAAAGAAGTTGACCCCAAAGAACATCGACATGTTCAAGGGAATGAACTTTGTTTCGACGCAACGAACGAAGAGAGGTCCGAGAAGACTCACAATGACACTGGAAGTAGTGCACCGAAGAGGCTGAAATCTGGTGATAGCCGAGCTCCTGGACGGACCAAGGAGGATCTAAGGGATTACCTCCAGAGGAAGCGACAAGATGCCGAGGTAACCTCTCCGGTCAAGTCAAGAATGTTGTTCTCGGTAGAGTTGGACAAATTTGACACCCCGAAAAGGTTTAACATGCCGAGTATGACAGTAAATCGGACCTCAACTTTCACGTCGGCTTGTACCTTAACTCAATGGCACTATACATCGAGAATGAACCGTTGCTTTGCAAGGTGTTCCCCTCGTCTTTCGAGGAAATTGCATCGGTCTGGTTTCACAAGTTGCCGAAAGGAACTGTGAAAAGCTGGGAAGGCCTGGCCGAGATGTTCGCGGCCAGGTTTGTGACAAACAAACTACAACCATTAAGGGTGGACTTGCTGATGGCTCTAAAAATCAGCGAGGATGAAAGCCTTAGGGCCTATGCCAACAGGTATTATAAGGTGTTCAACTGAATACTAGGGTGCAACCAAGAGGTGGCGGTCGTGTCTTTTAAGAACGGCTTGAACGATGATTGTTTGTTTCGAAAATCATTGGCAAAGACACTACCAAAAAGTATGGAGGAATTGATGGCCAGAATTGAGAAGTATGCGAGGATCGAGGAAGACACGCCAGGGACAAAGGCGTCGAAACAAGAGAAGATAAACGGCTAGCCGAAGCGAGGTTGAGGTAACACTGGGTACAGCAAGCAAGAGACAGGATTAAGGGCTGCTATAGACGTCCCCGAACGTCCCGGGAGGGAATCCCGTTTTGTTCATTGGGGCTTACTACAGTTCATGACTCAATGTCACGGTCTTGTATCTAATCTCGCAGAGTGCAATGCAAGATCGATGAATCATCAAAGAGTCCAAATTCGGCAAATCGTTTTTGAAAACAGATTTTTTGAAAGAAGTGCCAAACATGGACTGCTTTGCCAGATACAGAGTCACCACCTAAATATTTTGTTTTTGGGGAATTTAGGAAACCCTGACTCGTGCCTAAGGCCACGTGTCCATCATCACCAAAGTTGCCTCGGCTCGGGAACTTGGGTACGATTGGGAAAGGTCACTTCGTGAGCACCCCCCGCTTGCCTGATCAAAGATCGGCCTCTACTAACCATGATATCGAGTTTTGAAAACATATGTGCTCTTGTTCCGGTTATTAGCCTAGAATTACTATGTGATGCGCACAGCATACAAGTATATACTGGGTCGCCTGAATTGGAACAAAACATCTCATGTTCGTTTTGAAAAATGGTTTGAAGGTGCTACTCGTAAGTAGGCTAAGACGTGGATTTTGCCACCCTCGGGTGGGCTTAGAAAACATGATTTTGCCACTCTCAAGTGGGCTTAAAAAAAAACTCTCAATTGGTGAATTGTTCCAATTCAAATAACCCAACCTTCACCCACAGGCATTCAGGCAGTTATATCACATAAGAAAATAACCTCATGGTAAGCATGCTATCATGGCAGTCACTCACACACAGGCAAGGATGTTAAAGCATAAATACTCACCGAGTACTCCAAGCCAAAGAAAGAAGCTAATTAGAAATCATGCATGAATCCTAACTATACTGAGATGCCTAATGCAACACATACAGGTATGCAACTAAGATAGGCTCGGCTATTCTAAAATGGCATATGAAATGCAACAACTGATACACGTATTCAACTCGGAATTGAAATACAATGCAGTTAGCATGATGCGCCAAGCCCGATGCATGCAATACAGATGAATGAATGCAAACATGCGAACATATAGATGCTAATTGAAACATGCCCTAAAACTAACCATCATAAGTTGGTAAATAAAAGGGAGAAAGACGTAGGGTTGGAAAACATACATCACACACACGCACACTTATTACAACATTGCCCTTCTTGGAGGGTTCGAATAAATAATACACAACCGAATAAATAACGAATTACAGCTAATTATTACACAATCCTAATTAATTAACAAATTAACTAAAATAAATAAGCTAGCATGCAAAACATATGAAATGGACTGCCTTAACTCGGTCTTGAATGATGAGGAATGCATGCATGCTTGAGTCGCTTTGCCGGAAAATCCATCGCGATGCCCCGATTTGTCTCTGTTTGCAACTGGTCCCAGAATACTACACAAAGCTCCAGAAGGCTGAAACTCCACCATGGGAACCTGTAGGGATACTGCCGACCAGTTTTTGGTGCTGGTTTCTGGTTTGCTATAACAGAGAGCAAGAAAAGGGCATGGCAAAGTATTTTCAACATATGTGTGCACGACCACTCTCCCTATCATTGCATAAGCTCTAGGGAGGATAGTCCTCGATCCTCGTGCCACCAATCACGCATCTCGATGCATGATGGCCAAAGAGTTGAATTGCACGACTCAATGTGAAATGAATACACACATAAGCACAACAAGGCCTAAACTCCATCATGGGTAATCCGGAGTGTCGGCGACCGAGAATCGAGACACGTTTCGTCACTTGGAGTACGAAACGTCCCTCGTTTCCCGTGTTTGGACTAAACCTTACTCCAAACACAACGCAATACACATGGCATGCATGAATGCAACTTTAACATGCAACCTAAACATAATGCCACTAAATGATGCAAACATGCAAATGATGACATGCAAACATGCTACTAGCATACACAATGCTATGAAATAATCAATGGCATACTCAATGCACATGAAAACTATACGGCATACGCAATGCACACATGGAGGCTAACAATGAAATGATCAAGGCATACATAATGCAATGGTCAATCATGCAACAACATGGACTAAATGGCATATACAATGCAAGATGGACTTAAACCAAGATAGGCAAGCCTCAGCTACACCCAAATCAGTGGCCAAACATGATGAAATTAAGGCAACAACACTTATGCAAACATGCACAAGGCGAGGGACCAAACCTAAGGCACCAAGTGCAACTCTATTAAGGCATGGCAAGGGGTTAAATATGGCATACAATCACACATTTTCCAGCTTTGAAATGTCATGCAAGATGGACCCGAATCATGCAAACACCTCACACAATGCATACTAGATGGCCCGGATACCGAAACTAGTGAAGTGCATTACACTAGAGGTACACAAAGCAATGCTCAAATGACCCAACCAGCCCCAAAAAGACCCTAGGTAGGTCCAAGACAGTGGGAAAATGGTCTAAAATGATGGCTCAAAAGGCATGGAAATGAAGCTCATGTAATGGTCCAAAAATGAGGCATTTATGCACAACTCTCAAACGCATTTAAAGAGTGGAAAACATGGGAATATGACATACATATAAGCTCTGAAATATGATGCACAATGGCCCCAAAACATGGAAACACATCAACATAAGCATGCAATAGGCTTCAAAACTCAAAGCTAGGCAAGGGTATTGCACTACAACCATGCATAGCAAGAATCATTCAACCATGAGGCATAAAAATAGAGCTAAGGTAGTCCAAAACATGTACAAAATCAGTTTAAGGCATGGCCAAAAAATGCTAGAATCAAGGACCAAAATAGCATGCAATATAAGCTAGTAAAGATGATTTATACTACAAGCATATGAGGCATTCAAGGGGTCACTAAACCAGCATAACTCAGAGGTATGACATGCCAAATAAAGGCCAAAAAACCACTGAAACATGATCTATGCATGCAAGAATGATAGGCTCCTTTGATAGGCTATGAATGGGATTACTCTACACATGCAAGATGGACACCCAATATGACAAAAAGAGCTCTGGACAGAGCTTATTTAGGTCCTAAAACTCACTAAAAAGGGCCTAAAACAAGGCTTGGAAGCATGAAAATAAGGGCTCCTTTGATATGCTATGAAGAGGGCTATTCTACACATGCAAGATGAACACCCAAAATGGCAAAATGGGCTCTGGACAGAGCCTATGCAGGTCCTAAAAACCACCAAAAAAGCCTGAAACAAGGCTTGGAAGCATGCAAATAAAGGCTCCTTTGATAGGCCAAATGTGCTAGTAAACAAGACAAGGGGTGAGAGGGTCACCCCTCTCTAATTTTGGTGCTCAAAACAGCATAATAACCACTGAAAATCCACTGGATTTCAGTGGTCAAAAGGGCCAACAAAGCTCAACACAAAGGCCCTAATGCATGGCTCAAAACAAAGGGAAATGAAGCATGCAATGGGGTAGATGACCCTCAATAGAAAAATGGTCTTAAACAAACATGTTAAGAAACTCAAAATAAGACTTTTTTCAGTTTATGACAAGGCCCAAATATGCTTGCAAATATGTCTAAAAGATGAAGCAAAACAATGCTAAGAAAAGGGAAAGAGTGTGTTACCCTTGTAGCCAAAGGGACCAGCAGCTTCTGGACCAAAATAGCACACCTTCAACTTCTGAAAACCAGCTCCAAGGTGCTTAGGTTGATGTTGGAGGTGTTAGGCTAAGAGGTGATATGTAATGGTGCAAGAACAAGGGGCTTTAGAACACCTAATAGAGAGATATAGGGAGAGGTGTATGTATAAGCCTTAAACAATTTCTGAACCTTTGCAAAGGAAGGAGAGGCCTTCCTTTATAGAGCCAAGGGTCCAAAGCTTCTCCTAGAAGCTTAGAACCAAGAGTAAAGATCCTCCATACACGTGTATGGAGGATGCAGCTTATGCCTCCCAGTTGGCACAGCTGGAAAGCATTCAGGGAGACAAAAAAGGTAGGAGCTGGCCGACCAGTTCAAGTGGTCGGCCGACCACTTTTCCTGGTCTGCCGACCAGGTCAAAAGGTCCAAGGTGGTCGGCCATCCCCTATGATGAAGCCCCAAAAGTTAGCTTTCCAATGGCGCCAGCCTTGCATTAAAATTCCAACTGTGCAAAAAGTTATGCCTGTTTTGGTGAAGCCGCGCAGATTCGGTCCAACCGGATTGATGCCCTACTTTAACTAACTATATCTCCCCCGTTCGGACTTGGCTTTAGGAGATTCTTGAGTGCAAAATGAAGCCCCAGAAGTAAGCTTTCCAATGGTGGTGGCCTTATAGCTGAAATCAAAGTATGCAAATGAATAGGCCTGATTCAGCGAGGACTGCTCGTCCCTCTCTTAGCGATTCATGTCCATTTCTCCCCTAACTGGGTTTCTTCCATCTTCTCTTCTTTTCTTCAACTCCAAACCCCTAAACAAGGTGTTTTGAAAGATTTTTCAGAGATTTCATCTATCTTTCATTCATTTTCACTTTGCCCTTGCTCGGTTTATCGAAAAGCGTGACATTTAACAAAATGCGAGCGTCGGAACATCGTAGAACTTTATTTTCAAAACATTTTGAAAGAGATGGATTCAAGATCTAAAATATTTTGATCAAGAAATGGGGTGTGAGGTTAGGGTTTGACTCTCCTCTTGCCGAAGAAATCGAACCTTTGCCCTGCTCAACTTTCTCCACCAAGTAAACCATCAGTAGTGCCCAAGTCTTAAGGGCGGTCAAAAATGGGGTGTCTACAGTTGCGCAGGCAATCACAACCGTATTTCGAATCCCGATTTACAAAGTCTTGGAGAAAATCTGAAATCAGCCCTATTACAGAGCATGAGTAAGGGTTCCGGGCGAATTTATGGGACGAAGCCTTGGCAAGCACTGTGCTTACCACAATGAAGATAGGTATCTGACTTAGGGGTGCAGAGCCCTGAAGGCACATCTGGAAGACCTGGTAAGACAAGGTCATTTAAGGGACCTTGTAGACGAGGCCAGGACAAGGGAAGAACAAGCAAGACTGCCTCAAGCACCAGCAGCACCACCTCCTCCAGCACCACAACCGAAAGCAGGCAGACCTCGAGTGATCAATGTGATTCACTCAAAGGTCAATGAGAATGAAATACGTGGGGAGACTCAGAAGGTAAAACACTTGCAGCATGTGTACCAGGTCTGGCAGAAAAGACCTAGGGCAGACGAGTGTCAGGGACCAGTGGTGTCCTTTACTGAAGATGACCTAGAGATGGTGCAACATCCACACAATGATGCCTTGGTAATATCCCTCCAGATTGGAGAATGCCAACTGAAGTGCATCTTAATCAACCAGGGCAGCTCTTATGACATCATGTATGTCAGGTGTTACAAGGAGCTTGACCTCCACCAAGATGATTTAGAGCAGTCCAATGGCCCAATGGTTGGGCTCAACGGAACGCCAACATGGCCCTTGAGAGCGGTAAGATTAGAGGTGCAGGCTAGCACCAAGAAGATAAAAACAGAGTTCACAATAATTGACACTCCCTCCCCTTACAATGCTATCCTGGGAAGGCCATGGCTGCATGCAATGGGGGCTGTCCCCTTAACATTGCACTAGCTGTTGCGATTCCCAACAGAGCATGGACTTGAGCAGGTCAGAGGGGATTAAGTGCAGGCAAAGAATTGCTCCATGGCAGCAATGAAATCCACCTGCAACATACTAGAAGCAGAAACAGTAGAGATCGAGGATGAGGACATGGAAGTCCTGGAGGACGTCGGCAAAGAGCCAGCCGAAAAGAGTGAGGAAGCCCTGAAAAAAATCCTTGTCTAGCAAGGGGATGAAAAGTGCTTCTTCCTTCTCGGCTCAAGCTTGGCCGAGAAAGAGGAAAAAGAGCTAAAGGCGTTCTTGAGAGCAAACATTGAGGTGTTTGCCTGGACACCGTACGAGATGCCTAGCATTGACCCCGAGGTCACTTGCCATAAGTTGAATGTGGACAGGTCGGCTAAACCTGTTATCCAGCGACTAGAAGGCCGACGTTGATGCATGTTGAGGCAGTAGAAGAGGAAGTGGATAAACTTTTGGAGGCTAGAGCCATACTAGAGGTAAACTACCCAACATGGCTATCAAACACGGTCGTCATGAAGAAAAAGAATGGAAAGTGAAGGGTCTGTGTGGACTTCACCAGCCTGAACAAGGCTTGTCCCAAAGACAATTTCCCACTCCCCAAAATTGACCAATTGGTGGATGCCACCTCAGGACATGGAAGGATGAACTTCCTGGATGCTTACAGAGGGTACCATCAGATAGCTATGTACCCCCAAGATGAGGAGAAGACTACATTTATCACCTCAAAAGGGCTGTATTGCTACAGAGTGATGCCTTTCTGGTTGAAAAATGCGGGAGCAACTTACCAGAGACTGGTGACCAAGATGTTCAGGCACCTAATAGGCAAAACAGTAGAGGTATACATAGATGACATGGTCGTGAAGACCAAGGAACCTGAGGATCATCTGGAAGACTTAAAGGTAGTTTTTGACATCCTTAGAACATATCGGCTCCGACTCAATGCATCGAAGTGCGCATATGGAGTTGGGTCTGGTAAGTTCTTAGGATACTTGATTACCAAAAGGGGCATCGAGGCTAGCCCGGATCAGATCAAGGCCATCTTATAATTAAAGAGCCCAACATCGGCAAAGCAAGTGCAGATGTTGACTAGGAGGGCTGCAGCCCTGAATAGATTCATAAGCAGAAGCTCTGACAAATATAAACCTTTCTTCAGCTTAGTGAAGAAAGCCACAGACTTCTTATGGACAGAAGAGTGCGAAGTCGCCTTGGTCGACTTGAAGAAATATTTGACCACAACTCTAGTTCTCTCAAATCCAATACCTGGAAAGGAGCTGTTCTTATACTTGGCAGTTTTAGAGCATGTAGTGAGTGCAGTAGTAATCACAGAAGAAAAGGGAGAGCAAAAGGCAGTTTACTACGTAAGTAAAACCCTAGCTGATGCAGAGACCAGATACCTACCGTTGGAGAGAGCTAACACTAGCTTTAGTAATGGCTTCCAAGAAGCTGAATCATTACTTTCAAGCCCACGAAATTGTGGTGTTAACCGAGCATTCCTTGAAGTCCCTGTTGCAGTAGGGAGATCTGACAGGCAAAATAGCTAGATGGGCAGTGGTGTTGGGCCAATACGACCTGGAATTCAGACCCAAAATAGCAATCAAAGGCCAAGTTTTGGCTGATTTCGTGGTCGAGTTCACACCAGGTGCCATCATACATCGAGCTCCGTTGAGCCGAGGTATATGGTGTCCAAGTGAACAAAGAGAAACCCAGCTGGGGATAGCAGAACAAAGGAAGGAAGAGAAACTCAGGCCATGCAGTATTTACATTGGCGACTCTTTTCGGCTGTTTGTTGATGGGAGTTCAAACCGACAAGGAGTAGGGGCAAGAATAGTGCTAGTATCGCCAGATGGGCAGATATTGGAACAATTCATTCGTTTGGAGTTTAAAGCCTCAAATAATGAAGCAGAGTATGAAGCACTAATCACAGGATTAAAGCTGACAGTAGCAATGGAAGCTGACGAGGTAATAGTCTTCTGTGACTCCCAGCTTATTGTCAACCAGGCAACATGCGAATACGCAACTAGAGATAAAAGGATGTCGGCCTATGTAAAAGAGGTGGGTAGATTGGTAGCCTTATTTCAAAATTGCCGACTACAGCAGGTTAGCCGAGATGACAATAGCCATGCTGATGCTTTGGCCAACCTGGCTAGTGCAATGAAACCAGGAGAGGCAAGGACAATAATGATTGAATACTTGTCAAGTCCAAGTATAAAACCACTGAACACAGAGCATGAAGCAATGTATGTGGATATGGGACCAATTTGGATGGATGCAGTAATAGTATTCCTTAAAGAGAGAAAAATTGCCAGATGATCATAAAGAAGCACACAAGATCAGACTGAAGTCGGCAAGATTCAGTCTGACAGCCGAGGGTCATCTCTACAGAAGATATTTTACTGGTCCCCTTTTGAGGTGTGTGTATCCTTCACAAGTTGAAGACTTTGTGTATGAGATACATGAAGGAGTATGTGGAAGCCACACTGGGGGCAAGTCACTTGCTCATAGGGCCATTACTCAGGGGTACTGGTGGCCCTATATGCAGAAAGATGCTGAAGTCTATATTAGAAAATGTGAGAAGTGTCAGAGGTTTGCACCTTTGATACACCAACCAGCAATAGATCTGAACCCAGTGTCCAGCCCTTGGCCATTTGCCTAATAGGGCATGGACCTTGTTGGACAACTACCTCAAGCGACTAGATAAAAGAAGTTCCTGCTAGTGGCAACAGATTACTTCACCAAGTGGGTTGAAGCTGAACCCCTTGCAAAGATTTAGGACATTGATGTAAAAAACTTCATATGGAAAAACATCATCACTAGGTTTGGGATCCCAAGAGCAATAATAGCAGACAACGGAATGCATTTTGACAATAAGCTAATCAAGAGCTTCTGTGCAAAGTACAAGATCAAGAATTATTACTCTACTCCAAGCTTTCCTCAGAGTAATGGTCAAGCAGAAGCATCCAATAAGTTCATCTTGGATGGGATCAAGAAGAGGCTAGAAGCAGCAAAGGGAAAGTGGGTAGATGAGTTGCCCAGTGTACTCTGGGCATATCGGACTACGCCGAGAAGATGAACTGGGGAATCCCCATTTGCCATGGCTTATGGCACAAAAGCAGTTATTCCACTGGAGGTTGGCATCCCAGGGATCAGAACTCAGGGAGTAGAAAATGGGACCAATGAGGCATTCTTGGCCTGAGATCTAGATCTGCTAGAAGAAATACAGGGAGAAAACAGAAATTCAGTTGGGGGTATACCAGTAGCAGCTTGCCAGGACTTATAATAAGAAGGTTAACCCATGAGAGTTCCAAGTTGGGGACCTCGTCCTAAGAAAGGTCGTCAGCAACAAGAAGGATCCTAGAGAGGGCAAGCTTGGCCCAAATTGGGAGGGATCTTATAGAATCATTATGGTTCTGGATAATGGTGCATATCGGCTTGAAGACAGTGAAGACAAAGAGTTGCCAAGACCTTTGGCGATGTTTCTAATTGAAACATGACGAATAACTTAGACTTATTATATGGCAGAGTTGAATTATACCTGCATATAATAGAGTTGAACTAAGTTGGCGATGTTTCTGATTGAAACATGATGAATAACTTAGACTTATTATATGGCAGAGTTGAATTATACTTGTATATAATAGAGTTGAACTAAGTTGGCGATATTTCTAATTGAAACATGACGAATAAGTTAGACTTATTATATGGCAGAGTTGAATTATACTTGCATATAATAGAGTTGAACTAAGTTGGCGATGTTTCTGATTGAAACATAACGAATAACTTAGACTTATTATATGGTAGAGTTGAATTATACTTACATATAATAGAGTTGAACTAAGTTAGTGATGTTTCTGATTGAAACATGACAAATAACTTAGACTTATTATATGATAGAGTTGAATTATACTTGCATATAATAGAGTTGAACTAAGTTGGCGATGTTTCTGATTGAAATATGACGAATAACTTAGACTTATTATATGGCAGAGTTGAATTATACTTGCATATAATAGAGTTGAACTAAGTTGGTGATGTTTCTGATTGAAACATGAAGAATAACTTAGACTTATTATATGGCAGAGTTGAATTATACTTGCATATAATAGAGTTGAACTAAGTTGGTGATGTTTCTGATTGAAACATGACGAATAACTTAGACTTATTATATGATAGAGTTTTTCTATTTGCATATAATAGAGTTGAACTAAGTTGAATTAACCTGGACTTGCCATATCGGCAGAGTCAAACACAGATTGAAACTAAGTATATAGATTAAACAGAGAGACCAAGGTTGGTAACCTCGGCTAGTCTTTGTTTGAATCTCACCTCGGCGACGAGGTCAAAACGACATACTTAATGAGAATTCAAGTGGAACTTAAGTTCACATAAGGGGGCAGAGGACTGGAAGAATGATGCTGGGGAGTTGGAATTTACAAGCTAAAGATTGGTTTTAACACTTGTTGAAATTTTAAGAAAAATTTACAAGTTGAAGTTAAGTCGAGGTCATGCTAAAGGAAGGTTGGTTCAACACTTGTTGAAATTTTTAAGAAAAAATTTACAAGTTGAAATTAAGCCAAGATTATGTTGAAAGAAGTATCTACGTACTTGCCGAGATTACCATGTTACCAAGACTTGGAAGATATTTAGAAATAGAAGTCTTGCCAAGTAAGAGTAAAGCAGCAGGTTTTATATAGCACTTGTGAAAATATTTTTTACAATGTTTTCAAGTGTTAAGCCAAGGCCGAGATAAGCAAGATTGGAAGTTTTGTCCGAAGTATGTTAATCCGAGGAGACTATACAAGAAAGGCATAAACTGAAGACATGCAAAATATTCTAAGTATGGAATCATACAAGATAGTAAAGAAAAGACAAGCATTCAAACACTTAGTCAAAAAAGAAGACTTGCATTCAGATAAGGAAAGAAGGCATTTCGGCCTGACATTGAAGAATAATTGTTTAGATTACAAAAATGCACATCGGCCAAATAAAGAGCTAAACATTGTTTCAAAAGTGAAAAAAAAAAGTACAAGGTGCAAGAAATAAAGAAGAGCATCAAAATGGACTACTCGGCGTCGGCAGCGGACTGTGTCTCGGCTCCAGAAGATAGTTGGGAAGACTTCTTGGTAGCCTTCTTAGCCTCGAGCTCGGCGTCGATCTCTTGTAGAGTCTGATCGATACTCCTCTCGGCGATTGGCACCTCGGAGGTTGTCTTCTGGGAGGAGGCACCTTTTGAGATTTCATCTTCCTCATCCTGAGTCAAGTCCAAGACTTGCTCATTCAGAGTTGGGGACTTGGCCCCAGCAGCTTTTTCCGTCTTCTCGGCCTCAGCTTCCTCCTCGGACTCAGCCTCGTTGTCGGATTGGCTAGGAGTAGGGGAGAATGGCAGGACGAGTCGGTTTTCATCTTTAAGAGGAGAATCCTCAGGGACAGCCAGTTCTTTCAAAGCAGCCATCCAGCCAAGGGAGTAACCCTTGTTGTATGCCTTCTTGACCTGCTTCTTGTAGTCCTCGCAGACATCGGCTGCCCCCTCGGAGTAGGCCTTCTCGTTCGCCGCCTTAATCTCGGCCTCTTTTGTGGCCAAGGTAGCTTGGTGCTCGGCTTGGGCTTCGGCCGTTTTTGTTTCATCCTCTTTTTTCTTGGCTTCAAGGACCTTGGCAATGGCCTTAGTAGCTCCTGCCCTCTTCTCGACTTCATCTTGGGCCTGTTTGGCCGCCTTAGCCTGATCCGTCAATGTCTTCATCTTGGCCTCGGCTCTGTTGACTGTTTTCAGCAAACTAGCAGCCTTCTTGATCTTGTTGACCAACTCCTTCTTGATGTTAAAAGCTTGCATCGCGAAGGAGTGAGCGTGTTGGATTGCTTAGAAGAAATGGACAGAACAAAAGTTAGTGAAATTCTCTAAGTATGGAAAAATAGAGAATGAAAAGTACCACGTGTTGGGGGCTTACTTGAACGGAGTGCTGTAACATTAGAGTGAAGTTTTCATATTTGCTGACCTCGGCGTTGCGTTTGAGGTCTTTTCGGAAGGAGCAAGACAGTGGAGAGGGCGACACCCGACTTCAAGGACAGTCGTGCTATCGCCGACCCCTGACTGGCTTGTCCTCAATAGTGATTGGAGGGGCCCAGGGGGCATCAGATTTCATGGACCCCGAGGTCGTTGCTGACTCTGACCTCGACTTCTTTGATCGGGTGGATTCAGAGGGAGCAGCCTCTGCGGGCCTCTTTTCGGGGCGGAGGCACTTTTTTCTGCCTCAGCAATTTTGGAGATCGGCAAGGTATCCTCAGAGTCGATCTGAGTTACCGTTGCCTTAGGTTGGGCTTTCTTCAGTCTTTTTGGCTTTGGCTTTGGCTGAGACTGGAATGGTGAAGGTTGTGCGGTGACAGAGTCAGGGATGTCGGCTAGAAGGTCGTCTGCTACAGCCTTCTTACGACCTATCTCGACGGCAGCTACAATTCGACGTCGGCGTTTGCGTTGAGAATGTGGGATTAGTTGTGGAGCCGAAGTTGATGGCTGTTCTGCTGGATTAGAGGTTGATCCCTGATTTGGCCGAGGTGATGAAGTTGTAGCAGGAGTTGTTGCTGAAGGAGGAGACTTGCTTTTTCTCAAGACGTCGGGTAGAACAGATTTGTATGTCGGGATATAGTTTGAGCAGCAAAGGAGCTTTCCACTGCTCAACTAGCAGACCCAACAGCTTCTTAAAATCCTTGCTGGGATAAAAAATTTTTGCGGAAGTCCTTTGGAGGCTGAGGAAGAACTGCAAAAATAAAAACATACAGACGTTAGAACATATAAAAATATCAAAGTAAAAAAGACTTGAGAAGCAAGTAAAAGTAAACACTTGGCTCTTACCATCTCCCCTCTTTGAACAATGTACGGGCTTAAAGGGTAGAGGTGAAGGTCATCATCTGGAAGGAACTCCCAATTGCCCGAGACGATGAAGTAATCGTCCCCTGCGCCCTTGTTGGAATCAAGGAGGTCGGCGATGAGTTTGTATTGTGTGGACCTCGACTTAAGGTAATAGACGTAGCCTTTTTCTGACTTAAGGCTATACATGGTGTAGCAGTACTGGATGTTGGCTAGAGTTACCCTAGCATTTTCTCGGCTAGCTAAGGCAATGATACCGTTGATGACTCTGTAAGAGTTAATGGCTAATTGCATTGGGTTGAGTTTATAAGAAGGACTTCTCGAAAAAGGATATCGAGAGGGAGCCTAAGTCCACATTCTACGAAGGCTACGACTGGAAAAGGCATAGAGGCGTTCTTAGGCATGATGGAGTCCTCCTCCCCAGCCAACCTGAGGTGGACATCGGCAGGGATGGCGAACTCCTGCCTGAAGTATTCTAGCTTAATTAGGGTGTTCTACCTTCTACCTCCACATACCCATGACGACGGCCTAAAGGGAAAGTGTTGGATTGCAAAAAGAAGTGGTTTGTTAGGGTTTAAAGAACCTCGGCAAAACCTCAACGAATGCTGGGGCGAGGGTTTTTGAGGATCTAAAAGGAATTTGTTTCAATTTTTCCTAAAATTGTAAGTTCTAGAACAAGTCCCAAACCTAAGACTATGGAAACAAGAATTGAGGGCAAGAATCTAGAAAAAGACACAGAAAACAGAAACAAGAACAATGATTCAGAATCAAGAATAGTGATGAGCTATCAAGAACACTGTGACAAAGTGTGTATAAAGGTGCAAGGCCAAAAACAATGGCAAAATGAACAAGTGTGTGAGCACGTGTGCATACCTAGAAACAGATGAAACAGAACATGTTTAAGCATACAAAGGGTGAAATTTGAAACATTGACAGAAACAGGAGCATATAAACATATTCATCATAGCAAATAAGCAGAGGCAACAGAGTAGGAAACTAAAGAGGGGAAAAACAATGACTTACCACTGAAAATGACGCCGATATGAGATTTGCCGGAGTCTAACGGTGGAAATAGGTAGAGCAGAGCGGAGAGAGCTTCGCCGGATGAGATGAACGGAGTAGTTGCAGAGCTTGAGAGCTTGAACAATGGAGGATTTGGGAGTAGAGAGAGAGAACTTGCACGAAAACGGTGGTGGAAAAAGTGAAAGGACGGAGAGAGAGAGATGATTTTGATCAACACGCAGAATGGTGGCAAAATGGCAATTAGTGAGCCTAGGATGACTTGCTTGTCAGACGGCGCACGCAATGCGATGCGACTTAATGACGTGTGTCAGGTACGGCTCAGTAGGGAAAAACGCGTGGCAAAAACGGTTGAAATACTGTGCGTGACAGCTCATACGCGTGTGTAAAACTCTTGGAGTTCTTGATTTAATGGAGCAAGACCTCGGCTAGGGGGACGATCTCGGCTGAGAAACTTGAACAAACTTGGTTATTGATTCTGAAGCATTGATGAAAACAAACCAAGTCTTGGTTGTATTGAGCGACGAATGATGACCTCGGTAATGAAGGACAAAGCGAGCGTAGCCGACGCGCTAAATGGAAGAAACGATATAGGTTCCATCACCTCAGGATGCCAAGGTAATAGAACCTAGGTGGCAGTTGTGGGGACATAATTTTTGAATAATGAACACGTGGCCGAGGTGGCATCGAAGTGCCAGTTGAGGTGCCACGTGTCCTTGACTTGGTGCCGAGGTAATCTCGGCTAGGCCGAGGTTATCTGTGGAGATACCGGAATCCGGGATAAGCGGATAAGGGATAAGGGACAAGAGTCCTAGAATGAGAGAGGACTTCAATTTGGGTAAAGATAAGACTCTTAGAGAGTTTATCCTAATCTAACTGGGAGTCCAGATTAGCATTGAGCCAGAGTCTATTGAAGCTAGGCTTCTATTAAGATTAGGTTAGTGTTGGCTATAAAAGAGAGGCACCCTCGTGGGTTTAAGGTACGCTTTTTGTATTCTGAATAGTGAGTTAAGCACTTTTGCTACCTTTGAGAGATAACTTACTTGATCGTCGGAGTGCCCCCGGGTGGACGAACGAACCATCGCTAGAATCTTATCTTTCTGTGACAAGTTGTTCGGGCTTAATCTATTATGCCGGTGTTCTCCAGCTGAGTACCTATTTGGCAGTGTAGTCGGAAATTGACACACACAATAGTGTTGTGCATAGTTCACTTCAATATAATTTAAATTTTAAAATAAAAACTCCAGCTAGTCTATGATATAATTTATTTAATAATCTCACATCGGGAGAAGAAGGAAAAAGTGAGTTGTTTTACTTATATAAAGTAAATCTTATACTCCAATTTAATATTGTAATGTTGTGTATATTTCAGTTCAAGACAGTTTAAATTTTAAAATAAAATTTGAAAGTTTTAATTAATTAATTTTTGTGTAAGTTGATTGATCTTTTGACCTAGCCGATTAGGCTGAATCATTTTTTGTTTGACTGATTCACTAGTTTAACCGTAATTTTAGCAGTTTTATCAAAATATATTCGTTGGATTTGTTTGATTCGAAATAAACTAAAGATTGACCTGATTAAAGATTGAACGACTAATTGCTTGATTAGAAATAAACTTTCCGCTTCAACAATTATAAACTTTTATTTTACAATCTCACATCGAGAAAATAAGAAAAAAGTGAGTTGTTTCACTTTTATAAAAATAAACCTTATGCTCCTATTTATTATTGTAGTGTTATACATGTTTCAGTTCAAGACATTTTAAATTTTAAAATTAAAATAACATTTAAAAGTTTTAATTAGTTAATTTTTATATAAGTTGGTTCGTCTTTTGACCTAACTGATTAAGTTGAACCGTTTTTGGTTTAACTGATTCTCTGATTTATCAAAATATATTGGTTAGAATTGTTTGATTCGAAATAAATTTAAAATTGATCTAATTAAAGATTAAATGACTGATATTGTTTGATTCGAAATAAATTTCCTGCCCAAACAATTGTTAATTTTTATTTTACACAATCTCGTATCAAGAAAAGAAGGAAAACGTGAGTTGTTTCAATTGTATAAAGTAAACATATGTTCCCATTTAATATTATAATATTGTACATGTTTCAATTGAAAACAGTTTAAATTTTAAAATAAAATAAAATTAAAAATTTTTAATTAATTAATTTTTGTATAAGTTGATTGGTCTTTTGATCAATTTTAACAATTTATCAATATATATAGTTTTATTTCTAAAAAATATGTTTAAGTTTTATGATAAATTTTAACATAGAATAAACTAAAAATAAAAAATTTATAAAATGAAATTTATTTTTATTTTATCATAAATATAAATATTTTAATTAATTTTATTTTTTATCTTTACCAATTAAATTATGACAACTGCAATATTTATTCTAATAAAATGGTTAAAATTTAATTCATTTTAAATTAGTTTTCTATACTTTTTAAATAAATTTTATGTCATTATTTAATTTTAAAATTATTTTTAATTATTTACGGGTTTTTCTGCTAGTATATTATATAAGAAAAAGAGAGTTTCTAGTAAAAAGGCGTGTGAGAGTTCCAAAGTCTCATTCCACAATTGCTAATTTTTGTGATTTTAAAAATAATTCTATTTGCTAACAAACTAATTATAGATTAAAGAAAAAAAACAAAAAATCACCTAAAATTTTGAATTACAAGTTCTTGAAATCTCTCTCCTAATATTTTTCTCTTTCCTAAATCATATCTCATAACAAAGTAATTATACATTAAAAAAACATTGTAAGTAATTATAATTTAAAAAAAACTTATAAATTAGAAAGAACGTAAAACCACAATTGTTAATTTTTGTAATTTTAAAAATAGTACTATTGGCTAACAAAGCAACTATAGATTATAAATAAATAATAATAAAAAAAACATAACAATCTAAAATTGCTAATTTTTGTAATTTTAAAATAATATTATTGGCTAACAAAGTAACTATAGGTTTAAAAAATGAAAATGAATAATAATGTCCTAAAATCTCTCCCCTAATATTTATCTCTTTCTTAAGTCTCATAATCTATTTATCTATCTATCTATCTATACTATCTATATAACCAAATGTAGTTATTAGGTCAGGATACTCCAAAACTAGAATCCTAAATTTTCATAATTTTGAAATAATAAAATAAATACGTGGCACCTCTCTTTACTCCTCTTCTCACTATTGAATTCAAGTATTCTCACTTTCTCTTCCAATTGCTATCTAAAAAAATATTTTAAAAAATCAAATAATATCTTTTATAGGAGTTGTGGATATAGATATGTATATAGAACCTCACATGTTTATCAGTGTATTACATAAATTTAAATAATAATCATAATAAAAAGATCTCACAACTCTTATTCCTACATTAAAAAAAAAAAATGTTACCATTTATCTAATTCACGTTTGCTTTTAAAAAATAAAATAATTTGATACCCAAATTTAAATTTGAATTTAAATACTAAACCTACAAAATATATTATCCTTAAACTAAAGTTTTCATATAAATTTGAACATCCACCAACAAAACATTAGAAACAAACCCCAACATCTATTTGTTTTTTTTTCTCCTTAATGTCGTCGTGATTATAAAAATTTCTTAATTTGGTTCCTATTGAATCATCATTTAATCATGTTTAGTAAATTTAAAATTTTAAAAATTAAAAATAAAGATTTATTACATAGGGCAAAATCCAATTGAGTTAAATATTTTGACAGTAACTTAATCATAACTATTTATTAAATTAAAAAAAAAACATTGAACAATAAAAATACTTATCTTATTCTACTATAAAAAAAATAAAATAAAAACATCTAACTTTTTTTTTTAGATGGTGAAAACACCTAATTGAATATTAGCTAAATTAATTAGTATATATGGTCATGATCAATTAGGTCAGATATTTGACTATAATCATAACTATTTGATTATTAAAAAAAGTAATAAATAAAAAATTTAAAATTTTCAAAACCATTAGGATATTTATCCGTCGGCTAAAAAAATGTAGTGTGTTCTAAAAAAATTTAAAATAATTATTCTTAAATTTTTATAATTTTGATATTTCTCTCTTCTACTTAACAATCCTCTTTTATAGCCTTTCATGTTTTATTTTTTTGTTTTATTTTTTAATTGTTAAATTAATTTTTCAATGGAAATTAATTTCATAGCTTATAGATAAGATCAAGATTTCAAAGTTGAAATTTTTTTTAATTTATTCTATTTTCTCATGTTTATCTTATTTTATCTTTAAATTTGAACTTACATTTTTATTTTCTTCAAAACTCCCTATTTCTTGGAGTTTATCTTCTATTTGAATTTGATTGTTGTAGATTCTCATATATTTCAACTTAATCTTTTCAAAGTTTATCTTCAAGTTGAACTTTATTTATCTTTAAAAATCATCAATTAATTACCCATATAAATTTTAAATACGATATAATTCCAAGTATATCTTTTGTCTAAGTTTCATCTTTTCAATATAAAAACAAGTGTTTGAAAAAGGAACCATGAACATGAGATTGAAAAGAAAAAAAAAATCACAATCAATATTGAGCCATTTTCGACTCTCCTTCATACTGCCTAAAAAATTTTGCATTAAATTTCAAGTCACAAGTGATTTTTTTTTTCTTCAATTGTATCAACTTTACATTTGAAATATGTACTTACATAAATTTTTGCCTTTCTGAGAAAGGAAGTTTATGTAAATGAATATTATTATTTTATTTTTCTGTAAATTCTATTTGTGTTTTTGTTTCTTTTTCTTTTTTCTACAATCTGTATTTTTTTATTTCTTTCTTTTTTTGGCTAATAATGTGTCATTTAATTAAGATTTCATTCTATTTTTGAAGTGCTACTATTAATTTGTGACTCTTTCACTTATTGACTATTTGTATTTATTTTTTATTTTTTTTGGGTGCAGATGTTATATTGGAAGCGAAAAGATCATCAAAATTTATTTGGATATGGATTTATGTTTTAAATTTAACATCAATTATATTTGGTTGTTGATTGTCATGTTGAAATAACTTATGTTTAAATTAATTTTTAGGAACTCATTTCTTTTGAGACCTAAATGGCAAATTTCTTCTTTTTTTTAAATATCTTTTTATGCATATTCAAAGCTTGAGCAAATGCAAGCGATCTCATATATAAAATGTTAGGTTTTTTTGAATAATTTAAATATTTCTATTATTTATGTTTGTCAGTTCAATTTTAATGCATTTTCAAACCTATTTATGTTTAGTGAATCAATATAAAATTAAAGGGAAAAAAAAAACAAAAAACAAATAGCATGTAAAAAATTTTAACCACTAATTGAATATAATAAAAATTAAAATTAAAATTTATTTTATTTTATTTTAATTCATTATACTGTGTGGGATAATTAATATAATATCTCTTATTGATTAAAAAATGAAAAAAAATAGCATTTTTTTATTATTTAATGTTAGTTCTTTTGATTAATTATAATTTTAGTATGCTTTTGTTACTCCACTTTTGGTTATTTTAACCAACTCTTATTGTCTATTTATTATGTGATGATGTACATAATTTATGATAGTTTTTTAAAATTTTCCATGTTAGTCATTTTGATTAATTATAATTTTAGTATACTTTTGTTACTCCACTTTTGATTGTCTTATCTAACTCTTATTATCTATTTGTTATGTGATGATTTACATAATTTATGATAGTTTTCTAAACTTTTTCGTGGTATGAAGTATTAAAAATTTTGAATGATGTATAGTAAATACACAAATTCAATAAAAATATTTTATTCATATTAGAAAATACAACTAAATAGCATAATTTTTTTAAAAATGTTATTATGTTCACTTTGTAAAATCCCGTGCATCGCACGGGTGACTACTAGTACTATATATTATATCAATGTGACTTTTCATCTTAGAGACTTTAACTGTTTCAATACCTTAAATCTAATTTTTGTATTTTTATAAAGAAAAAATTAAAACATTTGTTGACTATTCCAAAGACATAAATATTAACCTTCAAAATTATTTAATGCAAATATTTTTCCGGTCACTCAAAAAAAAAAAAAGAAAAAGAAAAAAACACACAATTCTCAACCCCCTTCTCCCTCTTAAAATAAATCAAGCCTTTATTGAAAAATAATATAAATCTCATACAATCTTTTTTCTCCTAAAATAAATCTAATAAAAAAGAAACTTTCTCATCTCCTATAAAATGTATACTATCAATATCTTTTACAACTAGTCTGATTTATGTAAACTTAAAATTAAGCTTAACATAAAATAAAAATTAAGCTGTATATATAGATTTTCTCTCTATTCCATAATTAAATACAATTTTATTCCCAAATGAAATTAAGCATATCTATGCTATATATAATTTTTTTTATTATTTATATTTTAATGATTGCATGATTTCTTGTGCACTCTTTGTCCAATCAATTTTTTCTCCTACCCTAAAATCATAACTATCATATATTATACTTTTTTCAAGCTGTTCAAGTCTTCATTGCCTTATAAATATTACATTCATGGAGCGATGAAACTCATTATTTTTTAACTTTCTTTATGAGACAATTTGGAGGTTAGTATATGTTTAGTCTATTGTATTCTTTAAACAAATTCTTTCATCCTTTAGGTACACTATTTTTTGTTTTTGCATTTTATATTTTGTGTGTCATTTCTCCACCCTCTCTACCAACCATTATCTATTTTTTGTTTATAACTATTTTTTGTTGGTTAATGTTATTTTACTAGAATTTTTATACTAAAATGGCGTGATAGGGTCATTTGTATAATAAAAAGCATGTCACTCATTATAAAGTGATAGATTAAAATCAATACAAAATCATTATTAATAAGTTTTTTGTATTGATTTTATGTTAGTATATTATTACTTTTTGATATTATGATGCGTGTTAATTGACAGTTGGTACAGAGCATTACTTCAAAGCCATATAATAGTTTTTCAAAACTATAAAAAGAAAATATTATTTTTAATCTATTTTTCAAAGCTATTAAGGGTATTAGTCAATTTTTTAATTATTTATCTTTAATATATGTAGCTCCTCTCTTCCTTTATGGTACTACTCTCCCAATTAATTCTAATCTCTCTTTACCTATCCTTATTTATATTATTATATAAACAAAAATATTGTACAATAATTAAAGTTGAAAGTCCTAATGTATTTTTTTCAAAATTTAAAATTGTTAAAATGCGTATGTTGCAATATCAATAATTTCTTCCTATTATAAATTTTATTTTAAATATGATAAGATTTGTTCAATGACTGATATTCAATTTTTGTAAAAAATTTCAATATATTCCTTCCAAAAGTTAATATAGCAAGTTTACTGTAACGCCCTCAAAATAATACATAAATCCTATCATTTTAGACATGCAATGGTATAAAGAAATCAACACCTTTCCATTCATCAGAGTAGTTGTTACAACAGTATTACATGTTAACAACAAAAGCAATTGCCCTACAGGCTTATAGCTTTCCAAGTTAACACTTGGTACACAAAAGAAGAGTACTAACTCTATACAAAATAAGCCCTTGGCTTGATATACATGTAATACAAACAAAATAATCAAAAGAAAGTCTTCAACTCTCATATCCAACCAAGCTAAGTCCTTGGAGGTGGCATGCTACATGTACCTGAAAATAATCTCCCATATAGGGTGAGCCAATACCCAGTAGAGACATGCTAAACACAGTATGAGCAGTAACTAAGACATTAGCAATTAATAAATGTTTAATTCCCATAAATCAATTCATAACCCATTTCCATTTCATGACCACTATGTTCGTCTTTTATTTCATTTTCCATTTCTTATCATTTTCTCAATTTACATCAACGGCTCAGAACCTGGCCAACCACTTATATGAGGTAATGACTCATATTAAACGCTTCCCGTTTTACAATAGATAAACATACTAGTTGTATCAACATCTCAACAGATAAGCATACAAGCTGTATCCACATTTCAACAGATAAGCATATTAGCTATATCAACACTTCCAAAGATAAGCATATGAGCTGTATCAACACTTTAACTGACAAGCATATTAGCTGTATCAGTGGAGTCCATCCCCTATCTCCTCCCAAACAACATCCGGTTTAGAGGTCCATCCCCTATCTTCCCCTAAACCGTGGAGTACATCCCATATCTTCTCCCACACACACAACGTATATACACCAATGTCATATACTCAATCAAACAATACATAACGTTAATGTATTCTATCAACCGTCATACTCTATGGCACATCCAATTGATTAGTTTTAGTTTGCCTAATCATCATGCATTGTCTACAACAATCAAAACTACCCTCCACCAGTAGCCCAAGCAATTATTTCTAAGCAGATAATAAAAGTTCCAACAGATAAAATATCAATGTTTTCAAAAGTGGGCGATTAATAAATCCAACCCCACCATTTTACAACATAATGAGTCAATTTCATTATTTCCAACTCAAATCCATATAACCACAATTATCCCAAATTAATTATACCAATTAATTTATACAACAATTTAGGGTTTTCCTACCCCATTTCCAGATATTGACCCAATGGTCTATATATCAACAACCAACAACAATATCATTATCTTGAAATCCAAAATACACATTTTTGGAATCAAAATAACAAACCCCTTTTCCAACATTTTCAAACCCTAACCCCCAAACTCAACCATTTAACAAAATGCCCAAAAATCTATGTCAAAACCCATAGTAGTGAGTAGGAATCCCTACCTCAAATTCGGAGCCCAAGGGAAGAAGATGATAAAAATGAAGATGCTCCAAATCACGAAATTTTCAGATTAAAAGATAGCCCTCGACGATCAACACAACTTTTACAAAGGCCCAAGATGAGGAAATCACTTTTACTAGATCAATCCTAAGAGAGAAGTTAGGGTTTTAGTGTGAGGAGCTCTCAAAATAGCTTTTTGGAAAAGTAAGAGAGAGAAAGGATGTGAAAAAGTGATCCAAA
The DNA here is from genome assembly GCA_036172215.1 of Camellia granthamiana. NCBI lineage: Eukaryota > Viridiplantae > Streptophyta > Magnoliopsida > Ericales > Theaceae > Camellia > Camellia granthamiana. The sequence goes on from CM069912.1 coordinate 10,503,887, forward strand.
AACTCAGATCTCGGTGTCTTAAACCAGTCGCCCCGCTCGAGCGTGAAAACCCCCGCTTGAGCATCACTCACAGACTCCCGCTCGAGCGTCCAAACCGCCGCTCAAGCGTCGGATACACACTCCCAGCACTTTTGTAGAGCCAGGTCCCCGCTCGAGCGTCCAACTCCCCGTTCGAGCGTCACACACAAACTCCCGCTCGAGCGTCCAAACCCCCGCTCGAGCGTCCAAACCCCCGCTCGAGCGTCCACCACTGCAGGGGAAATACTAGATGGGTGATTATCCCGCTCGAGCGCCAAAACCCCCGCTCGAGCGGAGAAGCAACAACAAAGGCCCCGCTCGAGCGCCAAAATCTCTGCTCGAGCGGACAGGCCAAAATCTGGGCAACTAGTTTTGGTTTCTAAGCTCAACCAACCTGTTTCAAACCTGCCCAACACAACCCAAGACTCAAATACAAGGAGTAAAGGATGTAAACAAGATATACACAACCACCAACTCCACGGAACCTAAGTCCGGATGCAACAATTAAAGGAAGGGAAATCGGGATCGCTATAACCTCCCCCCCTTAAAGAATTTCGTCCCTGAAATTAAATATAGGTTTTCACAAACAAGTGTTCTCCATTCCTAACAATATTACAACATAATATTTAACAATCCGACTCATTATCGGTCAATCTAGTCTCTTTTCAAAAGGCAATCCACATCATATAACAACCTGCATTATCAACATGCATTCCTTTGAAACTTACCAATTTCAACTTATTTTCCACCATTCCATAACACATGCAACATTAATATCATGCTTGCATTTCCACAACAAACTTAACATACACAATGTTAACATAGCTTCCAATTACCAAAACATTTACAATGTTTTACAACTTAAGACATATATAATGTTCTTAAAGTTCAATGTTATTACAATATTTCATTACATGATTACACATCAACAAACATGTCCGAATACTTTTCACGGACTTCCAACTCACGTTCCCAAGTGGCTTCCTCCACTCCGTGATGCTTCCACAAGACCTTTACCAAGGGAATGGTCTTGCCTCGCAAGACTTGATTCCGCTTATCCAAAACTCGAACCGGCCTCTCCTCATATGAGGCATCCTCATCTACCTCCAAATCGGTCCAATTCAACACATGGGACGGATCGGGCTCATACTTCCGAAGCATACTAATATGAAACACGTCATGCACCCCGGACAACTGCGGTGGCAAAGCCAAACGATAAGCAACTTCCCCAACCCTCTCAAGGATCTCAAAGGGGCCAATAAACCGAGGGGATAACTTCCCACTCTTCCCAAACCTCATCAAACCTCGCCTAGGTGATATTTTCAAGAAAACATGATCACCTACCTCAAACGCCAAAGGCCTTCTCCTACGGTCGGCATAGCTCTTTTGGCGACTCTGGGCTGTAACAAGCCTCTTACGGATAAGCTCAACTTTCTCCGTCGTCTCTCTAACCAACTCCGGGCCCAACAAAGGTGCATCACCCACCTCGGCCCAACAAACTGGAGACCTACACGGTCGGCCATACAAGGCCTCAAACGGTGCCATACCGATACTAGACTGAAAGCTGTTGTTGTAGGCAAACTCCACCAATGGCAAGTGCCTCTCCCACGTCCCACTAAAGTCAAGGACACAACCTCGAAGCATATGCTCAAGGATCTGAATAGTACACTCGGACTGCCCGTCAGTCTGAGGATGATAAGCCGTACTAAAGGTCAACTTCGTGCCCAAGGCACTCTGCAAACTCTGCCACAACCTAGCAGTAAAACGAGGATCTCTATCTGAGACGATCGTCGCTGGGACCCCATGTAATCTCACTATGTCCCGAATATACAAGTCGGCAAGATGATTTACCGAATCTCTCACGCGCATAGGGATAAAGTGCGCCGACTTAGTCAACCGGTCTACAACCACCCAAATAGCATCACTACCCCCGCTGAGTCCTCGGAAGATCTACAACGAAGTCCATAGTGACATGCTCCCACTTCCACTCGGCAATAGGCAAGGGTTGGAACAAACCCGCTGGCCTCTGATGTTCGGCCTTCACTTGCTGACAAGTAAGGCACTTAGACACGAAGACTGCCACATCTTTCTTCATTCCTCGCCACCAGAACTGGCGACCCAAATCCCGATACATCTTAGTGCCTCCCGGATGCACCGCAAGACGTGAATGGTGAAACTCTCGGAGTACTTCCTCTCGGCAAGACTCCGGCACAAACAAATGGTCTCGGTATCTCACACTCAGGTCGGGATACACCGCCAAACCCTTCTCAACCTTCCCACTGGAGACCTTCTCTCGGAGGGAATCTACCTCAAGGTCACCTCTCTGTGCCTCTAACACTCTAGTCACAAGGGTAGGCTGCGCAACAACTGAAAACAAGGCCGCAGCCTCAATAGATTCGCCTAGAAGCAAATCAAACTCGCCAAGTGCCCCCAACATCTCCCATTCCTGGATGGCTATACAAGCTACATCACCTATGGATTTCCTGCTAAGGGCATCGGCCACAACATTGGCCTTCCCTGGATGATAGTGCAACTCGAAGTCGTAATCCTCAATAAACTCCATCCACCTCCTCTGCCTCAAGTTCAAGTCTTTCTGTGTAAACTGATACTTCAAACTCTTGTGGTCCGAGAACACCTCGAACTTCTCACCATATAGATAATGCCTCCAGATTTTCAAGGCAAAGATCACTATTGCTAGCTCTAGGTCATGTGTAGGGTAGTTCTTCTCATGTATTTTCAACTGACGTGAGCCATAAGCTACCACTTTTCCTTCTTGCATTAACACACAACCCAAACCCTTTCGTGAGGCATCACAATAAACCGCATAACCCAGCCCTCTCTCCGGAATAATCAAGACCGGAGCGGTGGTCAATCTAACTTTCAACTCTTGGAACGACTTTTCGCAAGTCTCACTCCACACAAATTTGACTCCCTTCCGAGTCAACCTAGTCAACGGCGAAGCTAGCCTGGAGAAATCCTTCACAAACCGGCGGTAATACCCAGCTAATCCCAGAAAACTACGGATCTCAAACATACTCTCAGGCTGTGCCCAGTCTTGCATTGCCTCAATCTTGGATGTATCAACATACACCCCTTCCCCAGACACCACATGGCCTAAGAATTTGACTTCCCTTAGCCAGAACTCACACTTCCCAAACTTGGCATACAGCTTATGGGCTCTAAGCTACTCAAGCACCATTCTCAAGTGTTCCTCGTGCTCCTCCTCAGAAGGCGAATAGATAAGAATGTCGTCCACGAAAACGACTAGAAAACGATCTAAGAATTCCCGGAAGATCCGGTTCATCAAGTCCATAAAGACTGCCGGTGCATTGGTGAGCCCAAACGGCATTACCAGAAACTCATAATGGCCATACCGCGTACGGAATGCCGTCTTCGGAATATCCTCCTCCCTGACCCTCAACTGATGGTAACCCGATCTCAAGTCTATCTTAGAGAAACAACGGGAACCCTTCAACTGGTCAAACAAATCATCTATACGGGGCATAGGGTACTTATTCTTAATCGTAGCCCGATTCAACTTCCTGTAGTCGATATAAAGTCTCAAGGCACCATCTTTCTTTTTAGCAAAGAGGGCCGGTGCTCCCCACGGCGAAACACTAGGGCGAACAAAACCCTTATCCAGCGACTCCTGGAGCTGAATCTTTAACTCTCTCAACTCGGCTGGGGCAAAACGGTAAGGTGCCATGGAAATCGGCATCGTGCCGGACACTAAATCAATGGAGAACTCTATCTCACGGTTAGGTGGCAAACCAACGAGATCCTCGGGAAAAACATCCGAATACTCACAAACCACCCTCGGCAACACAATTTGGGTCTCATCACACTCACCACTCATAAAGTTAGCAAGTAGACCACTAAGCTCACTCTGCCCTCGCGGATCATACCCCGATGGAAAAACACTACTAACTCGGTCCCCCAAGAAATAGAAACACTCCCCGCTCACGGTACAACAAGTGACCCTCTGGCGGTAGCAATCAATAACTGCCCGGTATGACGATAGCCAGTCCATACCCAAAATAACATCAAAACCCTTCATGGGCATAACAACAAAGGAAAAAGGAAGCATATGGTCGGCGACCTCTATATCACAACCTCTACATCCGTGTTTCAAAATCAATTCACCCTCAATAGGCGATACAACACATATAAGAGATGCTAATAGTGCCAACTCCAACTCCAATACAGATGCAAATGCAGCAGACACAAAAGAATGAGATGTACCTGTATCAATCAATACACTAGCAACCGAGTTGCAAAACAGAAAGGTACCTCTCACAACAGTCGGAATCGGTACCAGGTCCTGCGCGGTAACAGCATACACGCGCTCTGTAGGCCTCTGATCCACTTGCTCGCCTCTAGGAGCAAAAGATTGCTGCACGGACTGGGATGACGAAGCTCCCGGATTGGCCCTCGAGACCTGCACAGACTGAGCTGGCTGATAACTCTGCGTCTGTCTAGAACCAGACGCCCCCGAAGTGGCACTCAACTGCGGGCAAAACCTCTTCAGGTGCCCAGGCTGCCCACACTAGTAGCAAGACAAGGGCTGGCCCCTGCCCTGACTCTGGCCCTGAGGTCTAGCTGAAGAAAAAGCAGCTCGCTGACCCCCTCCCTTCTGCGGGCAAACCGAAGACTTGTGACCCAGCTGGCCACATGTAAAACAAGTCAAGCCTCCCTGATTACCTCTCCCGGAGCCTGCACTCGGCACTGGAAAGGTCGATCTAGCCAAACCACCCTGAGACTAATGAGGGTTAAAACCTCTCTGTCTCCTGCCATCACTCTGGCCATCTTGGCCCCTCTTGGAGCCCTTATGCTTCTCATCATCCTCCTCCTGCATCATAAGCTCCATATGAGCTGCAGCATCTACCAGGCGTCTATACTCTCGGATAAAAGATCCTCCAACCCTCAACTTGAGTCCACGCCTCAACTTCCGCTCAAACTCAAAGCAACGGCGTTCCTCGGACACCACAAGTTCAGGTGCAAACCTGGACAAGCTAGTAAAAGAGGCCTCAAACTCGGCCACGGACAAACCCTGCTGTTTAAGCTGGCAAAACTGCTCCCTCAGCTTCTTCCTAGCAGCTGAAGATAAGAACTTCTCCTGGAAGGCATTCACAAAGACCTCCCATACACCCCCAACACGGCCCTTCTCGTACTTCCACCATTGACCCGCATCTCCCTTCAGTTGGAAGGATGCCAAGGTCACCTTTAGAGCCCCATCCTCGATGCCAAGCATCTCGAATGTCTTCTCCATCTGCTCCAACCACTCGTCAGCCTTAAGTGGCTCTTTCGAATCTCCAACAAATTCGTCCAGGTTAGACCAGAAAAATTCCCTCTTCAAGAAAGAAGGCCCTACCTCTGCAACCTGATGCTCAGCTCTGAGAATACCCAAAGCTCCCGCTATCTCTCGGGCCAAGGCATCCATAGCCTGCTGACCCACTGGATCGACCACATTGGCCTGACCAACTCCCTCCTGCATTGCCGGAACGTCATCTGATAAAGGCACCTCCTGCCTCCTAGGCCTACCACGCCTACCACCTCGTCCTCGTCCTGACATCCTATTAAAGGTAACAAAGACGTTAGCACATTCATACATGTGCTGAAACTAAACACCCGCGTCCTAATGCATGGACAACTGTAATTCACTCCACGTAAGCACATAAACACATAAGCACTTACGAATTTCATTCACGGATAATGACAGTCCCAAGGCGTTACTAAAGTTCCGGTTAAAAACAGCATTGATCAAGTGCTTTTCCAACAAGACTCACAGAAACCCAAGGATCCAATCAATATCCTAGAAATCAAATCCCATACCCAAATAGTCACATAAGCGTGTTATCAATTAAACACATAACACTACATCGAAGTCTCTAACCAAGCGAGACAAACCCATTGTGATACTAATCACTTCCCACGTATCCAAAGTATTTGAACCTGGTATGCTCTGATACCAAGTTTTAACGCCCTCAAAATAATACATAAATCCTATCATTTTAGACATGCAATGGTATAAAGAAATCAACATCCTTCCATTCATCAGAGTAGTTCTTACAACAGTATTACATGTTAACAACAAAAGCAATTGCCCTACAGGCTTACAGCTTTCCAAGTTAACACTTGGTACACAAAAGAAGAGTACTAACTCTATACAAAATAAGCCCTTGGCTTGATATACATGTAATACAAACAAAATAATCAAAAGAAAGTCTTCAACTCTCATATCCAACCAAGCTAAGTCCTTGGAGGTGGCATGCTACCTGTACCTGAAAATAATGTCCCATATAGGGTGAGCCAATGCTCAGTAGAGATATGCTAAACACAGTATGAGCAGTAACTAAGACATTAGCAATTGATAAATGTTTAATTCCCATAAATCAATTCATAACCCATTTCCATTTCATGACCACTATGTTCGTCTTTCATTTCATTTTCCATTTCTCATCATTTTCTCAATTTACATCAACGGCTCAGAACCTGGCCAACCACTTATATGAGGTAATGACTCATATTAAACGCTTCCCGTTTTACAATAGATAAACATACTAGTTGTATCAACATCTCAACAGATAAGCATACAAGCTGTATCTACATTTCAACAGATAAGCATATTAGCTATATCAACACTTCCAAAGATAAGCATATGAGCTGTATCAACACTTTAACTGACAAGCATATTAGCTGTATCAGTGGAGTCCATCCCCTATCTCCTCCCAAACAACATCCGGTTTAGAGGTCCATCCCCTATCTTCCCCTAAACCGTGGAGTACATCCCATATCTTCTCCCACACACACAACGTATATACACCAATGTCATATACTCAATCAAACAATACATAACGTTAATGTATTCTATCAACCGTCATACTCTATGGCACATCCAATTGATTAGTTTTAGTTTGCCTAATCATCATGCATTGTCTACAACAATCAAAACTACCCTCCACCAGTAGCCCAAGCAATTATTTCTAAGCAGATAATAAAAGTTCCAACAGATAAAATATCAATGTTTTCAAAAGTGGGCGATTAATAAATCCAACCCCACCATTTTACAACATAATGAGTCAATTTCATTATTTCCAACTCAAATCCATATAACCACAATTATCCCAAATTAATTATACCAATTAATTTATACAACAATTTAGGGTTTTCCTACCCCATTTCCAGATATTGACCCAATGGTCTATATATCAACAACCAACAACAATATCATTATCTTGAAATCCAAAATACACATTTTTGGAATCAAAATAACAAACCCCTTTTCCAACATTTTCAAACCCTAACCCCCAAACTCAACCATTTAACAAAATGCCCAAAAATCTATGTCAAAACCCATAGTAGTGAGTAGGAATCCCTACCTCAAATTCGGAGCCCAAGGGAAGAAGATGATAAAAATGAAGATGCTCCAAATCACGAAATTTTCAGATTAAAAGATAGCCCTCGACGATCAACACAACTTTTACAAAGGCCCAAGGTGAGGAAATCACTCTTACTAGATCAATCCTAAGAGAGAAGTTAAGGTTTTAGTGTGAGGAGCTCTCAAAATAGCTTTTTGGAAAAGTAAGAGAGAGAAAGGATGTGAAAAAGTGATCCAAAAACTCAGATCTCGGAGTCTTAAACCAGTCGCCCCGCTCGAGCGTGAAAACCCCCACTCGAGCGTCACTCACAGACTTCCGCTCGAGCGTCCAAACCACCGCTCGAGCGTCGGATACACACTCCCAGCACTTTTGCAGAGCCAGGTCCTCGCTCGAGCGTCTAACTCCCCGCTCGAGCGTCACACACAAACTCCCGCTCGAGCATCCACCACTGCAGGGGAAATACTGGATGGGTGATTATCCCGCTCGAGTGCCAAAACCCCCGCTCGAGCGGAGAAGCAACAACAAAGGCCCCGCTCGAGCGCCAAAATCTCCGCTCGAGCGGACAGGCCAAAATCTGGGCAACTAGTTTTGGTTTCTAAGCTCAACCAACCTGTTTCAAACCTGCCCAACACAACCCAAGACTCAAATACAAGGAGTAAAGGATGTAAACAAGATATACACAACCACCAACTCCATGGAACCTAAGTCCGGATGCAACAATTAAAGGAAGGGAAACCGGGATCGCTATATCTACAAAATCATATTTTAAAACTTAAAATTATTAATATTTTTATTTATTTTTATTTTTGTTTTAAATAAGCATGGTAAAGTATAAATAGATACCCAAATAAAATTATACTTATTAATAAATATGGCATTAGTTTTAATTGTAATAATATCTTTTCAAAGTCCTAATTCATTTTTTAATTTTTTTTTGATATTTTAAATTATATGTTATGATGATTCTTTCTTACTCATTAAGTTTTTAAAATTTCTTTAATTATTTCCCTTTCAAAAACCAATATAACAAAATTTTAAAATTCAAATATTTTTATTCTAAAATAGTGAAGTATTAAAACTATGTTTTTTATTTTTATTTTTTTATAACAAAGCATAATTTTAATTTTTAATTGTCAATACAACAATATAATAAAGGAATATTTGAAACAAAACACCTAAACTTATATATAAAATTTTATCTACGAAGGACAAAATACAAAAAAATTAAATATAATTATTATATTTTTAATAAATAATATATTATTTTATTTGGTGCATAGCAGGAGTAACATGCTAGTATTAAAAAGTTCATAAATTGTTGTTCTGTATTTTCACACATTCTTTTCTAAAGTCTGCTAAGAAATTTTGGACTAGTTGATTTTAAAATCTCACGCTCTAGTCAAATCCATATCGAAGAATCTCGTCGTCTGATTACCTATACTCTTCTTGTTTGGAAGAAAAATGAAATATTTTCCGGCTCCATATGCAATAACCCTTTATGTGAGAGTCAGAGCTAAAGTCACAAGTGTCGATTAACAATCCGAGTTACAGAACATTAATCAAGTTTTACCAAATGGGAATCACATGTTTGCGTGAAAGTATAAATTAAGGACTAGCAGTTGATAAATTTGAAACACATTGAACAGGCCAATTAAGGTAATATTAGTAAGCTAAAGAGGCTAAGATGGACAATCCAGAGCTATGAAGAACACTTATTGAAAAAAGCAGTAGTTAAATAAAAATAAGAAACACAAAAGTTCAGAAAAGTATTTCACAAGAACACTACATAGATAACACACCCAACAAAATCAACATTAATATCAGAATCCTGAATAACTTAGGTCAAGAGATTCAACACAAGTCCCTTTTAGATACAAGCCATTCCTTGATTGATTGTCCATTGAAAACCTGTGACTTCACGCTTCGCAGTTCTCTTATGCTGTGTTTGGTTGGGGATTTGAGGAGGTATTTAGAAAGGGAAAGGGAAAAGTTAGGTGAAATATAAATAAAATACACCTACATTTCACTTAGTTTCACACACTTTTTTCCTTTCCTTTCAAAATCTTTTCCCAACTCCCCCAACCAAACACAGCATTAGTGATCTGAACCCATTCATCGGCTGATTTTCCATTTGAACATCTGTGACTTCACGCTTCACGGTTCTTTCTCCAAGTGATCTGAAATTAGTAATTTCATATCCATTACGTGCACTCAGAAAATGTCAAGGACAATATTACATAAAACAAAAAAATATAAGCAATACTTTTTGAGTTCAAAGAGTTTGACTCACCTGGGAGAGCCATGAACTATAAAATCTTGTACCCTTCAATTTATTGAAGCCTCCTAAGGCCTCTAAAGTCCTCCCACCCTGCCAAGTTAAGATTCGGACATTTACTAATCTCCAAATTCCTCAAGTTGGCTAGCTTCTGCAAGGTATTTGGCAGAGAAGTCAAATTGGGACAAGCTGCGATGGTCACTGTTGTGAGCGCGGTGAGGAGTTGCATCTCTTCAGGCAAATATGTAAGGTTTTCACAGCCTATAATATGAAAGGATCGGAGAGAGGTCAATCGTTGAATCTCTTTCTCTGGCAAACAACTCTGCTGTGTGGTTAAGTACAAATGCCTGAGACTGATCAAGTTTCCTATTTTTTTGGGCAACTCTCGGATTTTGACACAATTCCAGATTCTCAAAGTCTGCAAATTGTAAAGTTTGCAAATAGCATTAGGAAGTGTCTCGATATTTGCATTTCCACTGAGGTCTAAAAACCTCAAATGCTTCAAATTGCCAATGGAGTCTGGCAACACTTTCAAACATGAGTTGCTGAAATCGAGAACGTGTAGATACTTGAACTTTGAGATGCATCTGTTAACAAAGCCCTGATTATCACCGGCTCCCACTCCTTGAAATGGAAATAAAATCGTCCGTAGATTCTCTAGTTCGAACAACGATTTTGTGACACCTTCTTTCCCTGAACAATCACAATCAAGAAACGATACATGCTTAACTCTCTCAAATATCGAACCAGAACGATAATTTGCAGTACTTAAGCATTCTCCATTTGCCATAAATACTGCAAGATCATGAATGATCTCATGCATTCTACAGGTATTTGATAAATTGCCGTGTTGTTTTTCAGTATTTTCTAAGAAAAATATGGAAAACAATCGACCCAAATAATCAATACCAGTATCTTCCAACTCGCGATTTAGGCCACATGACTTAATGATCCCCTGCGCCATCCACAACTGGATCAATTTATCGATTTCAATTTCATAGCCTTTTGGGAAAATCGAACAATATATGAAGCAGCGTTTCAAGTCAGTTGGTAGTGAGTTGTAGCTTGATTTTAACACGCCCAAAATGTCGTGTTTCTTTTGCGCCAATTCCCATAGTTCTTTCTCTTTTAAATCCAACCATTTACTTTCATCGGTCTCCATAAACAGATTATTACCTAAAGTCTTCGCGGCAAGAGGACATCCGTGGCATTTTTTCACAATTTCCTTTGCAATTTCTGAGAGCTTGGCAATCCCATCATGTTCTTCCCCCAATTTTTCACGACAACCCGCCCATTTCAAAAGCAATTCATGGCAATCTTCATCCGAAAGCCTCTCTAGATTGTATATAGGAACTGTGCCCACAGTTGTAGCAACCCATTTGCTTCGTGTAGTCACTACGATCTTACTTCCCTTGGCACCCCCACCTCTCAAAAGGTTACAGAACTTAAGCCAATCTCGGTTATCACTATCACATACATCATCCAAGACGAGCAAACAATTCTTACCATGCAATTTTTCTTTGATGAGCTTCTTTATCTTACTCGAATTGAGGCCAGTGCAAGGCGAATTAGAATCAGTTATGCGTTGAATAATTTTTTGCATCACACGTTTAACATTAAGATCTTGTGCTACTGTCACCCAAATCCTCAAGTCGAAATGCCTGACTACGGTTTCATGATTGAACAACAATTTAACCAGAGTGGTCTTGCCAACGCCTCCGATCCCAACAATGGGGATGACAGATATGTTCTTGTGGTCAACACTAGGGGACATTATAAGTTGTAACAACCTTGCTCTATCGTTGTCCCTCCCAACGAATTCCGACTCATTTGCATTGGAGGAGAGTGACGTGCTGGCCGCCTTATGATCAGTTCCAGTTTGTTTTTGATCCTTTGTGACTATGGGATGAAATTTAGTCCTATCGTCTACGATCATTTCTAATTTTTTTCTGATCTTTTCGATCCTATGACTCATTTTAAATTTAAACCGGAAATCAAGTGTGTGTGAACATGAATAGAATATGCGTACCAGTTTCTGTATTCCAATGCTTCTATGATTCATTATCCTCATTAACTGTACTTTGCGTCGCAAAGCTTCGTAGTGGAATTCATCGAGCACGTTGTCAGCTTCATAGAAAGCAGCTTCGAGTCTTTCTAGCCATAGGCTTACGACAAGGTTGCTGTTCCCTTGCTGCTGCTGCTGCTGCTTCTGATCAGCATCTACGAGTACCGCCTTGATCATCAACACTCTGGCCTCGAGTGTTTTCAACTCATCTTCAGGACTCCATGCCAAGCCAACTTCCCTTAGAGCAGGAGAACCTATCTTCTCCACAACTTTACTTGCTAAGTTGAATAGAATTGCTTCTGCCATGAATGTTCTTGATGATCAAGAAGACCAAATATAAGATTACAAGCAAATAGTTATTCTTATAGCTGAGCACTCACTCACAAGCATCCTAGACTGTTTTCAATCTTGATGAATATTTATAGAGTAAACAAAAAACTGATCTAGAAGTTCTTTTTCAACAAAATACTCAAAAATTGTGTTTATTTTGTGAAGTTTTTAGTATAAATTTTATGTATGAATAGAGTTTTTTATGTTTATATTTCTTATTTATAGAAGGTGACTTTGAATGGGAATTACAAGGATATTTCCAGACATAGAAATATTCGAGTTCAATGATATATTGTTCATTTTTAGTTTAGTTGTCAAGATCCAATAAGCCAAGCAGTTGCGGCTTCGCCTAGGCACCAGCCCAAAATGGTCCCATTTAGTTGGGTGTCCGCCTTGTCGTGTTGATCGTATACGTGTCATGTCAAAATTATATTAACTTTAACATAATGTGTTTGTTTTTTATTTTATTGTGTCATAATATTTTCAGTCCATATTCTGTTCGTGTCGTATTAATGTATCATTAACAAAATTTATTCTTAGTTAAAAATACTTGTGCATATTAAATTTAAAATTTTTTCTTGCAAATTAAATTTCATGAAACTAATCTCAACAGTATGAAATTATTGATAAAAATGTTTGATTTCAACTCAATTCTAGTGTTCCAATTCAAAAAGAAAAAAAAAAAAAAAAAAAAAACCCTGCTGTTATATATTTTTATTAGATTGGCTTTAAAATAAGTGACAAAAAAATACATTATCTTATTAGCCTTAAAATTTTAGTTTATATATATACATATATTTATTTTATGGGGTTGGATAGAGTTACTTAAGAGTCACAAATGCATAACACCTCTTAATGAGAATACCTTAAACAATAAATAACCCAATATGAAAAATTTCATTTTGTACTCTTGCACTTTACTTCCTAAGAGGGAGTTTTTATGTGCATTTAGGGCCGAGCTAGGCCTAGGCATGGTAATAGACCGATCTATGGGCCGTAGTGAAATGGACTTCGCAATTGGACCTTGCTTCTGTTAGCTTGGTCTAAGTATGGTTACAATTACCTCGGTTGGAATGGTAATAATTATCTTGGTCTTAGTATTCCGAACCGAGGTGTAGTTGAACAGTGACCGAGCTAAGAGTCGCTTGTGGACGCACCGAACTGAGTCTGTCTGAGGACTAGGGATAGTTCGGTTGTTTGTCATATTACTGCGGTAAGACCATCTCACTTGGTTAGGCAGTGAGGGGGGTGTAGAAAGATGAGCATTACCTTTTTGATTCTTAGGAGGACTATATTGGAGAAAAAGAGTCCTACTAGGATTGTGCCACACGGAATCTATAAAAGCTCATAGCAGGACCTATGTACAGGTATCACAATTTTCACTCTCAAATACACAGAGCTTTTGTCTATTGTCTATTTGCTGACTTAGGCATCGGAGAGGTATCCAGCACACACCCACCGGCTAGTTCACGTTTGTGTTTTCAGGAAGTAAAGCGACGACGTTTGAAGGAACGCAAACTTGATCAACAGGATTATATGAGAAGATTATTTCGTGCTCGTATAATTGGCGCCGTCTGTGGGAAATTCACAAAGAACAAAACCTCTTGATCAAGTTTTCCTCTCTAGTTGAAAGCAATGGCGTACAATGAAGACTTGCCGCAATCTGCTATTGATGGGCAAACCCCGAAGGGGGGTGGGAGGCGTGAAGGTTTACCTTCTATCCCACCCATGGCGGATTTAGAACCTCAGCGACGAAACTCCCGGAGGGACACAAGGGAGAGACGGGGCACTAGCCCCCGTCATTTTCAAAGTCCTGAAAGGCAGAGGCAGAGGCTTAATTCCCAAGTTTTAGAGGATCGCATGAGGGAGTAAGACGAGTTAATAAGGAGGATGGCAGCAGACATGGAGACAATGAAGCGCCAGATAAAAGGAAAAGGGGTGGCAACTGGAGAGGGGCGCAAAGGCTACACGCTCCTTCGCCACTCAGAAGATCGTGACAAACATTCCACACCATCGGAAGCAGAAAGCAAGAGCTTTAGAACAGGCGACACTCAATCAAGGACTTCCAGGACTCGTCACTCCAGGTCTGAGAGAACGAGGACTGAAAGGTCATACACAAAGGGAAGCAGCTATCGCCCCTTGCACATGCACCACACGACATCTAGGCACACAGAGTTGCCTAGGTCAACGGACTTACGGACAATGCTCGAGGAGAGGGCCCAATGGAAGGAAGACACCAAGGCTCGCGACCCTCGCAGGGTTTCAGCACTACAACGATTAGCCCCTAGGACACATGGGAGTGTCGAGGTAGGGATGCCAATGCCGCGCCTTGCTTACGAACCAGCGGATAAAGTATTAGCAAGGTTACAAAACTTGTCGTTCGTTCCGGAAATAGAGAACGCACCACTACCTTCAGGCTTCCACCAACTCAAATTCACTACTTATGAGGAGAAGTCAGACCCCTACATGTACTTAAGCCACTTTTCCTAGGTTATGGAAGTATATTGGCGAAACGAGGCTCTAATGTGTATCCTGTTCCCATCCAGCCTTGGCGACCTAGGTCTAACCTGGTTCGAAAGGCTACCAGAAGGCAGCATTGTCTCATGGGCACAATTGGCAAAGGCGTTCGTGACTAGATTCAGAACGAACACCAAGACACCAGTGGAGATTGATCAGCTACTCTCCATTGACATGGGCGAAAGGGAGACGTTGAGGTCTTACAACAGTCGATAGTGAGAGACTTTCAACCAGATTGGGGATTGCCCTACAAACCTTGCCATCACACAATACAAAAGGGGTCTACCAGTCGGAAACAAATTAAGGGACTTAATTACTATGATGCCACCCCTCATGATGGAGGCCTTAATGGAGAGGATACATCAACATATCCATGTAAAGGAAGACAACGCCCGTGCTAAAGCAAAATTTGGCACAACAGTAATGCTAGACAAAAAGACTGTAGCAAAAATCAACACGGTAGAACAACCAAGCAGGAATGGACGAGGCAGGCGTGCAAACAGAGAGGACCCAGAAACAAGGAAGTTAAGAGTCCGCACTACCATCACTACAGTATTCAACAAACCAATCTACCGGATTCTTAGCGAGATACGGGAACAACCCTTCGTTCGGTGGCCAGCCAAGTTGGGGGAAGCACAAAAAGGCTATGATGAGAGGTCCCGTTGCACCTTCCATGATGAGAAGGGGCACCACACCGAAAATTGCACACCATTAAGGCAGCACTTAGAAGAGTTAGTAGCTGCTGGACACCTAAACCAGTACATAGAAGGGGGAACACAGCCAGCCCCACAGGACCCCAACAAACCAAACGGGATGTCGGTTGATGGTCTAACCCAAGGCGTAATCAACGTTATACATGAGATCGTCGAACTTGAGTGGGGGTGTGAACTTAGGGGATGATAAAAAAAGGCAGAGCACTTGAAAGAGGTGTTAAGTGCACAACCTACCATAAAAAAGGGCAGAACAGAAGCTATGAATGTCATATCCTTCTCAGACAAGGATCTAGCAAGGCTACATTGCCTTCACAATGACGCACTGGTGGTGACTTTACGCGTCAAGAATTTCGACATCAAGCAGATTCTGATTGACCAAGGAAGCTCATGCGAGATAATGTACTAAGAAACCTTCAAACAGCTGAAATTGGAGAACAAAGACTTGGTACCTGCGACATCTCCACTTGTCGGTTTCAACTTAATGCCAGAGTGGCCAGTGGGCAAGATAATCCTCCCAGTCAAGGCAGGAACCATAACAAAACAGATGGAATTCTGGGTATTGAAGGTCTCTTCCACTTATAACATAATCTTAGGGAGAACATGGTTGCACGCTATGCGATCGGTAGCATCAACCTACCATCAAGCATTGCGGTTCCCCAACGAAGCCGGAGCAATAGAAGAGGTCATGGGAGGCCAAATTATGTCAAAACAGTGCTTCGTCACAATAATGGTAGCCGGACTGCAAAAGGGTATGTACAGATGGTGGAAGAGCCAGAGAGCAATGAACTATTTACGGATGTTGGCAAGGCAGCTGAACAGAAGGCAGTAGAAGACTTGGTAGAGGTAAGAAAGATGAAAAGAACCCAGAAAAGTTTTTTTGCTCGACTCGTCTTTATCTAGCACTGAGAGAATAGAGGTCATGAAATTCTTAACCTTTAACATCGAAGTATTTGCCTGGACACTGTACGACATGCCTGGCATTGACCCAAACTTCATTTGTCACCAACTAAATGTCCACCCAACTGCCAGACCAATTATACAGCGAACTCGCAGATCGACACTCCACCACGCGGAGATAGTGGCAGAGGAAATGGGAAACTTGCTGGAAGCAGGAGCCATCAGAGAAGTGCATTATCCCAGGTGGATCTCCAATACTGTAGTAGTGCCAAAGAAGAACGAAAAATGGCGTATCTGCGTGGATTACAAAACAGTCAACAAGGCATGCCCAAAGGACAGTTTTCCCCTACCACAGATAGACCAACTGGTAGACCTGATGGCAAGAAACAATCGACTTGGCTTCCTTGATGCGTATAGAGGTTACTATCAGATCGCTATGTATGAACGAGACCAGGAGGTCATATCATTTACAACGCCTAGAGGATTGTATTGTTACAAGGTCATGCCCTTTGGCCTAAAGAATGTAAGGGCTACATTCTATTGAATGGTCACCAAAATGTTTGAACCATTGTTAGACAGAACAATGGAGGCTTACATAGATGACATAGTGGTCAAAAGCAAGGATGAGAAGGACCATCTCAAGGACCTAGATGAAATGTTCCAAATTCTGAAGAAGAACAAGTTGCGTCTAAATGCATCCAAGTGTGTATTCGGCGTAGGATCAGGGAAATTCTTAGGCTTTTTGGTGACCAACCGAGGTATAGAAGGAGACCCCTCTCAGATCAAAGCAATCCAGGATCTTGAGAGGCCCAACACAGTCAAAGAGGTGCAGCATCTCACTGGCCTAGCAGCCGCACTCAACCGGTTCATAAGTCGGTCATCAGACATATGTCGACCATTCTTCCAAGCATTGAAGGCCAAATTTGAGTGGGATGAAGAATGCGACCGCACTTTAGAGAGCTTGAAAGACTACATGGCCTCTCCTCCGTTGCTAGTAACCCCAGTGCTTGGAGAAGAGCTCTTTTTGTACTTAGCAGTTTCACAGCATGCAGTCAGAGCAGTTTTGGTCAGAGCAGAAGAAATCCAACACCTGTCTATCTTCTATGTTAGCAAAACCTTGCTGGGCGCTGAAACAAGGTACCTACCATTGGAAAAGCTGGCCTTAGCTTTGATGATGGCCTCAAGGAAGTTGTCACATTATTTCCACGCCTACACCATAATCGTCCTAATGGCTTTTCCCTTAAAAGCTTTGTTTGAGAGGGCAGATTTTTCTGGACGAATCTTGAAGTGGGCAGTGGAATTAGGGCAGTTCGATATCAAGTTTCAACCCAGAACCGCAATAAAAGCCCAAGCTTTAGCAGACTTTGTAACAGAGTTTACACCAGGAAGTCATCATATCTGCCTAGTTGACTTGACCGATACAACCGAAATGGGAATGAAAAGTGCCGCGGGAACTGCGCAGCCCCAAAAACAAGATACCCAGCTACATTCTAAGCCATACATAATTGAAGACAGGAAGGAAGGGGCAAACCATGCTATTCTCAGTAAGGACTCATCGAAAAGTAAAGACTTGGGGCAGTTAGATAGTGAAGATCAAACCTTAACGATAGGCATGGACTTGGAAGAAAACATCAGCAACACCCATGACCCCAAAACATCATCCGACCCCTCTACTTGCTGGAAACTATTCGCCGGAGAGATGTGGAAGCTCTTCATGAATGAAGCATCCAATAGGCACGGTACAGGACTTAGCATAGTCTTCATCTCACCAGATGGTCTAGTAGTGGAACAGGCAGGCAACCTTGGCTTCCCAGCATCCAACAATGAAGCGGAGTATGAAGCACTGTTGGCAGGCCTAAAATCAGCACTTTTCATGAAGGCTACTGAGCTAATGGTTTACAGTGACTCCCAGCTGGTAGTAAACCAGATTTCAGGCGACTACGAGGCAAAAGATGATAAGATAGCTAAGTACCAAGAGTTAGTCAGAAAGGAGATCATGAAGTTCGAAGTAGTTCGGATAGAGCAAATCGGCCGAGAAGAGAACAGTAGAGCAGACGAGCTGGCAGGTTTTGCTTCAATGGTAGATACATCTATCCCACACCCATTACTGATCGATTTCTTACACAGACCAAGCATTGAAGAACCCGAAGTAGTGGAGGTATGTTGTGTTAAACTAGGCCCTTCATGAATGGATCCTATTATAGTATTCTTAAAAGATGGCATCTTACCTGAAGAGAAGAAAGAGCCAACAAAATAAGAACAAAGTCACAACGATTTTGGCTCTCTCCATCGTTGGCGTTATACAAAAAATCTTTCACAGGACCATACTTGAAATGTGTCTATCCTAGCAAGGTTGAGGCATTTTTGTTCAAAATACATGAAGGCGTATGCGGAAGCCATCAAGGGGGAAGATCATTGGCTTATAGAGCAAGCTCACAAGGATATTGGTGGCCATACATGCAAGCAGATTCTGAGAAATATGTCAAGAGGTGCGAAAAATGTTAGAAGTTCGTATACCAAATACATCAACTAGCCTCTAGCTTCTACCATTAACTAGCCTATGGCCCTTCGCAATGTGGGGCCTGGACATAGTAGGACCACTTCCAATAGCACCCGACAATAGAAAGTTCTTTCTCGCAGCAGTAGACTACTTCACGAAGTGGGTGGAGGCAAAAGCACTCGCATCAATAAAAGAGAAAGATGTTAAGAAGTTCGTCTGGCAGAATATCATAATTCGATTCGGCATACCCAAGTCGCTAATATCCGACTACGGCACTCAGTTTGATGGCAAAATCTTTAGGGGCTTTTGCGAAGTATACAAGATAAAATTCTACAACTCTACACCAACATACCCCCAAGCAAATGGTCAGGCAGAAGCATCAAACAAAGTCGTCTTAGATGGTTTGAAGACAGGGTTAGAGAGAGCCAAAGGGAAGTGGGCTCAGGAGCTTCCTCATGTTTTATGGGCTTACCGTACTACACATCAACGATCAACTGGAGAAACGCCTTTTTCCCTGGCCTATGGCATGGAGGCAGTAATCCCACTGGAAGTAGGCCTCCCCACTATTAGAAGTGAAAATTTTGACCCAGACTTGAATGAAGAAGTTATAACCTTGGAACTCGACCTTGCAGAAGAGAGAAGGGAAAAAGCTCTAGTTCACATTACCTCATACCAGTAGGAGTTATCTTGATAATGCCCCAACATTTAGCTCTCTTCAGTTGAGATCAGGATCTAGACTGAAGAGGTTAGCAGGAATAACCAACATTTAGCTCTCTTCAGTCGAGATAAGGATCTAAGCTGAAGAAGGTTGGTAGGTATGACCAACATTTATCTCTCTTCAGCCGAGATCAGGATCTAGGTTGAAGAGGGTTGGCAAGAATAACCAACATTTAGCTCTCTTCAGCCGAGATCAGGATTTAGGCTAAAGAGGTTGGCAGGAATAACCAACATTTAGCTCTCTTCAGCTAAGATTAGGATCTAGGCTGAAGAGGTTGGCAAGAATAACCAAACATTTAGCTTTTTTTAGCTAAGATAAAGATCTAGGCTGAAGAGGTTGGCAAGAATAACCAAACATTTAGCTTTTTTTAGCTAAGATAAAGATCTAGGCTGAAGAGGTTGGCAGGAATAACCAACATTAAGCTCTCTTTAGCCGAGATAAGGATCTAGGCTGAAGAGGTTGGCAAGAATAACCAACATTTAGCTCTCTTCAGCCGAGATAAGGATCTAAGCTAAAGAAGGTTGGCAGATATGACCAACATTTATCTCTCTTCAGCCGAGATCAGGATCTAGGTTGAAGAGGGTTGGCAGGAATAACCAACATTTAGCTCTCTTCAGCCGAGATCAGGATCTAGGTTGAAGAGGTTAGTAGGAATAACCAACATTTAGCTCTCTTCAGCCGAGATAAGGATCTAAGCTGAAGAAGATTGGCAGGTATGACCAACATTTATCTCTCTTCAGCCGAGATAAGGATCTAGGCTGAAGAAAGTTGGCAGGTATGACCAACACAAAGTGAGCAGATTACAGGGCTTTTTGACCGAGATAGCTATCTTGGCCAGAAAATATAAAGACATCGCAACCAAGCAAAGAGTTCAACGCATCATACAATTAAAATTAAAGGAACACAGGAATGGCGCGAACCGGACAAAAAGATTGGAAAAATAGCAGATTTCATTCAAGATTTAAAAGTACATTACAAGAAGTGGGGCTTCAGCCCGGTTACAATTTCAAAAGAAGAAAAACAAGGTCAAGCAAAGATGTCATCCAAATCTGCATCCAGGTCAACCCGAGCTTTGCCACTTGGTAGCCCAGTTCCAGCAGGTATGTCGGTCAAAGGCGCATCATCAACCGTGCTTGGCACCAGTGGTTCCACCCGAGCTGTCTGACCGGTTTGGAGACCGCAATCGTCGTTGACAGTTGGGGCATTATATGGATCTGGCGATCCTTCTTCCTCCTCCCTCTCTTGGAGAAACTTCTGTTAGATGGCGTTGGCATAATCCACCATGTAACTTGGGATAAAGTGAGGAGGAGGGTTCTGAAAGACCTCAGTTTCTGGACCTAGGCCGAGCTTCCCAACAGCTGTCTTCCAGTCACATTTGAAGAAGATGTCTTTTGCAGCTTCGCACTGCAAGACGTACGTGGTTTCCCCTTCTTTGTAGCAGCGGTCTTCAGTGTCTTCCGTGCTCTTTTTTAGCTCGGTAATCTCAGCATCTTTTTTCTTCTCAAGCTTGGCCAGTTCGCGCAAGTAGCGGTCTTTTAGCCCGGCCAAAGCTTTCTGCTTGTCCGCTTTCGTCGCATTGACCAGCTCGGTAAGTCGGGCAATTTCAGAGGCGAGCTCGATCATTTTTTGCCTGGCCTCGTTTAGCTCGGCCGTCTTGGTATTGGCATTTGTAACAGCCAGCCGTGCTGTCTTCCGCAGCTCTAGTACGTGCTTGTGAGCAACGCGGTTCTTCTGCATGGCTTGCAAAAGGAGAGATAACAATTATGATTAAAATCGAGCAAACAGATGTGTGAAATGGAAAACAAACAAAGGGAGTACTTACTAGCACCATCGACTTAGTTGCCGAGCAGATAGCCTTGAGCTCGGTTAGGTGATCGTGGTGCTCCATGCCGGCTGGCAGACACATGCTTTTGGCAAGGTTGAAGGCAAGCGTATGGTCCTTGTTTGTAACCACCGAGCCTGTGTTTGAAATAGCCTAGTTCTTGTAGGTTATTTTTGGCGTCCATTTTGAAGGGCTAGCTCGGTCAGTATGTACAGGCTCAGGGCTCGGCGGTGTTGTTTCAGGAAGCACGCGGTCCTCTTCATCAATCAACCGCTGCTACTCAGTCGAAGAGATATGGGCGCGCTTATTCAGCTGAGATGACAAGGCCCGGGTTATTGGAAGGGCTACCACAGCCTCCTATGTTTGACCGGCTTGTGGTGTCCCAGTTTGAACCTTGTCGGCATGAGTTGATGTCGTCTCGGTAATAAGGGCTCGAACAGCTCGGTGCTTGGCCATTTCTTGTTCTTCGGTTAAGGGAATGAGGTTGATTTGGGGAAGAGTTGGATCTGGTTCTGGTGATGGTTCGAGAAGGAAGTCCGTTACCCTGGTCTTCCTCTTTCCGCTGTATGTGTATGTTGGTTTGAAGTTCAGGAGTTCGGCCCAACCACGGTGACGGTACTGGAGTGCCGCACGAAGGGTGTTTTGATTGGCGTACTGGTATTGTGATTTTAGTTGGTTTATATCTACACAGAAGGACAAAGACAACGGTTAGCACGGTGTAAAGTTATAGCCTAGAGTAGCAAAACAAAAAGAGAATCAAGGTATTCTTACCAGCAGTCTCCTTATTCTAGTTAATACTGTAGCCCGGTATCTGAGCTTCCTGATCTTCAAAATTGCTCGAAACCCAGAAGAAATCATCGTCATTTAGGTCTTTGTTCAGTGTCTTTTTAATTATTTTCCCGCGGCCTCTTCTTATTCTTAAGTTGTACACCCAACTGTCGTCATTTTGGTTGAGCGAGTATTGGTGGAATAGCTCGGCCAATCCAAGGTTGAGACTGAGCCGACGGTTTAGCTCGGCAATGCCGTTTATTATTCGGTAAGAGTTGGTGCTGAGTTGAGTTGGGCATAATCTAGTTTGCCTGAGGAACTCACATATTAGTGGCTGGACTGGGAATCGGAGACGGGCCTCAACAATGGATATTACGGTGAAAGGAACGAAACCCGGTTTTCCCCAGGGCGTGGTATCTAGTTCGGCTAAAAAGAGATGAACATCGTCAGGGATGTTGTAGTCCTTACAAAACTCCGCAATGGCCCCAGGTGAGTTTACTAAGAACCGGTATTTGTCTATTTAAACTTAAATTATGTATAAATTAGCACGGTGGCCTAGCTCGGTGTTGAGATGACGTTGAATATCTCGGTTGAGCGTACAAAGGTATGCCTGGCCAACCTAGTCAAAGTCTGCAAAGTGGAGATAAAAAGTGTTATGCCCAAATCATTAAGCCGGGCTGAAAAAGAAGGATAAATAAAAGAAAACCCTAGTACGGTTGAATGGGATGCAGCCCGTTCTTAGTTCGGTCGTAACTCGAGAAATGGCTCCAAGTTTTTGGCTCATCATTGGGTAGGAAGGCTTTTAGTTCGGTCGTAACCCAAGGGATGGCTCCAAGTTCTAGCTCGGTCATTGGGTGAGACCTCTAGCTCGGTCTAATACACACCTATGGCAAACAAGTTTCTATCTCGGTCGTGGTGTTATTTTGGATTGAAAGCATCACATTACGGATTGTTTGTGAATCCAGTTAGAGTGTGATTGTTGTCCAAGAGGTTCTTACCCATTTGTGTGAAAACCATTCGAGTGTGTTTTGAAAAACATATGTATACTATACTACATGTTGCTATACTATACAAACGAAAAGAAAAAAAGATTGAGCTACTTACAGTTTTAAGATGGAAGTATGAAGATCGAGATCGCAAGGATGATGATGAGAACACAAGCTTTGCAGGTGCTATGGTTGTGAAAGTGGAGGCTCAGAGGGCAAGAGAGAGAAGATGAACAGTGTTGTGTTTGGTTAAAAAAGTAGGGTTTTTTGTATAAAGCATAGGTTTGGGCGGGACTGTTCAAAATTTGCGAGGTACAGTGACGGCTGTGACAGTTGTACATGACCAGTAGAGGCAAGCCACGTGTCCATGGGAATAGGTAACGATTCAGATGTATTTGAGAAACGGAACAGCGTGTAGAGCAATTGACAAGACGTTTCTTAACCAGGCAAAACGGTAGCCTGGTAGAACATGAGCTCGGTGGGCCTACTTGCTTTAGCTCGGTCAATTTTAGAGCTTCAGCTCGGCTAGTAACAGGTAATCCCAAATCATGCGTTGCAGATGGGATTAAGGGGCAATTGAGAGGGAGTTTTTACGTGCATTTAGGGCCAAGCTAGGTCCAGGCATGGTAATAGACTGATCTATGGGCCGTAGTGAAAAGGACTTCGCAATTGGACCTTGCTTCTGTTAGCTCGGTCTAAGTATTGTTACAATTGCCTCGATCAGAATGGTAATAATTATCTCGGTCTTAGTATTCCGAACCGAGGTGTAGTTGAACAGTAACCGAGCTAAGCGTTGCTTGTGGACGCACCGAACTGAGTTTGTCTGAGGGCTAGGGATAGCTCGATTGTTTGTCATATTACCGCGATAAGACCATCTCACTTGGTTAGGCAGTGAGGGGGGTGTAGAAAGATGAGCATTACCTTTCTGATTCCTAGGAGGACTCTACATTAGAGAAAAAGAGTCCTACTAGGATTGTGCCACACGGAATCTATAAAAAGCTCATAGCAGGACCTATGTACAGGTATCACAATTTTGACTCTCAAATATACAGAGCTTTTGTCTATTGTCTATTTGCTAACTTAGGCATCGAAGAGATATCCTGCACACACCCCTTGGCTAGCTCACGTTTGTGTTTTCAGGAAGTAAAGCGAAGACGTTTGGAGGAATGCAAACTTGATCAACAAGATTATACGAGAAAATTATTTCATGCTCGTACACTTCCATCTTAGTTTGCCTCCTAATTTTTTGTTTGTTTTAGTCAATCCTCTAAACTTTGAGGTAAGTTGTAATTGGGTCTATTAATATAACACCATTTCAAAAAACTAAGAACATGTACTTCATAGTATTAATTACACATGGCACCACTACACATTAACCAAAATTACACTTTAATCCCTCCAATTTAATCCTTAGCAATTCGTACTTTTATTAAAATCTCAATAAATCTCAATTTAGTCTTTTCGTCAATTTTTAAAACCGTATTATAATATCGAGCCTAATTGCAACTTGACTTAAAATCTAAGGATTTGATTGAGATAGTTACAAAGTCAGCCGGAAAAGTAAGATTTGGTATAAAGTGAAATTTGTCCTCACCCAAAATTTCGTTATTATCACACCCTAAATCTGGGCATGACCAGCCGTGGCCCACAGAGACTTAGCCCAAGGCACACGTAAGCCTAAACATGAACCCAAAACCATAAAGAATAAATGTGACGATAGCCCAGAAATAAATAAATCAAAACTCAATCCAGTTACATGCCACAAGTGCAAAACAAGCCATAACCAACTTCTTAAAAAATATATATATACTAAATGGGACACAAACCGCCCACAAAATAAAATAATTCTAAATACAACCCAACCACAATGAATGCACAAAATCCGACATAACAACCTAAAACAAAATAAATGAATGTCCTAGAGGTCCATGCAACTGAGTTCCCGCTACGCCATGAGTCCACTCTAAGTCCTTCTAATACCTGGAAATAATAAACAACTAAGTTAGCTGAAAGCTCACTGAGTAGCAACATGGATAGTAAATACAGCTTTAAAAACATGGTTTAATTCCAAAATAAGATATACATTATAGAAACTAGATTGGTATACATTTTGGTAAAGACAATCTGTTCAAAAGAAGGTTTCACAGTTTAACAGTTAAAATACTCATGTATTTCAAGAACATGATAAATGACATTTTCCACTTAAAACATATTACAACATGAACATCAATAATTTTCTGGATACAAAGAATAACAAGTAACATGCTATATAGTTCTCAAGACTATAAGCTCGTTGGATCCAATACCGAACTAAGAGTCATCCTCGGGGTGGCAACCCGAGCCTTTTCTCTAAGACGATCCGATTGAAGGTCACCTAGCCTAGCCTAGGTCTTTTCCTTACAATCGTTGAGCACTAGAGTCATCATGGCCCAACCCGGATCTGTTCCCTAGTGGCCAGAGTCACCATACACAGTGGAATAATTTCCCTAGACTAAAATACACAGATGGTCCCAACAATCAATACACATCAGTTTTGCAAAACATAGTAGTTCACCATTATAAACATGAGACCACAACAAATAGTTACAGCATGCCAAGTTTACACATGTTTCAGAAATAATTTAATTTCATTGATAATATAATAATTTATCAAAATAGTTTAGTCTTGAAACAATAATTTAATTTTCCAACAGTTCAGGGTAGAGGAACGTTTATAAGAATATGTAGCATGCAACTACTCACCTGAACACAATATAATATAATCCTCGAATAAAGTATGAAAGTCTAACTAGTGCTCTAAACAAAGTATTAAAACTATACGTCACTACTAATTCAAACATACTAAAATGAATAATAAACGAAGTAACTCCAAACTAAAACGCATTAACACAGCTCAACCTAACTCACCATTACTCTTAAATATTACCTAAGTTCATGTTCTTCAATGTCTAAAATCACCCAAGACGTGGGTTCAAATCGAAACTTAATTAAAAGTAACTTTAAGATAAAACAGAATTTTAAACATGTTTTCTCAATCTATTCGCTAACTTTGAAAATTAAATACCCACTCCATGCTATTTGAAAAATTCCAAAAACCTCCAGATATCAACTAATATATCCTAAGTTTCAAACCCAATTGGTTTTACTTGATTTGCTTATCAAAATAATTATTTACAATTAATGGTTCTCTGCAGCACTTTAAAGAAATTAATGGTTCTCTTAGTATACACGAGCAATCAATGCAAGGCCAAAAATTTAAGAAACTAGACTCATAACCGGTTCTAATGGTGTTGATTTGAGAATGACACTTCCGAAGTTACTGTTTTAAACCAGTTTTTTGGACAGATTTGAATGCATCAGTTTATATGGATTTTAGCTCCAAAAAATTATGAGAAAATTCAGATATGCTATTCAATATGTAATTAATCTACTATAAAAATTTCATTTCAAAATTCATTCGTTTGATATGATTCCTCAATTTTTAAAGTTTGTGATTCTGTGCAGAATTTTTGAACTAAGAATTACACCCATTCTTTACACATAAATTTAGCTCCTCAGATTTCTTAACAGTATATATATATATATATATATATAATACATACACCCACAACCTCTCCATCAATGAATAAAATAATAATATAATAAGGATAAAAAAAACAAAAGCAAAAGGAAGAAGAAAGCTAGAGAACACACCCAAAAATCTTTCATTGTTTGGAACCATTTGTTTCTCTTCCCTCTCTCACGGCTGCTGCTGGGAAATTGTTAGAAGAGCTAGGGTTTTTCTTTTCTTTTCTTTGTTATACATAACATAAAAGACTCTAAATAATTATCTTTTGTTTTGTTTTATTTTCTCTCTCCATTAATTTAAATAAAATACAACTAGTATTAGATCAAAATATGCTTACTAATTTGTCCCCCCCCCCCCCCTTTTAATATAATAAATCTTGCTTCTAAATTAAAGACTTTCACCAAAAATTTATTTTAGGTTTAAAATTGATTAAAAGACCCTCCAATAAAATTTAAATTTGCACTTAAAGATTTACAAGCAAAGTATTTGGGATTTACAAGCAAAGTATTTGGGATTTATAAAATTATTATTATTTAATTATTCATTTTATTTTCATATTCGGGTTCTCACAGTTATGCCTTCAGAATCTCTTAAGGTAATGAATTTCATATATCTAAAATTATATTAATTAAAAATAAAAAAATTAAATTTTCTCAAAGTTGTGTGTTTAGAAGCTTTTTTACCTTCTCAAAGGTTTTATCTCGGGTAGTGTTTGTGAGGTATGTAATAATGTAATGGAGCTCCAGAATCTGATATACATTGCTTGCTGGATTGATATTTTGCCTCTTGAGGTTTGGAAATTATGTGGATTTCAAGATTGGGAGACTATCTGAAGAATAGAGGAAAGGTGTTTGACTCTTAGTTGCAGGAATCGCGCAAACAGGTGGCGATTCTTAGTAAGAATCGC
Organism: Camellia granthamiana; assembly: GCA_036172215.1. Classification (NCBI taxonomy): domain Eukaryota; kingdom Viridiplantae; phylum Streptophyta; class Magnoliopsida; order Ericales; family Theaceae; genus Camellia; species Camellia granthamiana. The sequence goes on from CM069912.1 coordinate 10,531,350, forward strand.
GATTCCGCGTTTCCTAGAAAAAAACGTGTAAGAATCGCGTTTCTGTGGAGAGAGAAACGCGATTCAGTTCAAGATGGGATCGTAAAGGAGAGAGAGAGAGAGAGAGAGAGAGAGAGAGAAAGAGAGACCTGGTCTTGCTGTCACCTTCTCCTTCGACTTCGACGTCGACCTTCGACATCGTCTGGACTTTCGACACCGACCTTCGATCTGCTCTCGCCTCGCGATCTGCTCGCGATCTACTCCTCTTCGCTCTTGCCTTCGATCGTCTTGACATCGCCATGGCCATCGCCTTCGATCTGCTCACCTCCTTCTGCTTCTTCTTCTTCTCTCTCTCTCTCTTTCTTTCTTATCGATTTGTGTTCTGTCCTCCCCCCTCCCGTTTTTAACATATAATAAATATAATAAATAATATAATTTTTTATATAATAATAAACCTAATTAAATCAAATATAATAAAAAAATCTAATAAGATTTATAAAATAAATCATTATTTTACTATTTTTTATTATTTTACTGTTTTTTAACATATTTTATTATTTTACTGTTTTTTATTTATAATATATATCAATTAAAAATTAAAAAAAATTATATAAATAAATTAAAAATATTATCTATAAAAATAATACCTAAGATAAAAATAATAAATATATTTAAAAATAACTATTTAACTCACCTTTATATAATAAATATATTTTAGAAATAACTATTAAAAATATATATATTATCTTCCCGAGGCGCTCCTAACCTAAGAAACTTCTATCAGCTCACGCTTCCCCGCTCCCGCCCCCGCTCCCGATCCCGCTCCCGCTTCGTGCAACTAAGGTTTGACTCCGACCCATAAAATGTGTGGATTCCATCCTATATAAGAGAGTTATCCGATTCTGTAATTGGATTCTGTGCACATGGAAGACATGTTTGTTGTGGTTTTTGGGCCATTTGGAGCGACAAAAATGCAGTAAACTTTGGTGGGTGTGACGTGGCAGAATTTACTGTTAACTACATTTCAAAGCCAGGTGCAATATTAGTTACAGCAGGCTAATTAGTGTAATGTTAGTTAATCTATGGAGGCAGAGACGGACAATTCAGAGCCATTAGGAACTTTTACTAAAAAGCAGAAGCTCTATAACAACAATAATGAGAAACATATGTTTAGAAAAGTATTTCACAAGAACACTACATAGACGACATACCCAACAAAACAACATTAATAGCAGAATCCTAAATGCAGCTAAGTTCACACCCAGCAAAACAACATTAATATAAGAATCCTAGATGCAGCCAAGGTCAAGTGCATCTGATGGAGATAACAACTCCTTCCCCCTTCTTTCAGATACAAGCCATTCACCGGTTGGTTTTCCATCGAACACCTATCACTTCATGCTTCATCGGTTGGTTCTCTTACTGATATGAAATTTCCAGTACATGCACTAAGACAATGTCAAGAAGCCAATCAGAAGCAGCGGTTAATGCTAGAAAGAATAAAAATATAAGCAATACTTTTGAGTTCAAAGAAATTGACTCACCTGGGACAGCCACAAACTCATATAATCTTGTACCCTTCAATTTATTGAAGCCTCCTAAGGCCTCTAAACTCCTCCCACCCTGCCAGGCTAAGATTCGGACAATTACTAATCTCAGGATTCCTCAAGTTGGCTAGGTTCTTCATGGTACTTGGTAGAGAGGTCAATTTGGGACACGCTGTGATGGTCACCGTTGTGAGCGCAGTGAGGAGTTGCATCCCTTCAGGCAAAGATGTTAGGTTTCCACATCCTATAATTCAAAAGGATTGAAGAGAGGTCAAGCGTCGGATCTGTCTCTCTGGCAAACAACTCTGTTGTGTGGTTAAGTACAAATGCTTGAGACTGATCAAGTTCCCTATGTTTTTAGGCAACTCTCGAATTTTCACACAGTACTCGATTCGCAAAGTTTGCAAATTGTACAGTTTGCAAATGGCATTAGGGAGAGTCTCAATATTTGCATTCCCACTGAGGTCTAAAAATCTCAAATGCTTCAAATTCCCAACAGAATGAGGCAACTTTCGAAATGATGAGTTACTCAAATCAAACACACGCAGATACTTAAGCCTTGAGATGCATTCATCAACAAAGCCTTCGTCACTGGCTTCCACTGCATGAAATGGAAATAGAACAGTCCGCATTTTCTCCAATTTGAACAATGACTTTGTGAGCTCTTTTTCCCCAGAACAGTCAGAATCATGAAATGATACATGGCTAACCGTCTTAGAAATTGGTCCAAAACGATAATTTGCTGTACTTACGCACTCTTCATTCGCCATATATACAGCAAGATCACGAATGATCCCAGGCATTCTACACGTATTTGATAAATTGCCATGCTGTTCAATCTTTTCTAAGAAAAATATGGAACATAATCAATTCAAATAATCAGCTCCAATATCTTCCAATTCATGATTTAAATCAGATGATTGAATGAGCCCCTGCGCCATCCACAACTGAATCAATTTATCAATTTCGATTTCATAGTTTTTTGGAAAAATTGAACAATATATGAAACAACGTTTAAAATCAGTAGGTAACGGGTTGTACTTAAATCGTAACATGGGCAAAATGTCATGTTTGTTGTTCTGCTCCAATTCCCATAGTTCTTTGTCTTTTAAATACAACCATTCATTTTCATCATCCTTCATAAACAGTAAGTTTCCTGAAGTCTTTACTGCAAGAGGATATCCATGGCACTTTTCCACAATTTCCATTGCAATTTCTGAGAGGTTTACATGTTGTTCCCCAATGTTTTCATGAAATGCCCAAAACCACAGCAATTCGTAGCAATCTTTGTCAGAAAGACTCTCTAAATTGTGCATGGGGACTGTGCCCACTGTCAAAGCGACTGACTTGTCACGTGTAGTCACTATGATCTTACTTCCGTTGTTACCATGTCTTAAAAAATTTAAGAACTTAACCCAATCTCGGTTATCACAATTACATACATCATCCAAGATGAGTAAAAATCTCTTACCATCCAATTTTTCTGCAAGGATTGTCTGTAACTGTCTCAAATTGAAGTCAGCACAAGGAGAATGAGTTATGCATTGAATAATTTTTTGCAACACGTTCTTAACATTAAAATCTTGTGCTACTTTCACCCAAATCCTCATCCCAAAATGCTCAACTACTGCTTTATCATTGTACAAGATTTTAACGAAAGCGGTCTTGCCAATCCCTCCAATGCCAACAATGGGGATGACAGATATGTAGTCACAATCAGCTTGCGGGGTCATTAAAAGTAGTAATATCTGTAGTTTATCATTTGCCCTTTCAAAAAATTCGAACTCATTTACGTTGGAGGAGACTGACGTGCTACCCGTGCTATTATGATGAGTTTGTCTACTTTCTGTTGTTGTGATGATGGGAAAAAAATCTAATTCTATCTTCTCCAATCAGGTCTAATCTCTTTTTGATCTTTTCAATTCTACTACCCATTTCAAATTTGAATCGGAAATCATTCAAGTGTGAACAACATGAAAAGAATTTACGTACCAGCTTCTGTATTCGAATGCTGCTCCTGCTATGATGATGATGATTTAACTTCATTGACTGTACTTGGCGTCGCAAAGGTTCGTATTGGAATTTATCGAGCAGGTTATCTGCTTCAAAGAAAGTAGCTTGGAGTCTCTCATACCATCTTTTTACCACGTGGTTTTTCCCCTGCTTCTCCTCAGCATATGAAAGAACCTCTTTGATGGTGGACAAGGTGCCTTCCAGTGTTTTGAGCTCCTCATCAAGACCCCATCCCAATCCAACTTCATTGATAGCAAGTGAGCCAAAGCTCCCCAGAACTTTACTTGCTATGTTGAAAACAATTGT